>OZ005648.1:32459556-33659556 GCA_963930645.1 Salticus scenicus | reverse complement strand
TATCATTATGGCCCATGGGGCCAAATTTTTAAAAGTGCGATAGCGTCTAAACGCTTTATTAATCTCAGCAAAAAATTTATACATATGTTATTGGCCACAGTTGCACGAACTGTATAGATTTTGGTGAATCTAGCCTTTATAGTTATTTTACAGGGACACAAAGAAAAATTCTTTATCATTATGGCCTATAGAGTCAAATTTTTAAAAGTGCGATAGTGTCTAAACGCCTTATTAAACTGAGCAAAAAATTTATACACATGTTATAGGTCATAGTTGCACGAACTGTATAGATTTTGGTGAATCTAGCTCTTACAGTTTTTTTTACTGTAAGAGCAAGGGACAGAAAAAAGAATTCTTTATCATTATGGCCCATGGGACCAAATTTTTAAATGTACGATAATGTCAGAACGCCTTATTCAAATAAGCAAAAAAATTATACACATATTATAGGTCACGGTTTCACGATTTCTATAGGTTTTGGTGAATCTAGCACTTATAGCTTTTTTTACAGGGACACAACAAATAATTCTGCATCATTATGTCCTATGGGGTGAAATTATTTAGAGTGCGATAGCATCTAAATGCCTTATCAAAATGAGCTGAAAATTTATATATATGTTTTAGGACACTATCACGCAAACTGTATAGATTTTTTTGGCTCTAGCACTTACAGAATTTTACAGAGATACAAATAAAAACTGCTTATCATTATGGCCTATAGGCTAAAGTACGGCAGTGACTAAACGCCTTATTCAAATGAACTGGAAATTCATATACATGATATAGATCACCATCACACGAACTTAATGAACTTTAGAGAATCTAGCACTTATGGTTCTTTTTACAGGAACACAATGCATATTTCTCTATCATTGTGGCATAGGGCTCAAACTTTAAAGTGCGATAGCGTCTAAATGCCTTATCTGATGAAGCTGAAAATTTTTATAAATGTATTTTATAAGTCACTGTTGCACTAACTATAAGTATTTTGGTGAATCTAGAATTTATAGATTTTTACAGGCACATAATGAAAAGTTGTTTATCATTAGGATCTGAGGGCTCAAAGTACAATGGCGTTAAATTAAACATGGTGTACTATATGGAGAAATACTCGAACACCCTATTATAATTTTCTCGCTTTTGTTTAACAGCTCCCCTTACTCTACTTTATCAGCAAAACCGTTGATTATTAAATGTTCGGAATGTCGAGTGGTGTCACTCCAGATTTTTTCTTTATAATTGCAATTTCTTAATTTCAAAATTTTAGTTGTTTAAAAAGTAAAAATTATGTTAATAGATATCAGGGAAACATAATGTACCTTTACAATACTTTAAGTAATTACTAACCATTTTATGTGCACACGACGATGAGTATTATTCATGAAACTTACTGAGGCCTTCAATTGCCATTTTTAAATTTTTGTAATAGCGATTTTAAATACTAACTCGTATTTTATTATTATGCCTAGGTGAGTTTATAGTGTGCATACCTGCAATTGGGATTTGTATTTCATTTTATAATACTATTTTTACTAAGTGTAATGATTCAGGTTTTGAAATTCAGGGGGTCTCGATCACTTCTTTTAATACCACTATTTTTATAAAGCAATATCAGTATTATTTATTAGAAGACAACTGCTGCATGTCTTCAGTTGAATAATACAAATATGCTTTATAAAATTAGTAGTACACTGTAAAAGTAAACGTCTTAAATTCAGTTTAAAAAATGTCTTACACGGATGGTCGCGCTCGAATAATTTTGCTGCCGACTATAATGTGTATAATTCAACATTACAATCCAACGACCTCATACGACATTAAATTTGACCTTTGCGTGTTTAACTCTTAAAATCCTGATTATTTTGAAATTAATTTAAAAATGTTTTTATTCTTTCCTCTATTAAATACGTAAATCACGGGAAAAATACTTTACAAAATCATACTTTATTTTAACTATGGTTTATAGCTAAAAAGCAATTTATTGCCAATCGACAAACATGAGGCATGTATATATATACCACTTGAGTATATCGTCGAAAGAAGCGGACGTCTTCCCGCTACCAGGCTTTGCAGGAAAGCAAAGACAATTCTAGGAGACGCGCCATACAAAGCGCAAAATAATGAACTGATGGTCGCTCTCTATGTTACTCCGCTACAAGACATAAGACCCATCTTCCGATCTTGTTTCGATTTCGATATTACTTATATTGGAGAACTCAGAATCGCTCGACTCATCTTTATCTGGAATATATTCTAACACACTACTATTTTCGTCATCCACATTTTATTCAAATTCTTAAATAAAATTCAAAACGAAAGCACTCACCTGGTCTAAAATTTATAAATCCCTAACGGAAACACGCACTTACTCTAAACACTAGCAAAGCAACAAAAAGGCAAAAAAATTCCTCGTAGATAATCAGTTCTATCGTCCATTCGTCCCTCCTTCTTGTAGTGAACGTTTCCGGTTTGCTCTTGGTTCAAAGTGTTCACGTGATACCAGGTGGTAAAAAGCATCATATCTCCGCTACAAGATATAAGAGAACTTTATTGCCCTTGCAACAATATGATTATCTTTTTTTTGTGTGTGTGAGTGAAAGGAAGACAATACGTACGGAGCGTGCGTAGCCATCGTTACGCACGTAGTACAAACTACATCGTACGTAGACATAGTCAAGTGGTTAAATGTTCAATATTATACTAATAATACGTTAGAAGACAAAATTGGGTGTGTTGCCGAAAGGCTACACTCGGAGTTTAAGGATTAAGAACGGTGTGGATGTGCAAGCGCCTAATTATATTAGTAAATTGTATTTGCATGAATTTTTGCAGATATAAACTACATTTGAAAACAGCTGACAACTTTTCAATTTATACTGTAGCATTATTAGTAGCCGACGTTTTTTTTTTACAACATTTTCCTTGTACAGAATTTCTCTTCAATGCGTAATTACGGTTAAATAAGAAGACATTAAAAAATAAAAAATATGGCATAAAAAAATAAAGGCGAGTATTAACAATACTTCAGAATAAATTAAGTTGTCAGCTCTGTTTCAATCATCGTATGAAGTTCCATTTTTTGACAAATGCGTATTCAAAATGAGAAACCTTACTGTATTTTACATTTTTCCTTACATCAACTTCGTAAAACGAATTGAATAAAAAATTATATTGCTTTCATTTGCAAATTGCTATTTAATAATGATTTAGCTTTTTTGCCAAAATTCTCTTGGCAAATCATGGTTTAACTTTTGTTTGTACTGAGTAACGCAAGTAAATATACAAATAAAATATACATGTTTGCATTCATTTCAAAAAACTTCTCAGTTTGTAGACATTGATTTGTGTTTAATACATGATAGAATTTTTTATGTTTCTATAAAACATTTATGTAAAACATTATTTCTGAATAATTTTAAAATACAGTAGAACATCACTTTTTGGAGGTAATGTTGACCGATGATACGTCGGATAATCGAAAACTCGAATTACACGAACTCTGTCGGAAATGGAGGGAGAAACATAAATTAAAGTTGAAAATGCGTGAAAACATACTCAATGAAGTAAAAGATTACATCTATTACATATTCAAATGTAATCAGTTAAAAATGCAATACAATAAATACATACATACATAAGTTTAAAATACAGTTCTGATTAATAAAATTTGTCAAAGTTATCCACACCATTTGTCAAGAGCCACGCCATTTCCGGAACGTGTGCTTTTCCGGACTCGGCGTTTGTAATGATTGATAGATGGCGCTTTTTCAGCTTTTTTTGTCAGTAAATATAATAACCACGTGTATTTATTATTGTTCTATTTGTGTTACTACGTAATATTCGTGCTATAATTTCTCCGCCATTACATCATGGAAAATCGATTGCTTTTGGAAAAACTATTTCAGTTTATTCAAAATTCGATCGGAAGTAAAGGTTTAACTGAAGCTGCACAAATATTAGTTTCAAATCATCTGACTAATTCTTTACTTCCATTAGCCGAAGTAACTGAAATTTTAAATTTGTCATTTGGAAATAAATGGAAGCTTAATACTGGATTTCTTGATGTTTCGGAGTTACACTGTGGCACACAACAGTATGTGTTATCTTTTTTACCGGATTTATTCATTTTTATTCAATAAATATATGTGAAACTAAACTACAGCAAGCAATGGCATCTTGACGAAAGCCGAAAGCTATTCGTGTTAATTGTAATTTCACCTTGGCCCACCAGAGTTGCGAGCATTTCATTACAATCGCGGCTACCTCGGTTAACCCGGAACTGGGTTAGTCGAGGCTAAGGTAGCCTCGGCTCTTCTGTATATTCTATTCTTGCCTAATTTTAATAATTTGAGATGCTGTTGCTTTAAAGCTTACATAATAAGTTTATTTAAAATGACTCTTAGAAAAATGTTTTCTAAAAAGTAATAAAAACGCATAAGTTATGTAATTTATCATGTTTTAATGTTATAAGTTATGTAATTTTCATGTGTTCTAAGAGTGAAAAATGTCAAAACATTACCTTCGCGTAATGTTTAGAGATTTTCTTTCTTCGGTTGGTTGGTTGGTTTTAACGTCTCACTAGTACTGCGTAATGTTTTCTTTCTTTCTTTCTTTCTTTCTTTCTTTCTTTTTTTTTTTTTTTTTTTTTTTTTTTTTTAATCTAGATTATTCTAAAATAATTTATGTTTATGTGATTGTTTAAAAAAAATAGTAGAAAGAATAAAAATAAGTTTTAAAAATACATTATTATATTTTCCTTTATGGTATCTTATTTTCAAATGGTGCGATTCCATAAAAAACATGATTTAGAGAAGAACTGATATAAAAAATTACATTTTGAGGCAATAAGTCTCTCTTTATATACACTGATTATATAAAAAAAAGAGCAGTGATTTCGCTTTCCCCAGAAATCTTTTTGCTTTATATGACTTGACATTAGAACTCTGCTTGACGTTACTACTGCAAATATTGGCCCACTTGTAATTGAATCAGGAAGAAATCCTCCTCACTGCAGTGATTTATTCTTGTGTTCTATTTGATCCGAGAATATCTTTGATTCGTCTGTGACAAGTTCATGGTTATGGATTTATGTGTTCAAGATTACAAAACACGAGTAGCTTTTTCTTTGCTGCTTTCGTATCTTTTATGTATAAATAATTATAAGATAAAAAAAAAAAAACTTTTTATAAACCATGTTTTAAAATTTTCTGTTGAATCATAGCTATAGAACTAACTACATTAGCACTTTATCAATGTGTATGAAATCTTTAAACTGATAGTGACGTGAATTTTGTGAGATATATAATTTAACTTTTCACAATTTTTTAACGCTCACGTTTAATTAAATTATTTAATTAATCACGTTTATTTTTTTTTTTTTCATGTCGAAAGAAAATGAACTCGTAATTTCTTTTCTTTTTTTTTTTTTCTTTTTTTCTTTTTTTGAGGGGGGGGGGGGGCAACAATTAAATTATAGCTTATATTTTAATGGCTATTTATAAGGTATTAGGAGGTTATTATTTTTATATTTTAATTAATTATAAGAAAACTATTCGAAAATTAGAAAATCGGACTTCGAAATATTGTGTTGTCACCGGGTTGTGAGCTACTATGAAAGTTTCAAATGTCTAGCTAGTAGGGAAGTTAGTTAAAATTCGGTTGCAAGATTTGTACCGGACAAACAAACAGACAAACAAGAATAGAAGTTAATAAAAACATTGTAAAATATAAAACAGTTTCGAGTATTTTAAGCTCCTACTTTTTCTAATACTTTTACTTTCAATTGTATTAAGAACAGAAGAAATTTTTAATTCCTAAAATTTTTAATTTCCGATTTTTGATGGATTTACTTGTTTTAAGATACACTAAACATTATTTAACCATTTTTTATTATGTCGATTTTCTGTTGGAATTTCATTATGTTTCTTTATTATTTAGCACACCTGATTGAAAAACACTCAAAGGTACTTATTTTTATGTAACATGGAAGAGACTGAAAGCACGACAGATTTTACAGATATTAGCCACCAATAGTATACACGTATAGGATGCCCAGTACGAAAATCTTTTGGGAGGGAGGAGAAACTTTCATGTCGCACATGCAATCGCATAAGTGTTTCAGAAAATTACAAATAACATTTTTTTTAATATCTTATTTCATTTTTTTTTTTTTTTTTTTTTTTTTTTTTTGTAATATTTTACTTATTATTTAAATGAGCAAGGAACTCAATGTATGAAGTGATCGAAAGAATTTGAAATCTAATATTTCAAATCGTAGAATATAAGTGATTTTACTGCAAATTCAAGAATTTCCTCATGAAGAAAATTATTAATTTTAGTAAAAATTTTTTTAAAAAAATAGATAAATGCTTTGCAAGAAACTTATTAATATTTGTACAACATGGCTATTTAAGAGGGGGGGGGGGACAATTTGTGCAAATAGATTTTTGAAAAAAAAAAAAAAAATAAATAATAAAAAAGTTGTTTTCAATATTAGTACAGGTTACAATATGTATAGTTATATAACAAAGTGATGTCAATTAAATAAAAGTACTTTATAATAGTACTGAAAAACGTGATAACTGAGTTTCGCCATGTATTTTATATAGTACATTTTGCAATGTATTATAACATAACATACTTAAAGAAGATAACTTTTATTATCGAACGAAATACCAGCAATTATAACACATGATTGTCCATAAAAATGTTTATTATTAGGTCTACCGGAAAGTTCTCTGTCAAATTAATAAAATCCCACCGGAAATTTTTGTTTAATATTATTTATAAGGTCTTTTACCAATAATATTATGATATTTATTTTTCCAATAATATTTAAGATACAGTGAAGCATCCATAATCCGGAATTCTATAATCCGGCAACACCCAAAAACCGACACCAATGACAATTTCTGTTTTTTTTTTAGCCCCCGTTTGTAAATTGTAGTAGTACTCAACTTCTTATTCGCAGCGTGCTTGCCACCTTTTATGGGCCTTTAGTAAAGTTTACGGATTTTCATTTAATTTTATTGATTTACAGACTAGCGTGAATTTTATACAGATTAATCATGATGATGGCAAAACTTCCGAAAAATAACAACGAATTTTTTGCCTCGCTATGGCAAATCCAAAAGTTATTAATAAAAGAGAAGGTCCCTGTTCCTGATACTGAAAGTCGAAATAAACGCAACCACCCGAAACCTCGGTCAACAGTTTTTAGTTGGACTTGATAAATATGATTTCATCAGCGATAATCAACTAACAAACGTGCATACGTTAATCATTCAACGACCAACTAAAAAACAAAAAAGAATGAAACAGATTAAATTGACTGACATATTTAATAGAATGCAACAATGTCAAATTCCTGATCTTATTTGTTATTAAGCCAGTTTTAAGTTTTAACAACAATCTTTTTTATTAGTATTGCACAAAAATAAACTATCTATATTATTGTTTTATAATTGTTATTTAAAAAAAAAATAATTTATTTCAAAATGTTATTTTACATACTTTCGTTTTTCATAAGTGTTTGCATACATTTTTTAAAGCTAATTTATATATATATATATATATATATATTTCTTTAGATGCTGTGACTGATAGGATTTCGATATACATTTACGGTACACCTATAATCCTTAAAATACCGTAATCCAGCAATGTCTATTTCCCTCCGATGCCGGATTATCAATGCTTCACTGTATTTATTTTACCAATAATATTTAAGATATCATCTTTAAAGTTATCTTAAATATTATCCAGGATAAATTTTCGATGTCAATATTTTAATTCTAAATGTCAGAATTTTCCGTTACACCTAATACTTATTTATTTATTTATTTATTATTATTATTTATTTTATGCAATTGGTAATCATATCAAGCATGCTTTGATTAGTTTTAAGCTATAATTTATTATAATTTTTTAATACTCTTCTCCAAAAATATCCACTGTTTGTAGCCTTGTTATCCGCATTTCTGTGTGCAAAATACGCATGAAAAGCTTCTAATTTATTATAAAATGTATCAATTGTATAATATATCATTTTTAACCATAAACTCATCGTTAATCATGTATTCATTAATATTGTATTAATTTATAATAATAGCAAATAAAATGTTGATTTTTAATAGAAATGTATTAATCACCAACCAAATGAAATTTATAATACATTTTTACAAAAAAAAAAAAAAAAAAAAAAAAAAAAGAGCCATTCTTCATTTATTTTTAAATTTATCTCTTTTCACTCCGAAAGAAGAGAAAGAAAACTTCAGAAAGGAATAGAAAAAGTTTTTTTACGACAAGCTGCGAAATTCTTCAAAATAAAATATATAGAGAGAAGGAAAGAATCATTTATCGCTTTCGTTTTCCCCACCTATTGTTGTTCGCTGCCATTCTACAGAAGTAAATATGAAGAAAATAAGTATTATCGAGTTTATTTCCGAGAAAATATGTGTCCATCAAACGATATTCAGTCGAAACAATTATTGGGAACTGGAAAGGTTTTGTTTAAATTATTCAAGAAGTTTTGTGAAAGACAAAAGTTTATGAATAAATTACTTCTTCCTTGAAATAGTTTTGTTGCTTCTTTTGGAAGAATGATAATGTGCTAAAAAAATTTCAATCATCAAATATTGTAAAAGTGTTAATATATTTGTTATAAATTTTAAGGACTTATATATATATATATATATATATATATATATAAATTTATATATAATAAATTATATACAGACACAAAAAAAATGTACATAAAATTAGATAACTTAATGCCACATTTCTAGGTGAGTTAAGAGAATACAATATCTATCTTCGCTGACAGCTAAAATATATTTTTCCATGGAAATTTGTAAGCAGAATTACTCATGACTTGTTCTATATTTTTTTTAGTTATGTTTTCCCATTCATAATATTCACACCTGCTAAATTAATACTCGTTCTGATTTTTTAAATTTTCAATATGTATTTTTAGGTTTAAAAATGCGAAAAACTTGTGGAGGCTGGTTTACAGCTTCGGGTTGAAAATGTTCTTCCATTTTGATTAGAAGTATGTACTGGAGTCAAATGAATACACTGTCTTAAAATCTAATCTTTTTATTTTACGTATAAGGAGTGGGGGAAAAGCACTGAGACTAGTTTTAGACTCAAATCAACTACAGCACCTAGAATATACAGTATGGCAAGCACTTACGATCAAATGTTTAAAATACTGCTAAAAAAATTAAGCTTCCCTGACGGCGCTGCGATCGAATTTTTTGCTCAAATCAAAGAGCTGATTGGCTTTTCCCAGTTTCATCTGCTGAATCACTTGATTTAAGCACATATTTAACCAATAGCGAGTCTGCGTTTTGATGCCGTGACGCTAGCTTCGATTACAGTAACATCTGGTGTGAGGCTTAATTTTTTTAGTACAATTTTATTTGCCGCTTTCCACACTGTTTATTCTAGACACTGTAACTCAACTAAATTACTATACTAACTCAAGGATCCTAAATTGTTTCTGGTTGTATTCCTAAAATTGAGTAAAGCCAGTTGGATATCTTGTCCTGAAATTTAATTTTTTCTCGGTAAATTCTTAGCTGTCTGTACTGCTGGTTCGACAGTTTCCTTTGGGATATGATGGACTTGAAGTTGATGCGTAAACATCCATGCTTGAGAAAATTCTTTAAACTCGGATGATGAATAATTTATACCCAGTTTCTAATATTCTGGGAATTCCATGGACGCTAAACCATTCTTTAAGAATTTTGATAAGGGATTTATTAGACATATCTTTCAGAGGCTAGAAATCAATGAAACCAGAATAGCTACCTGTGTTAAGTAATTAATTAACATCTTGATAATTAAAAACATCGGATTCAAGGTTTTCCCATGGTAGTTTTGGGATTTCTTAAACAACTAACAGCCCAGCCTTCAAGGACTTCTGAGTTTTCTGACAAACTGCGCAATTTTCTATAAGTGAAATCATATCTTTGGATATTCCGGGCCAAAATAGGCTTTCATTGGCTCCTGTAAGGCCGCTTGATATACCTAAATAACTTTTATTCTTTTAAAGCTTGTGATCTATATGTATCTGGTATAATAATATTAAGACCTTTAAAAATTAATCATTTTGTACTGAACTTTTGTACTGACTCCAAAAATGGTAGATATTTCTTGCAAGAATCTGGAACTAAATCTTTGTTCAGAGGCCACCCTGTTGAAATGAAGTGTTTCAATAAAATCAATTCTGGATCAGTATCCGTCGTTACGTGCAGAGTTTCCAAACCCACAATTGTAGTTGAAACAATACATAAAACTTGAAAAGTACTTTCATCACACAAATAATCATTGTGACAATTCGTACTCAGTAAATCAGCTATGCCCAAAAATATATTGATGAAATTTCTATCATCCAAATTTCATATCCAAAGCTTCTTTTTCTCTCTGAGGACATGCTTGTTGAGCGTCATTTAAAGCTGTACATTAAAATGCGATTGGTCTTTCATCTTGGAGTAATACCGCACCTACTGCAAATGAGCTTTCATCAACAGAAATTGTAAGGCTTTTATTAGGATTGTAATAAGTCAGTGCTGTAGCTTCTCTTTATTTCAGCTAGCTCTTTCTCTAACCATCGTGCCATTTCCATGTTGCATTTTTCTTGAGTAATAGTCTCATATTATGAGTTTTGTCAGATAGATTAGGAATAAACTTAAGCAAGTACTGAATCATGCCAAGTAATCGTTGCCAAGTAATCATAGCTTCAACATTTTCAGTATCTATCGTGATACCATCACTTGTAAGAATGTATCCTAAATATTTTATTTGCTTTACTAAACGAATTTATATTTATATTTGTTTAATTTCTTGCCAGCACTTCTCTGCGCTTGTAGAACTGATCGAGTTCTTGTTTAAAGAGTATTTATGTCAGAAGCATAAATTAATATCATCCATTTAATTTTCAATACCTTCAATATTTTGCAGAATCTGTGTCATTACATTCTGGAACATCTCTGAGCCGATTTTATTCCAAATGGAACACTAAGAAAGCAGTATCTTCCCCACGATGTGCTAAAAGTTAAGAAAGGCTGTGTTTTTGGAGAAACTCTTAACTACCAGAAACACTTTTTTAAATCTAAGTTTGTGAAAAATTTCGATCCACTAACATTAGCTGAAAATTCTAAGGTTTTTAGTGGAAAATGACATCTCAAAAGTATTTTATTTAAATCGGAAGGATAAATGTAAATTCTTATTCTTTCATTTTACTTCACAATTATCATATGATTAGACATTGGTGTGGGTTCATCCATTTTTTGAATAATACAATCTTGGACAATTTTGTCCAATTCCTTCTTTACGTGAAAATGGGACTCTTCTTGAAGGTTTTATTTCTTTTTGCAAATATTCTTTGGAGAATTCAGCATTGAATTCAAAGCTTTTAATACAACCAATTCCTTCAAAAAGATCTTTAAATTCTTCTTGCAATGTATTTATTTGATCTACCTTTTGAATTAATCCTACCTCTGTACATGTAATTCGACCTAAAACTGGACTAATTCCTCCATGAAAAGTAACTAAACGGAGCTGAATTTGCTTATTCCTGATTTTGCAAGGAACAATAGATTCCCTTGTAACATCAATGGCATGGCTTGAATACGAAAGAAGTTTGTGGACATGTGACGGTTTTATTTCCAATTTTAATTCTTCTGCTAAATTAAATGGCATTGCATTACACTTAGCACCAGTATCAAGTTTCATTGGAATAGCTTTATTATTAATAATAACAGTCTCAAACTAGTCTTTTTTATCAGTATCAATAGCAGATAGTAAATACGGTTCATCATCTTTAACTACAGAATCAACATTTTCAATTTCTTGAATCTTATATTTTTTCTTGTTCTTTGATCTACATTTTTTCGCAGAATGTTTTTGTTTTTGACAAAGATTGCATTTCTTTCCAAATGCTGGGAATTAATTTAATTTATGTGTACTACCACAGTTCCTACAAAGTGTCGAGCAGCATTATCTGAAACAAGAGAAATTTGCACTGATTTATCTAAGTTTAAATCATCGTCGCTTAAACGCTTCTCTCAGACATCGTTATTATCGATACCGACGACAATTCGAACTCTTATTTGTTCATCTTCCGTATCTCCTAAAGTACGACGAGATGCTTGTATTTTAAGCCTAGTTAGAAAATCTTTAAACATTTCATCATGTTTTTGCATAATTTTATTAAATTTACAACGTTCAAATGTATAATTAACTTTAAGTGTAAAATGTTCTGCAAACTTACTTTTAATGGTGGTTATATCATTTTTTTCTTGAGTAGTTAATCCTAAAGATTTGAAAACGTGTTGTGCATCACGGGCAATAATTGCCATAAATGTTGCTACTTTATTATTTCTTTATTTTTTACTTAATTGTATAGCTGCAGCATACTATCAAAATTCTGTAGCCAGTCTTCCTAATGTTCTTTAAAATCCGTCACAATAACGAAGGTTGGGAGGACAAATTGAACTTTTAGCTATCTTTTGGCCTTCTTAACAATGAAATTCTAAATTATTTTCTGACCAGGCTCAAGTTATGGTACACACATATTGGTTCGAATCCCACTTCTGACACCATGTAATAATATGTGAATAAAGTAAGCAAGGAACATGTTTAAGTAGCTTATAAACTTTAATCCTACATTCTGACATAAACACAAATCTAAAACTAAACAGTTATAACCTAACAAACGATTACAGTTAAACAAACATAAAAAAAGTTGTAGTTATTATCATGACAGTTCCCCTCCTTTCGTTAAAATTACAAAAAAGTAAAGGTCGTTACAAATTACATTTATTTGACATTACATTTGACTGGACTTGTAATTCTGCAAGTTTTTTTTTTCTTTGCCAAGCATTTGATAGCATTAAAGAATGCGTATTGAGAATAATAATAATGCAGTATTGTGAATAATAAAGATGGAATATGGAAATTACAGATTGTAGTATGGCAATATTTCCCACTACCGCGATATTTCAGCCATTTCAAAGTCTTTATATTGACTTAATTATACTATTTGTGTTACCGAAACAAAGGAAAAATTCCATTGCGATGCACACAGATTATTTAATGAAGCCAACCATTACATGTGCTCTTTAATAGCTGAAGTCTATAAGTTCATGATACATTTTAAAACATTTGTGTGACACTATTCGTGTCCTTGTATAGGATCAAGGACTGGTTTTCCAGTCGAAGTAATTTTCGGAACTGATTAGTCTACGTAACAAAACTTATAAAAAGACCATGGCCCATCATTATTAGAAAAATGAAGAACGAGTTCAACTATATATATATAATATTAAAAAACATAGAATTAAAATTGTTACGCAATATTTACTCCATTTACTTCATGGTCATGAATTCAAATCTTTCAAATCAAATGAAGTCTTATCAACACATTTCTACTCATTTTTAGGCGATCTAGAGAGGAATATCTGTTTGAGTTGTGTACTGATATATCTGATGTATGTACTGGATTTCAACTTGAAGGCAGATTCTGAAATTAGACCTGATGTCTCTAAAAAACAGTTAACAACTTTTTAAATAATCATGGAAATATCATACATATTTGTACTTGGACAAGTTGAAATGTATACATATACAGGGTGCTCTAAAAATCCCACACACCCCTGCTAACTCGAAAATGAGTCAGAATTTTGAAAAATGACGAAACACATATTTAACGAATTCGACAGGGACCTCTTTTGCTGAAAACAGTTTGGGCCCTGGGGGGGGGGGGGGGGAAGGCTAGAGAGGGATACTTTAAAATTTCAAATAGGAAGGTATGTCTTGTGATACATCCTTGGAAACGTCTCTTCAAGACAATGAATTTGGTAATTTGGTATAAATAGTTTCGTCCGGCAGTGAATATTAAAGGGGATACATAAGTATAAAATCTACATTTCAAAAGTCTAAAAACTCATGTATCTCCTTTAATAATCCTCGTAGAACAAAACTATTTATACCAAATTCATTGTCTTGAAGAGACGTTTACAGGGATGTATAACAAGACATACATTCCCGTTAGAAATTTTAAAGTTGCACACCTTAGCGGCACTCCTACCAACCCCTTGCCCGAGCCCAAACATTTTTGGGCAAAATATGTCTTGTGATACATCCTTGTAAACGTCTCTTCAAGACAATGAATTTAGTATAAAGAGTTTTGTCCTGCAGGGATTATTAAAGGGGATACATAAGTATAAAACCCACATTTCAAAAGTCTAAAAACTCATTTGTCTCCTTTAATAATCATCGTAGGGCGAAACTATTTATATCAAATACATTGTCTTGAAGAGATGTTTCCATTTATGTATCACAAGGCATACCTTCCCTTTTGAAATTTTGAAGTTGCCCTCCCAGCGGCACCACTAGACACCCCCCCCCCCCCCCCCGGGCCCAAAACTTTTTCACCAAAAGTGGTCCCTCTCGAATTCATTAAACACGTGTGTTTCGCCACTTTTCAAAATTTCGACTCATTTTCGAGTTAGGAGGGGCACGGGACTTTTAGAACACCCCCTCTCACTCTCTCTCTCTCTCTCTCTCTCTCTCTCTATATATATATATATAGTGTCAGATTCAAAGAAACGTATTGAAAAATGAAAATAATAATATTATTTAATGATCAGTCTTAAAAGCATATGCTATTAACTTTAAAATACGTATGTTATATATTTCAATTATAATGAATGATTAATATTGATTATATTTTTTTTTTATAATTCTTATAAAAATATTTCGTATAAAAATTCTTTAGTAGAAAAGTTTTACATAGAAACTATTTATTAGTCAATTATATCTAGTTAAAAACATAACAGCTTTGTTTGTTGATCTAGAATAAATGTAAAATCCACATTAAAAGTTTATCTGTTATTTTATTCCAATATAAATATAAAAGATAAATTACTATTTATAGTTTAAGTTGAACCAAATGTAAATAATTCAGATATAAATATTTGGTTCGAAAATAGAATTTATGGCGACGGAAAATAATCACCAATTTTAACAAATGTACTTTATGAGCCTTCTATATGATGAGTAGGCAGTAAAAAGCTGAACGAAAAATACCTATGGCACAGTTCATAAAAATAACCCCAAAAATGCTCTAAAACAGACTACAGCATAAGGTAATAATGTATATTTTTTTTTGTAACATCATATTCCTCTCAGAATAAATATCTTAAGATATATGCCATCAAGTGAGCTTTTTAAACACTCTACCTAAAGAATATGAGCATAAAAATCTGTGTTTTCTCAAACTCTAGTGTAAATTAGTTATGCAGTAAATAATTTTATGTGGAGTAGAGAATGAAACATTCTATGAAATTTTTATTTCAGAGTGCCTCAATATCATATAAATTTAAAAGTCGGTGTAATATGTTTTAAAAACCTCTATTAGTTTGATACTTTATCAGATTATGACATTAAAACATTGAACATGTCGCATTTTGAAACGAAGTTATTCATTTTTTAATGAATATTTTTTTAATTAAATCAAATATATCTTTTTAGATAAAGTGGAGTATAAGGTTGATTTTTATACCAACTATGTGGAAAATGTTAGAGCATAGCCTCCTTAACTAGATGCCTGTCGCGTAGCTCGGAAACTAGGTAACAGTTGAAGCGGTAGACAGCGCCACCTAGTACAGATTATGGGATTTTTTTTATTCAACTGTCACCAATAATTTAAAGAAGTGATAAAATCGACGTTTCTTCGATTTTATTCGTCTTTTATGTATATCATATCCCACTTGGTGGCTGTTCAATAAAAAAGTCACGCAATCTGTACCAGGTGTCTACCGCTTCAACTGTTGCCTAGTTTTCGAACTACGCGACAGGCATCTAGTTAAGGAGACTATGGTCAGACACTGGGCTCTCCGCTTAACGTGCGGTTCCTCTACCACTGAGCTACTCTGGCTGATAACCAGCTCGGCATTTCTCACATAATATCCGTTGGCAAAGTCACCGTGTCTGCAAACGCAGATGTAACAAGTGAGAATATTACTCGTGGCAGAATATTACTTAAACGGAGAATAGCAGGTGAGAATATTGTTTAAGCGGAGACCCCAGGTTCGATTCTTGGCTCTGGCATTTTTCGCATAGTTGGTATAAAAATCAAGCTTACACTCCACTTTATCTAAAAGGAATTGTCATGGTTGATGACTTAATTAATAAACAATTTGTAAAACAAATATATCTTGTTCGAGTATAGCCATTGTTTTGGTACCAAACCACCAAACACCATCGCTTGGCGTCCTTTTTACAACCATACTTCAGAAAGATAAAATTCCTATTCCAAAAATGTTTTTAGAACTGCCAAATTTTTATGATATTCAGGAGTATTGTTGGCACACATTTCATTCTCATTATAATTTTTGTAGAATTCATGTTCCCCAACACGTGACTGCGTTTGAATAAGAAGTAAATTACTCCAAAAAAATACTGGTATCAAAAAAAGGTGGGGACTGACAATGCTCCACAATAAATTCTTAAAGATGGCAACCCGTGTTTAAAATAAAGTCATACCTCGGAAATATCCTAAAAATCAGTTTGGTGAAAAATTACAAAATTCAAAATTTTATATTGTATAAATCTAAATTTTTATTTGTCGTATAACAGATTCATATGACACGTTATCATAACCAAACTTACTTTATAAAGTTTGTAAACTCCAATTATTGAACTGATAGACGTCCTTGCAATTTTCAAAATACATTTGATGTTTTAATATTTTTTTAAATACTTAATGGTAATATTTATATATACCTGCCATCATCCTAATTAATATACCATAGCATAGTTAGTACCCGCCCCTTTTTTCACACCACTCTATTTTCAGAGTAATTTTATCCAAATGTAATTGCGGTTAGATAAGAAAAATAGTGCTCTAAAAAAACTGTTGTCATAGCTGCCAAAAATTTTAATTTTTAAAACAAATTTAACACCAGTATCTATGAAAAGGAGTCTGTCATATATTTTTTCGGAGAATAAATAAACTAAAATCGTTTATAAAAACTTTCCGGTGGGAAGTTTCCGTTGAAATAACGGAGACTTGGCACCTATGTGTTGTGGAAAAATAAAAGACGGTTAATAAAAATACTACGGAATATTAATTAGGATGTTGGCAAGTATGTGTATATGTGTACATATATATCCTCTATCCTTATTCTTTGTATATACATATAAATATTCTTGGTGGTTCCGAGGTCATGGGACAAACTAGGAGGATAGGTAGAGAACATCACAAGGATTCAGAATTGTGCAGGAACTCACGTCCCCAAACGTCAATTCAACCCTTCAAGAACTGGATGTTTTTGGTTACTGTGTACTACTAACTCCGACCTTTGTGTAAAATTTAAAATCTTATATGGTTCATTATTACGCAAAATCATACACAGTATTCGTATTTTTGCAATCACTGCGTTAAAATACTTCGAAAAAACAAAATTTATTTATGTGGTCCGATGAGAAAGTTTTTACTGTTTAAGTCGCTAAAACCTCTCAAAATCATTGCAAACTTTTGGAGCTAGCTCTCAAGAACACCAAAAAACCAAAAGATACAACAAGGTTTTTGTTTCTAAAATGTTTGATGGTTTGGGCTGAGATCAGCAACAATGGGAAGACTCAACTGGCTTTTATCGAAGAATACGTAAAAAATAATGGAAACGTTTATCAAAAAGATGTTTTAGAGAAAGCTGTACTTCCATGGAAGCAAAATCACCCAGTTATGATCCTTCACCAAGTTTGTGCTTTGGCCCATAAAGTCAAATCAACGTTTGCTTTAATCGATGTCAAAGTGAAAATGTATCTGACCAAAATCTGTGTTCTTCTAACAGCTCTGATTTGTATCCAATGTATTTTTCAGTACGTGGGTTCTTAGAAGTACAATTGTGAACACAGAAAATCATACATTTGATAGACTCAAGAAAGGATGATTTAGATCCAAACTACTTGCGCCGCACCGTCACCCCTCTTCTGAAGAAGATTGCAGCTTGCATCAAAGCCGATGACTGCCATTTCGAAAACTGATAGTAAAAAATAATTATTAGGCATTACTTGTTGCAAAAATTGAAGCTTTAAATTTGTTTGCGATTTCCCTGATTATTTATTATCAAATACTTTTTCTTTATACTTAATAGCCACCCTACATATATATATATATATATATATATATATATTCTGTCTTCATCCTTTAGAAATAACAAGGTAAAACTAATTAAAGGATCGGGAGTATTTTTTTTTCTTTTTATTATATAATTTATACTGATAATACGGAAGTTTGGAATAATAATTAAGAATTTGCCAGATATTAAAATAGGCTTTTTTTTCGGAATTCAGGCGTAGATAATTAAGATAATCAATCCTTTTCCGGACAAAAGTTGTTAAAGCATATATAGTTTTATTTGAAATTTGAAACAGAGTATTTAATGCAAATTACTTAAGTTGTATGCAAAATTATAGAGAAAAGTAAATGGGTGTGTTATTTATCTCTTTAAAGGGTAACTATTATTTTAATGAATTATTAGTGGAAATATGTTAGGGGTCTTAAGTATGTTTTATAAAGCAGAAACATTATTTGAAATTAAAAACAAAAAACAAAAAAATTATTATGAGCCAATAAGATTTAAATTATCATACATTTAAAAACAATTAAAAATATAGACGTTTTGAAACTCGTCCAAGTTTCTTCATCAGTATTAAAACAACATATTTTACAAAAGTTGCATACATACTTAAATAATTTGTAGTAGGAAAAGAAAAACAGGATCGGGATTTATAGTAGGATTTCACACGTAAAAAAGATGAAAAATTCAGTAATTCTTTCTTTAGTGAAAACTGTTATAGCAGATGCGCCAGCATTTATTTTATTTTATTTATTTATTTATTTATTTATTTTTCAGTGCACTGTTAGTCTTTTATTCACACGAATTTATTTGTACTAAAATTTCCTTCATTACTTTATTACGATAAAATGTGATTAAGAATGCCTTTCAAGAAAAGTGGTTTGAAAAAAAAAAAAAAAAAAAAAAAGAGGATACTGACAATGCTTAGGATTAAATTAAGATGTTGACATATCAGTTATAGTTTTACAAAGATCCTAGTGGTAGTAATGGTAGTGTATAGTTTAAGTCGATTGCCAACCAGTGGGCCAAGACATTTGGAATGACATCATTGGGTGAAATGTTTTTCTAACGGATCTTAGCCTTTTTTCTCTCAAATGTCAGAGAAAGACACAAAAAGCTCCAAAAGACTTGACGACGAGCGTGACCCACATTCAAACCCGTCACAATATGCGTACCAACTTCGACAGCTGAATATTTCGACCACTGCTTAGGCCAGAGATCATGTGTAAACAATCTGATAAAAATATGTATATAATTTTACAACCTACTCCTTATCCTGCAGAAATTATTTCGGTACTTTATGAAAGTCTTGTTTACTCTTTATTTAATACATTATTAACCCTTAACTGCTGTCATCGGTCTGACAGACCGCTCGCCATTTGCTAGCCCTCATTAATACCCCTGAAAATAGGTAATGATCCAGGCCCTCTTTTCTACCTTCCTAAAACGATTGGCCAAGGTCACATTCCACTTGTCGTTCAGCGAACGGGGTTTAGTTATTTTTTTTTCTACTTTTCTTTTTTCTAGCGGTATGTGAGACCGCTGACAGCAGATACGAGTCTGTTTCTGTCCGATGAGTAGTATTGTTTCTGTAGATATATTTATAATATTTTTTGTAATTTTATGAAAAAAAAGGGCTTCGACTAGTTCAAGAAAACGTTCGGTGTATCTCACACAGAATGGAATTCTGGAACTTGTAAATTTATATAGGTGATTGGTGATTGGGTGATTGGGTTTTACGTCGCACTAATGCTGCGCAGATGGGCAATTGGCGACGGTCTGGGACACACCCCTAGAGGTGGTCCGGAGACATGCCATCACAATTTTGATCCTCCAAAAAAATAAAAAAATGTGTATGCAAGTTTCATTTTATTTACTGTTTTATTTAAATACCGATGCCAACTACTCCGGATGTTGACTACCACTATTTTTTTTTTCAAGATGTATACATTATATTTGTGTATTTTGAAAAAGTTTCAACTGAGAAGTTGTATTAGCTATAATCCGGAGTAGTTTGCAACTATGTATTTTGAATGAAACTAATAATATTTTTTTATAGTGCAATATTTTCCACAATTAATAATACTTTTTTACTATATCTATAATTTTTTGTTACACTAGTGAGAACACTAGCGTGTTACACTAGCGAGTTTAAAATTATATAATTCATGCTCATTGATGCAATGTTGCCCCATCGGTATTCTCTTGCACGTTCATATGTCGGGATACCCGTTTAAGTTCTCCAAAATTGCTTTTAAAAAAATAATAATGATAATAAAGATAAATTAAATAAACAATTTAGTAGATAAATAATAGCATACAATCAATAGCTTACCATTTATTTGACGTTTTAAATAAGTTTTAATCAAGCGGTCTGAGAGACCGCTCACAGTAGTTGTGAGAGAATTTTAGTCACAGTAGTTAAGGGTTAACTACTCTGAATGGAGTAGTTGAGGAGGAATCACAATACTGAAAGTTCATGACGGAAATTTTTACCAATTTTAAATGAAATGGTTTTATAAAATATACGTTACTAATAAATACTAAAATATTCTTTCAATTTTCACTGCATAAATTAAAAATTTAGTCATTAACAAAAATTAAAAAAGGTATAAAATTACTTTTAAAACACGTATATAAAATTTTTTATTAAAATCAAACACAAAGCTTTTCGCTGTTATTAAAATAGCATCTTCAGGTGTTGTTAATTAACAGCAGAGTAGACAGCATTATATACTGGAGAAATTCAATACAGTTACGGTTTACAAAAAAAGTCTTGTGAAAATCACGAGTCATTTAAGATCACTAGGCGTCACACAAGGGTTACACAGCAAGTGTGAACGCCAAGTAATCTTAAATGACTCGTGATTTTTACAAGACTTATTTTTTAACTGTAACTGTATTGAACTTCTCCAGTATATAATGCTGTCTACGCTGCTGTTAATTAACAACACCTGAAGATGCTATTTTGATAATAGCGAAAAGCTTTGTGTTTGATTTTAATGAAAAAATTGTATATACGTGTTTTAAAAGTGATTTTATACCTTTTTAAATATGTTTACACGTGAAGTGATTACAAATTTTAAATTTTCAGTAGTTTTTAATTTTAACTATTAACAAAAATGTTTAAAATATTCAGTCCAATTATAATAGGGGGTCCAATTATAATAGGTGTTTGAATATTTTTCTTCATATAGGGTAGGTGCTCCAGTGATTGACATGCTCCAATAATTGACATCTTTCTCGAAATAATTAACAAATAATAAAAGCTCATGTTTTACATTTAAGAATTTTAACGTTGTATGTCAAGCTCTGGAGCACAGGGTAATAACTGGTGACAATAACTGGTAAAATGAAAACTAGCAGTGTCAAACACTGAAGCATAGGATACTAATTACTTGTAAAATGAAAAACTGGCAGTGTCAATTACTGGAACATTGTGTGGGTGTAAAATAAAAATGCATTTAAAAAAATTATTATTATTATTATCAAATGTATATATTTTAGCATATATGTGGTTCTGAAAGTCTTTCGTACCATATATATTAACTTACGATTTCCAAAAATAATTTCTGATGACTAAAACATTAAAAACATCAGAAATTGTTCTAAAACTATCAATCACTAGAGCACTTAAACTAGTAAGATGTTTAATTTAACGCTATTGTACTTTGAAGCCATTTTCTCATAATGCTATTGAACTTTGAGCTCATACATCATAATGATGAAGAATTTTTCGTTGTGTCCCTGTAAAAACCGATAAATGCTATATTTAACAAAATGCATATAGTTAGTGCAACAGTGACTAATAATATTTATATAAATTTTTAGCTCTATCGGAAAAGGCATTTAGACGCTATTGCTCTTTAAAGTTTGAGGCAATAATGATTTAGAATAAGCTGAAATAATAATTTCAATTCAGTCAAGGCTATATACATATTCATTCAGGGCAGCAAGTAGCTTAAATGGATAAGTCTGGTATAGTAAAGATGAGGCCCTTTTACTCACCTTCGATATAGAATTGATAGTTTTCAGAAACTGCTAGTCGATATGAACAAAATTACATTTCAGAATAGAAAAAAAATATTCACAAATTTTAAATACGAATTATATTTAGCTAATACACTGTGATATCTTCCGTAAGATTATATTTAACTAGTTTAGATTAAAAACACGTTCAAAACACGTTTTCTAAAATTATACTTTATTTAAAAAGGTTTCAAAATCATCCAAAGCTTTTCGCTTTGAAAAATCAAAGTATCTTCAGGGATTTAATACATGTTTCTAATGAGCAGTTTTTATATATTTTTTTTACATTTCATGGTTGACAGTTAAGTCCTTTCGTAAACTGAGGAGTGTTGAACAAAAGCAAAGGTAACTTGTGAAGTCTGGTAAAGGCTGGATCAAGGAGCGAAGAAAAGGAAAGAGTAAAAAATGTATAAAACCTGCTCATTGGATACATGTAGTAAATCTCTGAGGATGTTTTGATTTTTCAAAGCGAAAAGCTTTGAATAATTTTTAAATGTTTTTAAATAAAGTATATTTTTAGAAAACGTGTTTTTAAAGTGTTCATGATCTAAATATCAATGACACGTGTTTTAACAAATTTCTCTTTTAGAGATAATTTATATTTAACTAGTTTATTTCATTCTGAAAGTAACTTTTTACAAATTCTCTTTATAAATATTTCTCTAATGCGGACCAGTTCTGATTAAGTTTTGTCGAAACGATACGATAGTAAAATAAATTATGAGTAATATACGTGATGATAAAAAATAATCATATGTAATATTTAAGCAAGAGGACCCTGTTCATTTGTTATTTGATCATTTTATAGAAAAATGCATTATTAAAAGTTGTACTTTTACAATTTTTGCAAGCATCATTTTACACATAGCAATATTTAAAAAAGTATAAACAGAATATAAATTATTGATTTAAATTGATTAAAATACGTAATAATAAAAAATATAATCAAATAGGTAAGGTACTATTTTCTTTTTTTTTTTTTTTTTTTTTTTAGATAATACAATTATGAGAAAAAAAAATAATTAATAAAAATTGCCAACATGGCGACAAAACAAAAATTTAAAAGTTTGTCATGATGATCCTATATTAAAATCTTACTGCCTGGCGAAGTATGAAAACTGGGTAGTCATGCATGAATTTTATTTTCAAACCTTTCTTTGTATGAATTTGGTTTAACATCATTAGCGTTTCATCGCCCAATATTAACTTGGTTTTCTCAATAACTTGGCTTCTCATGAGTTAAAATTAAAACTGGGTACATAAATTGGTTTAGGATTTATGAGTTTTAAATTTTAAAGATAAATAAGAAAAGAAATAAAGTACGAAAATTTCGCACGGGTGTACTAGTTAAATAACAATTTAGCAAAGTTCTTTAATGAATAATAATTATATATTTAGCACGAAATATATTAAAATATAGTTTCAATTAAATTATAAAAAATTTAATCAAACAAAGAAAAAACAGTCATGTAACATACATTAAACGGCATTATCGTAAAAACCGTCGATGTCTATGTCTAATAAAATCAAAATGAAACAGATTAAAATAGACCTTTTTGAGAAAGACCAAAAACCTTTCTCAGCCATAGCGTTAAAATCTAAAGAAGGCTTTTCTATCACACTTAACTGCCTGTTTTATACCGCACATTTTCTCTTTTAATCGGCTAAATTTCTTGTTTACTTGCTCTAAAAGTTAAGTGGAAATTATTTCCTCGTAAACAGCGGTTCTATCGTTAAATGAAGACTTATACCATATTTGCTCGATGTTAAAAAAAAAAAAAATCCTGAGAAAAACAAGGCATTTTAGAAAAGATTTATTATCGGAGTATATATCAAAGGGACTGTTTTACTTCTTAAAACTTTCTTTTTCGCGGAAATTGATAGAATGTAAAGAATGTTTATTCAAATATTCATAAGTGAACAATAAATAAAATAAACTGTGCAGTATTTGTTGTATTTATTCTTTTTTTAAGTTGTTGTATTATGTTAAAAAAGAATCATTTGATACAGTACATTAAAAGTAATATTAGAGGTTATCAAATATTGAGAATTGTTTTTATAAATGCTTATAGGATAATAACTGTAAATAGAAATGTCACTAACAATTAACTGAGTAATGAGGTAAATAACTTGAAAGAGTAATTGGGTAAAAAAATACGTGTAATTTATAGTTAAAAACAAAATAAGTACAAGTATTTTCAATAAAATGGTTAAATATGTTTTACTTTAATATATCTATATATAATTATTCATAAATTGTTATAATGTTTGAAACAAATTAGTTAAAAACAGAAATGAAAAATACCTACTATATAAGTAAACTGAACCGAATTCCCCACCCCCTAAGTTTTATTAACACAAATTTATACAGCATATTGTTATCAGTAAATAAAGTTTAAATAAAATTGATTTAAAATGAATTCCAAAATCTGATCAAAAGAAGCTATTATAAAAAGAAGAGTGAAGGTTTGCGCATATATTAACTCATATATTATTTTGCATCTGCTTTATTTTCATGAAAAAGCAGTAGCAACTTAAGGTATAATTAAACTCGAAATTGCTTAACTAAGTAATTATTTTCTAATATAATATGATTTAAACATTAAAAATTTTGGTAAAAATTTTGTTGATTTAAGCGCTGAAATGAATGAACAATGAATAAAAATACAATACGCATAAAATTAAAATAATTGCCGAAACGTCAGTCGAAGCCTTTCGTATTCTTTAACCACATTTTTTGCAACCATGCGAGTGTCTGCACAAGTACGGAATCACATACTTACCAACCATCTCATTATGAACCGTATAATTTTTAGTACCCGCCTTTTTCTTCACACCAGTCATTTTTTAGAGTAATTATATTCTTATTTAATCGCAACAACATTTGAAGAGAATTACTCCAAAAATAAAACGGTGTGAAAAAAGGGGCGTTTTTTGAAGGGGCGTTAACAATTGTACAGTTATTAATAAGATGGTTGGCAAGTATGGAATCAACAAGTCCAGTGTTAAAATAGGAGTGATAACCCTTGTCGTTGAGAAACTAAGCGATAAGGAATCATCGAATGACTGGATGTTTACCAAATCTCAACACGTAGGTTAATTTGGCCCTCCTCCAAGAATTTGGAATCATCCTCCTCACTGCTAGTCATAGGAAACGTGGTTACGCTATATAGAGAATGAAATTTTTTTTGCCTTTTTTGTGTTTTCTCGAGTCTGTGTACCGTGATAGTGACCGCAAAAATCATTCTATTGACTTGCAAATTGGCACACGTGTTCATGAACCGCACAGAAATAGCTGCATAGGTTTGGGTGAATATTCTGCTTGATGTTCGTATACAAGAATACACTGAAATTTTTCTCATCATTACGGTCTAAGAACAGAATTTGTATGTACTGTAATAGAGACTGTAAAAATCACCCGATTGGGATGCAAATTTGTACATATGTTCATGAGATTTATAAAATTAGCGGTATTTTTTTAAGCGTATATGATATATGGTTCGTGTACAAAGACATACCGAAAAATTTCTTATCATTATGGCCTATGGACAGAATTTTGTTTTTACATTGCATTGAACATAATTAAATTAACAAAATTTTTAAGATGCTTATAATCACATTTTCTGTAGAAAAAAAGTTATGCTCAGACTTAGTAATTACCTACAGGAACACACAAAATAATTCTAATAATATTATATCTAATCATCAACATTATGTCAAATTAGGTACAAATATTTATGGTTACATGGAATTAAGTACGTAAATTTTATTTGTGCATATTATGTTTGTTTCTCGTGTATAAGGGCAAACAAAAGAATTTCGTCATATTATGGTTTATAGATTGAATTTCTTTTAAATACATTTTAACATGCTTAGATTCCTTTCAACATTTTGAAATGATTACATAAAAATTGTAAAGCATGACTTCTGTAGAAATAGGTACAGTCGGTAACAAAAGTGTCCGAACACTAGCAAAAATTCCTATGCAAAAAAAGTACACTTCATGCGGTTTTGTTAAATAAATCCTTGCCGAATCCTGTTCTTAGTCAGTGTAAGAACATGATTCGATAAGGATTTATTTAACAAAACCGTATGAAGTGTACTTTTTTTACATAGGAATTTTTGCTAGTGTTCGGACACTTTTGTTACCGACTGTAGAAAAGAATAAGTATTTAATATACAGAGAAACACAAAATAATTTCCATACGTTATACAATTACCTTGTAAGGTATATGTAGAATCGGAGGTTGAGACGAAAGGATGTCGCCGCAGGAAAGCTGTATGGAAAGAAATATGTAGCGTCGAGTTGTTGTTGTTGTTGCTTATCCTCCTTGTCTGACGGAGTCAGACAAGATCCACGAGTTCGTTGACTGTTAGGAAGTCAAAGACCAGAAGAGGATTGGTAAAAAGATCCTCCTTAGAGAGTCCCATGCATTCCAAAAGGTGCTCAGGAGAAGCCTGATGATTTTGGCACTTGGTGCAGGTGGTGAAGGTTTTCCTGCCCTCGTTGAACGTGAGGCACTTGATGTGACCGCTAGCGAGTCTTGAGAGTACAGTTCGGGTACGCCTGTCACACGGGAGATCAAGGGACAAACCCGGTTTTTAGCCCTTGTACCAATTATGGGTGGGGGGAGTTTTCCATTCCTCCGAGATTTTTTAATTTTCCCGGGAGTATAACTCCAGTAAAGTAAGTGCGGAGGAGGGATTTGAAGAAATCCTGCAACCCTCCTTAGCAAGATTATCAGGCATTTCTTTCACGTGGAGATTCACGTGTGAAGGTATCCATTGCAAATGAACGTCCTGATTAAGTGAAATGAGCTTTAATTTAAGCAGTATAGAGGTGCTGACCTTGTCGCCCACAAGAATCCAATTACTAAGATGGTGAAGAGAACTACTGCTATCAGTCAAGATCCATAGGTCACCATAATCCTCTTCAGAGAAAATAGCTTCTTGTCCCAGGTCTATTGCAATCAATTCACTTCTGAAGACAGAGCAGTAATTTGGATTACGATGTGAAAGAGTCAAGTTGGCGTGAGGGGTTTCAATATATATGCCACTGCCTGCTAGGTTGTCAATTTTACTACCGTCGGTGAAGATTTTAATGGCATTATTAGGAATGTGACTTAGGTTTTCCAAGGTCAGTTGTCTAAGATGTTCTGGGATGTAGTCTTTCTTGTTAACATGAGAGCTTAAGTTAAAGTGAAAGTGAACCCTGGGGTGTCCTTTTACAGGATTCAAGCAGCAGTGTAATGAGTTGGGTTCAACATTACAATTAGGTAGTTGAAGAGAGGCGGCCTGACTCAAAGGACTGTTCTTCTTTTATCTTTGATGATTACTCCAGCTGTTAAGGTACGTGGAGGTCTGGTTGCAGAGGCCGTAACTAGAGAGTTTATTATAATACTTAACAAGACCAGCTTGTCTTCTAGTATGGAGCGGCTGTAATACCGGCTGCGATTCGAGTTGGGGTAAAAGGATGTAGCTAGTTGTGAAAGTGAAATGTTGATGGGAGATTGAAAACGCGAAATTGGGCCCAGCACAGTCGATGACAAAATAGATTGAAGTTGGGATGATTTTACATCGACGTGGAGAACAAAAGGAAAATAAATTTACGTAGGTTGAGTAGGGTGTATGGATACGATTAGTTATTGGAGGTAGTGGATTGAAGTGAGGAAGGTTTGTTGTTTCAAGGTGTTTAAATATCGGATGGTGGGAATAGAATGGGTGTGTTGGTGTAGCTAGACGACGATATTGTTACTCGCGGAATCAATGATCTTCGAAGTGTTATAATTGGAGCGTGAATTAAGTAGTAGAAAGGTAGAATTGTCTCTTCATTTGACGGAGAATAGTGTACAAAGTATTTTCTTGAGAGTTAAAAAGGTCAAGCTGTAGCCAGAGTACATCAATCACAAGTGGTGAGATTTATTTTCCATATTACTTAAATTCATTTATTTAATTTGATTACCGAGTTACTCTCTCCACTGAACTTGCCCTTAATTCAAGTTGATGTGAATTGTTTGTTATTTTAATCTAAAGAGTCTCGTCCAACTGATTACTAAATTAAGTACTAGTTTAGAATGGGGTCTGAAGCAGCAGAGGCAAGCACTCAGACCTTACAACCCGAAACCAAATTAATACAGATATTTATGAGTAACAAGGTGGATATAAATCCATATGTGAAAATTCACAACTAATTAATTTATTTATTGAAGAACAATTACGCTAAAATGATTACGCTAAGAACAATTACGCTAATTTACAATGATGCTGAATTAATAAAGGTTTTCATCATGAGTCAAACTGAATTAAAGGATTAAGCTAATTAAATCGAATATTTAATTATAATAATGTATTTTAATTGGAATTCACTGCATTATAAAGGATACATACAAATGAAGCACTTCTGCTTGCAAAGTCGTTTGCAAGCGTTCCAAATGTATGACTACAGTCGGCAGCAAAGGTATCCGAGCACTAGCAAAAATTCCTATATAAAAAAGCACACTTACATTGTTTTGTTCAAATTTAAGTATATATTGTTTCGGGGCTATTTTGAGACAATATATACTAATTTTAGGAACCTTTTTTTTTACAGTGCAGATAAATACAATGAGAGGTTGAGGCGGGTGGTAGCCCTACTCAAAAACGTATCTGGTTATGCAGTGAGTTAATCATATCAATATATGCACGTTTGTATATATAATGTATTCTTAGTTATATTAAATAATATGGGATAAATAAAAAATAATCTACTTATGAATGTGTAATGGGACGTTGTGGCTCCTGATCTTAAGATTCACTAGTTTATTAAAATTTTTATTATAATAATAGATCGACTTCTCTCCGTTTATGAAAAATTAAAAAAAATTCTTTTTAAAGTAGTTTTTCGGAAAAAACGTAAAATCATTTTCTCTGTAATTTCAGGGAATGGTAAAGGATAGAATACAGACTTTCTGTTCAATTGGTTATTTGCCAATTTCAAGGTAATATTTATTTCAAGTTAACGCATAAACATTGAAATTAAGAATTTCTATCATTGCCTTTTTCTGAGATGTGTAAATTTTTCATTAAAAACGCTATTATTGACTGAACCGATGATGATGTAGCCAAAAAATGAACATTAAGAAAATTGCACCTAGGAACTTCAATTATCATTATTTTATGAAAGATTTAACGATTAATTTACTGATTAAAAATATGCCTCTCTCTCTCTCTCTCTCTCTCTCTTTTTTTTTTTTTTTTTTTTTTACACAATTACCCAGTAAATAAAATATTTTTCTTCTATCTCCTAGAATTTTTTTTTAAATTCATTTCTAAACATTTCAAATCCTCCTCTAATTCCAAATAATTAAAAAGATCACTAATATGACTTATTTAAAACACAAATGTATACTTATTTGATTATCAGAAAAACACAAAGGCTTATTTAAACGTAAAATAATAATAATATTAAAGTAATACGAGTTTCTATGAAATTATATTAATTACATAAGTATTTGATTTATTTAAAATAATAATAATAATAGCACATGAAACTGACGTTATTTCCATAAAAATTTACTGAAATAAAATAAAATATAAATGTTTACGGAAATTTCCTTGACGGTCCGTAAAATAGCAAAAACTACCGATGGCTTCAAAAGTACTAATTATTTTGTTACGAAAACTTTTTTTACAAGTTAGTGCTTCAAGTTTGAAATTCATTTTCGAACATAAAATTATTTTTCAGATAAATTATTTTATAATAAGATAAACATCTACTGTTTTCTTATTTAAAAACAATACTTAATATAAAATATCTTCTATAGTTTACTGTTAAACGCAATTATTTTTGGTGTTGCGTGAATGCAAGACTAGCGGGTAATAGTTTAATGTGCAGAAACAATACTTTGATTTGCATGTCAATATTTGCTTATCAGACAATATATAATCAAACTAAAATGTGTATTGTCTTTTAAATGGTTTGAAATTGAAAAAAAGAATCAGAGTTTGTTGCACTTTTGAAATATACTATTTATCATAACTTAAAATAATAATACTACAATGAAATTTAAATTTATATATGGATCTTTTAATAATAAAATTCATTCTAAATTTCACTAAGTTTGTATGTTTGCATTTTATAATAATAATAATAAAAGTAGTAATAAAAGAAAGACCAATTAACTAATTTTGATCTTTGATTAATAATTCACATTCTAAATTTTACTAAGTTTGTCTTTTGATTTTAATAATTTTGAAAACGAAATAATATAAATAAAAAGAACAATTATCTAATTTTGATCTTTGATTAATAAAGCTTATTTTAAATTCTACTAATTTTGTATTTTTATTTTTTATAATTTTGAAAAAATAAATAAATAAATAAATAAAAATAATAATTAAAAATTTTAAACTTAACCTTCCTCGCTTTCATGAAGTTTTCGGACAGTATTAGTGTTTTATAGCATAAAATTGTTGCTTGTGCCTGGGGGGACTCATGTCAAAGTTGTGCCTTGGGGGGGACTCATGTCAAAGTTGTGCCTTGGGGGGGAACTCATGTCAAAGTTGGGCCTTGTGGGGACTCATGTCAAAGTTGGGCCTGGGGGGGGGACTCATGTCAAAGTTGGGCCTTGGGGGGGGACTCATGTTAAAGTTTGTGCCTTGGGGGGGGGATTCATGTCATAGTTGTGTCTTGGGGGGACTCATGTCAATGTCATTTTGAAAAGATTTTGATGAAATTCTGGCAAAAGCAGAATTTAGTTTAGGACGGAGGACTATTAGTTTTTTTTCTTCCCAATTATAACATCGCTTTCAAATTATTCAATTATATTTTAGATTTCGATAAATGTCCAACTATCGAAAAATGATTTCGACAAATGTCCAACTATCGAAAACGACAACGCAAAAATCACTGTCTGAGACTAATAGGCCCTCAGTCCTAATAATAATAATGCTTAAAAGTTGCTTAATAGTAATAAAATAGTTAATAATATCATTACATTAAAAATTGTAATGAAATACTTAAATAATGTTACTAAAATTCTTTTTTAGTTTACTTAAAAATTTTGAATGATAATTTTTTCTGGTTGCTTATTACCAGTTCATGGATATTTGGCTCCATTAATGTTAGTGTAAAACAGCAGATTTTAGGACGAGAACGGTTCTTGTTTTGAAGTTTTGAATGCTGTTCCAGACGAAAAATGTTTTTGGTATAAATATACTGTTGAAAATTAATATATTACAAATTGAAATAAAGAAATTGTATAAATATTTTATATATTGTTGAGATACAGTTTTTATTGGATTTTCACTAGTCAGAAAAAGACATTACCTTTGTGTAATTAAAAATGAGATCTTGATATAGACTGCAATTTAAGACTGAGGTTCGTGATCGATCTATTAGCTCTTTTTTTCATTCGTATTTAAATTTCTCTTCGATCTTTAATGTAAAAACATTTATTAGCAACATATATTTTTGCCATGTCCTACATTCTCGTTTTTTATTTCATAATAATGACCAAGCTGTGCAATCCGCAATGTCCAGCTGTTTTTGCGCTCCACCAAAATATTCTCGCGGACCAGCAATATATCCATGACCACTGGTTTGCGATCTTTACACTGGTAGACGATAATTTTTTTTCTTCAGGATAATGTGTTTTCCTGGTGTATTTTTTGATGTTGGTTAAGGAAAAATTATCCAAAAATTTCCCTCACGTACAATTTTGACAAAAAATGGGATTCTTTGAGCTTAAATCTCCAACTTTTTCAATCTCATCTGAATTATTTCTCGTAAAATTTGGATGATGTGAGTGAAGAACTAGGAGAGCTAAGACATCAAAACATAAAAAAAAAGAAAGAAAAAAAGTAGAAGATTTTTTAAGGACGGTGGATAGTTAATTTTTTAAAAGATTATTGTTGGATGCTGCAGAGAGAATCCCCTCCCCCCCCCCCCCACACACACACTTTCCTCACAATGTTTTCAAGCCGTACACAAGGTAAACGCTCTAAAGGGAGCTTCGATATAATGAAACATATTTAAAGGTAATGTGTAAATAATAACCTCTTTTAATGTATTTTATACATAAATTATTTCGATTTTGTTATATCCTCTGGGTGAATTCTTTTGATCTTCATCCTTACTTTGTGTGAATTCCTATCATGACAGGAAGATAATACAATCATCTCTGCATTTAGCTTATCAAAATACATCAGAGACACCCAACGCAGTGTAAAAAATAAAAAATAAAAAATAAAAAATAAAAAATAAAAAATAAAAATGAAAAGTAGGATTTCATAGAGCTTTGCTATCTTAGAGATTTTCAAAAACTACGAAATATGTCATATACTAGTAGGATGTGGCCACCACAAGACTTCCTTCTACAGTCATTCAAAAAATTATGTGAACACGAAACTTTTCTCAGAAGATGTTTAATAATAATTAAAACTGAAAAAAAAAAACTTATATCTAACTAAGATTAATTTTTAAGAACAAGAAAAAAAAAAAAAGTGTTAAGAAAAAAGAATTTTTAACAATGGGCTCTTCCCACCTGATGTCGGAGGTCACATGATAGATGAAAAACAAATAGCAGACAAAGTCTTGTATATCTATAGCGATTGCTAAAATAACATATTTTCTATTCTTACATTTGATCAATCGTATTTAATCTGTGTACTGCTGTGTAATCTTATATATATTATAAATATGTCCGTTTATTTGACTGAGTTTCACGCTAAAACTGCTCGATGGATTTTGATAAAATTTGTTATGGAGATAGCTTATACCCTAACTTAGAAAGTTGGCTGCCTTTTATTAAGAAAAAACACTTTTTTTGTTATTTTTATGCATAAAATAGCAATTTTGTAAGCTAATAATAGCAAAAAATTAGCCATTTAAATTTTAACCATAATTTAATTGTTTCCAAAATTAAATTTAATTATTCATAATTTAATTGTTGTCGAGTTTATTTATTTATTTATTTTTTTTTTCCAACAGGAAAATAAATACATTTATCTAAACGTGAACAATAAAAAATAAAATAAATAAATAAATTATGCATCTCACAAAAATTGACGTCATTTTAAATTTAAAATTTCTTTTACAAAGTGCTAATATAGTTTACGATGCTAATGTGTGTTGTACTAAAATTAGTTTTATTTATAGATCCTCCTGGGTGATTTTTTAAATTGTTGCGTTGAAGTACGCCGAACATTTTTCGCCAAGAGGTTTAATTTAGCAACAGCGATTTTAATCTAGGTAGTTCAAGAAAAATGTAAAATTAATAAAGTTGTGTAGCACGATAATGTTTAGTTATTTATTTATTTTTTTATATGCCATTCACTACGCTAATTTAACATACAAATAAATGAGCTGCTGTGTGTGACTGCACTTGCACGCTGTCGGGCAGAAATATTTGATTAATTCAAATTAATATTTAAATAACTAAATAAAGATATGTTTAATAGAAAGCATAGTCTTGGAGACAAACTTGGCGAGTGGGCGACCAAATTTGGTGAAAAATGATAGTTTAGGGTTCCCGATGTTTCGAAGCTCTCCGACACACGGGAACGTAGACCTTGAGCTTACCAAGGGATTCTCGATGGAGTCATCTCCAAGCCCCATCGCCAAAAGTTATAAGTAGGTGTGAGTTGATTTTTGCGAAAGAGTATGTAGACATTGCAATCCAGAGTTATTCAGAGACCTATTCTGAGTCATTGCACTTTAGGGATTGAGCTCTAAGCAACTGGACATTTTTCGTGAGTGAATGAAAATTTGCTCTGGTGTAGTTGATGTTATTTGCTTTACTCCTGTGGAACAAGTGACTATTTTTTAGACTGTCCCAGAACATTCATCAAATAATGACTTATACTGTACGAGTAACAGCTTCAACTGTTTCCAGAATATTCGAAGAATTAACACCAGCTATTGGACTATTTTCGAAAATATTGTTTTAATAATAGTAATAATAGTTTTTTTGTACAGATTCGAGGAGTTCAAAAAATGTTTGATATTGCCAAGGAGGTCCCATAATAAAACTGTGACGAAAATAGTCGCCAATCGAAATTTATTCAGTTACAAAGAAATCATTTAAATATAGTGTCCAACGAAGCGGGCAAAGCCTGCTAGTATTCTTTTATACATCATCATTTTTAATCCATTTTTTAACATTATTCATCATCTTTTGTTTGCTGTATACATTTACAATCATCATTTAGTTTATATTTGTTATTGATGTTTATGAAGAACATGTTAAATACTTTGATTTTTGGTACTTAAATCAATGACAGTGCAATATCGTACGGCGTAAATCCATGTAGAACCAGTAACTAAGTTAATTAACTTGTTGTAACACCTTTATGCAATTAAATTAAATGAAAGCATTTTAAAATTTCAAATTATAATCCATAAACATTCCACAAAAATAAGCTATTGTTTATTGCTAGATCAGTTAATGTAACATTTACACTAGAACATACAAAAATCGATTCTTGCAGTTGAAAGTAAATAATCACATAAAGTGTTTTTAATAAATTATAAATTTATAAATACAACTATTCTACTGCTTACAAATGCATACTATTACTTTTATTTTATTTTATATTAAATATTAACATTTTTATTCTTAAGAACAATATTTAATTGAATTCGATTCTCAGAATTCGGTTTTTCGTTTTCCTCTATCAGATGATTGAGCAGACGAAACTGGGAAGAGTCCATTAATACTTTGATGACTCAGGTCTTTTACTTTCTTCTACATAAGTCATAGATGTCTTTTCAGCTGACATCTTGTGAAATGAGGATTCCACAAAAAAGTTGTTGAATTAACTAATACCATATGTTAATTATAGACTTTTTTCTTTTTTTTAACAAAGACCTTCCCAACCAGCTGATCCATCTGCTTTTTACAAATCTACGAAAGATTGAATATAGTGAATCTATTTCATATGTCGACCATATTTTACATAAAGCTATTTCTCTAACAAGAACTATTAAACTCACAATTCGACTATAATTTATTCCATTTGAATAAAGTTTTTTACCTGCACTTAGAAAGGTAGAGTTACATAAATATTCTGCTTTTATAGTCTGATCTTCAAATAAACGTTCTATCTGTTTCGAATAACTATTTATAAAGTCATCAACAACATTTTTTCCAATTATTTAAAACATTTATTTCTTTTTCATTTGTAGGCAGGGCCCGACTTAGACTACCTGGAGCCCCGGGGCAAGCCTATTCTGGGGGGCCCTCTTGCAGTGACATAAGAGGTCTTTAGGTTGCAGAATTTCTACATTCGCCTATAGGGGGGCCCCTTTCAGAAGGGGGGCCCAGGGCATTTGCCCGGTATGCCCTGCCATAAATCAGGGCCTGTTTGTAGGATCATGAATTTCAACGACAATTTCATAGTAATCTTTTATTATGTAAGAAAATAAATTTTCAAGGATAAACTCTGTTCTAACAAATTCATCATCTTCATCAAACACATAGTACACAGTCTCTCTATCCCTCTTATATATATATATATATATATATATATATATGTGTGTGTGTGTGAAAGAGAGAGAGAGAGAGAGGGAGAGAGTTTGTTTAAAATTTTCAGTTGTAATTTAACATTATATTTCTAAGCTTGTTAGAATAAGACATTTTTAATCACTAGAGCAGCTTTTCTTCGGTCAAAAAGCAGGTACGAATGCAGCGTGAATGCATGCTAATCTCATCGTTGTATAATTTTACACAAAATTAATACAATGCAAATTATTTATTAAATTATTTTCCATTATAAATTCAGACGATTTTATCTGACAGAATTATATTACTAAAGGACGAAAAAAGTCAATTTTTTGCCAGTTTCAAAAGAAATACGAGCGGCTGATTTTTATATCCGGAGAACGTTAATGCACTCGAGAAAAAGATGTTACTTCCCTGAATTTGACAAGAAATTTCAATAGATACCAAATAATGGAATTAATAAAGAGTATTAATTATTTTTTAACAGATAATTATTTAACTGTTACTTCAAAATAAAAAAATTAAACACATCCCAAGCTCCGATGCGCTTTCCTTTGAGGAAAATCACCATTACTTTGCTAAAAGTACACACCTATCTTTAAAATTTAAAATCTTCCCGTTTAAATATCTTGGTTCTTAGTTATTTCAGAATAAGAATTAGAAATTCCCTTTTAATAGTTAAAAATAAAAAATAATAAAAAAATCACTGGTGAATTAAATCAAATTTTTAACTTATTATCGCTCTTTGAAGAATACATTCTTTGAAATTGTTCTTAAGACAAGTGATGGGGCCGTGTTTAATTGCTGCAAATGTAAAATTTAATGTTGTAAAATTTTCGACAATGCTTATTTTATTAAGCGGCAGTTTTAAAATTGGTTTGCATTGATTTGATTCCGGTCCTGGCAATTTGATCAGTTTAAGCGGCTGATTTTATTAACCAGTGATTTTATTAAGCGCCGGTTACTGTATTTGAATATGCTTGAAAAATACAAAAATGAAACAATCCAGTAAATATAAAACCTACCTGTTAAACATGATGTATATATATATATATATATATATATATATATATAACAGTCAGTATTTTTATTCATGCACTTTTTCAATTCTTATAAAAAATCAATTCATGGAAACAATTCTTACACCAAATGCATTTGCCTGAATTAAAAACTGCTCTCAGCCAATCACAAAAGTTGTTCAACCAAAAGAAACGAGCTCATTTAGCTCTCATTTTCTCAGCCATGCATTTTTTATGGCCATCACAAGGCAGCATTTATCTTTCAATATTTGCTCCCACTGTAGCAGGTGAATTTTGTCTGAGAAAAAGAATTAGATGACTAGCGAAAGCTACTTGAAATTTTTTTTTTTTTTTCTTTTATTGAAAAGAGGGAGTTGCCTCTACATGTTGAGGGGACATGCTTGCTGCGTTTCGTGAAAGTCCTTTTCTGCTTCACTTTTTAGTACGATATATTTGATTCCTATGATGAAGATAAATTAATTTTTCAACTTTAATTTTTAAACACTTTTTTAGTTATGTTTGTGTTATATTTGTTATATTTGTGTTTAGTTATGTTTGTGCTAATGAAATTGATAAATCTACAAAAAACAAATTTTCGGTTTCTATAGTAATAATATTTAATAATAATAATAATAATAATAATAATAATAATAATTTAAACGAAATATTTCCTCGCGAAATTCAAGTTTGATTCGAAGCAATTGGGATATAAAACATATAGTTTTATACTTATACTAAATACTTAAATTGAATTGTATGGGTAAAAGTGGTAATAAAATAATAATAATAATAATAAAAAGCATTAATTTTTTTTTCTTTTTAGTGATTCAGATAGAATTGTTATTAAATACTTTGTTCATAAAATATTTCTTAGCAATTATAAAATTCTTCTTTAATTTTTCTTTGCGTCAGAAATCTAATATGTTATTTTCCAGAGAGTAAAATAAAAGGAGGTAGTTTTACAAATTACAGATGGCATAACTGCTTAGTCCAGGAATGCCTCTGAATTATAAAAAATCCCAAAACTATATCCATTCTATGTATTATGAGAAAAAATCATATTTGCACGACAATAAAGGTCTTACAAATGGTGACGTTCAGTCAGAAGGAAACACACGAAAATTATACAGATAAAGACCAATATATTTTAACCCTTTGCGGCTCAAGACAATTCGGATCATTTAAATTATACTGCCACCGGAATTCATGAACTAAATTAAACTAAAAGAAATTTTAAATTTGAAGGATAAAAATCCTGCCTTTCCTGATATGTTATACACGTAAATTTTTGCTAAAATATTTCCGGGATGAATTTTTCCAGCTGGATCTTAAATTTTGCGTCCTCGTAGCGAGGACGCCGCGCGTTAAAGGGTTAATTCAATCATTGGTTTTGGTTTGCGTTTGTTCTTCTGCCATAGCCTCCTAAATTAGGTGCCTTCCACGTGACTCGAAAAAATGGCAACAGTTGAAGCGGTAGACAGCGCCACCTGGTACAGATTGCGCGACTTTTTTATTCAACAGCCACCAAAAATTTTTAAAAGTGGTATTTGATATACATAAAACGCGAATAGAATTGAAGAAACGTCGATTATATATATAGTATATCACTTCTTAAAATTATTTGTGACATTTGAATAAAAAAGTCGCGCAATCTGTACCAGATAGCGCTGTCTGCCGCTTGAACTGTTGCCAATTTCCGAACCACGCGGATTGCACCTAGTTTAGAAGGCTATGCTTCTACAGTCACTTTTTAAACTGAAGTCCAGGGCGACCTTCATTATTAAATGAAATTTTCAACTCTGAAATTAATAATAGTTTTAGCAACCTCAAATAGTATCCCTTATGTGTGATGTGCGTGACATCGATTGTATAGTCGGTAGGGAGCTGGCTTCTGGAACAAAAAGACCCTGCGAAAAATCAAATCCTGCGAGTCAGGCAAGGATGATTGTTAGTCCTCGTATGTATGTAAGGAATTGTGTATTGTTATTGTAAATTTATGTAACATGGATTATTCGAGACAAAAGTCATTGTAACTACAGATTTAAAAGCTGCCAAATACATACCAAAATAATGCGATGTAAATTATTCGAAGGGCAAATTATTTCCTTAAATAAATGATGAAAAAAATGTGATTGTACTGAGTGCATATACTTTACATAAAGAGTGCTTTAAAAAATATTGTTTATCACACGATGCAACCAATTTATAATAAAAGACATTGTATAATTTGTACAATAATTAATTGTTTTATATTCATACATACCAACCTAACCCGGAAGATTGTTAGTTCCAGCCCCTTTTTGTAAACCACTTAATTTTTAGAGTAATTCTCTTCAAATACTGTGCCGACAAAAAAAAAATCTACACTTGAGAGGCAGAAAAAAAAAAAAAAAATCTTTATATGTCAATTGCCGTTCCCGCCATAAAAATGTTTCGAATCCCAGGGATGACACGTGGTGTTAGTCGATCAGAGATGACCTTTCTCTATCCTAGAATAGGGAGTTCGAGAGACAAGTTCTCATGATTAAATAAGAAGACTATTGCTCTACAACTATTCTGGTGTGAAAAAAAGGCGCTTAATACCATTATGGATAAACTAGCATAGTTAGCAGGTCTACTATCCTATCAATACTCAGTTCGCCTCGTGGACTTTTAGAGTAAGGCTGTATTCTCTTTGTTCCCGCTGACCAATATTTCGTATATTTGTCAAAAGTTTGAGAACCTGGGAGTATTCCCACTCCGCACATTGGGTCAGAGAAAGCTTGAAATAGAAGAGAAATCTCATGCCTTGTCTCTGCTAGAAAAGAGAATCTCTTCGATTGATGTAGTTAGAGATCTGGCAAATGATTCTAGATGCAGACAGATGTAGAAAATATTTACAAGGTCATTAAAATGTAAATATTTAAGACAAAATCTTAACATTCTAATCGTTTATTGTGACTATCACATTGCAGTCAGTATTTTGTCATCTCATCTTTAAATTTTAATACCAACTGGGCATTTTAATACCATTTAGGCACGAATTTCTGGCTACATTTGCCAGATACCTACAACTGGATACATCTAGAATGATCTGCCATATCTCTAGCTACATCAGTCACAGAGATTCCATTCTCTATCAGAGTCAAGACATGAAATATTTCTTCCATTTTAAGCTTAATCCGACCCATTATGTGGAGTGGGAATACTGATGTAGGTTCTCAAACTTTTAACAAATGAACGAAATACTGGCTGGCGGGAGCAAAGAGCATACAGCCTTACTCTGAAAGTTCACGAGCCGAACTGAGTGTTGATAGGATAGGGAAAGGTCGTCTGTGATCAACTAACACAGCTCGTCATCCCTGGGGTTCGACACATTTTTATTGTGGGAATGGCAATTGACATGTAAAGTTCTTTTTTTTTTTTTTTTTTTTTTTTTTTTTGTGCCGCTCAAGTATAAAGATTTTTTTTTTTTCCAGTGCTGTATATTTACGATTAAATAATAAGAATACTCTAAAAAAAATAGTGAAAAAATAGGCGCAAAGGGGCGGGACTAACAATCTTCCGGGTTAGATTGGCAAGTATGTATATTTGTTAGATTGACAAGTATGTATATCTTTTTGTAAAGATTTTCTGTACTTATCTTAATAATACATAAATTATAAAGTATACACTTACTGTATCTTAAATTTAATATTAATCATTATATTAGCGAAAGTCTTAAAATAAACATCAGAGATGAACTTCAGCTTTTATTCGTAGGGGTCGTATTCTCCGCCCTTTTTTCAGGACACTGTCACGAATGAGAATTTATTTTCTGATTTGCTACCACTATTCGTATCCAATAATCTCAACCATATTTAATTACGGCACATTTTCATGAAAATAACACAAGTATTCCTGAATGAAATTAATAATGGCAAAAAATTAGAAACTTTCTCACCTCTGAGAATGTCTTGTAAAAAGGGCGGAGAGTACGACCCCTGTATTCGACAAAAAGCTATGCACTTTATACCCCAATAGACAACATAATGCAACTGAATAGCTCAACAATATTTGAATGTCATAACTTTGTGATTATATACTCTTTTACCGTAACCGCATTTTCAAAATATCAAATTTAAAACCAATATTTCAAAAGAGTTCCAAAATAAATTAACTGAATTGTTTAATTTTTTTTTTCTTTTGAGCCATTATATAAATAAACATAATGTTTGTTTAAAAGATTTCTTTAAAAAATACATATACATTGTAACAATAATTGTGGAATGCAAGAAACTATATGATAACAAAGCCACCATAAACATCAATATTTAAGCTAATGAAGAAAGAAAATCTGGATTGACTCCACTCGACTTCCCGAACATTGAGTAATTAACAGTTTTGTAGATAAAGTAAAGAAAGAGGAGTTGTTAAACAAACAAAAGAGAGAAAACCATAATAGAGTGAGTATTTTTCTCCAGACATTACACGATGTTTTATTGAACGCTACTGAAGTTTGAGCCCATAGATCATAATGATAAAAAATTTTTCGTTGCGTCCCTGTAAAAACCTATAAATGCCAAAAAATGCTAAAATTCACCAAAATGCTTATAGTTAGTGCAACAGTGATTTATAATATTCATATAAATTTTCAGCTCAATTGAATAAGGCGTTTAAATGGTATCACACTTTTAAAAATTTGGTTCCATGGGCCATAATGCTAAAGAAATTTTCTTTGTGTCCCTGTAAAAAAACTGTAAGTGCTAGATTCACCAAAATCTATACAGTTGTTGAAACTGTGACCTATAACATGTGTACAAATTTTTTGCTCAGATTAATAAGGCTTTTAGACGCTATTACACTTTTAAAAATTTGGCCCCATAGGCCATAATGATAAAAAAAATTTTCTTTGTGTCCCTGTAAAAAAACTATAAGTGCTAGATTCTCCAAAATCTATACAGATTGAGAATCTGTGACCTGTAATATGTGTGTAATTTTTTTGCTCAATTGAATAAGGCGTTTAGATTCTATCGCACTTTTAAGATTTTGGTCCCATAGGCCATAATGATAAAGAAATTTTCTTTGTGTCCCTGTAAAAAAACTACAAGAGCTAGATTCACTAAAATCAATAGGGTTCGTACTATGGTGAATTACAATATACGTACCAACTTTCAGCTTATTCGAACAAAGCGTTTAGACGCTAGCGTGTTCACTCATACACATACACACACACATACATACATCATCGCAAAAATAGTGAAAACGGACTCATTGGACCTCGAAACGTATAGAAACATCGAAATCTCAAATTCGGATTTTCGACATGATTACAATACTTTCCTCACTATAGTGTTCGGAAAAGAATAATAATAATAACAGTCTTAATAACGGCAAGAAAAAAACCGCAGTGCTCACTTGAAGATTATCAGGGGTCGTACTCTCCGCCCTTTTTTAGGACATACATATGAACAGGAAATTTTCAAATGTATTACTTCCACTTTTTTTTTTTTTTTTACCCTTTATAACCATGGCACATTACTATAAATAGACCAGAAGTATTTCTGCATCAAATTAGTGGTGGCAAGAAAGCTGAATATTTCTTATATCTGACAGTGTCCTGAAAAAAAAAATGCGGAGAGTACGACCTCTGATATTATTCCTAAATACGTGTATAGGAAATAAGGTTTTAATTAGCAAAGGGGTTGATCTAAAGATAGAGAGAGTGAAAATTACACACTGACATTAAACATGAATGTCTGTCCATACCAGACTTTCACAAAAAGTAACAATAAAAATTTATTGAAATGTTTGAAAATCGCTCAAACTGAAGAGATTAAACTTCAGGGATAGCCAACTATATAGTGAGCATAAAAATGCAAGCATACTTGCCAACCACCTCATTAGGAAGCGTAAAATTTTTAGTACCCGCCTTTTATTTCACACCAGTAATGTTTTTGAGTAATTTTATTCTTACATAGCTGCCAAGTTTTTTAATTTATTCCGGAATGTTGTTAGCCCCGCCCTTTACTCCCACCGTAATCTTTTAAGAGTAATTTTCTTCGTATATAATCATTGTTATATATTGAATAAAATTTTTCTACAAATATTACGGTGTGAAAAAAGGGCGGGACTAACATTATTTCAGAATAAACTAAAAAACTTGGCAGCTATGTTCTTATTCAATCGTAACAATATCTGGAGAGAATTTCTCTAAAAATAAATTGGTGTGGAAAAACGGGCGTTTTTTCAGAGGGCGTTAACAATTTTACGCTTATTAATGAATTGTTTGGCAGGTATGTGCAAGACTACATACTGTAATACCTATCTTAAAACTATAGGATGTAACTTATGTTACACACACACAAACACGGACATACACCCACACCCACACACATACTCATATATATATATGATTAAAAAAAGGAAAAAAAAATAAAAAAGAGAAAAGAAAGAAAGAAACTGACCTCACATTCCTTTTAAAACAAAACGTTTTATTGAAATATTTACTTTTAAAATTGCATTACTTGACGAATCATTTTACATGCAGAGCACAAGTATGCTGCAAAATAAACCACAGCCATTATTTTAAGAATTTCTTCAATGGTTTCAAATATCGCTTACAACGCTTACTGCCACTTAGTTGCCAAAGAATGCATTTAAAATAAAAAAAGTAAGAAAACGAATGAAAATCGATTTTCATTGAATACGATAATTGTTATGAAAAATTCTTCGCCTCGTAGACATTTTTGTTGTCCATGCATCTTTTATGACACTCTGATGGCACTTATCTTTCAATATTTACTTCGAACTGTAAAGAGAAAGTGCAGTGAGGAAAATATCGCTTTGTCAACCATGTCAGCCCGTTTTATAGCTTTTGGAGTTTTATTTTTATATGAAATGTTTCGCATTTTATTGCAAACTTTTTATTTAAGTTCTTAAAGCGAACCAATAAGATAGCTATAAATACTGAACTGAAATTCTTGTTTATTTTAAAATCTATTGCTAAAACTAAATATTATTTTGTATGCTAGAAGAGCAGGAATATTGTCTTACTTACGGGTTTAAACGTTGTGTAAAATATATAAGAGGTAAATTTTTGTGTGACGAATTAGCAGATCATGACATCAATCAGAAATGCTTTATATTAAGTATATTTTATTAACCATGAAACGTTTAACTAAAATGTAAAAAAAATACTTACGCGGTTTATAATATATTTATATATTTTAAAATGATGAAATGAAATTTTTGTTACACTATCATTAGAAGTTTTCAAATATTTTAATTATTTTGTCATTAATGATTATACTTACAGGGTCCCAATACAGTACTTAGCTGTAATAAAGAGAAGAAATTTAGTTTAAAAAAATTCATAATTCATGGGAGAATTTTTCGATTTTTAATAATTAGAGAGAAATGTGAGTTTAAAAAATAATAGTTAATTATTAGATCGTAATATAATTCCCATAAATTATTTTAAAATCAATATTGCATTTTTTTTTTCATCTAATGCAGACATTTGCTATATTTTCATTTAAAGAACTAAATATAGCAGTTATAAGCACTTTACAAAAATAGTATTTTGACCATAGCCTTCTAAACTAGATGCCTGTCGCGTGGCTCGGAAACTTGGCAACAGCTGAAACGGTAGACAGCGCCATTTGGTACAGATGGCGTGACTTTTTTATTCAACTGTCATCAATAACTTTCAGAAGTTATATCTGATATTAATAATCGATGTTTCTTCGATTCTATTCGCCCTTTATGTATATCATATCCCACTTTTAAAAATTTTTGGTGGCTGTTGAATAAAAATATTGCGCGATCTGTACAAGGTGGCGCTAGTCTACCGCTTGAACTGTTGCCAAGTTTCTGAGCCACGCTACAGGCATCTAGTTTAGGAAGCTGTGTTTAATACCCAGCATGTCATAATTTAAAAAAGGGAGATTAGGAAAAAAACTATACATCTCTATGGATATGTATAAGTGCAATGTATAAGTGCAGTGTATAAGTGCAATAAGTTTCCGAACCACGCGACAGGCATCTAGCGTAGGAGGCTATGACTTGACAAATACAAAATAATAGAATATTAAAAAAAAAAAAAAAAAAAAAGAATGAAGAATGAAGAAAGAAGAAAGAAATCTTGCCTGTGAATTGCTATTCCTTGCGTTACAATATTTTATATACACACACACACAAATAAATAAATTAATAAATAAATTAAATTAAATTAAATTAAATTAAATGAAGAAGAATGTAAATTTAAAAATAAGGAAAGATATCATCTTCGTAAGCAAACGAAGAGTTTACATCGAAAAGTGAAACAAAAAAAAATAAAAAGTCTAGTTTTTTTAGTCTAATATAGTCACTTTAACGTATCAGTATCTATAATTAATTGATTACGGAAGCACTTTTTCCTTACATTGGTAAATCAAATTTGAATTTTGAAATATACGCTGGATACTATTTTAAGTTGGGTACAGACCTAAATCTCAATCAAGTTTCATAGAATTCCGTCCAGCCGTAGCCTCCTAAACTAGATGCCTGTCGCGTGGCTCGGGAGCCTGGCAACAGTTGAAGCGGTAGGCAGCGCCAACTGATACAGATTACGCGACTTTTTTATTCAACAGCCACCAAAAAATTTTAAAAGTGGGATATGATATATATAAAAGGCGACTAGAACCGAAGAAACATCGATTATATATATCATATGTCACTTCTTAAAATTATTGGTGACAGTTGAATAAAAAAGTCACGCAATTTGTACCAGTTGGCGCTGTCTACCGCTTCAACTGTTGCTAAGTTTATGAGCCACGTGACAGGCATCTAGTTGGTCCAGCCGTATTTCCGTGATACTAGATCGGAGAGAAAACGTTCTTCCACTTCTCCCACGCACACATAGAAAATATTCTGAGATAATTTTGGGGTTCCTTGATGTCTAAAAGTATATATTATTTGTAGTTTCCATTTCGAAAATTAAAGTAAATTTAAGAAACATAAGAAAATGGACTCAAAATTGGATTTGTAAATTATGCAAAGCACGCAGCATTCTAAAAATTTACATGAATTTTATTATATTGTCACCACTACCTTCAAAACGAAGTTTTTCTTGATTGTTTTAATAATGTAATTTTAGTTATTCTAAAGCTCTAAAGTAGTGGTGACAATGTAATAAACTGAACTTAAATTTTTAGAAACACTGTGAGCCTTGATTACAACCTCCATACAGTGTTGGTAGACTGCGCAACTTTTTTTATTTAATAGTCACCAATAATTTTAAGAAGTGATGTTTGATATACATTGTAGACGATTAATCGTCGATTATGTACTCTAAATATCCCTTCTTAAAATTATTGGTGACTGTTGAATAAAAAAGTTGCCTCCGTACCAAACGTATCTTCTTAACACTTTCGCGACCGCAAGTTTTTAACTTTTTGACAGTAATTATTGGCAGTTATGTCCGCCTGTGGGCGTTATTCTCCCAAATTACAGTATTTCAGAACAAAATTTTGTATATTCAAATTCATATCACAAATGGATATACATTATAATTACACTGTTACTAATCAAAGTATTAATATGCATAGCATATTGGTTGATGAATATTGCGTATATTTTTAAGAAATAAATGGCATACAAATTGCAAAAGAAACGCCCACTGGCTGAGTTACAGATTTTCAAATGATGTGAATCTACGCATACTTGCCAACATACTAATTAATATTCCTTAATATTGTTAGCCCCGCCTTCTTTTTCACACCAGTACCTTTTTAGAGTATTTTTCTTTTTATTTAATCGTAATTGCATTTGGAGAATATAACTCTACAAATTTACTGGTATGAAAGAAAAGGGCGGGACTAACAACACTATGGAATATTAATTAGGATGATGGTAAGTATGATCTACGTCAGCGGTCGCGAAAGTGTTAAAAACAAAAGAAAAAATAATTTCAAATAAAATCAAATATGACTCAACTCTTTTAAGTGTAAGCAAATCCTTCTTTCCAATTAAAAAAAATCTTTTAAGTAGTTTTCATTAGTCCCCTATTTTACTTTTTTTTTCTCATTAAATTCACTTTTTAAAAGCAGAAGCAAACATTGGAAGATAAATGCTGTCTTCTCAGGTTCATAAAAAATGCATAGCATGGCTGTGAAAATGAGAACAAAATGAGTTGGTTTCTTCTGGTTGAACAACTTTTACGATTGGCCGAGAGCTGTTTTTAATTCAAGCAAAAGCGTTTGAGTTCCAGATTTATTTTTCCTTTTGAATTATTTCAGTAGCTTTATTAAAAATAATGTGAAAGTAAATAATGGTTAATGGGGACAAAAGTGAAATAGTGTAGAAGCACTTTGTACAGTTTGTTTTTATTAATTTATAGGTATGTTTAATTTTTTTTTCATTGGTTGTTTTGAAAATAATAAAATTAAAGATAAAAGTATGTTTATTAAATGAAATATATATTTGTCTTTAAATAACACTTTCGGATTACTTTTAGATATTGAAATTACACTGATTGGGAGTGAATGATAATTACAAAATTGGAAAAATTTTAAAAGTATTTTCCATTAATATATAGTATATATTATTAGTTCAGACACGGTGAAATTTTTTACTGCCACTATGTTTTTTTTTTTTTTTTTTTTTTTTTTTTCTCTCTCTTTTTTAACTGATTAAAAATGAAATATATTTTTGTTTTAAAATCGCATTTTCAATTTCAATTTAAATATTTAAATTGCACCGATTTGGACTCTACAAGTACAAGAATATTATAAAAATTGTACTTTAAGTCACCAAATTAATTTTTGAATAGTTTGTATCAATAAAGATATTTAGAGTATCAAATCTATTTCTTTTTTTTTTTTTTTATCTAACATTTGTACTTTTTTCACTCATTTTCATACCAAAAAGAACTGAAAATTCGGATGTCAAAGTATTATGCATGAGACACAAAGTATGAATTTTGTATGAAAATTTCTAATATTAACATTTCAACTAAAACTCAGTGTGATAAATGTGATTATAGTACATAGCTGCCAATATTTTAATTTATTCCGGAGTACTTTTAGTTCTGCCTTTATTCCATACCACTTTTTCTTTTAATTATTTTTTTCTTTTTTTATCTTAGTTGTATATTGGAGAAAAATATTCTAAAAATAAAGTGGTGCGAAATAAAGGCGGGGTTAAAAATGCTCCGGAATAAATTAAAATATTAGCAGCTAAGTGATAAATATAAAAGAAAAAAGGAAAAAAAAAAAAAAAAAGAGAGAAAAACGTTAGAAGTAAGTTTTTTACGTACATACTTTTATGCATCTTCACCAAAAAACTGTAAAAATGTACTTGACGAAAAATTTACTTTAGGGTCGATGTATAAATCCAGTGTTGAAAATTGTGTTTAAAATTTGAAAATATGTTAATATTTGCAGATGGAGACAAAACAATATTTTATTAATAAAATATTCATTATTTGAAGCCACATTTTTACGTACATACAATGATACATATACGAATAGAGCGGTATATATAATGCTAAGTTAAGTGGAGAATGCAAGACAATAGATGGTCAAGTGTCAAAATTATCCACACGAATAAAAAAAAATAGAGTTGTCTCTGAATAATTTTATTAACGATATGAAAACTACTCATTACTCACTTAATTTTGAAGCATAAAATTCCATATTCACAAATGAAGAACTGTTTAAAAGTAGAGTGATAAAGAACAAATAAAGAATAAAGAAGAATGTCTATCTGTATCAGATTCTTCATCTTTAAAGAAGAATTAACGATAAACTTATTATAAAACTGAAAAATTTTCATCAAGTTCGTACAAATCTTCAGAGAGCATGAAATTTGCAAGATTTCGAACTATAAAGTTCATAATAATCCAAACACTATAGGAATGTCCGATTTTGCGAGGAAAGGAAAAATAAATTTAAAAGATGAAATGAAGAAATGAAAGAATAAAAATTAACGGGGAATTAGCTCAGATACAGAAATAATAAACGCATGTCACATGGAAATCGACATATATGCATATAATTTTAAGTTATTCTAGACTTCTATTGTTAAATTATTCTCTTACAAGGAAACGGTTTTAAGCTAAACTCATCGAATTCAACGGAAAAATTACATGTGATAGTAGATGGCTCAAAGTATCTACGGTGAAAAAATTAGCTGCTTAATTGCAACGGAAAAGCGGTAAAAACTTATTAAAAGTCAACATTTTTAACGTCAAATGCAACCCTACTTGGCGAGAATGCAGAGAAAAGCGACAAGTTCTTAAATGAACTGCCCATGTGTTCTCCGTCATCAATTGATGCTAACTGGAAGGTTCTGGTAACCCCGATTCAATTTACAAAATTGTTCTACAATTTTCCTAATGAACTTAATCATAGCTGCCAATATTTTAATTTATTCCGGAGTACTTTTAGCCCTGCCTTTATTTCGCACCACTTTCTTTATATAAATTTTTTTTCAATATATAATTTCGATAAAATAAGAAAAAATTACTTTAAAAAAATAAGTGGTACGAAATAGAGGAATATAATAAATATAAGGATTACGAAATAGGTAATTTGCTAAAATTACTCCGGAATAAATTAAAATATTGGTAGCTATGACTTAAGCAGCTAATTTTCAGAGTATGAATTTTCTATAAGTTCGTCCTACAACTATACCAATTTCATCAAATTCTTTGAGTTTAGGTAAAGAACGTCTTCTTGTTAGATTTGTGTAATTTAATAGCGCACTTCAAATTTTATTCTAATTACCCCTTATCACTCCAAGAAGGTGCTCGAAGTCTCCGCCCATTTTTCAGCACACTTTCAGGTCTGAGATATTTCAGCCTTTTTTAATACAGAAATATTTATCATATTTTTATAGAAATGCGTCTTGCTTAAATTGAATAGAGATAATTGTAAAAGGTAATTATCGCAAAAGAGAAGAAAATTTCTCATCCCTTAAAAGTGGTCTAAAGAAAAGACAGCCACCTCAAGCTCTGTCAGTAATACTGCCAATTGGAGTGCCAGGGGTCGTACTCTCCAACCTTTTTTCAGAACACTCTAAAAGAATAAATAAATAAATAAATTTATTGCTACTACTATTTTTATACAATATTCTCTACCCTATACAATCATGGCACGTTACTATAAAAACATGCAGTAGTATTTCTACATGAAATTAGAGGTGGCAAAAAAGGTGAAATTCTTTTATGTCTGAGAGAGCAGCGTTCCCAACTTTTATAATTTGTTCACAAACATTTTTAGCCCCGCCTCTTTTTCATACCGAAAATTTGAAAAATGATTTTCTTTTTTTTAATCGTTGTCACATATTAAAGAGAAATAATCTATAAAAGTTCTGATGCGAAAAGAATGCGGGGCTAAAAATGCTCGTGAATAAATTATAAAAGTTGGGAACACTGTCTGAGAGTGTCCTGAAAAAAGGGGCGGAGGATACGATTCCTGGATAAAGGTTAAAAATTATTTTTGATTTCTTATAATACGTTTTTAAACAATAATTATATTAAGGAAATTGCATTATCAATAAGCATTGCTTGAAAATAACAATAATTCGAAAAATCTTAGATTCCTCCAGATTGGATTACACATATATTTTTAATTTACTCTCTTAGATTTCTGTAATTTCAACTACTGCTATTGTAAAAGAGTTTAATTCAATTTAAAATTCTTATTGACGTCTTATAACATTTTTCTTAAATTAAAAATATTTCAAGCTCCCTTAATATTAAGTAGTAACTGCAAATAAAATAATTTGGAAATTCAATAAAATTACTATTAACTGATATTTAAAAAAAAAAAAAATAGAGTTCAACAATTGAAACATTCGCATACAAATATCATTTTTTCAAAAACAGACTTCAAAAATATCGGAACATAAAAACTTGAAGCAAAAAGAATTAAACATTTTTATATTTCCTATGCGAGAACAAATATTGAAAGATAAGTGTTTTTGAGTGCCCTTCATAAAAAATGCATAGATGGGAAACGAATGTATTAAGTTCTGTTTCTTCTTCCAGACAATTCGTGTGTTTTGCCTGAAGTATTCTTTGATTCCACTCTATCTTTGGCGACGAATACGAGGCAAACGTATTTAAAATGGGCTTTTACAGAAAGAAAGAATGCATTTAGTATTTAAAATATGCAGATATCTAATTGTAATAAAATCTAAAGAATGTAATTGTAATTAAATGCAATTGCTAATGGTTATTTTTTTCTGGAATAAAACTATATTCATTTTATTACTATATTAAGTAATATTACATGATTTACAAATTTTGCATTATTAGAAGAAATAATTGTATAGTTTGGAGCAAAATTGTTAAGCACTGTAATATTCCCCCCCCCACCCCTCCTAGTTTAAAATATTTTTTGAGCAAATAATTGGTTTTTAGACTTGTTGGTATTTTTTAGTTGTGAGAGTAATCTATCTAAAAAATGAAACAACATATTAGATAGGCACATATTTCATATTAAACAGACAATGTACAGTCGGGAAAAAAAAAAAAAAAAACGCAACACACCGCTGTAATTTCGTTATTAATTGACGCAGGAACATCTAATAGACATAATTCAACAGGAAATTAAAAGCACTTTCTGAATATGTCATCAAAGTTTGAATTAGGGGTCATCTACATATTGAAATGAGCGCCAACTTTGATTTTTTTCAATAGCAACACCCAATTTTGACTTCATTTTCGAATTTCTGAGAGTCTGGCAGTGCGGAAAAGTATACTGTTTGTATACTTTATCTTTAGTATTTATAGAGTTATAATCAAAAATGTGTTAGGGGGTTATCTGCAAATATAGAAAAATAAAATTAAAATCTTCTAAGAAACAAACAAAATTTTAATGTTTCACACCGGAAATCTTTCAGGAAAAAAATAGTAAAATAATTAATAGAACTTTACCAATTTTTTGCTGTTACTTAATTACCCTGAATTCAAATTTTTAGATTTCTATACACTTCAGTACTTTTTTAGTTAATTTTAGGTCTATTTAAATACATTACACTTGCGATTAGTCCATATAGTACTCATTGAAAAAAGTGCAATATTTTTCAAATAAAAGTGTATATAATCACCACCAACACCTGATCACCAACAAAGCTTAAATTTTCTTTCGTAGGTGTAACATAATACACGAAATGAAATAATATAGATATATATATATCTATACAACAACGCATAAACAAAATCTTTTCGGATAAATTATTGTACGGGTTCATGAAGTAAATAATAAACTATTTTAATCGCACTTACTAGTTTTGGGTCAGTTGAACTCTTTGGAACTGTATGATTCATTTTATAATTTCTATGAAAATATAATATCTTAATTAACCCTTTCGCGACTGCTGACGTAGATTCACGCCATTTGAAAATCTGTAACTCCGTCAGTGGGCGTTTCTTTCGTAATTTGTGTGTTACATTTTCTTCAGTGTGTACCCAGTGCTCATAATTTTGCAATAAAATATACTATGGATAGAAATATATTGATTAGAAAGAATATAATTATAATGTATATCCATTTGTAATATAATTTTGAATACAGAAAATTTGTTCTGAAATATTTCATTTTGAGAGTAAAACGCCCGTAGGCGGTCTTACTGTCAAAAAGACAAAATCCTGCGGTCGCAAAAAGTGTTAAAATATATTTATAAAAGTTAAAGTATGTTTTTAAAAATGTATAAAGTTCAAATATATTAATAAAATTTTAAAGACTAAGGTGCCCTTAAAATAAGAATCCTCCCCCCTACGAAATATATAAAAATTAAATAAATAAAATAAAATAAAGCAATATATGAAGCAAATAATTAACCTTTTTTAAGTATGACGGTAGTTAAGAAACGATTTTACAAGTCTGTCTTACATTCCAATTCCATTAGTTTTTTATCGTTGACAATTTCACATTAAACCTATTTTTCTATTTAACCCGTTAGTAGTCGCTAGTTGGTCGATTTGCCGCCCGTCTTTTAGTGTTGGCAGATTTTTTTATTCAATAGCCACCAAAAATTTTTAGAAGTAGCATTTGATATACATAAAATACGAATAAAATCGAAGAAACGTCGGTCACATCACTTCTTAAAATTTTTGGTGACAGTTAAATAAAAAGTGTGCAATTTTTAATAGGTGGCGCTGTCTATAGCGACTACCAACGGGTTAAAACAGTAAACCCCGTCTATTTAGTTATTTTTTTTTCGTCCAGTGTTCGCTTAAAAGATTCAAAATTTATCATCAATTAATCGCTGAAGTAAATACCACTTGTGCATATTTTTGTCAACATAAAATAAGGGGTTTAACACGAATACTCAATGTCACATTTACTTTTCCATTTCTGTATTGTTTTGTTTTGAAGAACGATGAAGGCGTGGCTTGTCTTCTTTATAAAACAGGAATTCTTGATGCTAACACTAATGTCTAAAAATCATCATTTTTGTTTCATTTCTTTGCGTTTGATGTTGTTGTTATATAATTTCACCCGTAAATAAAAAATTAAAATATTTTGTTTAATTTTCTTTGTTATTTTTTAAGATTTGATTCGTTATCCCATGCAAAACTTTATAAGAGACGGCCCCCTAAACCACTCCAAAAGAAAGATTTCTTTATATCTCGAAAACTAATAACTGGAATGAGCTGCAAATTTGCACACCCATATTTTTCATCATTAAGATTCATTTTATGTAAAAATTAATATAGGTCATAATTCATAATTTTTATGAATATGAATTTATTGATATTTTTCAGAATTAAAAAATTTTTTCAGAATCAAAAGTAACGATGGATTATGTTTGGGTTTCTTCACTGTATCTCGTAAAACAAAAATTAAATCGATCAAGTTATTTTTTGTGAAGATATTAATAAAAGTTTGAAATATGAATTTAATATTAGCACCTTCAAACTTTGAACGCTTATAACTCTGTGAAAAAATAAGTAAAATATACAACCAATATACTTTTTCGCGTTGTCGCGATCCCAGAAATTCAAATATAAAATAAAAATAGGGTGTTACCATTGAAAAAATCAAAGTTGGTGCGCGTTTTAATATGTAGACGACCCCCAATTGAAAATTTCAGTTCATTTTCTGAAACTACTCACAATTCCCCGTCGAATGATACCTATTACATTTTTCTACTTCGATTAGCAACGAAGTTACGTTGAGTGTTGCTTTTTTTTTTCCCCGACTGTACATTCAATTAATTAAATGCAGTCATTGGAATAATTGGTCCTTTAATAAATTCAGGAGTTTACATTCATGATGCGAAGGCCAGCCCTCTTCTTTAAAACCCAACTTCTTTTTTGGCGATAATCCTTTTCTTAAATTCATACATGTTCTCTATGGGTATCAAGTCACGTGATATCCTCGGCGAAGGAAAACGATAATGTTTCTGTCAGCTAAAAATGCAGTAACACTCCTGGCTTTGTGACATGGCGCTGAATTATTTACGAAAGCACACTCGTTGTCGCCAGGAACCATTGTTCGAGCTGTGACAGAAAACGATCATACAAGTTCACACTATTCAAGATACAACACCCTCAGCTGGAGGGGAGCGGTGGTATTTGCAAAGTGGTATTTGATATGCATAATATACGATTAATCGCCAATTATGTATATCAAATATCACTTTTAATTACTGGTGACTATTGAATAACAAAGTCACCGCCACCGTAGATACTCCTTAAGCAACGTGATTATGGTGATGATGAATGCATAGTACTCACTTGTATTGTTTTCCTGCCTCAGGTCCCTTTCACGATGTATAGGCGCTCAATGCACTTGCCTGAGACCACAGATTACGACACTACACTATCCTGATGTTTAACCCCTTCTGAAAGCCAGTTGGGACGGAATTGTTCCTCAGGACTTTAGCAGAAAAATTTGTTTTTTGTCAATAAAATCTGAAATATTGACTCGTTAGAGAAGCATACCTGTAATTACAAGAATTGCAATATAAAAATTGTTATCCACGAAAAAGTACCCTCCTCTATTTAAAAAAAATACTTTTTAGATTCCAGTGTGAAACCAAAAACACTTCACTCATTTTCCATTTTTAACTTATAACGTATCTTTCGTGCAGTAAACTAATGTTGTTTGCAAAATAATGATGAATCTAAACGTTTCGCATTGCTTTGTTTGGATCTTTTTGAGAATCTCTATTAATAGTGTATATTAATTTATTAAGTTTTGTAAAGCACAAAAATAATAAAAAATGCTAAAAAAAAAAAAATAAGGCATATAGACAATGTATCCGAAACGTTTTTGCCAACGTGTCCATAAGTGATGTTGTCAAATTTAAGGACATTTTTATTCAATATACCACTAAATTTTAATTTTAACAGTTGCCTAGTCACTTTGAAGATTAATCGCCTATTATGCATATTAATTATCACTCCTGAAATATATTGGTGACTACTGAATAAAAGGTTTATAAATTTGGTAACATCGGTGTCCATGAACACAGAAAAAAATGTGCAATTTATACCACATTCAATAGAAAACTCTTCTTAGGGAATCTAAATGTTTGTATCAATTTTAAGCCTTTCCAAATATATATGCGGATATAAGAGCGAAGACAGACATACCGACACTTTCAAACAGTTATAAAAATTTTCAACCTGTTGGAAAATGTTACAAAACCAGTTATATTTCAAATTATAAATTTATTCACAGGGACTTTGCACCTCTAACGGAATTGCTGAGGTATGTTACATACAAAAGCTTATATTCCCATTTAGTATTTATAAATTGAACTGTATTAGTTTTATCCAATAAAATATATATTCAGACAACAGTTACTGTGGTTTTTGATGCATTGTTTACAGATTTGAAATTTTAAAATTATGTTATCTCATTTTGCATTTTTTCATGAATTCAGGATATTCAAAATGTTTAAACGTCTTCAGATATTTAATAAAAGACTTTTTTTTTTCTTTTTTAACCTTTTTAAAGGGGCTAGGACAGCATCTGTTACGCTTCACCATAGGATTTTGTAAGAGCCCCTTTCAAAAGGTTAATGTTAAATAGAACCTACTTAAAAAAGTAGGGTTGGGTTTTGAATTTTATTAGATAATTTTTGAGAAAAAAAAAATTAAAAAATGTATGTCTGGGAAAAATATCAGGGAAAAAAAAAAAAAAAAAAACATGATTTTTGTCATACTTTTATTTTTAATATATTTTTCTTAGAGATATTGCAAATGCCAACCCTAATTATTTTAGGGTGGTTCTATTAAACTCCAAAAAAAAAAAAAAAAAAAATCTTTTCTTGGATATCTGTAGAAGTTTAAGCATTTTGAAGAACATGAATTCATGAAAAAATGCAAACCGAGAAGACGCAATATAAAGGTTTGTAATCTGTAAAAATCTATCAAAAATAATAAAAATTGCTTCCTAAATATATATTTTATTGAATAATGTAATAAAGTTCAATTTATAAGTAATAAATGGAAATATAAGCATTTAGATGAAACCTACTTCAGCGGTGCTGCACTGAGGAAAAAAATATAAATATATATACCGAATTCATCTAGAATGAATAAGTGATTATTTTCAAAATCCCTAAACTAGAAATATAGATTTCCGAGCTATGCGCATAAGGCACGCCAATAAACTGAATAGACGAAATGATCGAGAATTTCTAGTCTACACATTTCTAGATGGTGAAACAATCTTCTAAATCTTCTGCATCTTTTGTATTGCGAGAAATCCTCTCTTGATTTTCTAGAATTGCGTCATAAACATTCGCCTTTATTTACAGAGATTTTCCCTCGATAATATAGGCAAACGCTCTAGAATTCTAATAGGGGTTTAATTCCTTAATTAGGAATTCTAATTCTAATAGGAATTCGCTTTCAATGGGGGCTAAAATGTATAAGGATGACATGGAACTATTTTTTACTTTCCGAACACTATAGTGAGGAAAGTATTGTAATCATGTCAAAAATCCGAATTTGAGAGTTTGATGTTTGTATACGTTTTGATGTCCCCTGAGTCCGTTTTCATTATTTTTACGATGATCTATGAATGTGTGTGTATGTATGTGTGTGTGTATGCATGTATGTATGTGCGTATGTATGTGTGTGTATGTCTGTGAGTAAACACGCTAGCGTCTAAACACTTTGCTCGAATGAGCTGAAAGTTAGTATGCATGTTGTAAGTCCCCGTAGCACGAACCCTATTGATTTTGGTGAATCTAGCACTTATAGTTTCTTTACAGGGGCTTAAAGTATAATTCTTTATCATTATGACCTATGGGGCCAAATTTATTAATGTACGATAGCGTCTAAACGCTTTATTAATCTAAGAAAAAAAATTGTACGCATGTTATAGGTCACCGTTGCACGAACTGTATGGATTTTGGTGAATTTAGCACTAACAATTTTTTTACAGGGGCACAAAGAAAAATTCTTTATTATTATGGCCTATAGGACCAAATTTTTAAAAATGCGATAGTGTCTAAACACCTGATTCAATATAGCTGAAAATTAATATGAATATTATAAGTGACTGTTGCACTAACTATAAGCATTTTAATTAATCTAGCATTTATAGATTTTTACAGGGACATAATGAAAAATTCTTTATCATTATGATCAATGGGTTCAAAGTTCAGTAGCGTTAAATAAAACATCGTGTAATATATGGAGAAAAATACTCAAACACCCAATTATAATTGTCTCTCTTTTGTTTATTTAACAACTCCTCTCATTTTACTTTATCTACAAAACCCTTAATTACTCAATTTTCGGAAAGTCGAGTGGAGTCACTCCAGATTTTTTCTGGAGTCACATTTTAAATTCTAGATGTCAGTTACAGAATTTTTTCTCAGTTTGTCAAAGGTGCCAAGTTCTCTTAATACGATAATTTCCCCATGAGCTTTACTAGAATATTTAATTAATCCATAGAGCTGTAAAATAAAATTAAACTAAGGCGGAAAAAATAATACATAAAAAAGAGCTTTAAACATATTCATACTGAAAATAAAGACAACATTAAACATTTTTCATAGCATCGTTTTGTTTGGGGTATTTCCCTTACTTTAAATGCTTCAGAAAACGCACCGCTGTCGATAAAAAGATGAACCTTGCACATAAAAATAAACCTCAAAAACTCCATAAAATAAACTTTTCGTCGGGTTTTTATTTTACCCGAAAGCATTCTTCAGTTAAAAGAGGGAGTAAATATTGAAAGATAAGTACTATCAAGTGGTCGTCATAAAAAATGCATGGGTGGAAATGAGAACATAAAGAAGGGGGGGAAAACATTCTGTAGCCCAAGCAATTTTCTCAATGCAAATCACCTTGCTACTTATTCCAAAGCATTATAATAATAAAATCATTTTCTGTAAAAAAATATTTTATTGATACATGAACAGAATGTGGACGAATTTATAACTTTTATTTAAATTAAACTTTTTAAATGGTTTGTAAGTTTGATAATTTAGGTTTGATAAATTTAATTGATCTTTAAGTTTTTTGGTGTTTGATGAAACTGAAAATATATCAAGTTTTCCTATATCAAGTATAGATTTTGGCCAATACAGAGTATCTACCAACATAATTTCTTCCGCGATTATTCCACCAATATAATTGTATAGTAACTTTTATACTATATTTCCATGATTTATTATAATAAATTATAGAAACATAATACTGTAAAAGAAGAACACGAAAGGAATTGTGACGTTTGGCATACTGTATTAAGGAAATTCGATAAGTGATAGAAAAAAACAGATTTCCTTTTTTGGTTTGAACACGCCAAAAAACACATGTATCAGCTAAAATTATCAAATCAAATTTTGGCAGCAGTATCTTTGTGCACCTGTGTAATCAAAGAAAAATTTAGTGCATGGATTATTTTTCCAAGATATTGGGTATCCGAAATATTTTAAAATAACAACAACAACAACAAAATGCTTATACAATTACAGATCTGTAGCTGATTTTACAAGAGAAAATATTAGCGTTAATATATACATTCATGTTATAATTACTAAGATATCTACACGGTGTCTCAGCACGTTCAAACTTTGCAGAACCAGACTCCCCGCTTGGATTATATAAAAAATGCCTAAAGAACTATATCTCTAGGACAAATAATGTTTACTAATAATTACTAAGATATCTACACGGTGTCTCAGCACGTTCAAACTTTGCACAACCAGACTCCCCGCTTGGATTATATAAAAAATGCCTAAAGAACTATATCTCTAGGACAAATAATGTTTACTAATAATTACTAAGATATCTACACGGTGTCTCAGCACGTTCAAACTTTGCACAACCAGACTCCCCGCTTGGATTATATAAAAAATGCCTAAAGAACTATATCTCTGGGACAAATAATGTTTACTAATAATTACTAAGATATCTACACGGTGTCTCAGCACGTTCAAACTTTGCACAACCAGACTCCCCGCTTAGATTATATAAAAAATGCCTAAAGAACTATATCTCTAGGACAAATAATGTTTACTAATAATTACTAAGATATCTACACGGTGTCTCAGCACGTTCAAACTTTGCACAACCAGACTCCCCGCTTGGATTATATAAAAAATGCCTAAAGAACTATATCTCTAGGACAAATAATGTTTAAGAAAGAGGCGAAAGAAAGAATGTGACAACTTATCCAGTGTACGGAAAAACTATATTAGAAACATTAATAATGGTATTTTCATACGTTCACATAGGAAGATGTTCGAACTATCCACATTATATCATTTCGTAATATGTGTGAGAAGGTTTCTTTCTTTCTTTCTTTTTTTTTTTTTTTTTTTTTTAATATTTTTTTAAAATTTATTAAGCAAAACCAACTAAATTTATTAAGCACTCAAACGTTTTTTGAAAGCAAATTTTAGGCATTAAGGTCAATGAGTTGTATAAAGAAAATTCCATTCAATTAATTGGAAGTAATTTTGCAAATATCTAAAAACAAGATTATAGGCATTAATAAGATTATCACAAAAAGTTGTAATTAAATGCTACTTAAGAGATAGAGTTTAATTTATTTAAAGAACTGCAACTGAATTCCATTAGTCAAAATCGTTAAATTTTTCAAAGTCAATTTGTTTGCAGTTTCTGATGTAAGTTTGTATAATATGTTTTGTTTCTTCTATGTGTAGTATATATATAAGATTGGAGACTCGTGAAAATTTTCGAACTCCAGTTTTCCACGGATTTTCATGTTTAAGATATCCTGAACACAATTTGTTTGTTTTTAGAAATTCTCTGTCTGTCTGTGTGTGTTTATCACAAATTTTATGGACACTGTATCTCACGAACCAATGAACGAAATTGAAATAAATTTGGTATTTTGTTGGACACCAACATAAACTATTGCTGATTACATTTGGAAGTTAATCTTTCAACAGTTGGCATTGTCATCATTTTTTTCTAAATTTTTAACATTGCAGTATAGACATAATCTCGTATAAATGTGCATGATGAGAGTTATTTTTAACTCGTGATTGTAAAATTATTATAGAATATTGATAATAGTAGTAGAAAACGAAGAAAAAATGTATAAGCATGTATAAGCATCGCTCCAAGCACCTGGAGGGGGGGGGAGAGAGTACCCTTTGAGGAGAGTGTCATTATTCAACATGGGTATTTTTCGAAAGAACTCATCAACACCTGTAAAACAAATGATTGAACCATTGATCTGTAATAATTTAAAACAAACTTATCGATTTTTTTTTTTTTTATTTGATTTTTTTTTTTTTTTTAACAAAAAAAAAAAAAAAAAAAAAAAAATCGCATTTCTTTTTATGTTGGCTTAAAGTTGACTTTCTTTCGGCATTCAATGTTACACTTCTCTGAGATAAAAATCGTCTGCATTTATCATGAAAAGTAATTTTATGAAGTAATAATTTAAGAAATAATTTGTACTGCGTGAATATGTGTAAAATTATACAAAAAAAAATCTTGTAGTGAACACAACATGCTAGTTTCATTCTATAAACATATTATATTCTATTAACATATTATATTAATAATTTTTTTAACATTAAATGCACATATGTCCAACCGATAAAGTGTTTTTTTTTTTTTTTCCCGAATTTTTTAAAAGTGTTTGTTCACAGCAGAATTTTTGCGTGACTATAATAACGACGCATATTAAACTCTCTGAGAAAAAGTTTTTTTATATTAAAAAACGTTTCAGTTAGCAGGTTTTGCAGCATAGTCATTTGCAGAAAAAAGTATAAAATATCGTTGTAATCACATTATTCAAAATTAAGAGTAGTGCGCAAAAAAATTCTACAAAAGTTCCCACTACTTGTACTTGTGCAGTTATGTTATATATGTACAGTATTTTAAAAAGTTCAAAAAAATTTTCTTTGTGTAGTCAGTATTTACACATAATAAAAAGAAAATATAATAATGTTAAATTTATATGACACTTTATTAAAGAAGCAACGAATTCTAAATACAAAAAAACTTTCTTTCGCATTAATAATTAAAAACAGAACTTTTAACAATTTTGAAATCTACATATGGCAACATAAAATTTGTTTTCGAAACAGTGTAAAACATTTTTTTAGTTAATGTTAATATTCTATTTATGGATAAATTGTATAACTTTTATAATTCTCAAAAGTAATTCTTATAAATTTCAAAAATTTTATAAGTTCACAAAAGTGATTTCTTTTTTTTTTGAAAGAATTCAAATTGAAAGTTATGTTCATACATTCCCACTTTAAAAAAAATGCTTAATTACCAAAATATTTATAACTTTAAATGTATTTCCCTTATAGCTAGCTGAGATGTGACCGAGATATTCTGTCATCAAACTTGGAAGACGAATGGTTCCAGTTTCAATGCCAAGTCGTGTTTGTCGGCCGTTCAGAGTCTTCCCTTGGTTTAGCAGAAACTGAAGTAAATACCCGTTAATACCCCTTAGAAAGATCTCCATAGAGGGCATTATATCCAGGTGTAGTGCATTAGTCTTAACATTTGGAACTACAACAACTACAATCGAAATAATTAATTTCAAGTGCATACCAAATATCCAACTACAAATACTTTTATTATTATTATTATTATTATTGTATGAACATATAAATTTTATCTATGTATTATTTCCATTTTTTTTTTTTTTTTTTTTTTTTAAATGTTTTTTGTGTGTTTAAATCTTTATTTTTTTATATTATTCTTATATAGGAAAATATAATAAAATCACAATAAAACCTTTATATAAGTAAATAATTTAATTTAGAATATATCTTTTGAATGAAATTTTCAATTTATTTATTTATTTTTATATTTTTGAGCCGTCATAAAAAAAAATGAAAAAAGATTGAATAAACAAACAATGTTACGAAATAACAAACAGTTTTTCAAAAACTCTCCCTAATCCCTTTTGAATATTCTATCTCAAAAAAGCCCTTTCAAAATCCTCCTAACCCCAACACTTTGAACTCAAATATTTTATTACTCAACAAGCGTTCAATAAGAATATGCTTCAGCGGAAAAACTAGACTCCACTGCGGATAAGAAGAGAAAAAAAATATTCTCAATAAAACCGCATCCTATGCATTCGCTGCCCTCGAGCTCTTTGAGTTGAGATCCGGAGCACAAGAGAGATTTGAAGTCAATAGAATAGAACGCCTCCCCCAAAACTGTAGCGCCCTCTTTTATCTATCTTATTCGTCGAGAATTTCCGGAAGTTTCCGGATAAGCAAGCGCATAGGCATCATAGAGTTTAGGGAGAAATGCGCAATAGTTTCTTTCCATCACTCAGTAGTACTAATTGTGGCATCTGTCAGTTTCAATGAAGGAAAAAAAAAAAAAAAAAAGTACTGGTGTAGTGTGTTGAGAAAAAAGAAAATAGCGAAACAGAAGGAAATATAATTCATTTTTTTATTCTCCACAATTGACAAACTTGTTGCTTGAATTAAATATTAACCCTACAAGGCTCTTTTTTTTTTTTTTTTTTTTTTTCTTTTTTTACTGCGCGACAAAAGTATATAGGTTGTAATTAGTGATCAGAAGATAGGGAAAACTAATAAAAATAAAAATAAAACCATATTATACGGAAAAATCAACTTTTTATTTCAGTTCACATACGGTACACTGAGCCTTAACTATACTTTTTGTTAATAAACTAGTACAACTGAATTGTTTTTGAAATAGTATTGTATATTGGACACACATGCATAGAACAACACAGTATTTTTTTTTTTTTTCGAGTCAAAACTGTTCAATAACTGTTCAATAACTATTCTTCTTTTATTTTTGAATTCAGACAAACGACTAACGTATCACTTTCATTCAAATTTCCCACTGAGTGCACTGTAACAAAAACACGAACGACATCTTTAGGTAAAGATTCATATTACTACATTGCTGTCAGTAGCTTCTGTCAAGATGTCGAGAGATGTCGCTACTAATAGTTTTATAGCTATAGGAACGGTTAGAGTCGGTGTTCCACATATGGAACTGGGTGCCTTGTAGGGTTAAATATATACATTCTTCTACATCTTGATGTCTGAAAAAATTATTATTTCTAAATAAAGTACATGAAGTACAAGGATAGATTTCTTAAAAAAGTCATTCTGTTTCGCACGCCGATCAGGACGTGTTTTAATTATTTAATAACGGGAGTATGATTGGTACACATACAGCATTTGTAAAGATGTATAAATAAAATAAAAATTTATGAAAATACAGTGGTGGTCAAAATTATAAGGACAAGAGAAAAATCACGAAATCCTAGCTACAATTGGCTGGAAAATTATGCAAATGTTTTGACTGGAAATCTGTGATAAATGAAGTATTTTATTATTATTATTATTATTATTATTATTAATTTTTATGGAATTATACGAGAAATTGATATTTACAAAATGCATTTTGGATTTAGACACTCATGTGGCATGGGCAAAATTATAAGAACGAGTGTTTTTCACACGACTCCCATTACCCACTATTACACATATTATATGCATGTTTTAGAGATATGATCAGAAATGATAATGTGATCAAAAGACACAAAATTGACCTAACGAAGTAGAAACCTTAAAATTTTTTCGGTATGAGAAACTTAATATATGTGTAAAGAGATATAAAACAAAGTTTAAATAGTAAGATAAAAAATAATAATAAGAAGAAAAAAATGGTAGAGTTATTTTTTGAAACACCAATTTCCGAGATCTAAAATTAACCTACCTAAGCAGGATGGCTGTTAATTTTCATGTAACAACCACGTAATACATGAGAAATGATATCTAAAATTGATTTTATATAACAATTTTCAAGAAAATCGTTATAGCCTTTTTGCGATACCAACTTTTACCAAAACTTGACATATTCAATTATTGACAGAAAAAAAATAATTACGTACTAAAGGATATTTAATAAAATAGAAAAAAATAAAATAAAATAAAACGCAACGAACTAACTGTAACCTTGTTCTTTGAATATTATCTGAAATCACTTTGGGAAACATGACAATAAAACGAAAGGGAATCCACATAAAGGAAATCAGAAGCAAGCGATGATAAATTAACATCAAAGGGCTAATTACAAACAATTTTGGACCAAAAAAACTCCGAAATTAGCTCAAATGTAGAGATTTATCATTAGGGAGAACCGTTATATATATATTAAAAAAGTATTCACTGAAACAACTTGCTCAATTAATTAAATTATTATAAAAATAAATAAAATCTTTCTTTCTTTTTTTTTTTTTAATGGGTAATATTTTTATACTAAATTTTTATTCCGTAGTTTGCCATACTTCTAAAAGATTAATAAAGTTATTATATCTTATCTGACTACTTCTATATATTCTTTTTTTAAGAAGCATTTTAAATATTAGACTGCGTAGACAGCGTAAAAATCAAATGTGATCATCAAAACAAAATAACCCCCCGAAAAAAATATTATCATTTATTACAGTTCTTTAAATTTTATTTAACCCATTAACGCTCAGCGTCCTCATTTGAGGACAGCTAATAAAATAGCACGTATGTTTCTTGTGGTTTCTTAGAATGATTTCTTCTTTTTAATAACAGTGTATATAGCATCACTCTAAATGATCCCTTAAAGTTTTATGTGCCTGTTATTAATTATAATTACATAGGGTAGGTGCTCCAGTGATTGGCATGCTCCAGTAATTGACATTATCCCGAAATAATTAATAAATAAGAAAAATAATAAAATCATATATTTTACATATAAGAGTTTTAACATTTTATGTCAAACACAGGAGCATAGGGTACTAATAACTGGTAAAATGAATAACTAGCAGTGTCAAAAACTGGAACATAGGGACCAATCACTGATAAAATGAAAAACTGACAGTGTCAATTACTGGAACATTGAGTGGGTGTCAAATAAAAATTCATGAAAAAAATAATTGTTATCAAATGTATATATTTTAACACATATATGGTTCTGAATGTCTTTCATGTCATATGTACTAACTTAAGATCTCTAAAATTATTTTCTGATGACTAGAATATTAAAAACACCAGAGATTGCTCTAAAAGTGTCAATCACTGGTGTACTTACCCTAATTTGGATAGTTATTTTACAACTTTTCATTCATCGCATATAAATTCGTTTTTTGCGCAGGTATACCAACTTAAATCAAGTGAAATAATAATATAAATTATAATACTCTACTTTTGAGGTCTTTGTCAGCGTATAATAGTCATCTCGAAGTTTTTCTATCTCAAAGTGTTTTTGCTAGAACACTAAACGTTCTCAAATGAGGATAGGCTTTTAAATTCAAAACTATGAGAAGATTTGTTTAAATTAATATATTTTACTGTCAGTTGCCTATATTAATTTAGAAGTGAATTATTCATAAAAATAATTTTTGCAAAATTAATTCAGGCGTTAACGGGTTAAAGATATTACATACTTTATTCATACATTGAAAATAAAATTAAACAATATTAATTATACTTTTTTTTTCCAGGATATATTCAGAATTTTTCGAAAAAATAAAAAATGAACTTTTATTATTATTATTATTATTTTAAATATATTGTATCTATGTATAATTTTTTTTTTTTGCTACTGTAATAATAAAAGTAAAAAGATGCATTTCCTGAACTTAGCAGCAGCCTTTACTTACCTACATAATATTTTAAAATCATTTTACTTTATCATACATTGAAAAGAAAATTAAACAATATTAATTATATTCTTTTTTTTTTTTTTTTTTTTTTCAGGATATATTCAGAATTTTTGAAAAAATAAAAAATAAACTTTTATTATTATTATTATTATTTTAATATATTGTATCTATGTATAATTTTTCTTTTGCTACTGTAATAATAAAAATAAAAAGATGCATTTACTGAAATTAGCAATAGCCTTTTCTTACCTACATAATATTTTAAAATCATTTTACCATATCAAGCGTCTATTTTTAATTTTAGCTCCCATTCTAATAACGCATAAGACACGCGAAATGGGAACCATTGTACGATCTATTATAAATCATGTAAACATCGTAGAAACCGCAGATTTCCATGCATCTTTTAATTTAGAAAAGACACACTGCTCTAAGAATATCTTTCGTAAAATAGAAAATAAAACATGCATCTGTTACACACGATCGTGATGGATGTGGGGCTGAGGGTTTAAAGGGGGGTTGCTCCGAGTGCCTTTGCATGTCTGCAAATTCTTTTCCTGAATAAAGCTGTCTTTGGCGTTCCTCCAAAAGATGTATCTCGACATAAACATGCACTCAAAAGAGAGTGAAGGTGAAGTGGTAATTTAGAGTCAATGAAACGGCAATACATCATGGAAATGCGGTAACAGTGTATGCGCGTACATTTTACTAAATTTATAAAATAGTTTATTTATAATGTTGTTTCATCTCTAACGTAAAGATTTAGTTTTATATCTACAGAGATAAGGATTACTGCATATCGTTAGTTAAATTATGCATACAACGTTAGTTAAAATAATTGTGCAATAACAAAAAGTATAATTAATAATTTTACAAAATAAAGTATATATATATTATATATATATATATGTATGTATGTATATTTTTCTAAATACATAAGAAATAAGTTAGGGTTAGTTGGTTGGTTGGGTTTTACGTCGCACTAGTGCTGCGCAGATGGGCAATTGGCGACGGTCTGAGACACACCCCTAGAGGTGGTCCGGAGACATGCCACCACAGTTTTGATCCTCCACGGAAGGGATGGCTCTCCCGCTTCGGTGACCCCCAGAGGTATAATTTTTGATGGGAACATGGAGGACATTGCGGCCACGACAGATTTTACGTGCACCAGCCACCATTAGTGTACACGACGGTCTTTGGCCGGCTCGAGTACCGAACCCGCAATCTTCCAATTACGAGGCCGGCGCTCTACCGACTGGGTTACCGCGGCCCAAAATAAGTTTGGGATTTGTAAAATATTTCGAGTCCGGGTTTTTAGTGGAGTTATAGATTTTGAGTTATCTTGAACAAAATTTAATTATTTTTAGAAAATGTTTGTACGTCTCTGTGCCTCTGAGCCTTTTTCTCTCCATGTGTGACATCACAATTTTGTGAACGCTACATTTTATGAAATATTGCATGGAATTCCACGAAATTTCATGCTAAATGGACCATGGCATAAAATAATGTTGATTAGATTTCGGCATATGTCGCCAAACAGGTGAGCTGCTGTTCTGCTTTTCTTCCTCATGTCGTTCCTTGGCAATACTATATTTCAACTTCTATAGGATATCATCTAAACAAGCTTGATAATAAAGAAATGTGAGGTTGAAAAATATGTGCGAGGGTTATGTTGAAAAAGTATGACAGTTCAATTTATGTGCATATTGACCGACAGGTTTCGGTATTATGCTGAAATTTTCCTGATTAGAGGAAGGCTATGCCTCAGTTTATATTAAAAAACTACTTAAACCAATTTCAATTCACATAAAACGATAGGAAGGGGAGAGCGTGGAATGCTGCAATTTTCCCCATCTGGAGAAAGATATGATACAAAATCTATTGTAAATAAGTGTGTTTTTGTCATATTGGATGAGTAATTTTTTATACACGTGTATAGATTAAATTGATAAAATATATAAAATACAGTACTTCACACGTTAAAATCTAAGTCAAAAGACTTAGTTTAAAAGTTTACAATATAAAAGATAAAAAGAAGAATATCACGACGTTTCGTCCCAGCATTGTTGCTTGTGGACATCTTCAGGTTTAGTTCTCTTACTGTTAGAGTCTTGATACTTTAATATGTGTAGAATACGATAAACGCGCCATCAATTATACGCATTCTAGAGAATTAGCGAAAGTATGGCAACCCATTCTACACATATTAAAGGATCAAGACTCTAACAGTTAAAGAACTAAACCTGAAGATGTCCACAAGCAACAATACTAGGACGAAACGTCGTGATGTTCTTCTTTTCATCTTTTATATTGTAAACTTTTAAACTAAGTTTTTTGACTTAGATTTTAACATGTGAAGTACTGTGTTTTATATATTTTATTGTAAATAAGTACACCGAACGTTATGTGTGACATATTTTTTTTATGAAAAACTAAACTGATTCAATTTCTGGGCATATGTCGCTGTTATGCAGCCATTTTCAGATTTTAACCTTTTTTCGATCAGTCAATATATTAAATGAAAGTATTATGAGTGCTATAGAAGCAAATTTTGTAAATGATATAGCAAAATGTTGTGGGAAAGCATATCGGTTTACGAAGACAGAGTATTTTTTGAAATTCATTTGATATAATATTATATTGATTTTTTAATGTTATAATTATTATTTATATGTTATATTTATTATTTATATGATGCATAATTTATAAATAAGCTTATAGTTCCTATTAATTTTAACTTAGTTTGAAGTTTTATTCTAATCATAATATTAAAATATTTTTCTCATGTTAAATTTATGTGTTTATTTTTGTATAATTTTGTCAGTAATAAAAAGACGCTACGTATTTTTAATGGTATGTTTAGGGTCAATATATTATCTCAGAATTTTTTAACCTTTTACATTAAAGCAAAAAACATCATTAGAAGGGGTTTCTGATGTTGCGTTAAGGTGTTTGCTTGTTGTATGTTAGATGTTACATGAAAAACTGGTCAGGTCACATTAAAAAAGAAATTCACCGAAAAATGTTTTAATTTTTTTATTAAATGAAATGAATAATTTAAGAGAAAATTATTAACAAATATAATTACCAATATGTTTAAAAATAAATATGCTCATTAACTAAATATAAACAAGGAATGATTGTAAATCTACCCTTTCACAAAGAAGATACTCAAGTTTAAAATTAAAATTTCAATGCGAAATATGGAATATAACAAATTTAAATAGTAATAGAAAATTTTAATAGAAAAAATAATAATAGAAAATTTACATAAAGATAAAATATTAATTAAAAATATCCGAAAGCCGTTTATAAAATTGAATATCATAAGTCTAATCAGATATAAATAATTTATTTTAAATATAATATATACATATATATACAGCCGACAGCAAAAGTAATTGAGCACTAGCAATAATCTCTGTCTAAAAATAGTACATTTAATATTGCTTTGTTAAATAAATCCTTATCTATTCATGTTCTTAGACTGTCTAAGAACATGACTCGACAAGGATTAATTTAACAAAACAGTATTAAGTGTACTTTTTTGATATCGGAATTGTTGGCCAGTGCTCGGATACTTCTGCTGCCGATTGTATCATTGACTGTATGTTATACAACCATTTATTTATAAGGGAAAATAAAAGCACATTTTCTGTTAAATAAAATTTATAAAAACCTCAGAGTCGTACATTCTTGCTCACTGAATTTGTTTCGTTTGTTTTGATAGAAACATATGAAAATTATAAAGTAATAATCAAACCCTGGGTGTATGATTGCACAATATTTTGCACCCTCTCCTCTGTTTTCAATCATACTGTTTAATTTCAGCTTGATTTGCTTTCAATATGAATTTTATTAATTCATACTTTCCTTATGAGAAAAACGATAATTAACTACATGTTTTAATAGAATAGTCTAGAACAGGGCCAATTCGAGACCGTCGGACCGCATGCGGATCGTTGAGTAATGTTTTGTGGCTGGGGACGAAAATCTTAAAATTTATAGTTTGACGTTTTTATCATACCCAAAAATAATAAGTTCTTACTTTTTGGAATGAAAATACCAGTTATGATAGAAAGCGAAACAACTATTCTATTAAATAAAATAGTACGAAATTATTGTCAATAAAATATTATCGGATCAATTAGTGAATCCTATTTTTATAATTACATAGTAATATACATATTCTTTTTCATTGTTATCTTATGAATAAAAATAAAGTTAATATTAATGTAGTCTGTTTCAAATAATTACCTCTTCCCTAATATATATACAGTCGGTAACAAAAGTATACGAACACTAGCAAGAATTCCTGTGTAAAAAATCTGGTGTGAAACAACCACACGGCTTCCATTACTTACTACTACATGTATTATATGCACTTTTTGGAGATAATATGATCAGAAGACATAACATTGACCTAACAAATTCGATACCTAAAATTTTCTGGTAAGAGAAAACTTATACATACGTAAAGATATATAAAATATATTTACATAGCGAATTTAAAAATAGGAAGAAGAAAAAAATCGGTTTAGCCATTTTTCGAAACATTTCAATTCTAAAGTTTCGTAGTTCTATCTTTATTAGTTTACAAGATATAAAACCTGAAGATTCCGCACATACACACGCACACACACACACATGCACACTGACCAATTGCCGAAAACCACTTTTTTGGACTCAGGAGACCTTAAAACATGTAAGTCAGGTGAAATCTCGATGTCGAATTTTTGGACCGAATACAATACTTCCATTACATACAGTAGTCGGGTAATGGAAGTAAAAAAGTAGAATAAATACTGTTTTTTTTTTTAAATAAATCCTTGTCTAATGATGTTCTTGATTTATTTAGCAAAGCAGTATTAACTCTACTTTTTTTTATATAGGATTTTTTGCTAGAGTTCGGATACTTTTGTTACCGACTGTACATATATGATTCATACGATATACATATATAATACATGATACATACTATGCGGCTCGCCTGTTTAAAATGGATATCCACCAAATGTTATGGATTGGGCAGGCTTTTCCAGAATAAAAAATTCGTAATTGTCACAGTACGCTGGTTTAATTCTGAGATTTTAGTTTGGTTCTTACTCGTCTATGAATTCTATTCATATTTTTACTTTCTCTTACTCATAGGGTCGAGAAAGTATTGTTTTAGGGTCAAATTTTCGAACGCGAGTTTTTGTTATATTTATATGTTCTGATGTCCGAATAGGAAAATCATATTTTTAGCGAATGGTCTGTGTGTCTGTCTGTTATCAGCATATCTCAAGAACAAATAGTAGCAGAAATTCCAAACTCGGTATTCTAAATGTGTATCATATATAAGGATGCTACAGTAAGCTTTTCGTTGAGATGAAACAAATGGTTCGTGCACAGGGACACTCAAAAGTATTCAAATACATTACGTCTATGGGGGGAAATTGCAGGTAAGTAGTGTTTGACATCTATAGACTGCACTAAACCAAATGAAACGAATATATATTTTTTGTAATAGAGACAGTCAACTGGGAAAAAAAAATTGTGTATGTAGAAGCCTCGCCTCCCCCCTCGAGGGGAGTAAATTTTCATGATAGGTATCTTTCAAAAGAGCTCGCCAATACCTTTAAGACGAATGGTTGAACCATCGAACTTAGATAATTAAAAATAAAGTTATCGATTTTTTTCATAAAAAAAAATAAATAAATAAAAAATAAATAAATGTAATATTGAGAATAAATTCAACTTTTTTTTGGATATTTAGCGTTATACTACTTCTCTAATAGGGAAATCGTCTGCATTATCATAAAAGAAAATTTGTTTAAATAATAATTTTAAAAAGTATTTTTTAAAAACAGAATTATTTATTTAATAACCGAATTAAATTCTATGTAAATGCAGGTGCATTAATGGAAGGGGGGGGGGGGTGAGGGGGGCTACCGCCCCTCACAAAGAACTAATTATCATATAAAACTCTTCCTACGCGTAATTTGAATTGCTTAACATAGGTTTACATAACAGTACTTGTTATCTTACCTCTTAATCTCCAACCTAGTATAAATTTCAGGGTAAGAGAAAGTCGTGTGAGTGACACACCAGATTATTTTTATTTTCCTTATATTCTCGTCTAGAGAAATTCGCTAAAATATTTGTGAGATAAATGCATGCATTGAGCATGTACCCTAACAATGTAAACACTTAAAAAAATAAAAATCACCTTCATGTCTGCTCTGATCTTAAACATTTCAAGAAAAGAAATCTTTTGAATGCAAGGCCTAAAGCATCTTCGAAAGCATTGCAATGCGAATCTAAAAATAAAACAGAAATCGTACGAAGAGCGAAGATTTTCCTCGAGAATTGCTTATTCAATTTAGAATTTCGCATTGATTTAAGGAGATTTAACTGAGTCTCCAAACAGCAATTAAGTAAAATAGCCGTTTTTAAAAAAGAGTCCGGAATAAACATTCTTTAGCGAGAAGACTAACCAAAAGGACTATTTACTGCAACTTACTTTTACTTATTTTCTTTAGATAGGTGGAATATTTTTAAGTGAAGGCATTTGTTGCATTTGAGTGCTGTTTAATTTTAATAATGCATTAATTGTTAGAAACAATTTGTGTTTTTGTGTTCCATTATTTCCCACTTTCCTTACACAAAAATAATATTACTACTATATGAAGTCCGTTAATAAGAGTATTATTTTATAGTCCTTAAATCATTTGAGACAATGAAAATTGCTTGTTTTTTCATCAAGAATAACTTTATGAAATTTCAGTATAAATGAATTGAATACTTATGCTCATAATAAGTACAAAAGTTTGAATAAACACCATAAAATGTAATAATCTAGCAACAATTGTTTCGGGTCGAAAAGACGCACACGACACTTCGTCAGGCGAACAAAGTACGCACGAGTGCGTTGCCGCTTTGATTGCAGCACTCTTGGCTTCTTTGTTCGCTTGACGAAGGGTCATGTGATTTTTCGACTCGAAACAATTGTTGTGAGCTTATTGCATTTTATGGTGTTTATTCAAAGTTTTGTATTTTTACTTTAAAACACAAGTTCTGTGGGGCTTTATTATTACTTAATCTGATGGTTTTAATACTGTAGTATTACTTTATAATGTATTTTATACTTATAGTTTTAATATGGTACTTAATAATTTCAGTTTTAATATTTTTATCAAAATCAAAATCTTTTAAATTATTTAAGTATTAGATTTAGTAAAATAATCGTGAAATTTAGAAAATATTCGTTGATTATTTGTTATTTATATAAATATGGTTTAACCCTTTCCCTGTCGAAATTAATTTCACTTCTCTGGTTAGTATTGACTAATTTAGGGACTTTTTAATTCAATATCTACCACTAAATTTTAACTGTTATTCAATTCCTATTATCAGTTCACACTCTCCCTCTATATATCATGTACAAATCTTGCAATCGATTTTTAACTAACTTCCCTACTAGCTAGAAATTTGAAACTTTCAGGATTGCTCAGAACACGGTGACAACACAATACTTCGAAGTCCGAAATTTTTTATTAGTTTTCTTATAATTAATTAAAATATGAAAATAATAACATCCTAATAGCGTTAAAATAGCCATTGAAATATTAACTATAATATACTTGTTGCCAAAAAAAAAAATTTACGAGTTGACTTTCTTTCGACATAAAAATAAATACATTTAATTAAACGCGAACATTAAAAAATTATAAAAAGTTAAATTATGCATCTCACAAAAGTGGACATCATTATCACTTTAAAAATTTTATGCACATTGATAAGAGCTCTATGATTTATCAGAAAATTTGAAACATGGTATATAAAAAGTTTTTTTTTTTTTTTTTTAATCTCATAATTATTTTTATTTCCTAATTCAAAATTATTAAAAAAAGAAGAAATTCCGATAGTTGTTTGTAAGTAGCAATTGACTTTAAAAAATTTTCTTTTATATTACTTGTTTTTCCTTTATATGTGTCAAATATCACGCCTCAACATTATTGGTTACAATTGTATTGAATAAAGGTGCCTGAATTTGGCAATACTGTTTATAAAGCGTTGGAGCGTTAGGGCGGTAAAGTGTTAATTATATTTTATAGTACTTAATTTACTTTTGTGGTGCAAAACGTTCATGTTTATGGCTATTATGCTTCTTAGAAAAGTATTTCTTACAAGAAACAAATAAAACCAAAAACAGAAGAAATTATGCCAAACTTTCAGCTTTTTAAACTATCATTTTTTTTACTCTTTATTAATTACCATAGCCTCCTAAACTAGATGCCTGTCGTGTGGCTTGGAAATTTGGCAACAATTGAAGTGGTGGACAGCGCCACCTGGCAGAAATTGCTGGACTTTTTTATTCAAATGTCACCAATAATTTTAAGAAGTGATATACGATATATATATAATCGACGTTTCTCCGATTCTATTCGCCTTTTATGTATATAATACCCCACTTTATAAAAATTTTGGTGGCTGTTGAATAAAAAAGTCGCGAAATCTGTACCAGGGGCGCTGTCTACCGCTTCAACTGTTGCCACGTTTCCGAGCAACGCGACAGGCATATAGTTTAGGAGGCTATGTAATTACTAGTCTATTATTAAAAAAAAAAAAAAAAAAAAAAACTTGTATTATGCTCATATATAAATTATTTTTATAGAACTAGAAATTTATTTTTAAACATTTTTTCTATGTTACGAAAATCTTATTTTTCAAATAACTTATAAAGTTTCCGATTTAATATGTCAATTCAATAAAGCTCAGGCTACTATTAAAAATTATATTTTAATACTCTTCAGATGTCTTTGCAATTGTTTCAATAATTTGTTCTTGCAACAATTTAACATGTATCGCACTTTAGAATGAAAAAATCGAGGAAATAAGGCTAAAAATCCATAGAAAAAAAGCATGGGACGAAAAGGAAAAAAACAATGTTAAGTGTGTAAGGGAAAAAAAAGGCTAACACCGGAAGGAACAAAAGGCTAAAACTGACTAGAAAAGTCATTGAAGCTCAGGGAGGAATTTGTCTCGGGGCTCTGAAGCTATCGGCGAGGTTTTGCTGCGGCTCGCCTAGTATGTAACGTGTGAGTAACAACGTAATTTACTTATAGGCTGATTAACCTATACACACAGAAAAATGGAAAAGTGAATCTTGTCAAGAGACTTGCCATCTTTGTGATATTAGACGTTTGCCAAGTACATTGATAAATTTGTACAAAATTACGCAATTTTTTAAACAATCAAAACACTACATAACAATCCTAGTTAATCATCAGACACAAAAATCGTTTTATTTTACTATGTACCTTTAATAATGTTTCGTCTGATAATCAGTTTTGGCTCTAAAACTTGTCAGACGACCAGTTTCCCTGGTACAGTTTTCACTTTCCTCAAATTTGACTGGTTAGTCAAATGAGAGGATAAAAATAAAATGTTCCAATCTTGTCAATCGATTAAGAAGAATTTTTCAAGTGTAGATTCTGACTAACTTACCTTGTTTGGTATTTGCGGTTGTTGACTAACTCTCCTGGTGAGATAATTACCAATGTCGACTAGCATTCTTTGTCTGATAATATTAACTTTCCTGGTGTGGAGTATTATTTTGGAGAAAAATCAACTGAACACGCGTCATAGAAAGAACGGATGGTGCTGTGGTAGCGTGTTTGACTTCTGATACGAAGCCCTGAGATTGGGTCCCTGCAAGGGCATTTTGTATTTTAATTTTTTCAAGTGTAGATTCTGACTAGCTTACCTTGTCTGGTAACTGGGGTTGTTGACTAACCTTTCTGGTCAGATAATTACGATTGTCGACTAGCCGTCTTTGTCTGATAATATTAACCTTCCTAGTCTGGGGTATTGTTTTGGAGACTAGCTCAGCAATTGCACTTTTTAAATGACGTTTACTAGTCAGCTGTTTGGGTTAGTCAATTCTGTATTGTCAACTGAGCACTGGTCACTGTGACCAACTTTTTTTTTTCTCCAATACAACGCGGAACAGGGTAGCCAAATAAATACTGCAGTTTTATTTTTTAACACCGCTAAACTTTCAGAGTATCAATTTATCTACATATGATTTCGTTTCTGTATAAAGATGTTGCTTTTATATAGAATTAGTGGTGTTAAAAAATAAAAATGTAAGCAGTTAACTTGCAATCCTGTCTTTGCGTTTTACGGGAGTCTACTGTATTTCTGTTTTGGAGTTGCCGTAATGTACAAAAACAAAATATTTGGCAATCTAAACATTTCCTTATCTATAAATATTCCCCTAGTGTTCGATTAGTACAAGCTTCTATATGAATATTTAAGTTTATCTTGATTGTTTAAAAAAAAATTTGTTACGTTTATAAGACTGTCAAAATTTTGTTAAGAAAATTTGTTTCACATACTATACGCATGTAAGTACTTGATAACATCAATTACACAGAATGAATCCTGGTTTAATTATGAAGATTAAGAATATATACTTTCGACGGCGCATAATAGTACAATGTATTCAAAATAAGATAATTCTCAGTATAATTACCCTTAATAATAACGATTATATTAAATACGTATTTTACATAAAACTAAAGATATCGTGCTTATTTTACTAGTTTAATTACACCGCATTGCGAAATTAGTAAACTAAAATTACACTGAAACAAAATTTATATGGTGGATATTTTCTCACACCTCAAATAAAATCTGTTTTATCTCTTATATATTCACAATAATCCAAAATAAATCCTAACTTCATCATTTTTACCAGGCAATGGCTCTGATTGGTCAGGACGAATTTTTATCGTTACATTTCTATATTAACCCTTATAGCTCGTATGTCCCTTCTGTGGGGACATTAAAAATTCAAGCCACGCCTTAAGGTGTTCCTCTGCAAATTAAATGTTCTTTTTCTAAAACGTGTAACTATAGGCTACCTTTCGACTACCGGAAAATTTTAACAGAAAATTTTATTTTATTTAACGATGAAGTAAAATAAAACAAATTATTACAATTTTTCGGTAGCCAAAAGGTAGTAAGTTGAAAACTATACGTGTGATGTTTTAAAGGAACGCCAAAAGGCGTGTCTTACTGAAAATATGCAGAACGCAAAGGGTTAAATAAATCATAGCCTCCTAAACTATATGCCTGTCGCGTTGCTCGGAAACTTGGCAACAGTTAAAGTGGTAGACCGCGCCACCTGGTACAGAATTCGCGACTTTTTTATTCAACAGCCACCAAAAATTTTTGAAAGTGGGGTATGATATATATAAAAGGCGAATAGAATAGGAGAAACGTCGATTTTATATTTCATATATCACTTCTTAAAATTATTGGTGGCAGTTGAATAAAAAATTCACGTAATTTCTACCAGGTGGCGCTGTCTACCCCTTCAACTATTCCCAAGTTTCCAAGCCACGCGACAGGCATCTAGTTTAGGGGTTTATGAATAAATATATTGTCTTAAATTGTAGACTGCTGTTAGTTTTAATTGCCAATTGGTTTTTAACAGTTAAAACTAATTACTATTTGCTGTATTGGAATGCATTTGAATAAATTAAGTATTGAGTTAATCAGCCTTACTTCCCTAATCATATTCAAGCTTAGTTAAAGAAACGAATAAATAGGTTTTAGACCATTAAAAACTTCTGCACATTGAATGAAGTTTTAAATGAATAAAAATAATCGAAATAACCCGTAATTTTTAGAAAAGTAAACTAAATAAAGTATACGAATATAGATTAATAAAGAAATTATATTTGAAGGCGTAAATAATTTACTTGTATTTTCAATGTTAATTGCAATACTTTAAGTTTCACAAACTATATAATTTTTCAATAAATTCCCATAAATTTACAAATAAATACTACTAAAATACAACTAAAATATCAAAATTTTATGTGTCTTTGCCTTCAATTTTGAAATAAATTAAATAGTTTATGTTTAAATTTTACCTAAACTTATTTTCTCAATTTAATAATCATATACATATTATATTTATTTATACTTTCAAAAAATGTAGATATAAAGTATATCGTAAAGTGTAGTATTCACATAAGCTTTCAAAAAATATTTATTTAAAGTATCACTACTTGAAAACGAAAAAGAGAAACATAAAAAAAAAAAAAAAAAAAAAAAAAATGAATTCAGAAGTTTTCAATCAAAGAATTTTCAAATACCATAACATAAATTTTTCGTCCCTGAAGGGTTATTGCTGGCTGGTTTCCAAGTCATGAATTCTCCATTGACAGTTTCTAAGATGAAACTCCTGTTGTAGTTGAAACATTACAGTCAATGAAAGTGCAATATATCACTTACTTGAAGTTGTTAAACAACAGAGATATCCGAGATATTTAATTTTTAATATATTATAAACAGTATTTCAAATAAAATTTGTTTTGGAACAAGAAAACTTTAGAAAAGAAAATTAGTTCAGAGAAGCAAGCTAAAAAAATAATAGGTGTACTGTTGTACAATTCACTCTACATACATAAAAAAAAAAAGAAAAAAAAAGAAAAAAAGAAAAAGAAAGAAAGAAATAACGAAAGAAAATTAGTGAGTAGCTCGGCCTCAATTTTGATGAGTGTTAATTTTTTAAGTCCTCCTCCACTTTTTTTTTTTTTTTTTTTTTTTTTTTTCAATTGTTTAGTATTTACTATATACAAATATTTATAGAGAGGAGAATACTAATTTAGTTTGTATTGTTAAGATAAGGAAAATAGTAAAAATTTAAGGATGGGAAATTTAGACTAAATAGTTAAATAATAATAATAATAATAATGTAGCAGATATTATTAGGTCTTTGCATAAATTCGTGTGGTTATTTATTGCTTCATTTCATAAAAATACATCAAATCAAATGGCAATTTTTAATCAAAATACTCTCCATTACTTTCTACAACCTTTGCCCATTTTTTGGGTAACAAATGTATACCACGGAGATAGAAGCTCTGGTCTTTGGAGGCAATAAAATGATCCGCGTCCGCACGAACTTTTGCAACGACCTAATATTTATTTAAGAAATTAATTAAGAACTTTTAAGACTGTTAATTATCGGAATCTAAATAATAATAAACAGTAAAGAATCGAGATTGAGACATCGATATTGCAAAAAATTTATAAGGAAAAACAGTATAGATATCCTCTGATATGGTATAGTGCAATATTTGTTATGGATTCAATAGACTCTTTTATCTGGCCTAACATGCCGGAACAGTAGGATAGTTAACAAAATATCTGAATAAATACAGGTTCTATAGGGGAACCCACTACTAATACGACAAAGTTATATAAAGGATAACAGGCATAAAACTAATCCTAACAGCACACTTATCCGTAGTGCATCCTACTATGTCCCTTGGATGTACTTTCCTCCATAGGATATCCTGAGGCTATCTAGTGGATGAGATGTGCTGTTAAGGAAATCTGGGAATTCTAAATGCCCAAGCTGAAGTCAATAAAGGACAATAATTCAAGGAAAAATCAACAACAGATTATTGTAACTTAAGGAATTTCAATGGTAAATTTTATATTGGCAAAACAGTACATATTTTGCAGAAGGGTTTGAAATTTTTATCACATGTATTCACACAGAACATCTAAAATTCTGGAAGTTTTATGGCATGCCTCAGACTCTCTCGACAGCTAGAGACAAGGACTTTATCAGATTCAGTTAGGATCTTATCCTAGTTTCCTCTGATCCCAACAACAGTCTAAGTAGGATCAATTCGGTGATTGATCTAGCAGAAGAAGGAATCGGACCATCATTATTAATATCCTGATGTTTAAGTATATCGCTTAGATAAGTGTATGAAAACTTTGTAATGTAACACCATGAATTGCAAAAAACAATTTATGATTATTGTGGATTTAAATAATTAATCACGACTCTTTACCAGGGTACAGCGTCTAGAATAAGCAGTCTGGAAAGCGGCAAATAAAATTGTACTAAAAAATTTAAGCCTCTCACCAGATGTCATTGTAATCGAAGCTAGTGTCACGACATCAAAACTGAGGTTCCTTATTGGTTAATTATGTGCTTATATCACGTGACTGAGCAGGCGAAACTGGGAAAAGCCAATCAGTTCGATTTGAGCAAAAAATTTGATCGCAGCGCCATCTGGGAAGCTTACATTTTTTTAGCAGTATTTTAAGCATTCGATCATAAGAGCTTACCATACTGTATATTCTATGCGCTGTAACCAGTGAAAAAATAGATAAGGGTGGCGTAAAAACCGAAATTCATCTAGTGAGTGATACGTTGATTTAGATCATAGACCTATTATAAGAGTGGACGGGACAATGGCAACCTTTTTTAGTGGAAAAGATAACTCATAAAAAGGTCTTGTGGATGTTGATCTACAGGAAGTCACACTGGCCAATATTGAAATTTACTCGCCATGCTCTAAACTCTGCTTTTTAATAAGCAGACGATATTTTCCCTTTTTCTTTGAAAGTTCTATTTAAAATTTTTATTTCACTTTTTTCTTTCTTTTTTTTTCAAAAGATTGTTTTGAATTTAAAAATAATTTTATAGCAAGAAATAGTAATTACATGTACTTTAAAAACCCTAGAAGTTATGTAAAATAAGGATTTTATTTCACAGGTAAGATTCTTTTTAATATTTTATTATTTTGTTCTTTTTAAGTAATTATTTTTATAAAATATTTATAATTGCTGTACTCATTTCTCTAAATTGAATTAGTTTAACTATATTATATCTTATATTATTTCAAAAAAGTCCATAATTATTTACGAGATTTAAAACGGGTATAGACAAACCAAAGTTATAAAAACTTTTGAACTTTGTTAGATGTTAATAACAAGGTAAAAATAAATTTCAACAGCTGTAATATTTTACACTAGTTTTGCTTGTTGTATCTTTTAATAATAATAATAATATATATATTTATATTCAAACAAAAAATTGCCAATAATGCGATAAATGCCAAAAAAGGTATCCTTTTTCAACATTCACATGGTTTCATCTTTGCACCTTTTCTTATGTTCCCTTAATAATGGAATGCTCCGTCCACTCTTATAATAGGTCTATGGTTTAGATACATGACTTTGATTCTTGTTCTTTCAAATATCTTTCTTTCTAGTTTACTCTTTCAAGTTAATTTTTTGATTTCATATTCAATTAACGCCCATGATTGAAAAGTACAATTCTCTTTCTTTCCTGAATATATTCAATTCTATTGTGAAACATTTTTATTTTTTAGTCTAGTTCAAGATCGTGTTTAATTATCTCTATCTCAAATATTTTAATACAGTTAAAAAGGTTGTTTGCTCTTGACTTAGACCTAGAGGGTTATTGACGTCCGGCAGGGTCATTCTAAACTTGCATTCCTAGCCGGTTACTAGCATCTATCAACGCCAATTTCGGAGAACACCTTGAAATACTGTTAATTTGTTATTACTTTTATTAAAATATTATCATTGCTATTTAAATAAATTAAAGTATTTCTTGTTAAAATGAACAAAACAAAAATTTCATCTTCTACCCATACTCTGTCCCTTTTATAGCGTACAATAGCTGTTTTTAATTGATATTTTTCTCACATTTCAACTGTGTTATTATTAATTTATATATAACCTGAAGAATCACCAATCTTAGAAAAAAAATGAAGAGGACAAAAAAAAAAAAAAAAAAAAAAAAAAAAAAAACCACGTGCTACTGCCTCCAAGGCAGTAGCACGCGTTTTTTTGCACCTGATGAAGGAAGGCTACGTCCTTTCGAAACCGGTTGTGCTGGCTTAAAATTTATGGTGTGTGGAGAAGTCTTATTGTCTATTTACATGTTCATATGCTTTTTAAGGTACTGATATTTTTAGATCTCTGTAAGCCAATGATACGATAAGCAGCAATCTAATTAGTTATTATTATCAGATAATATGCTTAATATTTATTGCTATTTAAATTTTTGTATCACAATATTATTTTAGCGCAGACGTAATTTAAATATACCTAGGTTGGTTGGTTGGCTTTTATGTCGCACTAAAGCTGCGCAAGGTGCTATGGGCGACTAAATATACATCAGTAGAAAGTTATTATATGGGCACGAAAAGAAAGAAAGAACGAGTTGAAAGAACAAGTTGAAATTTAACATTTTTTTTTTTTTTTTTTTTTTTTTTTTTTTTTTTTTTTATGTTAAACTTTTTTTAAATTTTACAAATAACATTTGAATAATAAAAATTTATAAAATCTACTGATTTTTATTTTCGAAATCCGATTTAAAAAAAAAAAATTTATCAAAGGTGATAGAGTTTTAATATATATCCCGTAAAATATGTGCATACTATTAATTAATGTGAACAACAAAATTATTGATAATTCCTTTTACCATATTCATGTTTTTCAATATTGGTTTCTGTTTTCTAATATTTTGAACGTATAATAAACATAATAAAATTTAACATTAATGTGTGTTTGTGGATATTAGAAATTATTTACACATTCTAGAAACTTTTTAAAATTAAAAATATTACGCAAAAATAACTGATAAGAAAACGTATTTCAATAATACCGGTTACAAGAAATAACTAATAAATAACTAAATAAATTCAATTACCGTAGCCGAAAAAAGTGTGGTGCATTACTTACAGGTCTGATGTCCCTCATTCAGAAAGATTTAACAATATAGTGAACTTATAATTCGAAAGTAAGTATTTGTATTACTCCCATTCCTGTAAATTAATTACATTATATGAGAACTATGCTTTTAGTTGTCCAATATTAAGTAATATAATACCCTCTTTCATTCTGCATATATCTTCCTCTAAATAAACTGTGTCAGATTTTTAAAATCCGGAATATACTGAAATATATTTTTCATGATCGAACCGAGCAAATTACTTTAAAATTTTCCTAAATTCTATTTCTGAGTTGAATTATTCCTTAAGCTTTGATCAGAGTATAATTAGAAAATGAAGTTTAATTAAGATATTGAATGCAAGTCCCCTCTTTCTGAAATTAGCATTAATTACTCTTTTCATAATGATAACACGGCCCATTCCGTCCATTTCAATCTGTTAAATTTCAGGGACGCATAAAGAACCCGCTAATATCTCTTTAAATTATAAATTTCCTCACATTTATGTTTGAGGGAAATGGGGATGTAGGTAGAGTTCTTCCCCGAGGAAAGTTTGGAAATTTTTCGAGGATCTGCTACTCTCTCATTCAAACATATCCCTCAAATTTCTTTTCAAATCGAGTTATACTTTGAAAAATCTACGTTTGATGATCATGAACTTCTTAATTAATTACTTTTTAACAAGTTTTTTTTTTTTTTTTTCTATTTGGCTCAAGTCAGTTTAAAAGACTGAATCTTCGCTTGATTCATTAAAACTAGGTAAAATAAGGCATATGATTCTAAACTTAACATTTGAATATTAGAATATTTCCAGATGGTTATTATATGTTTCATTACTGTTATTACATTATCATAACTTTACATTTCAAGATAAGAATCTTTTAAAAACAGATTCCCTGCTTTGGACAATGACTAACTTCATAAATGGAAAATATGATTTTTTAAGAATTGTGCATTTACTGAAAAAAACCTTTGTGAAAACATAAACATTATTTTAGTGGAGTTTAGGGAGTTTTAACCCTTAAAAAATTGATTTTTTTTAATATATATATTTGTTGATATACGAACAATTTTTGAAAATTTTTAAAGTTTTTACATACCTCGTTTCAAAAATATGAGCAAATTCTTAACTGATATCAAGTCGGAACTTTATACCAAACTTATTTTCTCAAAAGTGTTTTATAACACTATCTCGAAGATTAAAATATATATATATGTAGGAGCGACAAGCTCTTCTTTTCCCCTAACCTTGCTTGCCCGCAACTGCTGAATCCAAGGCTACGTAGTTTAGTTTCTGTTTCCCGTACTCAGAATCCTACTAGCTGATCATTGACGGAGTATCAGAATATGAGAGGAAGTGCGTGCTTATGACGTGAATGACGCTACTTCCTGAACAGGCCGCTGCTAAGAGCGTTTGGAGGATAGAAATTCAGTTTCGACGGAGAGTTAATGAAGCTTGCATACTTGACGGATGCAATGCTTGTATTTGATAACTTTGTTTTTCGTGTTTCGACGAAATTAAAAAGTGGAATAATAAATAAATAATCTATATCACGAACAGTACGACGTCGACGGACATTACCTAAGTAACATCCTGATTTACCAACGTTTTTATGTAAATATTTGTACATATTAATTCTTTATTAAATTTTAAGTAATTAGTAAATAATAGAATTAGTATTTAATTGTTCTTAAATGCCCACAATTGACTAGAAACCACATCAGAAGCGAGATAAAGAATGTGGGATCAAGAATAAATCGTGAAATTTACTGATAAAAGATAAATCGAAATTTTAATTTAACTATTTTTACTTTTATAAAATGTGAACTTTAAAAAAAAAAAAAAAACTTTTTGCGAACGGTGTTCTTAAAAATGATGATGCACCTGGACTGATAAAATATAAATTGATAAGCTGTTCTTAAAACATAAACTGAACTGTGATACTATTTCTGAACTGTGATAAGTGGTGAATTATAAAGTTTTTCGTCATATTAAGCAACGATGTGTGAAATATGCTCTTCAAGGTTCTCAAGGATTAAAAAACGGCAAAACGACTGGATAAAGATTTGAATAAAAATTCAGAACAACAGCTGTTTCTGCTCTACAAAGGTACGTACATTTTATCTTGTTATACAATGGTTTCTTTAGCGGATATTCCCAAAATTGGCGCTGCACTGAGGACTGAGAACTATAGTAAAATTAAAATTCTGCATCGGTTTTTATTCGATGATAACGGCGATCGCAGGAACAGATGCAGAATGAAAAAATTCTCAGGATTCACTTTCGCCATTGGCGACGAAAAATACATTGAAAAGCAAAAAATAATTGATGACAATTTTTCTCTGAACGAACTCATTCTTATCTGTAATATATTAAATGTCCCTTTTGATGGGAGCAAAAACGAATTGCGAGATCGACTGTTGTTAAATCTGTGCGACACAGAATTACTAAACAAGGAAATTCCAAAAATAATTCAGATGAGGAAGATTCTCAGAAGGAATCGCGAAGTGAATCCGAAAGTAGTGGCGATAATAACGTCGAAAAAATTGACTCCTCTGTGCAATGCCATACGAATGATAATAAGTGCTATGAAGGTAGTGATAATGATGGTAATTATGATGATGGCAAAATTAAAAAAAGTGTAAATTATAGTAATAATGTGAATTTTGGATTACATAGTGCAACTGTTTCTTTCAATGATTTTGAAAATTCCATGTCTAAATTTAGCGGCGAACTGCATGAAAATATTATTGAATTTTTTTTCGAATTTGAAGAATTGTCAATAATGTTTAATTTAAGTGAATTACAAAAAATTGTTTTCTGTAAGAGATCGTTGAGCGGAAACGCTCTTCTCTTCATTAAATCCGAAAAAGCATTATTGATTTATAAAAAATTAAAAAATGCACTAATTAATGAGTTTAAAATCGAGGTAAATTCCGCCTCTTTACACGAAATGCTGAGTAAAAAGAAAATGAAAACTAATGAATCAGTTACGGAATATTATTTTAAAATGCGTGAAATGCCAAAAAACGGGCATATTGATGATGCCGCAATAATGCACTACGTGATCCAAGGAATTAGTGACAAACCTGAAAATAAAGTCATTTTATATGGTGCAAAAAATCTTCGCGAATTCAAAGATAAAATAAAATTATATGAAATGTATGAAAGAGATAATGAGAAAAGTAAATTTAAATTTGATAGAATTGATAATGCAAAATTGAAAACTGTACAACATAATGTATATGAAAAATTTAGTCCTAAAATTGAAGTAAATAATAAACTGTGCTATAATTGTGGTGATAAAAACCACCTATCTAGAGATTGCCCCCATAGAATGAAAGGTTTGAAATGTTTCTCATGTAAACAGTTCGGGCATAAAAGTTCGGAGTGCCCAGGTTTGAAACCTGAAGTTGATGCATTGTATATCGGTGTAAATCATAATTTGAACAAAAATATTTTGATTAATAATGTAAATTTCAGCGGTATAATAGATACAAGAAGTGAAGCAACATTGTTGCGGAAAAATGCTTTCGATAAATTAAATGTAAATAAATTAAGTTTTATGAGTACTACTTTGAAGCGGATCGGGAAAAGTTCAATAAAACAGTTAGGCTCATTGGATGTCGATCTTAAAGTTGATGATTTTGAAACCAAAACTAATATTTATGTTGTAGAAAATGGCGTAATACCCTATGACATAATCCTCGGTATGAATGTATTAATGTTAAGTGAAACAACAATTAATGAGAAAGGTATCTTTGTAAAAAATAAGTCTAATCCTCTCGAGGTAAATTTAGTAACAGTACTTCCAATAAATACATATCAAAGTGAAATTAAATCGAATGTTGTTATTGATACCCCCATTAACTTTGAGAACAAAATTTTTGAAAAATCCCCAGAAATAAATGAAACAGTGAATAGTATTAAAAAGTGTAAAAATGTAACCCCTCAACCAATTATGCTGTCAAAAATATCATTAGAATCCTCCGAAAAAACCGTAAGTGAAAATGACGATGAAGACGAAAATGACGAAAGTGATGACGATAAGATGCTTTTAGAGGACGATATTAGTGTAAATGATGACAGTGAGGAAGAAGAGGAGCCTCGACGACAGAAGCAAAGTCAGACGGGCATTTTCCAGATAGATGATGATAGTGATGAAGAGGAGGAGCCGTGCCGAAAGGGACGAAGTCAGACAAATGTTTCCCGAATGAAGTCGCCAAATCCAGAAAACACTTATTTGAAGAAAGACGAGAAAAAGGTCCTACTTGAAAAAATTTCACAGTTAGCCGAAGAGTTGAAAGAGCTAAAAGAAAAAGTTGACGAAAATTCCAAACTCCTTAAAAGAAAGAAATCGAGAAAAAAGACTATGACGATAGATTCCATCGAGTGTAAAAGACAGAATTTGCCAAAAGAAGAGACTGCCAGTGTAAATTTGAAAAAGTTGCTCATCCCATCACTTCCATTGACGACCAGAATTAGCGAGATAGCCATATTATTTCCCAAAGCTGTACAAATAAAATTAGAAGTTTTCCCTACATATAAGAGTGCAACTATAGACTTTTCGACTGAACACGATGCAACAGAAGCCTTAAAAGGCATTAAAACTGAAAATGATCGATTAGAGGGTCTCGAGTTCGAGTGCCAAAGTAACTCCGAGTCCCAAAATAAAGATTTGAGTACACATATCAATAAACAATTTTCTAGAGTTTAAAAGAAAAATAAAACAAAATGCAAGTTGAGTTGACAACCACCAAAAACTGTTACCATAGGCAACCAAGTTGCCGTAAAGACAAAATTGATTTTTTCCTGTGACTATGCAACAATAAAAATTAAAAATGATAATTAAAAATGGATGCCATGAAGACTCCCATTGCACATCTACTCAAGCTAAGATCCTCAGACATAGGATCACTTAGCTTAAGAGCAAAAATATGAAAATTCTCATAAACTGTAAATAAGTATGTTATTATTTTGTGTTGCTTTTGTGTTTTTTTTTTTTTTTTTTTGTATTTTTCAGTGTGACCGCTTGGAGGACCAGCCGGATGCAGGACGGCCGAACTTGTAGGAGCGACAAACTCTTCTTTTCCCCTAACCTTGCTTGCCCGCAACTGCTGAATCCAAGGCTACGCAGTTTAGTTTCTGTTTCCCGTTACTCAGAATCCTGCTAGCTGATCATTGACGGAGTATCAGAATATGAGAGGAAGTGCGTGCTTATGACGTGAATGACGCTACTTCCTGAACAGGCTGCTGCTAAGAGCGTTTGGAGGATAGAAATTCAGTTTCGACGGAGAGTTGATGAAGCTTGCATACTTGACGGATGCAATGCTTGTATTTGATAACTTTGTTTTTCGTGTTTCGACAAAATTAAAAAGTGGAATAATAAATAAATAATTTATATCACGAACAGTACGACGTCGACGGACATTACCTAAGTAACATCCTGATTTACCAACGTTTTTATGTAAATATTTGTACATATTAATTCTTTATTAAATTTTAAGTAATTAGTAAATAATAGAATTAGTATTTAATTGTTCTTAAATGCCCACAATTGACTAGAAACCACATATATATATACTTCACCTATTTCTTTTTAACTTTGCATGCACAGTGCTATAAAGTATATCTATTGACCAATTTATATTTATTAAAACTATCTCTATTTAATAAGTAACATTTACGAAAGTTGTTCATTTTTATTTTAATTGAAAATTTTACATATCTCTAAATTTTCATTCTTAGTTCATTTTTTGAAATACGTTCGCCCATATATTTTCATAATATAAGTACGCTAAAGGTTAATTTTACTGCGAGTAGAGTATAGTCGAAGAAAAATTCAAAATTTTATCTAATTGCGACCGTAATTAAAAATTTTAATTTCTTTCATTTTAAGAAAAAGTTATTTATCGTGTAAAAGTTTTCTAGCTATTACCTGCTAATAAAAAATGTATTAGGAAATGTATTCATACCTGTTATTAAAGTGATGCGTTTTACGTTTATCAGTAATACTTATAATAATATACGAGTTTCAAAATTGCACTAAAATTCACCGAAATGCTTGTGTATTATCACGAAAATAACTTAAAAGAAATCATCATAAATTTCAAAGAACAGTTTGCATTACAACTGTTTTAGGTAAAAAATATTAACATAATCCTGAATGAGGTTTAAAACACTGGCTGGAGTGTGGTATGAAAACAGCAACTTTTAGAACTTATTAAATTTGAAATATAAAGAAAAGATTCTTTACAAATATTAGTGTGGCATTAAAAAAATAATAATGTATGTATATGTATATATATATATATATATATATATATATATATATATATATATATATATATAATTCTAAAATACTAAAAAAAATATATTTTTTTATAATTTATTTATTATTAAAATATTATCATATTTATTTAATAAAATTAAAGTATTTCTTGTTAAAACGAACAAAACAAAAATTACATCTTCTATCCATGTTTTGTCCATATATCTTGTATTATATTATATTTTTATAAATTAAATTTATGTATGAATTGAACAAGTTATATTTATTTTAAAAAATATATATGTAGTTATAAAAAATAAAAAAAACAATTAATCATTATAAACGTTAACGAAAATGTAAAAAACCATTGAGATTTAAAAATTATCACACATTTGCAATATATTTGCCCTCGAGAACATACGCAAACGGTCTAGAATTCTAATAGGTGTTTCTAGAACTCGCTTTCAAAAAGGACTAGAAATTATAAGGTTGACATGGAACTTTTTTTTCTAGAGCCACAATTTAGATTCTAATTGTTAGTTATAGAATGTTTCTCGGTGTAAATTGTTTTAGTTAAATTATTTATAAGTTTATGTATTTTTTATGACACATCGACTAAGGAAATTCTCTTCCTATAAACTGGACATGGTAAAATATTATAGTAAAGCACTTCCACTAACAATAAAAAAGAATGTTATCGCTTAAATATTTGCAGCCCTGTATATCTTTTGAGGCTTATGTACAAACTACATTGTGCACCTAAACATAATCCTATAGTAATAATACACGGCACAACCTGAAATACACTTCGACCAATTTTCAACTATTGTCGCACTATAATCTAGTTCTTTGGTGTAGCCCTGTAAACGAACAGTAAATGAAATCCCTACCCTATTATGCATGAGACATATTTTTACGTATATAAAAAGTATACATTAACTTCATTTGGTTTAGTGCAGTCTATAGATGTTAAACTCAACTTACCTGCAATTTCCCCCATAGACATAATGTATATGAATTCTCTTGGGTGTCCCTGTACACGAACCATTTGATTCATCTCAACGAAAAGCTTCATGTAGCATCCCTATATGATACACATTTAGAATACCAAGTTTGGACTCTCTGCTATTATTTGTTCTTGAGATATGCTGATAGCAGACAGACACACAGACATACACACAGACCATTTGCTAAAAACATGATTTTCGGATTCAGGAGACCTGAAAACGTGTAAATATAACAAAAACTCACTTTCGAAAATTTGACCCAAACACAATACTTTCTCTATCTTATGGGTAAGATAAAGTAAAAAGGCTTTGATATGAGTTTTAAATTTCATTTCTAAGCCTCCTGAACAAGGGACCCGGGGCACGTGTCCCGTAAGCACTTGTCTTTATTAATCCTGCACAAAATGTTTAATTTATTAAGCTTAAATTTAGCAATTTTTTTTTTCAAGTTTAAAATGAATAAAATATAATCGCAATTAAAACCATTAGACGGTGAAAAATAATGCTGATTATTTATCATTCAAAACACTTTTACTGGCAAATAATTCATATTATTAAGGGCTCATTAAATGAGAATTAAAGATGTTGCTCCGTCCTTCTTGCATAATTAATTTTACGCCTATAATAGTATGGAAAAACGGAGAAGTATTTATTTTTTTCTTTCTAGAGAGAAAGTTTTTGAAAGTTTATTCGTTACACTCTATTGTTGGAATTCTTTATTCATTTTTCTAAAACGGATTTTTTCGAATAGCTTTAAGGAAAAATTATTTTGCGAAGCATTCTGTTCACAGGTGTTTTCTCCTTTTTTACCAAGGAATGGGCAAACATGCATATTGTATGTACAGGAAAGTAAGCATTAAAAGTATTAATAAATTTAAGTTCAATTTAATAACATTCGAAGTAATTTCGGATGTTAAAAATTAATAACAAATATAACCATCACAGTTTCTACCTTTCCTAAAATACATTTTTCAATACAAAAAAATGTATGGAAAAATAAAAAAGCTGAAGTAAAATAACTGTTTAAATGAAACTACAAAAGTGACAAAAACATTATAATATAAAGGTAATTTTCTGTAAGATTTCATATTAGAAAATATGAGCAGATAGAAAAGGAATATAATAATATTCCTTGCTCATATTTTCTAATTTTCTATAACGTTTAATGTATATATATATATACTACTGGCCATTAAAATTACTACACCAAGAAGGAATATTAATAACGGAATGAAATTTGTTGGACACACACATTATAGTAGGAAGAACAATTGATTAAAATTTCAGGAAATTTGGTATAATATGTACTGAGAAAACAGTACATAAAGCAGCGACCTCTGTGAGCAATAACAGCACTTATCTGCCTAGGCATTGAATCGAGCAGCGATTGGATGATATGTACGGGTAGAGCACTTCATGAAGTTTTAACACGATGCCACAATTCATCGATCGAAGTTACTGGTGAGTGGTGGGGGGGGGGGCAGTCGCTTTTCAACGATTAAACAGTCATTTTCATTGGTGCGAGATCAGGAGAACGCGCTGACCAGAGCAACAGTCGAACACATTCTGTATCAAAGAAGGTACAGACAATACAAACAACTTACGATCGTGCATTACCTTGCTTAAATTTTGCGCTACGGAGGCCTCGAATACAGGGCAGAGGGGCGGGTAGTAAAACACATTCATAAATATAAAATTTGTAATTTAAAATTCCAATAAACCTTTCATAAATGTCAATTATTTTTCAATCATTTATCAGAATCATAACGTTTATAAGTGCATTTCTATAATTAAAAGGTAAATATATGCGCAAGATTTTCAAAAATTTATGGTTTTACGAAGAATATACTTCAGTAAATAATTTTGTGTTGTAACCCATAATAATATTTAGCCAGTTTTCAATAAAATACAGTAAATCTAAAGTAGATAGAAAATAACTTCCTATTTTATTTTTTATATCCTCCCGTCTAATTATTATAATTACAAACTCAAATTTTTCGCACACGTAGTTTTTCTTTTATATACATACCATTATCTTTCCAAAAGTTAAAAATCCATGCATGCTTCCTGAATTTTCTAAACACTATATTAAATAAACAGATACGTTTGTTACTATCTTTGTCAAGAACTCGGTAGCAACACCAATTATGACATCATGTATCTTATTCTCAAATTTGCGAAAAGTTTGCTGTTTGTTGCGGTACACTGAAATGTATCGCAGAAAATTACAACCAGCATAGTTTAAGTTATCACTCACTACATTAGGAGGTCTTCTGTTTAGTATTTGTGATACTGGTGGATGCAAGAAAAAGGGAGGTGCTTTCCTGTGCGCCTTCGAACAAAAATATGGCTATCGAAGGCTACTAAACAGAATCTGCTTTTATCACTGAAAACGACATATTGCCATTTTATTCTCTAGTAAAAACGTTGGTAACACCACTGAAGTCGTTACCGATGAGAGGGGTGGTGGAGTCAGAGATACACATGCCATAGGTACACTAGCACGTGTCTTGTTTTCTGTAAGCAGTTGCGAATTGTTTGATAGTCACCTCAGATGCAACGGAAACTTGAATTTTGGACGTAATTTATGTTCTGCTTGACAGCACTGCTTTTCTGATACGAATTTCCTATTGTATTCGATAGCTCTGTTCGTTGTTTGATGGTACGTTCTGTGATCTCCTGTTTTCTACAAACTCGTTTGACGATTTTGTTCGGACCATCTACGCACTTATAACACTGACATTTTTTCCTGATTTCTCCTCGATACGACGGGGCCCACCAGCGGCCGAGCGGGTCTGCGCTTAAAGCTGGTAGATGTGAGGTGCCGGGTTCGATCCCAGGTCGCGCTCGTTGGCCTAGCCATTCGGTGTTTTCCATGGTTTTCTCCGAAACTTGCATAAATACGGGTTAGTACTCCTCAGAAAGACCTCCACAGAAGGCACTACCCCTCAGGCCTAGGACCCTACAGCAGCCAATCGGCCTTATTCCCAAAACACCTCTACACGACAAACCAGTTTCGTAAAGTCCCACCAAACGCCCCCGCTCAAAATTCAATTTCTGCTGAAAATGAATATCTTTTTACAACCAGGCATCGCAGATACTTTAAATTGTCAAGTTCAGTAATCTGACCAGTAATTGCATTCACTTCGCCCCTACTCCAGAAAATGCCCTTAACTATAATTTGCATATTACCCCTTACTACAGTACAAATGCTTTGCCAATGATCCTGAAATTAACATCAAATTTGAGTGTACTTCATTCAAATAATCCATGCAAATTTCATGATCGTCCGCCAATTTCTTCACTATGTTCTTACTTTCTCTTAAACATACACAGGGTGATCAATTTAAAATACTACCCGTTGGGTTTTTTTATTACCCTTAAATCTGACGGATGTGGCAACTATTCTAACACTGAAGTATAATTGTTTGAACCTTGTTTATGTGTGAGAGACAATTTTCAACACTGTTGGACTATTACAACTATATTTGTGAGGTCAAACAGAAATGGAGAAGCACAATTGTATTTAATCCTGTGATAATTTTATTTATCACTGAAAATCAAAAACAAAATGTAATTCAATTTTTTTACATTATCATTCCTACATTACATTAATATTATCATTATTATTTTTACATTATCCTTTCATAGGTTTTTCCAGAGAAGTTCTGCAAACATCGATAAACGAAAACAGATCATATCTGAAGAAATCTCGTCAATAACACCAACAATGCTGCGAAGTGTGTCAAAAAACTTGGTTCGACGTGTTCATGTTTGCATTCAGAATGGTGGTGAACATTTTCAATGTTTTCTGTCAGGAATGATAATGTAAAAAAATTGAATTAAATTATGTTTTTCAAAAGTAAAATTATTACTGGATTAAGTAAGACTGTGCGTCTCCATTTCTGTTTTACTTCACAAATAAAGTTGTAACAGTCCAACAGTGTTGTAAATTGTCTCTCACACTTAAACAAGGTTCAAACAATTATACTTCAGTATTAAAATAGTTGCTACATCCGTCAGTATTAAGGGTAATAAAAAAAAAGCAACGGGTACTCTTTTAAACTGATCACCCTCTATATGGTAGAGAAAGTATTGTTTTTGGGTTAAATTTTCAAAATGATTCACCAGATTATTTTAATTCCCGGTAGTGTATATTTGGTATGTTACACCCATTTTGGGAAATATGTCATTTTAATACAGGGTGATTCATAATTTCCACCGAGTTTTTGGAGGCTGTAATATAAAAGCAAGACGAATGCAGCAAAAACAAACCTTATACTAAGTGCAGAAACAGTTCATGTTTGCCATAACTGCAGTCATGGAAACAATAAATTAATTAAAATGGTGTTGTCGGCCAAGGAGGAAAAATATATATCTATTTGAAATCATTTGTTAGATCAGAGGCAGTGGTATTGGTGCAACGAATATTTTGTACAGTCTGTAACAAAAGTGTCCGAACACTAGCAAAAATTCCTATGTTAAAAAAAGTACACTTCAAACGGTTTTGTTAAACACATCCTTGTCGAATCCTGTTCTTAGTCAGTGTAAGAACATGATTCGATAAGGATTTATTAAACAAAACCGTTTGAAGTGTACTTTTATTATATAGGAATGTTTGCTAGTGTTGGGACACTTTTGTTACCGACTGTACTTAATATCAAACATAGGCACACATATGTTAAAAATTAATTGTACTGTACACAACATGTTTTTATTTATTCGATGTACAACAAGTTTAAAAACTAGTTGGCATTAGGTGGACTCTGCTCAGTTTCCCATCATATTTATGTTCTCAGAAATTTCTAGTGCGAGACATATTATAATCATGTTAAAAGAAATGAATTTGACCAAAGCTTGTTACAGCGACAGAATGAAATCCCCGCCTAATAGGCTATCCACCGTTCACTTCGATATAATTATCTTATTCTAATCTATTAATTTATTTTATCGGGGTCAATTCCGTTGTTTAGTTTTCATGCTATTATTTCCAATGCAATAATCCTCAAAATTCATATTTATATGAAAAATTTACAATTTCGCTATGTTGATAAAATCGTAAATTACGAATAATTTACGAAATTTTCCTATTAGAATATTTGTATTCAATCGTGTTCAAGCCAATATCATAAACGTAATTTTGAAGTTGTCTAATGTATTTAGGATCCTCAAAATGGAAGTTTATGCTCAATTTTGCGTTATTCCGACATGTTAAGTAAATCGTAAATTCCAAATAACTTACGAATTTTTTAAATTGGAAAAATCATGGTCTATGATATTCATGCCAGTATCCTAAATAATAGTTCGAAAGTGGTTTGAGATCTTTACGATGAAAATATCTCTCAAGATTGACGTTTATGTGAAATTTTGCTCTATTTTGCCATGTTAAGAAATTCGTAAATTTCCAATAACTTAAGAAATCTTTATATTAGAAAATTCATAGTCATTAATATTCATGCCAGTGTCCTAAATAATATTTCAAAAATAGTCTCACATCATTACGATGAAAATATCTCTCAAAATTGACGTTTATGTGAAATTTTGCCCTATACTGCCATGTTAAGAAATTCGTAAATTTCCAATAACTTACGAAATTTTCAAAGTACCATATTTATAGTTACTGATGTTAATTCCGGCGTCAAAACTGATATTTTAAAACTGGTCTGACATTTTTACAGTAAAAAGTTTCCATTTAATGCACGTTTAAGTGAATTTTTGTCCTATTCTCCCATGTTAAGAAAATCGTAAATTTCTCATAACTTACGAAGTTTTTAAATTCGAATGTTGCAAATGAATAGGGGTCTTGCCAGTGTCGAAAGTAATATTTTAAAACTAATCTGACCTCTCTGCGACAATTTGTTCTTGAGATATCGTGTGCACAGACTAACACACTAACGGACTAACTCACTAACCCACTAACAGACTAACAGACTAACAGACACCCTACAGACAGACACCATAGAAATTTTGTCGTTTTCGGATTCCTCACACCTGAAAACGTGTAGAAAAGTCAAAAAACCGTGGTCGAAAATTTTCACAATTAGCTAAGTTCCCCATACCCATAGTATGATGGGGAACTAAAAACGGTTGACAGCACCATGCTGAGTAGAGCATGAAAGCGCTGGGTTAGTGCATTCATGTGTGCCGTGTGAGCAAGTGTTCATACATGGAACAATTAGATCTCTAAGAAAAACTTGAATTGTTTCTATATTTAGTGCAAGGTTCGTTTTTTTCCAGTATTTATCTTAGCTTTTTCCTGATAATCTTCGGAAACTCCGAGGGTACATTTAAATTAACGTGCACATTGAAAGGAGATTTAAGAGGATCGGGATATCCCCTTAGAAATGTATACTATTATAAAATGAATTAATCATATATATAAAGAGAGAGAAAATGTGCTGCTGATTTATGATTAATGGAAGAGGAAAATTGAGTTTCTTAATCTGTAGATTTACTAGTTTAAAATATTAAAATGAAAACGTAAAATTGATTCGAGTATATATATATATTTATATATATATATATATATATCTAAATAGAATGAAAAAGAAAAACATCAACATATGTAACTGAAGATGAGCGAAAGAAAAAATGGAGACAAAAGTATCTAAATGGCAGGGGGGAGTTGTGACCACCCCACTCCGGTTAAACATGTTTTACGACCGGTCAACACTCCCGGATACCAGATACTTTGTCAAAACTTAGAATAAACTTACATGAAAATGGTAAAATAAGGAATAAATCCCAAATAAAAACCTTTAAAACAATTTATAAGAAAAACCAAATCACAATTTAAAACAACATTCAAGAAAAATCATGAAGCAATATGCCACCTATTCAACACAATTCAAACTTAGAAACAAACAGTTAATGAAAGTTACAGTTAGTGAAAGGAAGAAACCTTAAAATCGAATTGATAAACGATTCAAAAAACGGGATTTACAAGTAATATAATCTAATTGGTAATATTGTTTAAGAATATTTAACAGAAAATAAAGAGGATAATTATTATCTATGGCAATTTGTATAAAATTAACTACAAAAGAGTCACTGTCATAACTATAAGTAAAAATTCGACTGCATTTTCTTAGTTATTATCCACATCAATATACAGGCCAACATTTAAATATGCGTTTATTAAAATGTGCTATTAATGATCTACAAAATAATTATGTAATTTCCTATTTAGATAAAGTTGCATCTAATTATGCTTTTACTTGTAAAAAATACTATTACGATTTATTAATTCAGTCTTATAATGACATCAATTTATATAAACCTTTAAATGTCAGTGAACGTGAAATTAAAAATCGAATTACTGCTTTATATAAAAAAACTGGTCTTACAATCAAGAATTTTAAATTTCCCTACTTAGCTCTCATTCCCAAATTACATAAAAACCCTATCAAATTTCGTAGTGTCACAATAGCATGTAATACATATCTTACTCTAGCTAACGACAAACTGTTAAAAATTTTAAATAAACTAATTGACAAATTTCGGATCGATGGCTGTTTTTTTTGTTAAAAAAAAGTTATAATGTAGTTAAATTAATTTCAAATAGCACAGTTAAAAAGTTGTAAGTTTTGATTTTGCTGATTTATTTAATACTATAGCCATTCACATTTTATTTCAGGTTTTATTAAATTACTTTGAACAATATCCCAGCAAAACCTCAGGTGACGGCCAGCATGAGGCCAAGTGCTGGTTGCCAGCAGTAGCTGCAGCTGGCCCGTCGGTGGCAAAAGTTAACGTTGCCGCAGGGAATATGTTACGCCGGCCGTCAGTAGGCCATATTCAATCGATCCACTGTTGGCAGCCTGCAGTAAGTTAAAAATAAGTTAGTGGGCCAGTGAATGGATCGCTGCTGGCAGCTAGCAGTATGATGAAAATAGGTAATGGGCCACTGTTGGTAACCGACATTAGGTTGGAAATTGTTAGTGGGCCAGTGTTGGGCTACCTGATGGCAAACATAATTTTTCTATGTTATTGCTGGAAGCCTGCAGTGGGCCAGTTGTGGCAAACATAAAAAATTATATTACTGCCGGCAGTCTTCATTGGTCCTTTATATTTCCCATTAAAGGCCCGCTTCACTCATCGTCGCCGGAAGCCGAAGCCAATGTTATTCTATGGGAAATTTTCTTTACAAATAACTTATTAACTAATACATATTTTTAAATTCTGTTTTCATATTCTGAAAATTCCCAACTGTTAAATTGACGGACCTTTTTTAAAAAATATATTTTTTTATTTTTTTATATTTTATTTTGAAGCTGCAAAATACGAATTTTCAATGTGTGAAATTTTTCATTTTGCAAATTCAAAATAAAATATTAAAAATTAAAAAAATACATTTTAAAAAAGTCCGTCAATTTAACAGTTGGGAATTTTCTGAATGTGAAAGCAGAATTTAAAAATATGTATTAGTTAATAAGTTATTTGTAAAGAAAATTTCCCATAGAATAACATTGCCTCGGACTTCCGGAGACGGTAAGTGAAGAGCGCCGTTAATAGGCCAGCAGTGATTTAGTTATAGCTAATATATTTATTTTATTGGTGATACCCTTAATTTTTTTCGTGCTTTTTTTTTCTTTTTTTTTCTTTTGTTTTCCTCTCTCTTTCTTCTGATGAAGTAGCAGCCAGTTTTTTCTATGCATCCAATATTTAATTTGATTTTGTACATATTCATTTTTAAATACTATTTACAAGTATTTTATTCATACACTATGGTTGTAAATTCAGGATTTCTAGTGCAGCATATAGGAAATAGTCAGTTGATCCATTTTCCTTATGATAAAAGTTTAATTTTTTGTTTTCAGTGCAAATGTTTCTCTATATTACATTTTTTGGAATAAAGGAGATTATGGTTTTTTTTTAAGTGTTCAAATTTCAATATGTTTAACTTTGTTACGCTATTTGATATAAATAAATGTAACTTTACATGTGAAAATTATAAATTATTGAAACAAAAATTGTTATAAAGTGAGCATTGTAAAAAACACCATAAACTAAAAAAAAATAATAATAAATAAATAATAAAAAATTGCAGCAATTGTTTCCGGTTGAAATAGCACGATGACCCTTCATCAGGCGAAACAAAGTGGGCACGAGTGCAGCAAAAGTAATTTGCTGCATTCGTGCTTTTTGTTAAACTCACGAAGGGATGTGTTATTATTTCAACCTAAAAGATCTGATGCATCTTTTTTTTTCCCGGGGGGAGGGAGGGGGGCAATGATTATGTTTATTTACAAATTTTTCTATTTATTACTACAGTACAAAATCTCAAATCCGGAATCGTCCGGACCGTGGCCTTTCCGGATTTCGGACTTTTCCGGATTTTAGGTCACTTTCTGATTTACGGCAATAAGAAAACGGACATCTCCATTCCGAACGTCCTTTTAGTTAATAACTAGGTTACGCCGCCCGAGGGTGCGATTTCTTAAGAAATTGGAGTATACTCTCAAGTACAATACTTTGAATAAACACCATAAAATTTTGCAAACAAAACGGAGGCAGTAACGCTTGCGCTTTGTTTGCCGCACTCGTGCCTACTTCGTTTGCCTGATGAAGGATCATGTTTTCTTTCCATCCGAAACGATTGTTGCGAGCTCTTACATTTTATTGTGGTTACTCTTATTACTTTTAAACACCAATTCTGTGGTGCTTTTTTATTATAACTCTCAAGTATCCAGAAAATCTTGAATATTTTTATTTTCTCCTACATCAAATGGTACCCAGTTGATAATTTTTTTCCCTTCTTTTTAAAACAGCAGGGCAGATGAATCAGCTTCCTTTTTTTCTCTCTGTGTTTATCTTCATTTAGAATTAATTATCACAGCTGTCACTCTTAACCAGGCCGCCACAAAGAACTTTTTCGCGTTGTTGATAGTCCAGTGGGATCTTTACTCTTTCTCCAACTTCTTCAAAGTCCTTGAGTGAATAATTTTCCGACACGTGCCATACCGAAAGATGATTTTGCAGTTTTATACAGATGACGTTATTTGAACTTTAAGCGAATATTCAGCATTTGACCTGTGCCAATTAATTTTCATTAGGTTTGGAAAGCAGATTCTTCAACTGAAAAAAAAATATATATATCGTTTGGTTGAGTAAAGAGATAACGGAATTAGGCAGAAAAACGAGAGTGCGTTTGTCTTTGTAGCTGTAAATATTTGATAAATTTATCCGCGATTACCTATTTGAAAAATATTTTTAGAATTCCATAAAACTCATATATGTTATACAGGTTTTCGAGATTTACTATAGGACGCTTGACATAAAAAATTGTACAGGTAACCCAAATGGTTTCAGTATAAAAATTCATAAAATAATTTGGATACATTACAGTCAAAGAGACATTTCTTATCAGCGCACGTAAAAATCTTTATACAACGCTAAAATACAGATCAACATAAATTTTCTAGATGCAATAAGAAATGGTTCCGATCAAAAATGATAAAATAAATATTTGTGGTTCATTTAATAATGATGCTCAAAAATATTCTTATACGTTACGGGAAATTGAGGGGGGAAGTATTTCAGTTTCGTAAAAGTGAAATTTTTTTTCTCACTTGCATTTAAAAAATAATAATAAATAAATAAATAAAATAAAACAGTTTGTTATGGCTACCACTTTTTTTTTTTTTTTCGTTTCCTATAATAGTTTATAGAAATTACATTTGAAAATTATTATTTATGAAAATTATTTTCTGTGATGGAGGGTTTTGAGATTCCTGAACTCGATTTGACCATTTTTAGAAAATTTCACTCAGTAAGTGTGTATAAAAAAAATTGTGGACGCTGTATCTCACGAACCAATGGACAAAATTTAACCAAATTTGTTATTTAACCAAACTTGATTAAAATCGTTCCCGATTACATTTGTGGATCATTCACTCAACACATGGCTCTATATTTCTACTTCTTCGTAATTTTCAATATGACACAGTATAAATGATTTCAAATAAATGATAATTATTTTTTTAATTTGTATTATGAATTAAAAAATAAATATTTAAATAACTAACAACAAACTAGGAAAAATTTTTTGTATAAGTTGAAGAATCGCTCGCCCTTCCCCATGAGGGGATAAATTTTCAATGCTGGTATTTTTCAAAAGAAACTCATCAATAACTTTCAAGTAAATGACTGAATTAAATTTGTGGAAAATTAAAGCAAAGTTATAAATTATTAAAAAAAAAAAAAAAAAAAAAAAAAAAAAAAAAACCAAGAAGAAGAAGAAAGCATTTTTTCAGAAGTTGGCACAAAATTGATTTTATTATTTTTATTATTATTATTATTGAGAAACACTGTTCTAAAATGAAAATCGTTTGCATGCATTCAGGAAAATGATTTTAACAAATTATTTGCACTACACAAATTTGCATAATAAAAAATATAGAAGAAAGTTTTGTGGTGCCACATCATACTAGTTTTTTGGTCAAAAATTAAAAAATCAATAAATAATAATAATAACAATAATAAAATACTGGATAGTTAGCGGCTATCATAATTTACTAAAACGGGTCAACTGGATATTTGTTATATATTTCTAGAAATCCTTTTGTTACAACAATAGCTTTAGAGTCAAACATTTAAAAAAAATAGTATTTAAAAAATAATACAAAAACAAATTAATAATTGAATTACTTACTCATATATTATTTATACCAGATTTTCAATCTCGCACCCGCAGACAACAACAACGAACAAGAACTTCGTATGAAATGGCGGACAGCGAGGGAATTTCAAATCAACAGAAAAAGAATCACAGCGCCCTCTATGCATACAAATTGGTTATGGCCTAATAATTTGCGGCCACAACATGAAAAACATGATGTTGGCCGTGTGGTGATAGCCTGCATAAGGCCAACTGTGTTTATGCCACTTCTGGGCCACCGACCATTTTTCTTTAGGCTTCCATCACAGCTGGCAGCCACAAACGGCCCGCTACTGGAGTTATATGGGGCAATCGGCAACTGATGGCAAGTGCAGGATGCCAGCAGTAGGCCAAAACGAGCCCACCAGTATAAGTTTTGCTGGGATGATTTACAAGAATTCATTACATTTCCAAAATTTAAAGCCCTTTTGACTATCGTCTTAAATGAAAACATTTTATATAATGGGATTGGATATTACCAACAAATTTACGGTATTCCTATGGGGGGAGGATGTTCCTCTGCCCTTGCAGATATCTATTTACATCATTATGAATTTGGTACTCATGTTTTAAATGAAATTTTGTATATAAGATATGTAGATGATATTCTAATTGGATATGAACAAGAAGAATTTAAACTAAATTTTAATTTTTACCCCAATAATTTAAATTTAATTGAAACTGAACCTAACAATGATTATAGTGTTGATTTCTTAGACCTTAATATTTGTATTAATAATGAAACAATCGTAATTAAAATCTATGATAAACGTGATGCTTTTAAATTTAAAATTAACCGAATTTCTCCTTGGTCTTCTTGTTTACATAAAAATATATTCAGAAATATTATAATTAACCAACTTATTCGATACAGTCGAATTTTTACTTATAGTTATGACAGTGACTCTTTTGTAGTTAATTTTATACAAATTGCCATAGATAATAATTATCCTCTTTATTTTCTGTTAAATATTCTTAAACAATATTACCAATTAGATTATATTACTTGTAAATCCCGTTTTTTGAATCGTTTATCAATTCGATTTTAAGGTTTCTTCCTTTCACTAACTGTAACTTTCATTAACTGTTTGTTTCTAAGTTTGAATTGTGTTGAATAGGTGGCATATTGCTTCATGATTTTTCTTGTATGTCGTTTTAAATTGTGATTTGGTTTTTCTTATAAATTGTTTTAAAGGTTTTTATTTGGGATTTATTCCTTATTTTACCATTTTCATGTAAGTTTATTCTAAGTTTTGACAAAGTATCTGGTATCCGGGAGTGTTGACCGGTCGTAAAACATGTTTAACCGGAGTGGGGTGGTCACAACTCCCCCCTGCCATTTAGATACTTTTGTCTCCATTTTTTCTTTCGCTCCTCTTCAGTTACATATGTTGATGTTTTTCTTTTTCATTCTATTTAGATTTATATTGTACATTAGCAAGGAGCAGCATTGCGCTCATCTAATGTTACTTTTTTGTATTTAAAATTAAAGTTTCCACATTCCTACATTTGTACAATATATATATATATATATATATATATATATTATTATTATTATTATTATTATTATTATTATTATTTCAATTTTTGTTCCTATTATTGATTTTATGCATTTCTTAAATAATTTTATTAAATTATTAATTTTTGCCTATATTAGATTTGGCATTTAAATGGTTGTTTGATATACCACCTCTATTCCTCTGAAAATGATAAAAGTAAATTTTGAATTTTATTCGAAATAAATCTCATTTAAAACTTAATTATATGTTGGTATTTTCATCTATCTTTTGTTTGCTGAGTGTTACAAAGGTATTAAATTATTCAAATTATATATATATATATATAATTAAAGAATAATTAAAATTAGTTTTATTCATATAAAACTGCAATTTCGTGTAATAAAATTAGGTTTATTGTATCTGTAACAAAAAATATATTTCTGAGATTTAATGTTAGGTTAAAAGGGAAAAAAAATATTGTTTATTTATTAATAATCCTAAACTTTTCTTCTGTTTTATTTTATTTATTTTACGTAATGTTTAATCTATTGCAAATGATAAATTTATTTACTTACTAAAGCTATTTTTAATGCTCAAGCAGTAAATCAAAAATGAATTTAAATTAAATCAATAAATTGTTTTATTTTTAAACCACTCTAGCAGAATTATGCCATTTTCTTATAATTTTCTTTATTTGCTTTTAAAGCTCATCATATGCTGTGTCGTTTAGTTGTAGAACTTAAAGCTTTTGATATAAATAGGAAATGACATTAAAAAAATCAATTTGTGATTTACTTTTATTTAGACTTAAAAAATCATTCAGTAATGCTAATATTTTTAACATTCTTATTTAAATTTTGTATTATTTATTTTCTTCCTTCCTAGGCAAATTTTATCTATTATTTTAGAATATTATTGTTTTATGTTTGCTAAAGCTTAAACTTTGGTGTTCTAAAAAACATACAGTTATATTCTGTTTTGAATAATTTTTTTTTATTTGTATATTTTATGTAGTCAATTATTGCTTTAGTTGTTTTAGCGTGCATTAAAAAAGTTTAATATATATTTTTTCAATTCATTTTAAAATGACAGAAAATAGCCTAATTTTTATTTTTATTTTAATTTTCCTCAGATTATTCAATATATTGCATAACTGAACACTTCAAAATATGCCGCCGATAATAATTTTATTTTGACTGTGATATTCTAAATTGTTTTTGTTCTATAAAATCTGAATTCTTCTTGTAAATGATTAATATGAAAATGCTGAAAATGTTATTGTAATTTCTAAGTGTCCTTCTATATTTAATGATAAAATTTTTAATAATAAATGGAAGAAAGAAAGAAGAGTATATAAATAGGGATATAGGGGTAAATAAAGAAACTTATAGTGACTGCTATTTAATATGTCCACCAGAAAAAAAAAATCATTTGTGAAAATAAAAGCGATGTGAAGTTTGATGAAAGATTCATCGAACTTCAGGATAGGTTAGGTCGAAAACACATGTCTTTCTTTTAAGCCCTAAAACTTGATTAAGAACACTGCTCTGAAAAAAAAAAAAAAAAAAAAAAAAAAATCTTTTTTGACATCTGTTACCATTTTTGCTGATTCTTATGTAAAATGACGTCCTGAATCCGAATAGGACTCTCATTTTGCCCAGTCACCCACCGTTTTCTAGATACACCACCCTCTTCCTCAATTTCTTTCCCTGTTCGATAATTTTATGACCATGAATTTGATTTGAAGAATGAAAAAGAATTATTTTAACACCTCAAAACAAAAATATATGAAGTTTAAAAAATGACATTAATAACAGATTTAAAAAATATAAGATATGTAATGCATAATTTCAGTGGCAAATACTCCCCCCCCCCCCCAAAAAAAAAAAAATAAATAAATAAATAAATAAATAAATAAATAAATAAAAAATAAATAAATAAATAAATAAATAAATAAAAATAAAAATAAAATAAAAATAAAAATAATTCCCCTGTTGTAAATGTCCATGTTTTAGAATTTTCCAACTCTGTAGCCCTCAGAAGATATTTAACGGTTAAAATAAACCTCCACCCTCCTAAAAATCACCGAAAAATGATAAAAATAGGGTGCCATTTCTGAAAAACGGTGAATTATAGGGCAAAATGGGCGTCCTATTCGTATTCAGGAGGTCATTTTACATAAGAATTTTCTGAAATGGTGTCAGAGGCAATTTTCATGCCGAGCAGTGGAATCTATGCAATGTCAAAAAGGTACCAAAAATTGTGGTGTCATCATTTGTGACTTAGGCGGTGAATTTTATGATTCTTTTAATTGGTCAAATACTTCATATTATAATCGTTAAGTTCTAAAGGACTTTTCGCAGATGTAAATCATCTTCATGTTTTTGCTGTTTCAATAATTAACCTCTTATCTGCCGACGAAAAATTACGAGATTCGGGTCCCAGTGCCACCATTTTTCACACTGGCACGTGTAGGTACGTGTTCACTGTTCCAGAAGTATTTCCTTTCTGATTTATTCCACTTCCCATCTTCTCTGAAAAAAAGTAAATTATTTTAAAACACTGTCATGGTCTTTTAATTGCATTCCAAAGCCGTGAGACTAGTTACATTGGTAGAAGCGTAACATAAATATACTTTAGCAAAACGTATATATGCGCCCGGGGCAGTTAAAGGGTTAATGAAATCAAATATAATATTTAAAACTAATAATAATAAAAAGATAAGGCTTAGTATTATTGTATTATAGAAAAAAAGTTTACTTTAATTTGTAATATTTTAGGTTTTACATTTATATAAATACACCTTTCTAAATTTTATGTATATATATATATATATATATATTTTAATTCAACAAGCTATTTTTTTTTCTAGAGAAGAATTGATTTAAAAACCAAATGTATTTAAAATAATATTATTACTTATAATAATAAAACAATATGATATCTTTGATGAAGAATAAGACAAAATAAATCAAAAAATAATTTAAAAAATAGTTTGAATAATTAAAAATAATAATAATATTTATTCCGAATATAATATGATTAATTACAATTATGTTTTAAAAAAATTAGTCACTATACGTTGAATGAATATTATATATAAATTATATGACATATCTCAACTTCGAGATTGAAATTCTAAGGAACTATGATGCGATGAAATATTTTGAAGAATTTCTGGAGTGTATAGAAAACTTTTAAAGTGTAATTCTCGGAATAAATCTTTCAAAAACATTTTCTTCATAAAGTGTTTTAGAAATTAAATTACGATTGCATTAAATATTTTATGTTAAGTGGTTCAAGAAGTAAACCATCGTGTTTGAAAGAGTTAATCAATGTCCTGTAGAATATATTTTTCAAAATTTTTCAATTGGTTTTGTCATTTCTAATGACTTTTTAATTATTTTTATTTAAAGTTTCTTCAGTAAAATGGATATCTGTATGCAAATACGCAAACACACACACACACACACACACACACATATATACGTTTAAAAGTTTGATCAAATTGAAGATAATGAAAGTTGAGATTCTTACATAAAAAAAAAAAGTTCTTACTAGTAAATCATTTCAATGGCACATGCTCAAATTTACTAAAATTTGAAGCATTATACAAATTTTAACAGATTTTATGATTACATAAAATGTTCTTATAATACGTTTTTAGTTATTACATATCCTCTCTTTCATTGAAATTAAAAAAAACAAATCCTGATTATAACAAAGATAAAAATACTTTTTTCAATTTAAAATGTTAATAGAAACTACTTTTCTTAACAATTAATCCAGTTAATTAAAATAGGATTAACGCAGCAATTGTTAATTAATGTATTTTTCTTTTAATAAATGCATTATGTAAAATGTAACAAACATTTTATAGATTATAGTCTACGTATGCAACATATTGTTTATTATTTTGTAGATGTTTATCTTAAAAAATTCTTTAAAAATTTTTCAGGTTTAAACTTAGAATTTTAAAAACTGAGGTTTAAATTTTTTTTCTATTATTACTAATACTTTGATAAGTTTTTTTTAGAAACTCGTGAAGTTTCTATTTGGAGTTAAACTGTGCACAGAAACTGACTACTTTAAATACAAATGCACAGATTATCTTTGAAAACAATATATGTTTAAAATCACTAGTGAATTAAACAAATCATTCTTGAGACATTATAAAACACAAGCAAAAAATATAATATAATATATATATATATATATATATATATTGAAACTCTAGCGTCATTATTTGAGAGGTAATATTATTAACTTCATATTTCAATCATTTCATCACATTTATTAATCATTAAATCAAAATGAATTATTCTATTTGAATAAATGAAACTTTCACACATACTTGATTTCTTCTACCAGTTACTCTATTTTTTGCATATTTAATAGCAGCTATACATTATTTTAATAGCTGTTGAAAAACTCATTAAAACTTTCTTCTTTGAAGTATTCGCATTGATGCATCTCTAATGAAGAGCTTTCGGGGAAATTTTTGGTGTTGATTAAACAAGTTTCTGTTTTGAAGTATTTTGAATAACATTAAGTATTTTACATTTTTGAAAGAATCAAATTATTCTACTAATTTTAATATAGGATTTTTTCTTAAACATCGTATACGAAATTAATAAAATATTCCTTTTTACCTTTATAAAAATCAAAGCCTATTTCTGCAATGAAACTTACTGTAGTATAGATATTATGTCATTTATACTATGTGGATGTTTTTAGATTTTCTGATTAAATAATAAATTTGAAGGGTAAGAAAAGGGTTTTATTGGGATTACACGGTTCGGCTTAAAAATTTCCCCCAACACCATTTTTGCAAATTCTTATATAAAATGAGCTCCTGAATCCGAATATGTCAGCCATTTTGCCCTATCACCCACCGTTTTGTGGGACCCCCCCCCCTTATTTTTACCACTTTTCGGTAATTTTATAGCTATAAATTTGATTTATAGTGGAGAAAAGACATATTTTAACTGTTAAATATCCTCTAAGGACCTAAAGAGGTGAAAAATTCTATAACATGAACATTTGCAGCAAGGGGAATATTTAGGGGGGGGGGGGATTTGCCACTGAAATTATAAGTTAAATTTATTGTATTTTATTAATCAATTATTATTACCACTTATTATACATTATATATATATATATATATATTAAGAGTTAAAATAATTATTTTCCATTCTCCAAATCAAATTCATGGCCATAAAATTACAGAAGAATGATAAAAACTGGGAGAGGAAGTGACGTCCCAAGAAAACGGTGAGTTATGGGGCAAAATGGAGGTTATATTTGGATTCAGGAGGTAATTTTACACAGGAATCAGCAGAAATGGTATCAGGGCTCGATTTTTTACTTCCTTATACAAAGTATAAGGAAGTATAGTAATCCCGATTTGCGAAATGGATTTTGTATTTCACATTGCTAGAAAACGAATAATCACTGAATGTTGCCAGTTTATACGTGTGACTGTCATGATGTCTATTTGTACACCTGCAAGTGTCGTCGTAACACGAGCTCTCGTTTTAGAGATATATGCGACTTTACACGATTTTTCGTGGCGTCTGTATGCGTGTGTGTGTGTGTGTGTATGTCGCATAACTCAAAAATGGTTGGACGTAGAAAGTTGCAAATTGGTACATGGGTTTTTTATAACATCTAGTTGTGCACCTCCCTTTTTGGACTTTGTATGATTTTCCGTTTTGGAGATATTTAGGAAAATTAGGTTCATAATGACCAAAAATACATAGGTTTTGGCCATAATGTATCAAAAAACGGTAATAACTCAAAAAAGGTTTGGACAACCCCCCCTCCCCCACCAAGAGATTTAGGCTAATTTGCTTTCGCCTTGACAGAATTTCCCATATTCAAGTGCCAACACAGACTATGTGTAATAACTTTTTCGCACATTTTAATAATAATTGATTTTGCTTAGAAGCTGGGGAAAAAAAAAAACCTCTTCTGGAAATGAATATATATATATATATATTTGTGAAAATCAATTCATTTACCATAAAGGTCTATTATTGAAATTTAATTAATCGTATTAAATCATAAATTATCAACGATAATAAAAGAAATTTAAATTGAATAAAACTAAAACAAAGAACTACAACCACAAGGCTATTGTTTCTGCATAAAGTTTAAGTACTAAATTATAATAAAAATGTTTTGAGTGTCTATTTATCGGGAAGAAATTCTATTTTAATTCACAAGAAAAAGAACAGTATCACTTCAAAAACTTACCAAGAATCCTATCAATTTTGTTTATAAACAAATGTCAATCTTTTATCATGCGATTTCTATTTCACATCCTGAATAAAGTGCTTACGTCGGGAATAGTTTTACAGGTTTCGACAACTTAATTCCTCAGACAGTATAAAGGTTACAAAACTGTAGTTAAAATCTAATAAGCCTAACTAAGGAGCGTAAAGATTAAACCATATTTTAAAATTCAATTCTGATGTTTGAGTTTTGACGAAAGAGTTCATTAAAATATAAAATTAATTTGAGAACTTTAAAAATTGTATGGGAAAAATTCCTTTCCCTTTCTTAAGGCTGAAAGAAATTGAAAAGGTTAGTATTATCGTAATGAAATGAGTAATTACAAGATACGATACTTTAACCTGCAGTTAATTAAAAACTACTGTGACTGAGATAGCAACTTAATGAGTAGATACACACAAATATGAAATTATGAGAAACATTAAGCAGCTCCAATTCAGTCTTATTTTTTAAACCATCATCATACATATTTAATCTATTTTATTATGAAAAGTCTGATTTCAGAAGTGTTTCTCTGAAATTTATTTTTTTTTTTCTTTTTAACAAATCAAAAAAATAATTCTTAAATGCACGATTTTTATTTCTTCAAAAAAATTTTATTTAACTGTAAGAAACTTTTATTACGCATGAAACACAACGAAGAAAAGAAAATCAGATTTATTTTTTATGTAATATGTTAATTTATACGTTATACATTGTTTAGATAATGGAAATTTTACCAGAAATTATAAAAATTCATAATTCATCTTTTACATTTTGCATCTTGCAAATATGCTACACTATACATTTAAGGGCTAAGAATAAATTAATATGTATGCAAGGGTCTGTCCAGAGGCAAACCTGGGTCCGTTAAAGGACCCTTCACAAAATTTTGTACCTTAAAAAAGGACCCTTCACAAAATTATTCACCCTAAAAAATAACCCTTCACAAAATTATTTATCCTAAAACAGGACCCTTCACAAAAATTTTCCCCTAAAAAACAGACCTTTGATAAATCTGTTTCATTTTCAAAACTAATCTTCCATGGAATGAACAAATTGCCTGAATAATTGGACATGTTTTGCTGTATTTCCCAAAAAGGTGATAATCAATTTCTAATTTATAAAGAATTTTATGCATATATGTAAGGTTAGTTCTATAAAAGTGAACTTTTGCAAAATTACATTTTTTATAATTTCACAAAAAAAGGACCCTAGCCTGAAAGTTCGAAAGAACTTTATTTTCACACTAAATTTAAATTCACAAAAATACGTGTAGAATTTTTCACAATTTCGCAAAAACAGGACCCTGTCGGAAAAATCTGGACAGACCCCTGGTATGTATAACATAATTTATCAAAGGTTGGAAAAAATATTTAAAAGAATATTCCTATAACATTTATAAACTTTTTATAAACATTTATTCCTATAACATTTATCAGTAATGTTTTTATCAAGGAAAGTCTCTATATGAGCATAGCCAGAAAGTTTTGAAAAAATTCCAGAAGACTCTTCTATAAAATTATTTATGTTAAAAAATAAAAATAAATAAATAAATAAATTAAAGTAAAAATAGACGGAATCTGTAATGTATAATCTGTAAAAAAATAATGAAAATATCTGTTTCTTGGCTGTTTATCACTCATTGACTAAAATGTGACTGAAATATTGAAACAAAATGTTTCTTTTTATAATCCAAGGAAAACCTTTTTCTATATTCTTTTCACTAAAAAAATTTAAATAAGATTATTTCAAATAAACACATGTTTATTTATACGTGTTTATAAATATGCATGACAAAATTATAATTATAAAAGTACTTTTATAATTACAATTTTGTCGTGCATATTTATTATGAATGTGCACATTAAAATATAATGAGGTTATGTAACAACCTTTGTTAATTGTCGAACACTTAAGTTAACTTAAAATTCGTTTGTGATTTACGTGTTTTAGTTTAAAATAAAGCATAATATATACCTTTTTTATTGCATAATAAATTAAAAACAACTAATTTTTGTATGCTCATACAAAACTGGTTAAAATCCCCTGGTTTATAAAAAATAAATAAATAAAATGATCAAAGTTATTTTTAATGCAACATTAAAGTCCAATTTTTAACGTAATACACCCCGCGACAAAAAGATAGGAACAAAGGGTTTTTTCTTTGATTTTTCATAAAATAACTTTATCTAAATTGTGCTTATCATTTATTATTATTATAAAATAACACTATTCCCGGACTAATTTTTGTTTTAAGACTCATTTAGAAAAATTTTAATACTAAAATTTTTCTAATTTAAGACTACACAGCGCGACAAAAAGATAGGAGCAAAGGTTTTTTTTTTTTTTTTTTTTTTTTTTAATTTTTGAATATGATTATTTTGAATATGAATATTTTGAATATGATTCAAATATTTAATATGTTTTTGATATGATAATAAATGATCAGCACAGTTTAGATAATGTTATTTTATGAAAAATTAAAAAAAAAAACCTTTGTCGCGGAGTGTAGTCTTAAATTAGAAAAATTTTAGTCTTAAAACTTTTCTAAATTAGTCTTAAAACAAAAATGAGTCCGGGAATAGCGTTATTTTATGATAATAATAAGTGATAAGCACAATTTAGATAATGTTATTTTATGAAAAATCAAAGAAAAAACCCTTTGTTCCTATCTTTTTGTCGCGGGGTGTATACATATTAATACTGAAAATATACTGTTGCTTTGGCCTGTGCGTTCTCCTAATATCGCACCAATAAAAATGACTGTTTAATCGTTGAAAAGCGACTGGCACGCCACCACACACAAGTAACTATGGTTGACGAACTATGAAATAGTACTGAAGCTTCATCGAATGCTGTACCCGTAAATGTCATCCAATCGCTGTACGATTCAGTGCTTAAGACATATAAGTGCTCTTTTTGCTTCCAGGGGTTGCTGCTGCCTTATGTACTGATCTTTAAGGCTATGTTACACCAAATTTCCTGAAAATTTAAACAATTGTTCTTCCTATTATAATGTATGTGCCCATTAAGTATCATTATGATATTTGCATTATTTCTTGGTGTTACATTTGGGATGGCCAACTGCGTATTATTACCGCATTTTAATATTCGAAAAATGTTTACTTATGTATTATCGAAATAAAAATTATTAAATTATAATTAACGTTTTTGCCCTTTTTAAAAACGGATTATATCTTTACAGATTAACCAAATTGAGTTTGTAGATATTTTTCTTCTTTCAATTTTCTATATTTGACTTTTTTTTTCTCTCACCCTGTAACTATCCTCAAATAATGGATGCGAAACGGTTAACTGTATTTAACTTATGTTTATAAATTACATAAAAGATTTGAATTACTTTTTTAATCTACGGTAAGTAAAACATAATTTGTTTTAAAATTTAAAAAGGTTTTTTTTTTTTTTTTTTTTTTTTTTTTTTCTCTCCTGAAAATGTATTTTCTCTTTTTGTATACTCTGTCTATTTCTTTTTTCTGTTATGTACTTTTACGAATAAACTTGTGATACATTATAGGCTTCATAAACCATAATGCAGTAATAACACTAAAGGTGTTAATTTATTAGACAAAATTTATTACATCACGTTGTCAAAAAGTTATTCTCTTCGACTATAATATTTCAAAACGTATCTTTAATTTCTTTTAACATCTTCAGAGTGAATTTTTTATTGGCGAATACATGCACTGAAAATAGTGACCATAAGGAAACAGTTTTGAATGTTCATTTGCGTAAAAGTCACACGGTGCCGTATCAGAAGAATATGGAGTCTGTAGTTTTATGTTTGTCTAATATATTGTCAACAACTCACAAATAGTAGTGGCATTGGGAGAAAGTGCAATATCCACGTATGTTGCAGTTTTAACTCAGAAAATATTTGATGAATTGTATTATGCAAACAACTCAAAATACCCAAATAATAAAACAGTATTTAATATCTTGTTAGTTAATAAACATTTCTAATATCAACACCATAACAATAAAAGAAATCTTACGAAAATATTTTGATTTTTAAACGGATTTCTAATGTATTTACTCTCTTGTTACTCTCTATCAGTAGTTTTGTGTTAGAAATATTATTTACCTTAATTTTGTCAAGTGTAAGCGTGTCAATCCATCATGTTGCATTATTTACTTTTATTAAAAATAAACTTTAAACAAAAACTTCAAAGTATATATAGTAAATAAAAGGTTTGTGTTTACGGTTAAGTTTAATTAATTTCGAAGGCTGTGACTTAAACAAAATTAAATATTACATATATTCGTTTATTTACGCAGAATCTTTTTAGGCAAATTGAACATCAAACGATTTTAAGTTTATCGTGAAAGCATGGTTCCTTTGATCACGTGAGCATCAAAATATGCAAATATATGATCAAACTACATATATAAATTACAAGATCTTTTGGTATTTACCGCAGTTTATAGGAAAACTAATCTGAAAATTCTCTTAAGTTTGTTAATGAATATCAGTTTTTTAAATAATTAGCAAAGATGTAATATTCTGCAAATGTGTGTAAAATATAGTAACATATTGCAACAAAATAATAATTAATAAATTGCTTATGATAACTAAAAAAATAAAATTAGAAAACTTACTTAAATTTTAACATTTATTTATTTTATTTTTTTTATTTTTTTAGGACTGAGGACTATTAGTATCAATCTGGATTTTTGCGGTGTCATTTTTCGATAGTTTGACATTTATCGAAATCTAAAATTTATCGAAAATGTAATTGAATAATTTGAAAGCAATACTATAATGTGAAAAAAAAAAAAAAAAAAAAAAAAAAAAACTAATAGTCCTCCGTCCTAAACTAAATTCTGCTTTTACCAGAATTTCATAAAAATCATTTTTTTTTTTTTTTTTGAAAGAAAAAGAAAAGAAAATTAGTAATAATCAGTATCGAGATAAACACTATCGAAAAAGTTTTTTTTTTAAATAATTTTTAATTAGGAAGTAAAAAGTGCGCGCGCAAAATGAAATAAAAATAAGTAAAAGAAAAAAGAAAAAAAAAAATGAATTTAATTATTTATTTTTTATATAAAACATGATCGCGTGCTATCTTAAAAAGTAGATGTAAAATTTAAAAATTATGTGGTGCGTGTGGCATCTAATTTTTTTAATTAATTAATTAATTAATTTTGTTTGTTCTTCAAACATATAAATAAAATTTACGTAAAAAATCATTTTTTAAAGTAAGAAGCTTTTTATTGTGAAGCCCTAAAAAGCATAAAATAAAATGTATTCTGGCAAAGACATGCTACAAAGAAATGAAAGTTTCAACACTAAGAAAATTTTAGAGAAAAACATAGGTACTTTCCTCTTGCAAGAGATGAAATTTTTTTAATGTTCAAAATATTTTAAAAAGCTTTCGAGACCTATATTCTTTGTTATTAGTTTTTGTAAAATCATTCATTAGGCCAGAAATCTCAAATGTCTCGAAAGCTTTTTAGAATATTTTGAACATTAAAAAATTTTCATCTCTTGCAAAAGGAAAGTACCTATGTTTTTCTCTAAAATTTTCTTAGTGTTGAAACTTTCATTTCTTTGTAGCATGTCTTTGCCAGAATACATTTTATTTTATGCTTTTTAGGGCTTCACAATAAAAAGCTTCTTACTTTAAAAAATGATTTTTTACGTAAATTTTATTTTGTGCTTTTTAGTTACAAAAAAAAAAAAAAAAAAAAAAAAAAAAAGGAAAAAGCTTCTTAAGAAAACTAATTAAAATTTCTTAGGATATTTTGTAGACAGCGGAAGATTTTCGTTTATCAATTGACATTTGTTTTTCTATTATTTATCTGCAAAAAAAGTACTATATCGTCTTTCGAGAACCGAATCCGGGACCATCGCATTATCAGCATGACGCTTTAACCAAAACTCTAAGAACTGTCAAGAAAAATGATAGAACATTCTAGTAGAATCTAACAAATACTTATACAAAAGAAATATTGTTCTCGAATGCTTTTCAAAATATTTAGAATATTTAAAATTTTTCAGGTTTTGTAAAAGTGAAATATCTATATTTTTCTTTAAAATTTTCTTGTTGTTGAATCTTTAATGATTTTATAGCATGCCTCTGCAAGAATAAATTTTAATTTTAGGCTTTTTATGACTTCACAATAATAAAAAACTTTCAGTGTTATTTTTATTTATTTATTTACTTACTTATATTTTTATTTATTTATTTATTTTTATTTTTATTTTTACTCAAATTTTTATTTTGTGCGTTTAGTAACTCAAAAACAAGTTTCTTTAAAAGACTATCAAAATTCCTTAGGACACTGTGTAGTGTGTAGGCAACAAATGATTTTCTTCTATCAATTGACATAGTTTTTATTAATTATCTGCAAAAAAGTAATGTATCGGCCTGCGAGGATCGAAACCACGAGCATCGCGTTATCACCATGACGCTCTAACTAAACGCGCTAACAAGCGACGAAAAAGATTGTTTAAATTTGCGTTAAAGTGGAGGCGCCTTCTCTTTCAGAATGACAAAAAGACACGATGATAAAACTCCAATTTCAATAAAAAGCTTCTAAAAGAATATATATATATATATATATATATATATATATATATATATATATATATTTAACTTTATATTTTGTGTTTTTTAGTAGTTAAAAAAAGGCTTTTTTAAAAAAACTCTTCAAAAATTCTTAGAATACTGTGTAGACAATAAAAGATTTTCTTTTATCAATTGTCATATTTTCTATTACACATTTCATATGTAAAATTTAGCACACCGATCCTTTGGGGATGGAACTCACCACCATCGTATTAGCAACTTGACGCTCTAACCAACTGAGCCAACGAGTGACTATAAAGACTGCTGATATTTACTATAAAGTTGAGGTGCCTTATTTATTAGCGTGACATGAAGACGCGATAACAAAATACAATTTCAATAAAACGCTTCTAAAAAGTGTTTATTTATTTCTTCATTTTTATTTTTATTTTTATTTTGTGCTTTTTAGTTAATAGATAAAAAGCTATGTAAATGAAATCTTCAAACATTATTAGGATACTGTGTACACAATGAAATATTTTCTTTTATCAATTGACACTTTTTCTTTTAATTATTTGCAAAAAATAACACCTCGGCCTGGCGAGGATCGAGCACACGACTTTCGCACTATCAACATGACGCTGTAACCAGCTGATTCATTAAAAGATACAATGAGTTGCTTACATTTTTTTTTTTTAAATATATATATAATGGAAGCGTTTTGGTTTTTTAACGTGACAAAAAGCCGATGACAAATCCAATTTCATATAATAGTAATATATAATACACATACATACATATAAAGCTTCTAAAAATATTTTTTTATGTACTTTTTATTTAAAACATTTTATTTTGTGCTTTTTTAATATCTAAAATGTTTTGTGTTTTCCAATCTCTAAATAAATAAATTAAAAAAAAAAAAAAAAAAAAAAAATGCTTCTTAAAAAACTCCTCAAAAAATTCTTAGTGTAAGCAACGAAAAATTTTCTTGTATCAATTGACACCTTTTCAACTAATTATCTGCAAAAATTAACACGCTGGACCTTCCGGAGTAAAAAAAAAAAAATGCTTCTTAAAAAGCTCCTCAAAAAATTCTTAGTGTAAGCAGCGAAAAATTTTCTTGTATCAATTGACACCTTTTCAACTAATTATCTGCAAATGTTAACACGCTGGAACTTCCGGGGACCGAACCCATGACCACCGGGCTACTAACAGTACGCCCTTACCAACTGAGCCACAGAACGACAAACGCAGTAGTTTATATTTACTTTAAAATAAAGGCGCCTTCTCTTTCAGAATGACACAAAGACACGATGATAAAACTCCAATTTCAATAAAAAGCTTCTAAAAGAATATATATATATATATATATATATATATATATATATATATATATATATATATATATATATATATATATTTAACTTTATATTTTGTGTTTTTTAGTAGTTAAAAAAAGGCTTCTTTAAAAAAACTCTTCAAAAATTCTTAGAATACTGTGTAGACAATAAAAGATTTTCTTTTATCAATTGTCATATTTTCTATTACACATTTCATATGTAAAATTTAGCACACCGATCCTTTGGGGATGGCACTCACCACCATCGTATTAGCAACTTGACGCTCTAACCAACTGAGCCAACGAGTGACTATAAAGACTGCTGATATTTACTATAAAGTTGAGGTGCCTTATTTATTAGCGTGACATGAAGACGCGATAACAAAATACAATTTCAATAAAAAGCTTCTAAAAAGTGTTTATTTATTTCTTCATTTTTATTTTTATTTTTATTTTGTGCTTTTTAGTTACTAGATAAAAAGCTATGTAAATGAAATCTTCAAACATTATTAGGATACTGTGTACACAATGAAATATTTTCTTTCATAAATTGACACTTTTTCTTTTAATTATTTGCAAAAAATAACACCTCAACCTGGCGAGGATCGAGCACACGACTTTCGCACTATCAACATGACGCTGTAACCAGCTGATTCATTAAAAGATACAATGAGTTGCTTACATTTTTTTTTTTTTAATATATATATAATGGAAGCGTCTTGGTTTTTTAACGTGACAAAAAGCCGATGACAAATCCAATTTCATATAATAGTAATATATAATACACATACATACATATAAAGCTTCTAAAAATATTTTTTTATGTACTTTTTATTTAAAACATTTTATTTTGTGCTTTTTTAATATCTAAAATGTTTTGTGTGTTTCCAATCTCTAAATAAATAAATTAAAAAAAAAAAAAAAATGCTTCTTAAAAAACTCCTCAAAAAATTCTTAGTGTAAGCAACGAAAAATTTTCTTGTATCAATTGACACCTTTTCAACTAATTATCTGCAAAAATTAACACGCTGGACCTTCCGGAATAAAAAAAAAAATGCTTCTTAAAAAGCTCCTCAAAAAATTCTTAGTCTAAGCAGCGAAAAATTTTCTTGTATCAACTGACACCTTTTCAACTAATTATCTGCAAATATTAACACGCTGGACCTTCCGGGGACCGAACCCGTGACCACCGTGCTATTAACAGGACGCCCTTACCAACTGAGCCACAGAACGACAAACGAAGTAGTTTATATTTACTTTAAACTGAAGGCGCCTTGTTTACTAGCGTGACACGAAGACACGGTGACCAAGTCAATTTCACTTAAAAACCTTCTAACTAACTAAAAAAAATTACGAGCCATGCATGGATATATATTTCCATTTAATATTGCCACAAAGTCAGCTTTTTTGACAGACGCCGAGGCGTAGAGGTATGCTTCTGGACTGTCACCCAGACGGCCTCAGTTCGATTCCAGCCGGGGGCAAGTAAATTTAAAGACTCTAAAAATTATTTCTAAATTCTTATAATTATTTTTGCATGTTTAATTTTCTATTCTAGCAGTTTCTAGATTATTCTAATTTATGTTAATCTTGTATTCTGGAATATTCGAATATTGTATATAAGCGACTTGTTCCTCAGTTTGAGTATGTTCTCAGCCGAGTGTAGCTGTGTTACAAGTTTGTTCTACTAATAAACTACGTTTGTTACTTAACTTCGAGTGCTCACTTTGACTCTTCACGACATCTATGTGACATTTTGGTGGAGACGCCGGGTAATCAAAACCTTGCAAACGTGGATAACAGTGACAATCTTCACAGAAGTCTCCGTTTAAGAGGACAATCTCCCGAGTACGGACTTTATTTTCTAGACTGCAAAACGAAGAAAACGAAAATGCCAGAAACCAAAGTGCCAGAAGAGACCAAGCCCGTCGTATTGACTCCTACCTACCAGCAACAAAGGAGCCCATCGAACTTCCGAGGAGTGCCTGGAGAAGACCCTCTGAAATGGCTTAAAGTATACGACCGAGTGGCTAAATTTAACAAATGGGATGACATGATGTGCTTAGCCAATGTGTATTTTTTCCTTGATGGTACAGCAAAGCAATGGTACGTAAACAATGAAGATACTCTTAATTCCTGGGAGGTGTTCAAGAAGGAATTAAGCGGACTTTTCGGCGACAGACAAAAGTATACCAGGAAGGCGGAAGAACAATTGAAGTACAGAGCACAGCGGTCAGGAGAGAGTACACAGTCCTATATACAGAGTATCTTAGGTCTGTGCCAGGAAATTAATCCTTCAATGTCCGTAGACGAAAAAGTGTCTTACCTAATGAAAGGCAGTGCAGAGGACATTTATCAGACCCTGCTGACGAAAGAAATCAGCACCACAACTGATTTCATTAAATTGTGCAACTACATCGAGGACATGAAGCAGAAGATGGTTGGACGACAAAGATTCGAGAAGCTTCCGAACGTCGTACGAGTGGCAGCCATGGAGGAGGAACCAGATTTGGTATCCCTTGTCCGCCAGATCGTACAGGAGGACCTGATGATGCCGACGATGATTTGCCCTGATGATGTCGACGGCGATCACATCGACAAGATGATTGCCAGAGCTGAAGAATCAAGGGAGCTAGCCCAAGTGCAAACTCTGAAAGCCCAAGATAAAGACCGTCGACGTTACGACTCCAGACACCGAGTGGTTTCTTATGCTCCTGGAGATCTCGTATGGATGTATACTCCAGTCCGGAATGTCGTACTCTCCGAAAAGCTTTTAAGAAGGTATTTTGGACCATATCAGGTTTTACGTCGTTTATCAGACGTCACCTATGAGGTGCAAGGTTTTGATCCTGCCTCGCAAAGAAGAAAACCAAGAGACGTTGTCCATGTACTACGTATGAAACCCTACCCTGATCCGGAGAAGCAGATTGAGAACACAAAAAATCAGGACGATGTTGTTCCTCCTAAAACGAACTGTACTTACAAGGGATCCATGACGCGTTCGAGGACTAGAGCTTTAACCCAGAAGTCCTAAAACAGCGAGACACTGTTCTTTGAAAGGAGGGCAATGCCACAAAGTCAGCTTTCTTTATAGGCGCCGTGGCTTAGAGGTATGCCTCTGGACTGTCATCCAGACGGCCTCAGTTCGATGCCAGCCGGGGGCAAGTAAATTTAAAGACTCTAAAAATTCTTTTAATTATCTTTGCATATTTAATTTCCTATTCTAGCAGTTTCTAGAATATTCTAATTTATGTTCGTCTTCTATTCTGGAATATTCGAATATTGTATATAAGCGACTTGTTCCTCAGTTTGAGTATGTTCTCAGCCGAGTGTAGCTGTGTTACAAGTTTGTTCTACTAATAAACTACGTTTGTTACATAACTTCGAGTGCTCACTTTGACTCTTCACGACATCTATGTGACAATATTTATAAATTGAACTATATTAGGATTGTTCCATAAAATATATATTCAAACAATGGTTCTTATGTTTATATCTATATAATACATATTAATATATATATATATATATATATATATATATATATATATATATATATATATATATATATATATATATATATATATATATATATAATATTTTAATTGCATTTTTTCATGAGTTCTCGATATTCAAAATGCTAAAATTTCTACAGATAATAAAAAAAGACCCATTAATTAATTAATTAATTAATTAATTTTTTTTTTTTTAATGTTTAATAACACCTACTTTAAAGAATTGGGGATGAATTTGTCAATATCTTTAAAAGAAAAATATTAAAAATTAGAATATAATGAAATTCATGTTTTATTTGCATATTTATAAACATTTTAAAAAGATATCTTTTTAAATCCCCCCCCCGCACATAATAATAATAATAATAATAATAATTAATATTATTCTACATCCTTAATGTTTTTAAGTAAGTTCTGTTAAATATCAAATAATAATAATAATAAGTCTTTTATTAAATATCTGTAGAAATTTTAGCATTTTGAAAATCATGAATTCATGAAAAAATGCAAACAGAGAAAAGCAATTTAATAATTTCAAATATGTAAAAAATTAGTATAAAAAAATCTGGTGTCAAACAACCACACGAATTCCTTTACCCGCTATTACATGTATAGCATGCATTTATTGGTGATATTATATGCCTTTTTTTGAATTTTCCAGTAAGAGAAACTTGATACACTTGTAAAAAGACAGCGAGTTAAAATGTAAGAAAGAAAAAGTTATGATAGAGTTCTTTTTTCAACACCAATTTCCGAGATTTAAAACTGAACTATCTAATCAAAATGACCATTAATTTTTCCGTAATAACCACATAGTACATGAAAAAGGGCATCTAAAATTGATTTATGTAACAATTTTCAATAAAATATTTACAGCCGTTTTTGAGATACCGACTTTTACCAAAACTTGGCATACTCAATTATTGACCGGAAAACAATAATTATATACAAAAGGATATTTAAAAGGGAGTTAATATGGCGAGTTTGAAAAAAATTAGTGCAGCCGTTTTTAAAAGAACGCCCTTGCGAGACCTGAAATTGAGCTGTTTATACAGGATGCCTGTCAATTTTCCTGAACTAACCAACTATATCATTCGAAAGGACATCCAATAGAGTGTTTATATAGCAACTTTGAAGAAAATCATTAGAGCCGTTTTTGAGATACGGACTTACGGTTCCACTTCCGGTTTTCCAATTTTCACTAAAATTTCGAAAATGCATCTGTACACCAGACTTGTATCAATTCGGAAGTTTTGTAGTTCTATCTTTATTAGTTTTGGAGATATGATAGCCAGAATATTCCACACATACATACACATATATACATACGTACATACATACATACACACAGACTGAGCAATTGCCAAAAACTACTTTTTTGGATCGGGAGGCCTTAAAACATGTAAATAAGATGAAAACTCGATATCGAATTTTTGGACCGAATACAATACTTCCATTAGTAGAGTAATGGAAGTAAAAAACGATAAGAATTGTTGATTGAAATTATATTTTATTGAACAAGCCTAATATAGTTCCATTTATAAGCATTTTAATAAGTAGAACATTTTTCATGTGAAACTTTCAGCCGTGCCAAGTCAAATGTGACAAGTTCCCTGAACACGTTGAACGCCACGTGATTTCTGAAGGAAATCTCTGTCAGGCCATGCGCTTAGAAGCGCGTTATGTTTAATGTGTTTCAATAAAATCCATTAAAATTCCTTAATGATATAATCCTATAATAAGTAAAAATTAAGTAAATCTTAAATATATTTTCAGTAATTACTTAAAACAATGTTTTTTTTTTTTTTTTTTTTTTTTGACACTGTCAGCCACTAGTGGTTGACCACAGACTCCTAAACTAGATACCTGTCGCGTGGCTTGGAAACTTGGCAACAGTTGAAGCGGTAGACAGAGCCACCTGGTACAGATCGCGCGACTTATGCATTCAACAGCCACCAAAAATTTTTGAGAGTTGTATATGATATAAATAAAAGGCGAAGAAAATCGAAGAAATATCTATTATATGTATAGCATATGTCACTTTTTAAAGTTATTGGTGACATTTGAATAAAAAAGTCGTGCTATCTGTCTACCGCTTCAACTGTTGCCAAGTTTCCGAGCAACGCGACAGGCATCTAGTTTAGGAGGCTATGGGTTGACGCGGCTTTATATCATATTTGACACTGTCAGTAACCGGTGGTTGACGCGGTCTAAACGGAAAGTTCAGGGTCAGCCATGACACTCAACGTGGCACTCAGCTGCCATGGCACTCAACGTGTTAACCAGTATTTTTATTCACTGGAAAATACTTGTTTTAACAAGACATTGGCTTCTTACTTTCTGAATTAAAGCTTGAAATAAAATTGTAAATGTTAAGATAATTAATTGCGTGATTGTAAAAATTCGTGTCTGATGCCATAGATGAATATTTCCGTAATTTACTTCATTATAATCCATAGATTACTACTTGAAATATTACTCAATTACTAAAATTATAAAGATATTTTTCATTAAAATAATTTGGATGCACTTAGAAACCCAATATATTATAAATGACTATTTTAATGATTAAAATTTCTGTTCGTGTTCTTATGTTCATATAACGCCCTTTTCTAAACTATTCGTGTAGTAATTATTTTGAACGGTTTCAGAAATATTTGTATAATAAAATGCTATAATGGATTAGAACCTATCTGTTTATTTCAGAACACTTACCACACACTTGAAAATGTCAAAGTTTCCGTAAAATTAAATGGGTTTCAAGGTGGTTATGGGGTTCCCCCCCCACCCCCCACCCCCCCCCACCCCCCAAAAAAAAAAAAAAAAATCACTTTATTCATTTAATCACTTTGTGTTGCTCATAAAATATGAACTACACATAAATATTATTCATGTATAAAATCCGAAAATTTCTTTTTAATTTTACACGACAGTAAAAGCGTTATGTTTTATTCAAACAATTAAAAGAAAGTTCAATAAAGACAAAAATATTCATACTGCATGATCTCGAAATAAATGATGGATGAACTTCAGAACTTTTCTCTAAACAAAACATTTATATTTTACAAATATTTTCGTAAAAGTATGGGGAATTTCTGTTCTTAATACTTCTAACAATAAAGACGCTGGAATCAGTGTAGTCTTGTTTGGTTATCCATAAATGGTAACTTACTTCAGTATCGAACAATCTTAAAATATCTCAGTTGGAACAAATTCGTTCTTTGGCGCTTTGTTATCCATAATAAAAAATAGTTTTAAAGTTTAAAAAAAAATTTTTTTAATGGATGTCTTTCTATTGTGAATAAATTTGTGTTATTTGTTTGAGTTAAAACAGATAGAAATCTACTAATGTAAAATCGCTTTCGTGATATTTCTACGTCAAATTAAGTAAGAGAAAATCATGAGACAAATTTTCTTTTTCAAAAACTTAGAATAAATTAAAAAGAAAAGAAAAGAAATACTCATTATTAAGATATAAGTGATACTTAGCCGCCCTTTAGAAACAGGTACAGTAATTCTTGGCGCAGAATGTCCTATCCTGGGTCTTGCGCTAATAAAAGCCAACCAACCAGCCAACCAGAAACATGAACATTTTTACTATAATAAATATATATGTATTTTTCAAATACTGCACACTGTATACTATAATTACCATGAATATATTTTAAAAGAAGATTTTCACCTAAAGCAATATTTACAATAAGAAAACGTATAACAGAAATTCGATTCGCCTCATTACATATATAGAAATCGGCACAAGCGAAACATTAAAAATAATAATAACAATAATAATAATTTTCTACATCTTTCCATTTTTTTTTATTTTATGCCAATTTTTTATTACTACTAAATTAAATCTATTCATAAATATTAAAAATCAAGGTTAATTCAAATAAACCGCATTAAGATATTTCAAAACATTCACTTTACTTCAAATGAATTGAGCAGCTGTTAAAAGATATATATAGTTATTTTATGGACTTAAAGAATTTTATTTTTTATAGTCTTGAATTACTTTCAATTAATCAATTTATAATTGAAAATTGTGAAAAATGTCTGAAAAACGATGTAAAAAGAAATCGTTATGCATATTGCAAGGGCAAAAAAAGATGATGGCAGGCTTTTTTTTTTTATTATTATCAAGTCTTTAGTAAGAGAAATAAAAAGGCATATTTAAGGGATACTAAATCAAAACGTACTAAATGTTAATACAAATTGACTAGTTTTATTAGAATTTTTATCTAAACTTTTTTTTTTAAATCTTACATCAAAGATAAATATGACATTAAAATACAAGAATAGAAATATGAAAATTCCACATCGACTTATTGTAGGGTAGGTGCTACAGTGATTGGCATGCTCCAGTAATTGACATCTATCCCGAAATATTTAATAAATAATAAAAATAATAAAATCATATATTTTACATATAAGAATTTTAACATTTTATGTCAAACACTGGAGCATAGTGTGCTAATAACTGGTAAAATGAATAACTAGCAGTGTCAAACACTGAAACATAGGGTGCCAATTACTAATAAAAGGAAACACTGGCAGTGTCAATTACCGGAACATTGAGTGGGTGTCAAATAAAAATTCATTAAAAAAATATGTTATTAAATGTATATATTCTAACATATATGTGGTTCTGAATGTCTTTCATGAAATATGTATTAACTTAAGATTTCTAAAAATATTTTCTAATGACTAGAACATTAAAAACATCAGAGATTGCTCTGAAAGTGTGAATCGCTTGTGCCCTTACCCTATTCATATTTGGAATAGGCTCTGTATATACAATTATATCGATTAATCAGTCACTGTAATCTGTTACAATACTAAATTAAAGAACTGAAAAAGTCTGAACATACTTCTTCTTCAGGTTCGAAGCACGTGCTACTTACCTTGGAGGCAAAAGCAAGCCTCCAAGAATATTACTTTTTTTAAAAATCAGCAATGAAGATAAAACAAAAAAAAAAAAACCACTTCTTACAAACAGCATATACTTCAATGAATCCAAGTATTACCACTCTCCAATAAAATAAAAAACCTATAAAAATGCGCGCGTGTTGTAGAAAAATAATGAAAAATTCAGAAAACACACCATTATAATATGTGACTTTACAAGGAATTTGGGAGTTGTGTATACCAAACAAATCCTAAATACAAACATATTTACATAGAAACTTTATATCATACAAACATATTTACATAGAATCTTTACATTAACTGATAAGAGGAATACATTACATAAAACATAAGTACTTGCATGCAATTTGTTTATTAAAATTTGTTATAAATTTATTATAAATTTGTTTATTACAAATTATATAACGTTATTGACCAGTATCTGAATTGAAAGGAATTATCAAACAAGTAATATAAAAGATAATTTTTTAAAGTAAATTCCTACTTACAAACAACATCGAAAAAGTTTTTTTTTTTTTTTTTTTTTTTTTTCTAATAATTTTGAATTACGAAATAAAAATTGCACGTGCAGAATGAAATAAAAAATAATTATAAGATTTTTAAAAAAAATCCTTAAATATACCATGTTTTAAATTTTCTAATAGATCATAGAGCTCTTATCAATGTGCATAAATTTTTTAAAGTGATAATGACGTCAATTTTTGTGAGATGCATAATTTAACTTTTTATAATTTTTTGATGTTTACGTTTAATTAAATGTATTTACTTTTATGTCGAAAGAAAATGAACTCATATATACAGTCGGTAACAAAAGTGTCCGAACACTAGCAAAAATTCCTATGTAAAAAAAGTACACTTTTTACAGTTTTGTTAAATAAATCCTTGTCAGATCCTGTTCTTACTCATTCTAAGAATATGATTCGATAAGGATTTATTTAACAGAACCGTATGAAGTGTACTTTTTTTACATAGGAATTTTTGCTAGTGTTCGGACACTTCTGTTACCGACTGTATATATATATATATATATATATATATATATATATATATATTTTTGTGCCAATAATTAAATTATAGCTAATATTTTAATGGCTCTTTTAAAGCTATTTGGATGTTAATATTTTCATATTTTAATTAATTATAAGAAAACTAATCAAAAATTCGAAAATCGGACTTCGTTGTCACCGTGTTCTGAGCAATCCTGAATATTTCAAATGTCTAGCTAGTCGGGAAGTTAGTTAAAAATCGATTGCAAGATTTGTACAAGATATATATAGGGAGAGTGTGAACTAATAGTAGGAATTGAAAAACAATGTATTTATATTATTTTTGTTTAAAAATATTTGTAATATTTTGAATTAAAAAAAGATTTTTATTAGTTTTGCTGAGCATACCATTAAAAGTTTAAAATACCACATTTTTAAAAATTTTAGTTATATTATACAAAATGATAATGAAACGTCATTAATATGTTTACTTAATATGCCATTTAAACTTATTAAGTCACTTAATATGCTATAGAAAAATGTCTTATTAGTCCACCTTTTTTTTCACTTTATACTTATTTATTTATGTTTTACTTTAACAAACAATAATAATTTAAATAGAATGGATCAGTCATTTTAAATAAACTGTAGAGGTTCCAAAATTTTATTCTAAATTTCATTCAGTCTCACTGTAATTCAACAGTTGATCTCATACTAAAAAAAAAATAATTAAAACAGTTTCAGTATAAGTTAATACTGAACATTATTTATGACAGAGGCATCAACATTGGTGTAACAAACTGTACCATAAAATTATTCTGAAAACGTCAAATCTTGTTTCAATAAATTACAGAGATATTTTCCCTAAATTCATAAATTTTAATGAGAAAATTCAACTATCAAAGTACACAATATCCAGTTTGAGATTTATCAATGTAAACGTTCCTGTGATAAATCAGATTTATTGTATACTTATATTGTGTATTTATTAGACAGGCCTTTGTGTTTCAATTACATGGCAGAAGCATAACTTTCGAACCTATAGTATTCATCAAGTGAATAATAAACGAAGAGGAAACATGGCTGCTCTTCTGTATGAGTTTAAATGTTTACTACCTGCAATTGCTTCCTTCTTTAATATGTTTACATATTGAATTTATATTTTATATGGAAGCTTTGCCAAACGTTCATACATAAAGATGTTTAAAATTTTTAAAAATATAAAAATAACAACAATTGTAGTAACGTATTGATGAAGGTATTATTCACAGAAATATATCGATTTCTTTAATTGATATATGCCCTTACACAAAATTCGATAGTCTTCACCATAGTCTCCTTAACTAGATGCCTGCCGCGTAGCTCGAAAACTAGGTAACAGTTGAAGCGGTAGACAGCGCCACCTAGTACAGATTATGGGACTTTTTTATTCAACTGTCACCAATAATTTGGGTTGGGGACAAAATCTCGCGGGACAAAATCTTGCGTGGACAAAAGGAGCCTTCATAAATGAATGGAATGTAAAAAGGTGTTGGTAATTATTAATAATGTTGTATAAAATTTCATGACAACACAGAACACTCACATACAGACAAATATACCTCAAATTTTTTTATAAATTTTGCTTAAAAGAGTTTAAAGACTATGTTAATTAAATTTTGTCAAGATTAGTCATAAAGAATTCAATCATACTTATCTATTTTAAAATGTTTAATTAAGGTTTCTGAACAGTGTTCAGCTTTGATGTCAGCAGTGAAGTACAGTATTTTAAAAATGTATTCTGAATGGTGAAAATCAAATGATAAAATAACTTAAAATTAAATGTATATGTAAAGTAATAAAATTCCATTCTAAAATATAATTATTTATTTATTTATTTTAATTAATTAATTTAGATTTCCCAGGCCCTGTGGCCTTTAACAGAGATACCATGCGACACAAATACAAATTTTCAAATAGATCATACTATTTTTTTGATGCGATATTTTGTCCGGCGATATTTTGTCCCGCGATATTATGTCCGGATCCCCAATAATTTAAAGAAGTGATACATGATATATAAAATCGACGTTTCTTCGATTCTATTCGCCTTTTATGTATATCATATCTCACTTTTAAAAATTTTTGGTGGCTGTTGAATAAAAAAGTCGCGCAATCCGTACCAGGTGGCGCTGTCTACCGCTTCAACTGTTGCCTAGTTTTCGATCTCTGCGACAGGCATCTAGTTAAGGAGGCTATGTCCTCACTAATGGCTATTGAGCATTTAAAATTATTTTGTACACCATCTCTTAGTTTATTGAATATTTTTAAAATACTTTTCATTGCATTAATTTGAATTTCTGATGTATTTAATAAACGAACCAATTACTTAAAATAAGAAAAAATAATAGAGAGAATGCAGCAAATGTTAATGTTAATCCTTAAAATTAAAAACTTTTGGATTATGAGAAGGAAAAAATAGTTAAAAAATAAATACAGAAACATTTAAAAACAATTAAAAATATATGTAAATGTTTCGAAATTCCCCCCAGTTTCATCATCAGTAGTACTAAAGCAACATCTCTGCAAACTTACATATACATTCAAAGAATTTATAGAAGGGAGGAGTACTGAGGGGCTAAAGCGTATGCGTCATTGATTGCGTACAGATGGATCTTTTAGTACTAACGATGAAAATCGGACGAGTTTCGGAAAGTTTACTTATATTTTTAATGTTTTAGTACTGATGAGGAAATTCGGACGAGTTTCGAAACGTTTACGGATATTTTTAATTGTTTTAAAATATTTTTATATGTACAGTAGACTCTCGTATAACGCGGGGAATACGTTCCGCGTAATAGGAAATCGCGTTACAGGAGACATACATTGAGCAGACGATTTCATTCCGCAATGAGACCAAAAGCGTCGGGTGTTGGCATTGTAACGGAGCAATCCTTATCTGCAGTGAAAAAGTAAGTAACCTTGAACAGGTTGAAAGTAGAAAGATGTCACGTGCTTTCTTTATCTTACGCGCTATACGAGACTTTTTATCGCGTTGTATGAGTAATAGTCTCAGATTTTTCGTCGCGTTATACGAAATCGCGTTTTGTGGGAGCGCGTTGTACTAGATTCTACTGTATATTTTAATTAAAAAATTTTTGCCTCATAATCAAAAAGTTTTTATTTTTAATGTATATGAATGAGACTATATTAATATTGATCTTGTTGTAAATAAATAAACTGAGCTACAGTTTTTTGCAATGATTAATTGAACTGTTTTGACCAAAATATAGCAAAACTTTTTATACATTAAACCATATTGTACTTAAAAGTGTACAAGGTGATCTTTACCTGATCTGCTAAAATACAGGGAACAATAGACGAGCCTATGTGGAACATAAATAAAAAATAGCAACAAGTTCATTTCTTCAAATATAGACATAATTTACACCAGACTGTTTGAAATTTATGGTAAGATAATTAATGGTAAGCAATTGAAATTAATGGTAAGCACTGAAACGTTGCAAAAATTCAAAATAGAATTGTTGCCAAGCATTGTTACCGACAATTTACCATACACCCATTTATCTGCAACTGGTGAAATTTATTATATACACCCTGCGACAAAAAGATAGGTACAAAGGGTTTTTTCTTTGATTTTTCATAAAATAACATTATCTAAATTGTGCTTATCATTTATTATTATCATAAAATAACACTGCTCAATTTTTCATAAAATAACATTATCTAAATTGTGCTGATCATTTATTATCATAACAAAATATTATCATATCAACAACATATTAAATATCTGAATCATATTCAAAAGATTCATAATATTCATAAAATAACATTAAAGTAACATATATAAAATAATAACATATATTGTATATTAACGTATAATATATTGTTATTATAACAATGCATTATATGTTATTATGTTATAATAACATATAATATGTGTTATTATAACATAATAACATATATTAAATAATATTCATAAAATAACATAATAACATTCAAAATCTTCATAAAATAACATTATCTAAATTGTGCTGATCATTTATTATCATAACAAAATATTATCATATCAACAACATATTAAATATCTGAATCATATTCAAAAGATTCATAATATTCATAAAATAACATTAAAGTAACATATATAAAATAATAACATATATTGTATATTAACGTATAATATATTGTTATTATAACAATGCATTATATGTTATTATGTTATAATAACATATAATATGTGTTATTATAACATAATAACATATATTAAATAATATTCATAAAATAACATAATAACATTCAAAATCTTCATAAAATAACATTATCTAAATTGTGCTTATCATTTATTATTATCATAAAATAACACTATTCCCGGACTAATTTTTGTTTTAAAACTAATTTAAAAAAGTTTTAAGACTAAAATGTATCTAATTCAAGGCTACACTCCGCGACAAAAAGATAGGAACAAAGGGATTTTTTTTTTTTTCCCTTAAAATAACATTATCTAAACTGTGCTGATCATTTATTATCATAACAAAATATTATCATATCGAAAACATATTAAATGTTTGACACATATTCAAAATATTCATATTCAAAAATTTAAAAAAAAAAACTTTCTTCCTATCTTTTTCTCGCGGTGTATAGTGTTAAATTAGAAAAATTTTAGTCTTAAAATTTTTCTAAATTACTCCGGAAATTGTGTTATTTTATGGTAATAATAAATGATAAGCACAATTTAGATAATGTTATTTTATGGAAAAAAAAAAAAAAAAAAAAAACTTTGTACCTATCTTTTTGTCGCTGGGGTGTAATCTTGTCCATTCTATCAGGTTTTGAATGACCTATAATGAACCATAGCGACATATTAATTCACGAATAATTTAATATTTAATTTGAATTTGTTTATTTAAATCCACGTTCGATAAAAAGAGACATTGTCGTATGTATATCCGTTACTGCCTTTTTATGGCGCTCTTTAATATCCATACGTCGTCCATTATTACTGCACACATGTTTCGTTAGCAAGTACAAAAAGGCAGTCTTACTAATAGACAAATACACATTCAGTTTCTTTAGTGTGTATCGCTGTTGTTGGAATTTTATTTTCTGTCTCTGTGTCAGTTCGAATTTTGTTTTCAAGTGTCCACATTTCAATGTTCCTTTCGCTTCACGTGCTTTCTTACATTGTTAAAAAGTAACCAAAATGGTCCTTATCCCTTTTTTACTTTCTCTTACCCATAAGGTAGAGAAAGTATTGTTTTTGGGTCAAATTTTCGAACGCGAGATTTTGTTATATCTACACGTTTTGAGGTCCCTTGAATACGAAAATCATGTTTTTAGCAAATGGTCTGTGTGTCTGTGTGTGTGTCTGTTATCAGCATATCTCAAAAACAAATTATGGCAGAAAGTTCAAACTTGGTATTCTAAATGTGTATCATATAAGGATGCTACAATAAGCTTTTCGTTAAGATCAAGCAAATGGTTCGTGTACAGGGATAATCAAGAGAATTCTAATACATTACGTCTATGGGGGAAAATGCAGGAAAATAGAGTTTAACGTCTATAGACTGCACTAAACCAAATAAAACGAATATATTTTTTTTGTAATAGAGACAGTTAACTGGGAAAAAAAAATTTTTGTAATAGAGACAGTTAACTGGGAAAAAAATTTTGTGTATGTAGGAGCCTCCTCTGAAGTCCCCCCTCGAGGGGAGTAAATTTTCATGATGGGTATCTTTCAAAAGAGCTCGCCAATACCTTTAAAACGAATGGTTGAACCATCGATCTGCAATAATTTAAAACAAAGTTATCTATTTTTTTTTTACTTTTAACGAAAAAAAAAAAACTTTGAAAAAAAAAATGTATTTAAAAAAATGTATTTGAAATGTATTTAAAAAATGTATTTGAAAAAAAAATTTAACCTTTTTTTTTTTTTTTTTTTTTATTGAGAATAAAATGGACTTTTTTTGGATATTTGGTGTTATACTACTTCTCTAATATGGAAATCGTCTGCCTTATCATAAAAGACAATTTTTTTTAATAATAATTTTAATAAATTATTTTTTAAAAAGAGAAATATTTTTTAATAACCGAATTAAATTCTATATAAATGTAGGTGCATTAATGAAACGGGGGGTTGACAGAACTAATTATTATAACTCACACAGAACTAATTATCATATAAAACTCTTCAGAAGCTTAATATGAATTGTTTAACATAGATTTACATAATAGTACTCGTTATCTTACCTATTAATCTGCAACCTGTATTTATAGTATTAAATTTCAGGGTAAGAGAAAGTTGTGTGAGTGACACACCAGATTATTATTTTTTTTTTTTTAATGTTTTATTTTTATAAATGATCTTTGACTTTTACATTCATTATTTAACTTTATGAATTTAATTTTTCATTTGGAGATATTAATTTGTTTAAATTTTCAAATTTGATTAAAATTCTTTAAAATTTCTTTAAAATTAAAAATTTGGCATGCATTTCATAGTAATTTTCATTTTTTATTTATTTAAAAAAAAATGCCGTAATTTTCTAATAACATAAACATATTATTATTATTATTATTATTATTATTATTGTTATTATTTTGGTACTTAATGTACTTTAACACTCATATTTTAGTCGTTTCAGTAAGCAACAGATATGAAATATTATACTTCTTCAATTATCAATCATAACCAACAATTCGTAAAACTTCTATTCAAGTACCATTATTATTTCAACGTTTAAAATATGTTCCTTATTAAGACGTAACATTGAAGCGGTCTGGAATAAAATATTATAAGATTTAGGCTTTAGAATATACGATTTGGGATCCAGCAAATGATACATTCCCATGCCATCGAAGCGAATTCCGTTTGAAGTGTATTTACATACCTTTGTATTTCAATTACACGCAAAAGCATCATTTTAGAACATTTAGTATTCATCAAGTGGATAATGAGTGAAAGGGTTAACAAGCCTGCTCTGACGTAATAGTTTTACCGGTTCATTATCTGCAATAGTTTCCCCCCTGTTAAATGTTTATCCGCGATATAGCGGTATTGGAATTGCAGCGTAAATATTTCGTGCTGTCCATATATATAAAGTATACTTACATTGATTTTATATAGAAACTCTAAAAGAAAAAGGAATATTAAATTAAATTTATCAGAGTATTTATTATCACAGTATTCGTATGTGTGGTCTCCGAATTTCTCTACCACTAATTTTGTAGAGCACTTTTTGTTATAGAATAAGCCTATAGATTATAAAAGAAATTTATTGTTCGAAAATACTGATGGAAAAGTTTACTGATGAGAAAAAAGGCAGGTACGTATGAATTACGTATTAATTAATGTAATGTAATAAAGAATATTAAACCTAAATTAGAATTGATAGTAGAGATGTACCGAGTACTCGGTATATACTCGGCATTCGGCTTACTCGGCCTATTTGCCGAGTATTCGGTACTCGGCCAAATTTAGGCTATGTATTCGGCCAATACCGAGTAGTTGTGGGAATTTCACTATGTTTATGCATTATTGAAAGAAATGTGTTAATGAGAGATATTTATTTTATAACTAAACTAAAAAAATATGAAAATATAAATACAGAGTCATTATAATTAACATTTTTGCTGTAACAGCCTTCTGCAGTTAAAACGGGCTGTTACCAAACTTAGTATAAAGATGATTCATGATATGAGCTTTTAATTATAACTATCTTGTATGAATGTAATATGCATTATTTTATAAAAATTTAGTAAATGAAACTTAGTGCATAAAATTGTATCTATAAATCAGACAAAAATATAATATTTTAGAAAAAAGAAAAAAAAAGAACGTCTATGTAATATTAACACAAACCTTTCGTTAAACATTTGTGCAAATAAAAGTAAGACACTTTCAAATCGGTAAGGAAAGATTGATTTTGAATTTTATACTATAAAATAACGTAAAAAACTATCACCTATTCGGATACAGTCTACCGCTGAGCAAAAGGTGCATTTATTTAGTATTTTAAGAACAAAAAAAAAAAAAAAATGTGAAAAGGGAAGGGGGCATTTAACCGAGTAAAGGCTTTTATGGCATTTTACGTTATACATAAAAAAGGTAAATACACTAAATCATTATTTAAAACGTATTTTCATAATCAAATCTGTTGTTTTGCCAATTATGGCCCAAAACCACCTGTCATTTTACATTTCTACGATCTGAAGATTAATGAAGCCTATCATGTTTGAAATTATAAAATATTTTAATGTTCCCCTTTCATATGTGAATTTCATGTATTTTAAATTAAGCCTTAGTGCCTAGTAACTTTTATATTCTCTAAGAATTATCTGAGGACGATAATTTCGTATCTAAAAAATATGTTAAGTTATGGTTTTAGTAATCCACTATGCTGAAAGTATCAAATATAGCAGTGAACCTAATTATGTATATACACTACAAAAGTTCTGCATGAAAGTATTCTGTTTACCATTTAACTAAATTTTATGTTCAAAAGCCTTTTTTTTTTTTTTTTTTTCAAGATGTGCAAATTTCTTCATATATGCGCCAATTCATTTTTCTTAGAACTACTCGGTACTCGGCCGAGTAGTAAAAGACCGAGTACTCGGTATTCGGCTACTCGGCCAAAGTGCTACTCGGTGCAGCACTAATTGATAGATTAAAAATAAAATATTTTTTTGTTGTTTTACTTGTTTTATTATTTTAATTAGCATATGAATTATTTCTGTTTACTTTTTCTTATCTATATATGATAAAGAAATTATTGTTTTGGGGTCAATTTTTTTTTAACTGATATTTCGCAATAATTGTACGTTTTAAGATAGTTTGGTTCCTCTACTAAGCTTTTTAGCTATTGATCTGAATGCCTATCTGTGTGTCTACTCTTATCATAACTCAAAATCGCATAGACGTGCCACAGCGTGGCCGAATGACTTAAGTTATAGATTTGAAAGTGGTGCCTTCTGTAGGAGGTCTTTTTCTTGGCAACTTCAAAAGAAATCCAATGCATAGAGTTGAAATTTTGTCTTCTTAATCTATTATTCATGAGGATATTACTTGAAAAATATTTTTACTGAAATTGGAAAAACGGTCCGTGAGAAGACTTATGCAAAGTCATTTTAATACGCATATCACGCCTACGAGCAAAATTTCTCATTCATACATTTAGACTGCATTAAACATAATTAAATTACCATATATTTTTTAATGAATGAAATCCTATACTGTTAAAGGAACCTTAAGAAAAAAAAATCTGGAGTGACTCCACTCGACTTTCCGAACATTGAGTAATTAACAGTTTTGTAGATAAAGTGAAGAAAGAATTTTTTCCATGTATTACACGATGTTATATTTAACGCTACTGAACTTTGAGCCCATAGATCATAATGATAAAGAATTTTCGTTGTGTCCCTGTAAAAAACCTATAAATGCTAGATTCACCAAAATGCTTATAGTTAGAGCAACAGTGATTTATAATATTCATATAAATTTTCAGCTCAATTGAATAAGGCGTTTAGATGCTATCGCACTTTTAACTGGCATGTTGTGGCCACCACATGACTTTCTTCTACTATATTTTCCTATACAAAATTAACTCAGTAAAAATAATCTATTAAAATTATTATTAAAAAAAATTATCTTCCATGATAATGCAGATGATTTCTATATTAGAGAAGTAGTATAACACTAAATATCCAAAAAAAGACAATTTTATTGTCAATATTAAATTAAAAAAAAAGAATATATATATATATATATATATATATATAATTGTTAAAAATGAAAAAAAAATCGATAACTTCATTTTAAATTATCACAGATCTATGGTTCAACCATTCGTTTTAAAGGTACAGGCGAGCTTTTTGAAAGATACCCATCATGAAAATTTACTCCCCTCGAGGGGGGAATTCCCCCCCAGGAGGGGGGGGGGGAGAAGGCGAGGCTCCTACACATACAAAAAATTTTTCTCAGTTGACTATCTCTATTATAAATAATTCTGGTAAATTTCATAATGATTATTAAAAAATAATTCTCTTTATGCATATTTATACAAAATTTTGTACTATACCACCATGTTAAAAATTTAGCAAAAGCAGGATAGCAACGCAACCTGTAAGACAATTTTTACCAAAAGTATAGGCACTAATTTATGTCAAGGTGCAACTATATACCAATTTGGATGAAATTCTGTGAAGTAGTTCCTGAGATACAGTTGCCACAAAAGTTTGTCACACACACACGGAGACTGACAGACAAACAGACAGCCATTTTCTAAAATTGGTCAAATCATGTTCTACAGCTCTCAAAACGTGTAAATCCATCAAAAACCCGAGGTCGAAAATTTTTACGAATCCAGTACTTCCTTCTATTGAATATAGAAGAAAGTAAAAATTTGGTTCCAAAGGCCATAATGATAAAGAATTTTTCTTTGTGTCCCTGTAAAAAAACTGTAAGTGCTAAATTCATCAAAATCTATACAGTTCGTGCAACTGTGATCTATAACATGTGTACAAATATTTTGTTCAGATTAAATAAGCGTTTAGACGCTATCGCACTTTTAAAAATCTGGCCCCAAATGATAAAGAATTTTTCTTTGTGCCCCTGTAAAGAAACTGTAAATGCCAGATTCTCCAAACTCTATACAGATTGAATAACTGTGACCTATAATATGTGTATAAATATTTTGTATAATTGAATAAGGCGTTTAGATGCTTACGCACTTTTAAGATTTTGGTCCCATAGACCATAATGATAAAGAATTTTTCTTTGTGTCCCTGTAAAAAAACTGTAAGTGCTAGATTCACTAAAATCTATAGGGTTCGTACTATTGTGACTTACAATATACGCATCAACTTTCAGCTTATTCGTTTAGACGCTAGCGTGTTCACTCACAGACACACAAACACACATACATACATCATCGTAAAAATAGTGAAAACGGACTCAGGGGACCTCGAAACGTATAGAAACATCAAAATCTCGAATTCGGATTTTTGACATGATTACAATACTTTCCTCACTATAGTGTTCGGAAAGTAAAAATATATGTGCTGGTGTTTTTTTTTTTTTTTTTTTTTTTTTTAAATAAATTAAATATCATAAAGGAAATTAAACATGATTCATGGTCAGTTCATTAAAGTGAAAGCATTAAACATTGTTTTACTTACTTATTTTATTTTTTTACCCAACCGGATCATGAAGTCACTTTCTTTCATACGTTTAGCCAAAAAAAATAAAGAAAAATCTAAACTATAAACGGTTTTGCTGAAATTTTCATTTTGATCAATCAGTGGTAATATATTGTTCATTAAGCTGTAAATAAACATTGATAACTCTCCATCCTTTCATTTTCTATTTTTTTTACTCTTCGTCTTCTTTTTTTTTGGGGGGGGGAGGGGGGGGGGGGGAAAGAGAGGAACTGAAATTTTGTTTATTTTACCGACAGTAATTTTTTCAATTTACACGATATTTGTTTCCAGTTTGCATATAAGCAGATAAGTAGTTTAGGCTAATAAATTATGCAAATAAAATGTTCTTACGTCTGCACACGCGCAATTCAAAATTATTTACTAAAATACTCATACTCTCATTAGATATTTATTATTTATTATTTTTATATTCTACTTGCAATATGCTGTATTAAATATAATATGTAAAATCATAGCCTCCTAAACTAAATGCCTGTCGCGTGGTTCGTAAACTTGGCAGCAGTTCAAGTGGTAGACAGCGCCACCTGGTATAGATTGCGCGACTTTTTTATTCAGCTGTCACCAATAGTTTTAAGAAGTCATATATGATATATATAATCGATGTTTCTTCTATTCGCCTTTTACGTATATCAAATCCCACTTTTAAAAATTTTTGGTGGCTGTTGAATAAAAAAATAAAAGATGCCTCATAATAATATGCTACAAATGGAACGAATTTCAAGCTTTACTTTTTACAGGGTACTATCAAACATTCTAACTTTTCTTTAATTGTTTACTTGTCCCCTTTTTCTCTTCGGGCCAAAACTCTTGTGGAAATATATGACATATGTATAATGTGTTCTTTATATGTTTAAAGTTCCAGGGTAGTTAAGAATGTTTCTAGATAATTGTCAAAACATACGATATTGGAAAATGGCTTTTCATTTATAATATATTAGTACATAAGCAAATTCGAAATATCTAAATGAAGATTCAGCATAACACGCACACACACACACATATACATACATACACATATGTATATGTATGTGTACAAAATAGCATGTCATGCAATTACTGTGCAAAACAAAGACACAATTGATGGGCAACACAGGATTAACAATATTGTCACGACACTGCCAGATAATTACACATTTTTACAAAATAAATCGTAATACAATTAAAATACAGCTAATTTTTTTTTTAATTGTTTTAGCTGTTGGGAAAAATATAAATATAAGTTGTTTCTGAAACAGAAGTGGTATAATTATAAACAAATAAGTAATATAAAGATAGATATTATATAGGACTAAAGCTCCTATACATACGAGCTGGCGCATCAGACATTTTGTTGCCTTAGGTTTGCCACATATACCAAGCGCTTTCCGTAGATAAACAAAAGGCAGCCATTATTTCTATCGTTTTGTATTACTTTGGTGTTATATTTTTATTCGTTTTCATAATTTTAGCTCGGTAAATTATCATGTGGGAGATTGTTTAGTGATAAACTGCTATAATCACTCAAGAAAAGGACGTAAAATGTTCAGATTCCCATAAGATAATTTAGGAAGAATAAAATAACATAACTTTTATTTACTTATACTTTTCTCTGTGTTTTTCACATGTTCAAACGTAAAAATACAAAGAATGTGCTATTTTAATCATAATATTTATGTTAATAACCATAAATTAATTAAGGAAGACCTTTTATTACTGTGCGTTTGAGTTTTGGCGACATTTTCTGGGGTAGCCAAAGTTGTTTCATTTCCGTGTCGTAATTACAATTAATTTTAAGTTTCGTTTAAATGAATAGTATATGCTAGAAATAGCAGAAAAAGTAAGTAAACAAATAAAGATTCTCCACTTTTAAACAGTAAGGTTCTTTTTTTTTTTTTTTTTTTTTTTTTTTCAAAAAGTTATTGATTTGTATTTTAAACAGACAGAAATAGTTCTAACAACACATCTTATCCCCAGTACATCCACACAATATCCTGAGGATGAAAAAACATACCAAGAATGTACTGCGTTTATGTGTTGTTAGGGGTATTACTTGTTTCTTATTGCTCTTGACGATCGTAGCTTAAGATCAAGATTTCTTAAAATCGCTATTCAAGCGATAAAGACGCCAAACGGGGATGTTTCCCTCATCCGAGGCAAAAAAATGACGGCGATGCGTCGGCCTATATATTTTATTTAAGGGGCTCTATATAGGGCGACCGAATTTTTTAAATTGAATTTGTGAATAAATTATCATGGTGTCCCTAAATTCGTAAACAAATAAATAAATCTTAAATTTCAATCATTTCGTAATTTTTATGTATGAAAAAACTGAGAGCACTTATTTCAGCTTCTTTATTATATAAATATATAATAAATTTTTATATTAAAACATCAATAACTTTATAACCGACGTCATCAAATAGGTTTTAATTTTTTAGAGGACAAAAGGTAGGTTTCGAGAACGTTTGATCCCCCTAATATTAAATGAATTTGAGTAAAGTAATTAAACGTAAATATAACATAAAACTAAACAAAAATCAATTACAGACTTACACCAAACTATAGATTGAAATAAAATAATCGCAATTTTAATTTATTAAAATACAGGGTGCTTACGATTAAAGATATGATTTCAAAGCGCTATAATTTTAAAACTACCTATCAGAGCGATTTGATGAGAGAGTCATACCAGAGCAGTCATGAAGCGAAAAATGTAATTCCAATATGTTCTTATAGATGGCTATATCAGGGTAATGTCAGGAGAAACGCCAAAATGGACTCATTAAACACAGGAGTGTTGTTAGCAACACAATGGAATAGCAAGAATCAATAGACTTCAAGGGTTTACTACAATTTTTTTAGCAAAAAGAGAAAAATGCGCGTATATAGCGGAAACAGACATAGTGAAAAGAGAAAAAGAGGAGCTTCATGAAACAAATACTTTACGGATAATTAATGGCATATTTTGGAACTTTTTTTTTTTTTTATTTTTTTCCTTTTGCCAAGCAAAATTTCATTGCCTCATGATTGCTCTGGTAAAATATCAAATCGCTCTGATGGGTAGGTTTAAAATTATAGCGTTCAGAAATCAATCGTAACTTTAATTATAATCACCCTGTATATATGTTAAAATAAGGAGCAAAAGGGCCAGATTAGTTATTAACTAGCAATTTAATTAAGTGTAATTAAATTTATTCATCTTACATCGACAACTTTAAATGTTGATATTTTCACTACAAAAAATACCTTTAATTCACTTTTCTAAAGCTTAGTTTTAAAAAACCAATGCGCAAATTATTGATAAACCTCACAGGATAACCCTGAATAATGCCAACTTATGCATAAGAAAAATATCTTTTACATTACGTGAAGATACTGTACACTATATTTGGATTCATTCCATTAAAGAAAAATTTCTAAAGTATCAACACCAGGAAAAAATATAGTGATTTTATCGAATCAATATATCTGTACTGATAAGTACAAAGTATTTAAGTCCAAAAATGTCGATTTTGAGTTAAGTACAAAGTCTGACTCAGAAAAAAGTTCTCTATCGATTGGTATAAAGTATTTAAATCCATGTCATTTAGTCTTTGAGAAAATCCATTGGTAAAAAAAGATCCAATCAGAAATTTAGCATTAATCATTGGTATAAAATATTTAATTCATTTTTTTCCCTTTATTAAATGAAGGTTGACAATTACTAAATGGTATAAAGGGTATAAATCAACCTAATCCCTTTTTCCTAATCGATTCTTCTGATTGGTTTTTAGTTAGTTTAACTTTATTTTTCGTCTCCTGAAAAATCAAGAATATGGACTTAAATCCTTTATACTTATCAGTACAGATATACAATAGATATATATACTTTATATGTAGAGAGAGGAGGAAATGAAGTGTGTGTGTATAACAACTTTTATGAAAAGTATTTAGGAATTTCCTAATATTTCATTTTTATCAACATATTTTGAAAATAACGAACGATTAAATTGTTTAACTTTTTTTTTTTTTTTTTTTTTTTTTCAAATTGAAATAAAACCTACTCGACTAAACTTTCGCACCTACGTGATTTCTCTTGCAAAACTTTTCTTTTCAAGTATGCTTACGGGCATTAATTACTAATTACGGTAATTACCTTAGTTATTTCCTGAAATTTGTAAATTTATTTGTGGAAGTAGATGTTTTAATGCATCATTTGCGGAAAAACTTTAGGAAGTATCCTGGAATTTGTTAAAACAATAAATTTATAGCATTTGAAATTAAAATCGTTTCTCTTGATAAGTGTGTGATATATACGTTTTGTAATTGTGACGTCATGATTCTTTCTTATTTATTTAAGAAAGAAACTATATTTTAAAAGTGCCTTTTATGTTAGTTTTGATTTAACCCTTTGCGGCGCAAGACAATTCGGATCATTTAAGTAATACTGCCACCAGAATTCATGAACTATTAAACTAAAAGAAATTTTTAATTTTTTGGTTAAGACAGTGATGCCCGATTGGGCATTTTGTCCCCATTTTGGGGATTTTTGAGGCTTCTGGGGACAATTTTGGGGACCAAATGTTTGTGGGGACTTTTCGGGGGAATTCTAAAATTTTTGGGGACTTTCTGTCAATGTTGGCAGCGTAATGATTTATCCCTACGACTAGAGACTTTCAATAGCTTTATTGTTATTTGGGGATTTTTTTCAAAAATTGCCTTCATTTGGGGAAAAATCTGAGCTTAAATCATAGAAAAATCTGCTTGATATTTTTTTGGAATTTTTTTTTATTTTCCCTTTTTAGTAGAAATCAAGTCGGGGATTTTTTCGGATAAAAAACCGTGATTTGGGGAAATTTGAAGACCTGTTTTGGGAAATAATTTTCGACCATCTGGCATCACTGGGGTAAAAAACCGGCATTTTTAATATGTTAAAAACGTAAGTTTCTTCCAAAAAATTTCTGCGAAGAATTTTTGCAGTTGGGAAGTGAAATTAGGTGGTATAAAATATATACCACCGACCCTGAAAGGGTTAAGTAGTTTACTTTATTAATTTCTTGCAATCACATATATTATTCATACTTAAACGGACATTTATGAAAGCTATCTTACAGAAGTTTCAAAAAATTGCTTTATGCAATCCCATACAGACACTGATATCCATTAGACATCTAAATTAGATCTAAATGATCCATAAAATGTACAAAATATCTTAAGAATGTCCATTAAAAAGTCCTGGATATCCTGTACTAATTATAGATATCTGTTAGATGTTTAAATGTAGACGAAATTTAGACGTGTCTTTTTCGACGTCTAATAGATGTAACATGTTAGATCAAAACAAGATTTAGATATTTTCAATATCTGTTGGATCTAACAAGTCCAATTATTGTAGATTTATCGGATATGTAGCAGACATCTAATGGATGTTAAAAAGAGTGACAGTTGTCGTGCTAGTAGATATTTATAGAAGTTAAATGGATCTTTTTTAAAGTTTTATACGGATTTATACATGTTTTATGGATGTAAATTGCTGTATGGGATATAGCTCCCTGTATTTTACCGAGAAAAAAGAAATAGTCGAACATAAGTCTCATAAACAAAGGATATGCTATTTTTCTTTTATTTATTCCACGTCATATTATAGGTATGGGAAACATTTACTTGTGAAACTTTTCGACCTCGGTTCTTTAACTTTTTTTTTTTTTTTTTTTTTACACGTTTTGAGGTTTTAGGAATCCGAAAATTGGTATGGTGTCCGCCTGTAAGGTGACTGTTAGAGTGTTAGCTATTAGTATGATATTTTGTTAGTTTGTTAGTCTATATACATGACATTTCGAGAACAAATGATTGCAAAGAGGTAGAATCAGTTTTAAAATATCACTTATGACACTGGTAAAAACTTTGTCGTTTTGCAATACTCTAATTTAAAAATTTCGTAAGTTATAAGAAATTTACGAGTTTCCTAACTTGGGACAGGGGTGCAAGAGTTTCCGTCTCAAGACAAGAGAGTTTCCCTCTTACACCAGTATTTTTTTATCAGTAATTTCTGTCATATTTCGGTAGTAATTTATTCCGATTGAATATGATAGAAATTACGCTGCTCTGCAAAAAAAAAAAAAAAATTCGAGGTCTGATACCAATTTTGCTGATTCTTATGTAAAATGATCTTCTGAATCCGAATATGACTCCCATTTTGCCCGGTCACGAACCGTTTTTTAGAAACACCACCCCCTCCCTCAATTTCTTTCCTTGTTCGATAGTTTTATGACCATGAATTTGATTTGAAGAATGAAAAATAATTAAATATCTAAAAACGAAAAAATATATAAAGTTTAAAAAATAACATTAATAACAGATTAAAAGAAATATATAAGATATGTAATGCATAATTTCAGTGGTAAATCTCCCCAAAATTCATATGCAGAAATGTAGATTTTAAATATATTTACGATATTTTTGCTTCATGTAGTCTTTATGCAGTCTTTTCTACATGTTACGTCAATTACCAGAAAGAGTAAAATAAAAAGAGATTTTTATTTTCATGGATAGGGCACCAAGAGAAACAGTCGGCTATGCCGGATTATAGAATCATGTAGTAAATGGGAAAAAGTTTTCCCATTCGGGGAACTATGCTCCTCTCTAAAACTGCAACATTTGGAGTGGCAAAGTTTAAAAAATTAAAATACTAATATCCTAAATTTAGATATAATTTTAAAGACATTTTTAAAATGCTGCTTTCCCTTTAATATATACATATATTAGTAGTTTTAAACCTATTGAAGCGTGCCGAAGATTCGATAAAATATGCAATTACATTTTTTATTTAAATCTATGATATTAAAATACTCCGAACTGGCACTAGGAAAAACACCCATTAAAAATTGAAACCTACTTGCAAGAAAACAATATAAGCCTCTCACAATTTTTTTCTAATAAAAATATACACGTAAAACCCATCGTGGCTGCAACGTTCATCACGTACCCATCCAAAATTATACTTCTGGGAGCCATCAAAATGAGAAGGTAACCGTGGAAAATCAAAATTGTGATAGCATGTCTTCGGACTATCCTTAGTATTGTGTCCCGGACCGTTAAAAATTGCCCACAGTGTAGTACTAGAACGAGGTAAAAAAGTCACTCACTCTCTCTGATAATATATACTAGCCACGACGAATTTCATCAAAGTATTTTTTCTGATAAATTATTCATCAGAATTGAGAACTTTGACAGAATAAAAATGTGTAAAAGTATCCTTTGTTCATTACAAAACTTTATTTCAGACCATTATATCATATTAATTGATAGAAAAAATGCTTGAAGCACACACACACAAAAAAAAAAAAAAAAAAAAAAAAAAAACTGTATTTTATTGGCTGATGTGCAGAAAAATAACCACAACTTTTTTTTTTTTTTTTTTTTTTTTTTTTTTTTTTTTTTCATCTAAGATGAATATTTAATGGATTTAAACCGAGATTTACATTTTTCGAACGCAAAGTATATATATGTATGAGTATATACAGGGTGATTCTATAGTCATGGGAGTCATGGCAGTCATGGATTCTATAGTCATGGCATGGAAGGATGGCCGAAAGCTTCCTTTTAACCCTAAAAGAAAAAATGCTTTGAGTTATTTTTTACAATCTATGCAACTCCACTTACTGTGTGAATTTTAAAATCTTGTAATGCTTCATCATTTCCCAAAAACATTCGTATTAATACAAGAAGTATGATAAAATACGTCGATAAAAAAAAAAAAAAAAAAAAAAAAAAATGGAATTCTTACTACGTGTATTTATGTATGTAAACATTAGTATGTAAACCTTTTTCTTAAAAAAAAAAAAAAAAAAAAAAATTGCTAATTCGAGAGCCATGCTGAAAAATAACTGAAAACGTCTGGTTGTTAAAGGGTTAAAATGATGTTTGCAGCGAAGGGTTTGTATACAATTCTAAATTCTCTTTCCTCCAAGTTTGTCCCATGATCATAGAATCACCCTGTATATATATTCATATTCCAGCAAGCTCTATTCTAGTATTCCTACCTATTGTCTTTCTCTTGAACTATCCTGTTTACCAATATAGTTCAAGTTAGTTCCCTTTCAAAATACATAAAGATTTGAAACCAAAAATCCATACAAAGCTACGAATAGATTTGTCTTCATTAAAACCAGAAATATTAATACCTTGTGATCGTGAAATAAATGAAGAGGCAACTTTAAAACCCTCTTCTGTTAATGAAACATTTCCATTCTGCCAATATTTACTATTGAGTCTAAATAATGACATTTCCCTTTTCCAGTTCCTTTGAATAAAGACGTTGAATCAATGAGCTCTTTATTGGTTATCCGGAAATGCTATCTCATTTAAATATCGAACAATCCCTATCTCTGAACAGGTAGCCTTTATGTGGATTGGTTATATTTAATTATAAAAAGTTCTTCCTCGGAACTATTATTTTATATTTGATCTCAATTTATTAAAATGGTTATGTAAAGTTTACGTTGAATCAGGTATTAAATGATATCTGCATATAGAAAATATATTGGAATAACGTTGTTATAAAAGTGTTAAAAATCTATATAATATTTCTCTAACGTGGACCAGTTTCAATTATTTTTTGTCGAAATGATACGATACGCGATTATAAAAAAATAATATTTATACATGAACAATATTTAAGCACGCGGACTTAGCTCAATGGACTAATAAGAAAAAATGACGACATTTGTCTGATGAGATTATTTTACGGAAAAAAAAAATGTATTTTTAGCAGTTGTTTCGTCAGAATCTTTGCAAGCGTCATTTTAAATCTAGCAATATTTTAAAGATATATACAGAATATGAACTTTTGTGTCATAAATTGACAAAAAAACAGAATTATAAAAAATATAATCAAAATAGGAATTATTTTATTTTATTTTATTTATTTATTTATTTATTTAATAAATAAATAAATAAATATATATATATATATATATATATATATATATATATATATATATATATACCAAAATTAATAAAAAGTCATCGCCAACATGACGATAAAATTTTAAAAGGAGTCGTAGGAGTCCCATATTAAAATTGTACTGCATGAATTTTATTTGGAAACCTTCCTTGAACGATTTTGGTTTCACTATTGTACAATATTAATTTGGTTTTATTAATAATTTGGCTTCTGGTAAATAAAAATATTAATTAGGTGGGGAAAATGGTATAACATTTATGAGTTTCAAATTTTAAATGTAAATAAAAAAAGAAATAATGTGCGAACATTTCGCACGGGTTTAGCTATTTGTTATAATATTCACTATTAGTTGTTATAACATTCACTATACACTGGCAAGAACCCTATTGATTTGCAACATTCTAATTTATAAACTTTGTAGGTTATTTAAAATTTACAAACTTCTTAGAAATAAATTTCTAAAAAATTTATTTTATTTACAAATTTCTAAGAAATAAAATGCGAATATTTCGCACGGGTTTGCTAGTATTTAATATTTTAATATAATGATATTGTATAGTGTTTAATAAAATGATATTTTATACTGTTGATTATTTAAATAAAAATAAATCTATAGTAGAACGCTGCAGTAGATGTTCTGTACAAATTGATAAAAAATGCCATTTACTTTTTAGTTTTAAGCATAGTTGTAATTTGTAGAAGTTTTAGGTAGGTGTAAACCTCTAAATTTCTTTTATAAAGGTGAGAATCCCTAAAATAATTTTAAATTTAGGAGGGCCAAAATTAAAAAGTTAATTAAATTGAAACAGGGAACGATGTTTTACAGTGATTTTATTTGTATCCTAAAGTTCTTTTCAAAATCTACTTTTCGATGTAATTAACAGGATACTAACAAAGCAAAAATTTAATTAACATTATTTTTATATGGCAATTTTAAGCTTGACAATTCCTTGACATCTAAAAAAATACTATATAAAAATTCTGGTATTCAAATTTCTCTTTGTGAGAATCCTGGTAATTAACTCCATTATTTAAACAATTGTCGAGTCGTGGCACAAGTTTTTCAACGCCTTCTCTAAAGAAATCTCATTCTTTGTCTGTACTCGGGTTGCAGATTTTATATCGCAAATCAAAGAAGAACTTTCGAAGCGATGATACCATTGATTAACGTCGCTTTGAAAATTCTTCTTTTATGGGACCAAAAACATGGAATTTTTAGGGAACAAAATCTGGATCATAAGAAGCGGTGGCACCTTTTCCACTTCTTCAGATGTTCGCACGTTTATTTTGTTATATGAGGTTGTTTCGAATTATCATACAGGAACACAGTTCTTTCCGACAGTTTTTCCGAGCGTCGATTTCTAAGTAATTGTAAATATCGTTTCAGTGTTTCATAATAAGAAGTTGCACTGATCTCCGCATCCTCGGCGCGAGCTCTGTATGTACTTTCTCAGACAAAGCCTCGCCTTCCTCGCAGATGGAACAGTTCGACAGATTATTCGAATCCGGGAAATGGAATATTTTCACTCAAATGAACTGTGTTTTGTTTCAGATGAAAAATGGCTAAGAAAATGACCTGAGAAAATCCAAACCTCATCTCCGCTCCACAGTTTTGTCCCAAAACTCACTTCCTTCCTCTTGTTAATGTCGTGGAATTGCAAAAGCCCATTTAAAAACGCTTCTTCTTATGTTTCCCCTTCCAAATACGAGCCACCCATCGAGCACACCCTTCACCAAAAAATATTTTTTTGGAAGACGTGCAAGTAACTTCTTTATTGACCTACGCATATACATGCACAACTTTAAGGGTCATAATATGCATAAATATTTCATTAACACACACACAAACACATACACGCACAGTATGTGTGCCTTCATTATAATGAAAATTGTTTTAATAGAGCTCTGAAACTGATAGATAAAACTTTATGGACAAAACCTTTTGCGATCACTTAAATACGGGTAATTAAAAAACATCAAAAAAAAAAAAAAATTAAACAAACAAAAACATAAACTAATTTTCAAACTCATATATATTATTTAGTTGTTTTAAATTATTTAGTATATAGTGTAATTAATAAAAAAAACGTATCTTGGACAAAACATTTCATATTATCACATTAGCAGCATTGTCAAACTTTCAAGCAAGTATACTTATTTATTACAAATATAATCACAAAAATCGATATAAAGCCAGTTTTTACTTCTCATTCAACGCACTTGAAATAGTTTTCAAAATTTTGAATATCTTTATGCATATACACTTCACCGTCGCTGCATAAAATCTTCATTGTGACGTTTAAACAGCTTGTAATGTAAAGATTTTGAACAAGGAAGGAAATATTTTATGTTAATTACTTCTGCTATATCATTCAATAATTCATTCTCCTGACAGAATATTTCAAGGATTATTTCCATAACTTCCGTGCAACGAAGTACTTTCACGAAGACATATTTTACATTGTAAATGTATGTCTTTGTATTATTTCGTGTTAGTCTACGCTGTTACTTGATTATTTTATCAGGATGAGATGGGCTGTTAATTAATTTTTTTGTTAATAAAAGATACGCTTTTATCGTATATTTACTTGTTTAGACTTATAAATTAGGCGCATACATTTAAGGAAGTTATATGCATTAAAAAAAAAAAATCCCGATATTTTATTTTTACACTTTCGCGACCGCATTCTTTTGTCTTTTTGACAGTAAAGTCCGCCTGTGGTCGTTATTTTCCCAAGTTACAATATTTCAGAATAATATTTCCTGTATTCACTTTATATTACAAATAGCTATACATTATAATTATATTCTTTCTAATAAAAATATTTGTATTCATAATATATTTGATTGTAATATATGAATATTGGGTATATTCTTAAGAAATAAATAATACACAAATTGTAAAAGAAACGCCCACTGACGGAATTACAAATTTTCAAATGATGTGAATCTTCGTCACACGTTTAGCGGTCAGGAAAGTATTAATATTACAGAAAAGTAAGATTTTTTGGCAAAAAATGTTTTTAACACCATCATTAGTTTTACATATGATTTATAAATATAAATTTTCATTTCCTTTTAAAAATACTGCAGTAGATTTCGTAAAAGATTGATAAATAAATAGGCTTAATCGAAAAGTAGCACATGACAAAATAGTACAACACATAAAAATTGTATTGTTTGAAATATGTACAAATGTACTAATGATAAAAAAATTAAGTTATAAGATTTCAAGACAAGAAATACATTCAATTTAACCATATATTTTTAATAAAAATGCATTATTCAACAATATTGGCATTCAAAATAAAGTTACCGTAATTTTTGACATATAATCCTGAGGTCAGATAAGACAGTTTTGCACCAGAAATTTTATTTGACAAATAAAGATATGTTTGTACGTTCTGTTTCTTTAAAGAATAAGAGGTTTTTCTGTTACAGAAAAATTCTGGTGGAAGAAGGACATATCTTACATGCAGATTACAGACTGAAAATTACACACTATTTCATAAGCTAGCAGTCGATAACATAGCATAGCTCTCGGCATGGCTAATTATTAAATCCGCTTTATTCACCAGTATTTTTTTAAAAAGAATCTATCACATACATTTTCAACGAATACACGAAATTAAAGAACGTTAAAACATCTATAAAAGCTTTCGGTGTGACGTCTCCGTTGAAAATAACGGAGATTTGGCACCTATAACATATTGTTTTACGTATGAAGAGCTAGTTACTTCGGAGCATGCGCTCTGTTATTGAATGTATTTCTCATAACCACTCAAAGGATCGCTGCAGTCGTATTTTTTACCTTTTTTTAAATAAACTTGCGAGCTAAATCCAATGGCAATGTCAACGCTTTCTACGTAATCAGCTTTGGTATTTGCCGACATGGAACATATTAAGGGGGGGGGGGGGGGGTATCAACGAAATTTTACCATTCTAACAAAAAAGTAAGTGGGATTTTTCTGTTTTTTAGGCGAGTAATTGTATTTTCTCCTTTTGCAGATTTTGTTTTTCTTCTCAAGAATATCAAGGTTGAAATGAAACATTAATATATAAATAGTCGAACTTCGTTAACGTGAATCTCAAGGGGGATAAAAAAAAATTTATGTTATCAGTAGTTCATGCTATCAGTAACTAATCTTCATATAACTAAACTAATTTTCATTTTGAACTGGATAATGGAAACATTTCATGTTAAAAGTAATTCGCGTTACAGTGTTCACGTTAACGAGGTTCGACTGTATATATATATTATATATGTATATATATTGGATTTTTGCTGCGTTTTTAAAGTCAAGCTATCCAGAGTCTGAATTCTTAACAGAAATGCAGGTGTAATTTCTCATATTCTTATCCCTTTATCTGTTTTGAAGTTCATTTTGACTTTAGTTTGGAACATTCGAACAGAGCTTGACGGACACAGAATTAACTGGAATAACTAAAATTATTCAGCCCCATCAGTAACCGAACGGATCTGCGCTCAAAGCTATTGGATGGTAAGGATAGTGTCGATTATCAAGTCGCGCCATTTGTAGCTTTCCGTGATTTCCCCGAAATTCGCGTAAATACGAGCTTGGACCCCTTAGAAAGACCTTGCCACATCGAGGGCATTCTACCTATGGGATTACGACCCTAGTAAATTCAATTGGTCATAATCTACACAAAATCAAAAAACAATTAACATCACAGATCACTGCGATGTATCTGTACATACATCCATATCTGTATTTTATTTTATTTTATTTTTTTAAGCATTTTATAAATCTTTATATTCTTTTAAAAAAATCTTTGTAATTAAAAATTGTTTTGAAATAATTACCAAATTTAATTCTACTTTTCTGGACGGAAAAATTTCTAGAGAAGCTAAAGATCATAGTTGACAACTTAGCACCTTTTGGCTACCGTAAAAATTTAATATATATGTATTTTAAATTAATCAGTAAAAACCATTACAGATCGCAAATTAAATAAAATAGATATTTCTATTAAAATTTTTTGGTAACCAAAAGGTTCTGAGTTAGCAACTTGGGATCAATACCCTTATTTTTACGAAAAACAACTCTAAAGCGATTTAAGCGAATAATAAATTTGAAAATGAATGAGAACCACCTACCAAAAAAATACATTTTGTTTGTTTATTAGTTAGCTATTATATATAAAAATTACAGAAGTGTCAAATTTAGGGAATGTAGTCAAAATAATAATAATAATAATAATGACTTATGAATAATAATACAAGAGATATAATATTTATTTTTAAAAACTACTTAAAATTACAAAATAACAAACAATGCAAGCAAATATAGAAACGCTCTATTAATATCTGTCATTAAAAAGTAACAATTAACAATAAAAAATATTCTATTTAATTGTTATCAGGGATCTTATATCTTACCCTTTTTTCAAGACTCTTTTAGGGATGAGAAATTTCCGTGGTTTTTTCTACCTTTATTTTTATGGAATAGTCTCTATCCTGTTTAATCACGAAATATTACTATAAAAATACTTATATAAAGATTTCTGTAGAAAAATAGCATAGATGGCGACATTTTAATTTACTCCGGAGTATTTTTAGCCCCGCCTTTTTTCCATACCACTCACTTTTTAAGGATAAAATTGTCTAATGTTATCGAAGGTTATTGGCATGAACTTTTCTATTAAGTGGTGCGGAATAAATTAAAATATTGCCTTTTATGAAAATAGTAGTAGCAAAAGGCGCGGGAATTTCCCTATCTCTGAATGTGTCAAAAAAAAAAAAAAAAAAAAAAAAGGGGGGGGGGGCGTGGAGTATGAGCCATATTATTCGCTGACTACATTTCTATTTTAATTCGTAACATCATAGCTGCCAATATTTTAATTTATTCCGAAGTACTTTTAGCCCCGCTTTATTTCGCACCACTTTATTTATAGAAATTTAAAAAAAAAAAATAAGTGGTACGAAATAAAGGCGGGGCAAAAAATACTCCGGAATAAATTAAAATATTGGCAGCTATGCGTAACATTGTTAGGCAGTTACTAACAATGTTACAGAATAAATTAGAAATGTTTACAATTATGCATATGTCACTAATCATTCCACAATTTACGTGTTGCTGCGAAAAAGGATTTTCATTTTCGCAACAATAAACACTTTGTGATATATTTCCTATGAGAGTTTTTTAGTATATATATATATATATATAATTTAATTATATTATTTATTTATTATTATTATTATTATTTTGCGCTTACTTCAATACGTAAGTTATAACAACTTTACTAGAGAATTAACCCCTTGACATACTGTAACACCGAATTTTATGCGTCTAAAAAGTACTATTTAGTTTGGCTAAACTATATTTATTTGCGTTACCGTTCTTTTAAATAATAATATTTTGGTAAAACTGCAGAACCGGGTTGCTCTTGGCGATATCTACTAGTGCGATCCACGCCAAGTCGTTCACGTGATCTAAAAGTAATGATGGCGGCTGTTGACGATCGTAAAGGCATTTTTCTACTGGAAAAAAAAAAAAAAAAAAAAAAAAAAGTAAAAGCAGGAGATTATTTACAATCATCAACAAACACCATATTTACACATAAATTACGTGAACGATTTAGCGTGGATCGTACTAGCAAAAGCCATAACTAACCAAAATGTACGAAAATATTACTTTTTTTATTTAGGAGGGCCAACACCCCCCCCCCCCCCTGAACTTCCCTAAATAAATTTAAAAAACGATAAGAATAAAATATCACTAAATTACTGAATTATCATAAACAAATAAATGAAAAGCAAATTTTTTAAAAATTTACCGTGGATCACACAAAAGCACCATAACACATTAAAAATAATTGTTTTAACTCCTAAACAAATAATAATAATAAAAGATAAATATTACTAAACTAATTAGAAAACCAAAATAATTTTCGAAGGATTTATTATGTATCGCATAAAAGCTCCATAACGTATTAAAAGATTTGATTTTTTTTTTTTTTTTTTTTTTTTTTTTTTTACCTTCAAATAATTAAAAAATTAAACAAAAAATTTAAATATAACTAAACTATCACTTTGCTAGTAAATAAAAAGCAAATTCTCAAAAAATTTCTTGTGTATCGTATAAAAGCTCCATAATATATTAAAAGGTTTTATTTATTTATTTTTTCCTAACCTCCAAATAATTAAATAAAACAAAAAAATAAAATATTTCTAAATTACTAAACTATCGCTTTACTAGTGAATCAAGAGCAAATTTTCAAAAGATTTAAAGTGGATCGCCATAGCATATTAAAAATATTAAACTTTTCTGTCAGATGGAAAACAAAAAAGTAAATCATCACTTATGTTATTCATCGATGAACCTGCGGCAGCCGAGGTAAACTTCGGTAACCTGCCAGAACAATCCGCGGCGACGGAAGCTGACGGACATCCTAGTTCAGCGAAAATGGTCGTCGTATGTTAAATATAACTCATCCATAATAAATAAATAATAATAATAATAATAAAACATTCTCACTCACAGATACGTAAACACTCATATTACTTTTCTGAAACCCCGTACACTTCCTTATAGCCATTTTTACGAAATCGAAAACGGGAGCTATGACAAATTTCTCTAATCAAGAGAAGCATCCAACGTAAAAAGACAGATTACGTTCGCTTAAAAATAAACTCTGTTTAAATTAACCAGTCAAATTGAAAGCCAGTTAAATTTGAAATTCATAAATCGCTTGCAACCTAAGCCAACCAGATTAAAGCGCTATGAAATGTAAGTGAAGGATTGCCATAAGGAGCATCCGAGAGCTAAAAATGTATGGTTGCAAAGTCTGGCGAAAAATCGCTCGTTAGGCGGTTGGTACCCGCTTCTACAGGGAAACCAACAGAATTAGTCCCAGAAATTAAATAACAAGATTAAAAAAAATATATTACAATTGAAAAAAATCAAATTTACTGTGCATTTATATATGTAGACGACTCCCAATACAAAATTTCACTTTCTGAAAGTACTCATAATTCGCAATCCAATGATACCTATTGCATTTTTGTGCATCGATTAGCAACGAAGATACATCGAGTGTCGCTTTTTTTTTTTTTTTTTTTTTTTTTCCCCGACTTAACCCCGGTCTTTCCTATGTCCCGTACAGCGCAATTTCCTATTGCTGGAAACGTATTCATCAAAGTTGATTGATTATACAAGCGTTGACATTCCCATTGAATTTAGCTCGTAAAGCTTTTTACATAAAGGTCAAAAATACGACTGAAGCGATCCTGTAATGGACTATGAGAAATATTAAAGTGCATGCGCAAAACTAACTAGTTTGCTATATCACCGTCTGCTAATCCCGGTTCAGGCATGGATGCTTGTGGTACTTTTTATGTGTGAAATATATAAGAAATTTTGAGATTTTTGTTGTGAAATTATGCAATATGGATCAATCGAAACACCCAAATGCAAATACATAATCTATCATCCGCTAGCTTCTTATGGAATACTAACTTTATTCTAAATATCAATAGTGATGAAGAATACATTTTTATTGAAAACATTGTGATTAAATGGTTTGTATTTCTTGCCTTGAAATCTTATAACTTATTTTTTTATTATTAATAATTTATAAATGTAAAGTTTTATTTCTTTTTAAAAATACTTCAGTAGATTTAGTAAAAGATTGATAAATAAATAGGCTTAATCGAAAAGTAACTCATGACAAAATAGTACAACACATAAATATTGTATTGTTTGCAATGTAAAAATGTACTGATGATAAAAATTAAGTTATAAGATTTCAAGACAAGAAATACATTCAATTTAACCACTTATTTTTTAATAAAAATGCATTATTCAACGATATTGGCATTCAAAATAAAGTTACCGTAATTTTAAACATATAATCCAGATGTCAGATAAGTCAGTTTTGCACCAGAAATTTTATTTGAGGTTTTATAAGAGGTTTTTCTGTTACAGAAATATTCTGGCGGAGGAATGACATGTCTTACATACAGATTACAGGCTGAAAATTACAGGCTATTCCATAAGCTAGCAGTCGATAACATAGCGTTGTTGTCCACAGGGCTAATTATTAAATCCGCTTTATTCAGCAGTATCTTTTTTAAAAAGAATCTGCCATATGCATTTTCGAAGAATCCACAAAATTAAAGAACGTTAAAACATCTATAAAAGCTTTCCGGTGTGACGTCTCCGTTGAAAATAACGGAGATTTGGCACCTATAACATAGCGTTTTATGTTTGAAGAGCTAGTTACTTCGGGGTATGCTCTCTGTTATTGAATGTATTTCTCATATCCACTCAAAGGATCGCTACAGTAGTATTTTTTACCATTATTTAAATAAACTTGCAAGCTAAATTCAATGGTAATGCCAAGGCTTTCTATGTAATCAGCTTTGGTATTTGCCGACATGGAACACATTAGGGGGGGGGGGGGATCAACGGAGTTTTACCATTCTAACAAAAAATGTAAGTGGGATTTTTCTGTTTTTTAGGCGAGTAATTGCATTTTCTCCTTTTGCAGATTTTGTTTTTCTTCTCAAGAATATCAAGGTAACTGTTGAAATGAAACATTAATATATATACACTCGAACCTCGTTAACGTGAATCTCACGGGGGATAAAAAAAAATTTCGTATGTTATCAGAAGTTCATGCTATCAGTAACTAACCTTCATATAACTAAACTAATCTTCATTTTGAACTGGATTATGGAAACAGTTCATGTTATAAGTAGTTCGCGTTAACAGTGTTCACGTTAACGAGGTTCAACTGTATATATATATATATATATTAGATTTTTGCTGCGTTTTTTAAGTCAAACTCCAGAGTCTGAATTCTTAACAGAAATGCAGGTGGAATTTCTCATATTCTTATCGCTTTATCTTTTTTCAAGTTCATTTTTACTTTGGTTTGGAATATTCAAACACAGCTCGACCATAGCCTCCATAACTAGATGCCTGTCACGTGGCTTATATACTTGGCAACAGTTGAAGCGGTAGACAGCGCCACTTGGTACAGATTGCGTGACTTTTTTATTCAACTGTCACCAATAATTTTAAAAAGTGATATGTGATACATATAATCGACATTTATTCGATTCTATTCGCTTTTTATGTATATCATATCCCACTTTTAAAATTTTTTGGTGGCTGTTGAATAAAAAAGTCGCGCAATTTGTACCAGGTGGCGCTGTCTACCGCTTCAACTGTTGCCAAGCTTCCGAGCCACGCGACAGGCATCTAGTTTAGGAGGCTATGGCTCGACATACACAAAATTAGCTGGAATAACTAACATTATTCAGCCCCACCAGTAACCGAACAGTTCTGCGCTCAAAGCTATTTGATGGTAAGGATAGTGTCGATTATCAAGTCGCGCTCATCGACCTAACCGTTTGTAGTTTTCCGTGATTTCCCCGAAATTCGCGTAAATACGATCATGGACCCCCTTAGAAAGGCATTCTCACATCGAGGGCATTCTACCTATGAGCTTAGGATCCTAGTAAAGTCAATTGGCCGTAATCTATACAATAACAAAAAAAAAAAAAAAAAAAAAACAATATCATACATCACTGCGATGTATGTACATACATACATCCATATCTGTATTTTTTTTTTTTAAGTATTTTACAAATCTTTATATTCTTTTAAAAAATATTTGTAATTAAAAATTGTTTTGAAATAATTACCAAATTTAATTCTACTTTTCTGGACGGAAAAATTTCTAGAGAAGCTAAAGATAAAGGATCAATCATAGTTGACAACTTAGTAATTTTTGGCAACCGTAACATTTTAATATATATATATATATTAACTTAATCAGTAAAAAAAAATTACAGTTCGCAAATAAAATAAAATAAATAATTCTATTAAAATTTTTTGGTAGCCAAAAGGTGCTGAATTAGCAACTAGGGATCAATACACTTATTTTTACGAAAAACAACTCTGAAACGATTTAAGCGAATAATAAATTGGAAAATAAATGCGAATACCCCCCCCCCCCCACATATATATATAGGACATTTTTTTAAGAGGTTTTTTTTTCAGTAACTGTGAGATTCTCGAACCATAGCCTCCTAAACTAGATGCCTGTCGCGTTGCTCGTAAACTTGGCAACAGTTCAGGTGGTAGACAGCGCCACCTGATACAGATTACGCCATTTTTTTATTCAACTGTCACCAATAAATTTAAGAAATTATATATGGTATACATAATCGGCATTTCTTCGATTCGCCTTTTATGTATGTTAACTCCCAGTTTTAAAAATTATGGGGGCTGTTGAATAAATAAGTCGCGCAATCTGTACCAGGTGGCGCTTCCTACCGCTAGAACTGCTGCATAGTTTACGAGCAACGCGACAGGCATCTAGTGTAGGAGGCTATGCTCGAACTCCCGAACCGTACTGCACTCATCCAACGTCAAAGCTATTACAACTTTGCTACTTGAATTTTAAAATCACTCTAAAATTATAACATTGCTTATGTAAATTTTATTTATATATCTGTAAATTATGTTAAAACTTTTCCGGTAATTAAGTATTTTTTAACAAAAGTGTAATATTAAAGGGTAAAACTGATTAAGCATATGAAAACAGCACTAGCGTCGTTAAGCATATGAAAACTGCACTAGAGTTCTTGCTTCTATTTATTGTTCTTTATCTGATACATCTTTGCACATAATTTTAGACTTCTACCTTCAACGATTAGGGAATAATGGGGGGGGGGGGGCAACCTAAAACGTTAAATTTAATTTTTTAAACACTATTCGGAATATCTTATAGGTTGAAACTCTTTATAAATCTCTATAAAATACTTTATATATATATATATTTCAGAATTTTCACTCGATTTTAAACGGTAGAAAATGATAAGTACATTATGGATGGGCGATTCTTCATACTATCCACCAAAATTTGTTTGTTTATTAGTTAGCTATTATATATAAAAATTACAGAAGTGTCAAATTGAGAGAACGTAGTGTAATAATAATAATAATAATGACTTATGAATAATAATACAAGAGATATATTTATTTTTAAAAAGTACTTAAAATTAATAAACAAACAATGCAAACAAATATAGAAATGCTCTATTACTAATATTTGTCATTAAAAAGTATAGCTATTAACAATAAAGAAATATTCTGTTTAATTGTTATCGGGGATCTTATAGCTCACCCTTTTTTCAAGACACTTTTAGCATACTTGCCAACATCCTAATTAATATTCCGTAGTGTTGTTAGTCCCGCCCTTTTTCTCACACCAGTAAATTTTTTGAGTAATATTCTCCAAATGCAATTACGATTAAATAAGATGAAAAATACTCTAAAAAGATACTGGTGTGAAAAAGTAGGCGGGGCTAACAATACTACGGAATATTAATTAGTATGTTGGCAAGTATGCTTTTAGGGACGAGAAATTTCCGTAGTCTTTTCTACCTTCATTTTTATGGAATAGTCTCTATCCTGTTTAATCACGACATCTTTATATATATATTTCTTTTGTGCGTGTGCATGTCACTGAACTCCTCCTAAACGGCTGGACCGAGCTTAATGAATTTTTTTGTGTGTCTTCAGGTGGATTCGAGAATGGTTTAGATTTACAATTCAGTTCAATCGGATAATTGGATCAAAAGATATTAAATAAAAACTCCATTTTAACTTTTAAATGATTAAAAAGAAAAATATATTTGATGCCAAAATAAACAAAATTCATGTTTATTTATTTTTTTCCGGAAATAAAATATTTTTAATTTCGCGTGATAAACAATAAAAATTAGAAAAAAAAATTAATATACTATGAAAATATTCGCGTGTAAATAAATATTTTCATAGAGATACTTGGTATTAGCTTAAAATTTTTATTTAATTTAATAGTACTTTTCTTTTCTACAGTAAAACAAAATTTTTCGTTTTAATTGATACTTTATATGTAACTTATAAAGGTTTTTTTTATGTTTTCACCTTAATTGTAAATAGTAATAATTTCGAATTTTTTAGAATTTTTTATTTTTATTTTGTATATATCATAAAACAGTTTTTTTTTTTTTTTTTTGTATGGAACAGCTTTAGTTTGGAAAAATTTGAAATTTGGCACCGAAGTAGTACGAACGTTTCTCACCAAGATCGTCAGTTACGCAATTGAGATAGCCATGTTAATTCATCGCAAAAATGGCCAAGGGGGGGGGTCTATACTAAAGCTGTGCCTTTGTACTTATCTTTATATATATATTTCTTTTGTGCGTGTGTATGTCACTGAACTCTTCCTAAACGGCTGGACCGAGTTTAATGAAATTTTCTGTGTGTCTTCATGTGGATTAGAGAATGGTTTAGATTTACAATTCAGTCCAATTGAAATTGTTTATTTAATTAATTTATCACTTATAAATTGTTGTTGATTTTGGAATGTTTCTGCATCCACTGACGGTCAGTGACGTCACACTTCGCTTGCGTATATTCTATTGTAATTCCAGTTTGTCCCGACAGTTGGTGCTGCGATCAAATCCAGGAAAATATTTTGTAATTTCGTGTTATTATTGTTATACAAAAAATTGTGTCCTAATTGAAATATTACATCAAGATGTAATTAGTGTTTGAAGAGTTTTGAAGTGTGCATAAAAAACTATACATTTTGCAAATTTGGTGCGGAATTGGAGTGAGTATTTTATATAATTTTCTATCAAATTTTGATTAACAACCACCCTAACCTACAAATTCATTTGTGTAGCTAATTTATTATATTATATTTATTTATTTATTGTATGGAACACTTTTAGTATCGGATCCCTTTGGCAAAATTTGAAATTTGGCACCGAAGTAGCTCGGACGCTTCTCGCCAAGATCTTTATTTCCACAATTGAGATAGCCATTTCAATTCATCGCAAAAATGGCTTAAAATATTTAAAGTCACCAAAGGGGTCCCATACTTTTGTGCGTGTGTATGTCACTGATATTTTATTTATTAATTTTTTGTATGGAACACCTTTAGTATCGGATCCCTTTGGCAAAATTTGAAATTCGACACCGAAGTAGCTCGAACGCTTCTCGCCAAGATCTTTAGTTCTACAATTGAGATAGCCATTTCAATTCATCGCAAAAATGGCTTAAAATATTTAAAGTCACCAAAGGGGTCCCATACTTTTGTGCGTGTGTATGTCACTGAATTCCTCCTAAACGGCTGGACCGATTTTAATGAAATTTTTTGTGTGTCTTCAGGTGGATTCGAGAATGGTTTAGATTTACAATTCAGTCCAATTTAAATTGTTTATTTAATTGTTTATTTAATTGTTAATTATGTCTTTTACGTTATAATCGGAAATCACAGCGCCCCATACCTATTTCACTTATATACCACATCCTTACACACTTACAATAAATTAGTTATTTTTTTTCTAGCAAAATATTCTCTAGAAATAATTTATATGACAAAACAACGTTTGTCGGGTCAGCTAGTATTACTATAAAAAAAGTGATATAAAGATTTCTGAAGAAAAATAGCATAAATGGCAACATTTTATTTTACTCCGGAGTATTTTTAGCCCCGCCTTTTTTCCATACCACTTACTTTTTAAGGATAAAATTGCCTAATTTTATCAACGGATATTGCAGAAAAATTTTCTATAAATAATGTGGTGCGGAATAAATTAAAATAATGCCATCAATGAAAATATAATAGTGCAAGCAAAAAGCGCGCGAATTTCCCCCATCTCTCAATGTTTCATAAAAAAGGGGCGTGGAGTACGAGCCATATTATTAGCTGCAAATATATGCCTACATTTCTATTTTAATTCGTAACATTGTTAGGAAGTTACTAAGAATGTTACAGAATAAATTAGAAATGTGTACAGCTATGCATGTGCCACAAATGAGGGCACAATTTACGTGTTGCTGCGAAAAAGGATTTTCATTTTCACTACAATAAACAATTAGTAATATATTTCCTATGAGATTTTTTTTTTTTTTTCGCTTACTTCAATACGAAAGTTATAACACCTTTACTAGAGAATTAACCCCTTCACTTACTGCAACACAGAATTTTATACGTGTAAAAAGTACCATTTAGTTTGGTTAAACTATATTTATGGGCGTTACCGTTCTTTTAAATAATAATATTTTGGTAAAACTGCAGAACCGGGTTTCTCTTGACGTTGTTTTGGCGACTTTTACTACAGCGATCCACGCCAAGTCTTTCACGGGATCTAAAGGTAAAGATGGCGGCTGTTGACGATCGTAAATGCATTTTGCTATTGGAGAAAGAAAAAAAAAAGTAAAAGCAATAGATTATTTACAATCATCAACAAACACCATATTTACACATAAATCACGTAAACGATTTAGCGTGTATTGTACTATCAAAATCCAAAATTTATGAAAATATTTCTTTGTTAAGAGGGCCAAGTTCCCCCCCCCCCTCCCGCCCCCCCCCACCCCTGAACCTCCCCTAAATAAAATATAAAAAACGATAAGAATAAAATATCACTAAATTACTAAGTTATCACAAACAAGTACACGAAAAGAACTTTTTTAAAAAATTAGCGAGGACAGGAATAATTGTTTTAACTCCCGAACAAATAATAATAATAATAATAGATAAATATTACTAAACTAAGTAGTAGATCAAAAGTAATTTTAAAAAGATTTATTATGCATCGTATAAAAGCTCATAACATATTGAAAGATTTGAGATTTTTCTTTTTCTTTTTCTTTCTTTCTTTTTTTTTAATCCTCAAAATAATTAAATAAAACAAAAAAGTAAAATATTACTAAACTATCACTTTACTAGTAAATCAAAAGCATTTTTTCAAAAGATTCATTGTGTATCGTATCATGGCCTCCTAAACTAGATATAATAGCTATATAACAGCTAATTAATAAACAAATAAACTGTATTTTTTTTTGTAGGTGTTACTTCAGTGAATAGCATGAAAAATCGCCTATCCATAATATACTGATCATTTTCTACCGTTTAAAATGAAATGAAAACTCTGGGGAAAAAAAAAAAAAAAAAAAAAAAAAAATATATATATATATATATATATATATATATATATATATATATATATATATATATATATATATATATATATGCTATGCACTTCATAGACATTTATAAATAATTTCAAGCTCGATAAGACATCTCGAATAGTTAAAAAATAAATAAATCAATACATAACGTTTTACATTACCATCCCCGTTACTCCCTAATCGCTTAGGCTAGAAGTCTAAAATTATGTGCAAAAAGGTTTCAGATGAAGAACAACAAATAGAAAGGAAGAACTCTTCATTCGACGCGAGTGCAGTTTTCATAAGCTTAACCCGCTACTAGTATATCCTTACTTTCGAAAAATACTGTTTAAAAAATTCAAAAGAAAAATTACTATTAATGAAATGCCTCACCAACACTCTTGAACAATTTTTTTTCCCTTTATCGGTGTTGTCAAATAGTACGGAAAGCCCGAGAGCTGACCGTAAGAAATTTGAGCAGGGTATAATAAAGTTCTTTGAACTCGCCGTATGTTGATGGGACTTAAGTCAAAGTTTAACAAGACATCCATGTGAAATGCGACACACTCATATTCTAAATCACAGCTGATTACATAATTAATATACACTTAAATTCACGATAGCTTGCAAGGTTATTTCAATAATGGTCAAAATACGACTGCAACAATGGGATTTTAGAACTATATTCAATAACAGAGCGCCTCCCCCTTGCCTTGGAGAAACATCCAATGAAATTTGAGGGGAAACTTCAAATACACACATCTATATATTTGATGTAAAACTAAGTTTTGTTCCAGAATGACAATCCGAACGTCAGAAGCGCCCAATTTTCAAAGCAGAGCTACACGGTTTTAGAATAAATCTGAAATGAAAGTATATAAAAAACGTATTTTGCTGATGTTATATATTGTTAATTTTGTGAGTAAAAGCATCCAACTGCAAATTTAAATGTAGAAATGGCATAACATTAATTATATAAGTTTATATGAAGGAAAGCATTCTAAAAGCTTGTGTGCGTTTCTAATAAAAATATAAATAAATAAAAAATTGAAAAAAATCGAAATTGTAGTCACATAAATGATCTATTTTTATCTAAGTAGATAATTAAAAAAAAAAAAAAAATGCAGTTTTAAAATAGAAAAATTGCTTCTGCTAGCACTATTTCAAACTTAAAACCCATTAAAAATACAAACAGAATATGAAGGATTCTTATATATTAACGAAAACGTGTCCGATAAAAGTATTAGCAAAATAGGCTTTCCCTTTTTATACAAGAAATTATGTAAAAAAATTAATTAATTAAATAATTAAAAAATTATACAGACACGACATTATTTCATTATTTAAAACATGAAAATCTGACATTGACAGATTTTAATTTAGTGCCAGAGGCCTACTGCTAAACTTGTTAATATCGACAAATTCTTCTTTAGTTAATTCGTGACGATCTAAATTCCATGATAAAGTTTTCATTAAATCAAACCAATGTGTTTCAGCTGGAGATATTGTAACAAATAACGTTGGAAGTCCAAACTGTCTTATAGCCGCAAAACAACGTTTTTTCTCTTTTTCCCAATGAGGGGGAGGTGTGCCTTGGGGGGGACTCATGTCAAAGGTGTGCCTTGGGGGGGGGACTCATGTCAAAGTTGTACCTTGGGGTGGACTCATGTCAAAGTTGGGCCTTGGGGGGACACATGTCAAAGTTGTGCCTTCGGGGGCGACTCATGTCAAAGTTGTACCTTGGGGGGGACTCATGTCAAAGTTGGGCCTGGGGGGGACACATGTCAAAGTTGTGCCTTGGGAGGACTCATGTCAAAGTTGCACCTTGGGGGGGACTCATGTCAAAGTTGGGCCTGGGGGGGGACTCATGTCAAAGTTGGGCCTTGGGGGGACTTCATTCAATAAATCCCCATTCAATAAACCGACTGAAATAGGCCCTTAGCACTATTAAGAGTGTATTATAAAAATTCGACAACGCTGTACCGACTGAAATAGGGGTACCTTGGGGGGGACTCATGTCAAAGTTGGGCCTGGGGGGGACTTCATTCGATAAATCCCCATTCAATAAACCGACTGAAATAGGCCCTTAGCACTATTAAGAGTGTATTATAAAAATTCGACAACGCTGTACCGACTGAAATAGGGGTACCTTGGGGGGGACTCATGTCAAAGTTGGGCCTTGGGGGGACTTCATTCAATAAAACCCCATTCAATAAACCGACTGAAATAGGCCTCTAGCACTAATTAAGAGTGACGTATAAAAATTCGACAACTGTACCGACTGAAATAGGCCTCTATCACTAATAATAATGAAAAAAAACTTTAGATCTATAATGACGTCAATTTTACCCTGCAAATTTGATTTTTCACAAAATTTTATATCAATTTTAATATTTACGCGTAAATTTCTTTTCATTAAAAAAATAAATAAATAAATAAATAAAATAAAATAAAATAAACTCGTAAACATTTTTGGCAACAACTAAAACTTAAAATAAATTATGTATTTTTGTCTAAAAAAGGGCTTCTTCAACTTTTTCGATACTGTCTGTTTCTATACTGATTATTATTAATTTTCTTTTCTCTTCTTTTCCTTTCAAAAAAAAAAAAAAAAAAAAAAAAAAAGATTTTGATGAAATTCTGGCAAAAGCAGAATTTAGTTTAGTACGGAGGACTTTTATTATTATTATTATTATTATTATAACATCGCTTTTAAATCATTCATTTATATTTTCCATAAATTTTCGATTTCGATAAATGTCCAATAATCGTAAAACTGGCGACAATGTTTTATCCTTAGATTGAGACTAATACTCCTCCTTACTAAAAAGTTATACATTCACATTAATAGCATTGTCAAAGTACCAAACAACTATACTTCGTTGTTACAAGTGTACTAACTACTACAGTTAATATAAAATCAATTTTTACGCTAGAGTGCATGCACAAGAAATAGTTTTCAAAATTTTGAATTTCTATATGTATATACACTTCACCATTCCTGCATTAAATCTTCATTAGTATATTTAAACAGCTTGTAATGTAAAGAATTTGAACAAGGAAGGAAAATATTTTATGTTAGTTGCTTCCATTATATCATTCAATAATTCACTCACATCTCCTGACAAAATATTTGAAGGATAATTTCCATAACTTTCGTGAAGCGAAGAACTTGCATGGAGACATATTTCACATCGTAAATGTATGTCTTTATATTATTTTGTGTTAGTCTACGCTATTATTTTATCAGGATGAGATAGACTGTTAATTAATTTCTTTTGTTAATAAAATAATACTCTTTTATCGAGTATTTACTTGTTTAGGCTTGAAAATTAGGCGCATAGATTTAAGGAAGTTCTATGCATAACAAAAGCATGCATTCAACTATGCATTCAAATTTTAAACGTACAGGAATGTAAGTTTCACTGAATCTCGCAAAAAAGAATTATATATATCAAGTTATTTTTTTGTGAAGATGTTAATAAAAGTTTGAGATATGAATTTAACATTAGCACCTTCAAACTTTGAACGCTTATAACTCTATTAAAAAAAAAAAAAAGAAATGAAAGAAAGCAAAATATACAACGAATATACTTTTTCGCATTGCCGAGACCCCCAGAAATTCAAATACAAGATAAAAATAGCGTATTACAATTGAAAAAAATCAAAGTTACTGTGCGTTTATATATGTAGACGACCCCCCCCACCCCATACATTTAAGGAAGTTCTATGCATGACATGAAGTTCCTTAAGCATTTTTATTTTCATCTAATAGGAATGTAAGTTTTTTTGTAAGAAGTGTTTTTAACACCATTATTAGTTTTACAGATCCTGTGTTATTATTTTCAAAAATTTCTTTAAATACATTTTAGTTGGGTGTTACAAAGACAAATCTAATTTAATACTACGATTTTTACAAAAGGAATCTTGTAACAATAAAAATTTGTAAAATCATATATATTTAAAATTTTCTGTGATAATAAGTAAACCCTGTTTTCTTCTTTCTAAAATAGTTTTATAATTTTCATTAAAGTGTTTTTACAAATAATTTTCATATAATAGATTTTAGCTTTTGAAAATATAATAGTTTAGGTAAAAGTAATGCAACAAATCATTAAACAACATAACTATTTCAACAATTTCACGCGTATAGTACCACAGTTCATAATGTTATGGACAAAATAAATGAACAAATTACAATCTTTTTTAAGGGTTTTTCTCCAAGAATACGGTATAGGAACCCTTAGAAAAACTTCATTTAGTTCTTTTCTTTTAGACTTGTTTCTAAATTGTGGTAGCAGTATACTTTAACCCTTTCACTACCAATATTTTTTCTGTGAAAAAATAAGTATGAAATAAATTATCTGAATCAGCTTCATTTAATAGACGGTATATTTCCTCAACTAACCGTTCTACTTCCCTATTCAAGGTAGTTGCAGGTCTAAAAGAAAAAAAAAAAAAAAAAAAAAAAAAAAAGAAAACCTCCAGAAAAAAGTCTCATAGTATATGTTAAAATCGCCTTGGGACATATATGTCCCAGTGGTAGTGAAAGGGTTAAATGAACGAAATTACCTTGCCCGTCAAAGATAAGATTAAACCACGTGCTACTATGCCTACACTTTAAGAAATAAGTCAAAACTTCATAGTACAAGAAAAGAAAGAAAGAAAAATGTTTCCCTACTGGAGTCCAAATCTATAATTTGAACTACAATAAAAAAGATGCATTCTTCTTAACATAATAATACGTTCTTTAAAGAAATAACTTACAATTTAATAATTAATTAATAATTAATAACAAATTTAATAATAAATTGCAACTTAATAATTTGCTGCAACATAAAAAATAAAAGTAAACCATAGTAGACAAGAGTCGATAAAAAAAATTTACTTTTCGATCAGTTAAAATCATGTATTTATATAATTATAGAAAGTGAAAAAAAAAATTGAATACGAGCAATGTACTATTCAAATACATATTCTTTAACTGGGTTTAATTAGTTAGTATATTTTACTATTATTAAAAAAAAAAAAAAAAAAAAAAAAAAATCTGATATGGAGCTACATGACATCTTTATACATCCATTAAAGTATACATATTGTTACGAAAGCATTGACACTTTTGTGTGAGATAACTGATTCGTAGATAAACAGGCAAGTTCCAGTTCACAAACATCCCAAAAAACAAGCAGAAGAAACAAAAAACTTCTACTCCAACCACAAAAGTCACGATAATAAGATCATATATATTGCCGAAACAAATATACCGTAATTTTCCGCGTATAATCCGCAGACAAAATATGTCATTCCTCCACCAGAAATTTTGTTTACCCCAAAAATCTATAATATTTTGAAGAAACCGCTCGTACAAACAGAACCTCGTTTGCTAATTAAAATTTCTGGTGCAGAACTGACTTACCTGACCTGCGGATTATACGCAGAAAATTACGGTAGTAGTTTTTTCAGGAATCCTGAAATTTCTTCACAGCTTTTTACAGAATCTCTCATTGGAAAATGTACAGCCCAGTATTCAGTGAAAAATATTCGAGTACAGTAGCCTACTTTTATTTTCTTTGGCGAAAATGAACGGCGGGAAACGATACATTTTACCAAAACAATTAACTCCGTTGAAATTGAGAAAGGGTTTACAAATTCTGGCTATCCTGAATTCATATTTACCGCAAAAGGTGACCGCTAATCTCGCCAAGTAGCGAAGTAGGTTGTCAACGAATATTTTGGTCTTGGCATCGATTTTGGCGATTTGGCGTCGAATGTGCCGTGTTGGCGATCGTATTTGGCGAAATTTTGTCGTTTAAAGTTGCCAAAGTTTGAAAGCTTTAATTTCAATAAGAACATATTTCTAGAATTTTCCGGAAAGATTCAATAGTTTATGGCGCAGAACTAAATTCTTCAAAAGTTATATAAATGACTAACAAGACTATAAAAAATGAAGAGTGATTATTAATGGACTAGAACTTGCCTATATCTTTATGTGCTACTTTCTATATGGTATTACAGTAAAAGTGGTAACAGATGGTAGTTTTCATTTCCACGAGGGTGGGCGTTGACTTAGCATCAAATTAGGCACTTAAATATGGCGAAAAGAGCTAGTTTGAGATTTCTAAAGTGTAGAAATTCTAACTTCAATAGGAGTCGTGTTCTGGAATTTGCAATGATTCATCATTGGTTCCTAGCGCAGAACTACCTCGAAAATTCTATAAACCACTAACAACACCCTTGTTGAATTCAAATTCCATTCAGACTTCGAAATGTTCGGTTATACCTGAATTAGTGAAATTTCTAAATCTATTGTGTATTTAACAATGTTTATTTGATTTCTGTGGTAGGAATGAATGTTTCGTTGGCTTGTTTAAAAAATATTGATTGATTATTGATTCTTATGGCACAAAAAAGAGTGTTATTAAACCGTTTACTGAATATTCATTAAATAAAATGCATTCATAGACTAGGACCTGCTTATGTCTTTAAGAATTACTTTCTACACGCAAAAAAGTATCGACAAATTTCATAACAATATCATTACGGGCTCTGTCTACGAGCTCAATATCCATTAAATAAAGTGCACTCGTCGACTAGAACATGCTTATGTCTTACTTTCTATACGCAAAAATTACGACAACTTTCATTATAATATCATAACGGACTCTATCTTTGGGCTCAATATTCATTTAATAAAAGGCATTCATCGACTAGAAGCTGCTTATGTCTTTCAGAATTGTTTTCTACATGCAAATATATACACAACATACATAACAATATCATTACGGACTATATCTACGAGCTGTATATTCTTTAAAGAAAGTGCGCTCAGCAACTATAACCTGCTTATGACTTTAAGAATTACTTTCTCTACACGCAAAAATGTGGACAAATTTCGTAATAATATCACTGCAGGCTCTATCATTAGCTTCTTTTGAAATCTCTATGTTGGCAGGCCATATATAACGACCAAAAGTTTTGCTTTTTCGGTCATAAAGAATTTAATTTTCGTAGATATCTATAAACGGGTGACAGAAAGACTAAAATGGGAAGTTCACAACTAGTTGTTACAACAAACCTAAATGCCAATTTTCAACGTCCTACGCCTAACCGTTTTTCAGTTATGCGAGATACACACACACATACGTATATACAAACGTCACAAAAAGTCGTGTAAAGTCGCAGGTATCTCCATAATAAGAGCTCGAATTAAGACCAAAGTTGCTGATATACAACTAGACACCATGACAGTCAGACATATAAATTTGCAAGATTCTACAAGCATTCGTTTTTGAGTTATGCGAGATAAAAAATCCGTTTCGCAAATCGCTATTACAATACTTCCTTTTATCTTGTATAAGGAAAAAAAAAAGAAAGAAAAAAAGTTATACTTTCACATTAATAGCGTTGTCAAAGTATCAAACAATTGTTTTTAGTTATTACAAGTATAACTACTAAAATTAATATAAAATCAATTTTTACTTTAAAGTGTTTGCATGAGAAATAGTTTTCAAACTTTTGAATATCCTTATGTATTTTCTGTTCGCCTTGTGCTGCTTTAAATCTTCATTGGTATACGTGAACAGCTTGTAATGTAAAGATTTTGAACAAGGAAGGAAATATTTTATGTTAATTACTTCTGCTATGTCATTCAGTAATTCATTCAACATCTCCTGACAAAATATTTCAAGGATTATTTCCATAACTTCCGTGCAATGAAGAGCTTTCACGAAGACATATTTTACATTGTAAATGTATGTCTTCATATTCTTTTATACTAGTGCACGCTGTTACTTGAATATTTTATCAGGATGAGATGAACTGTTAATTAATTTATTTGTTAATAAAAGAATACGCTTTTATCGATGTATTTATTTGTTTAGACTTGTATATTAGGCGATTACATTAAGGAAGTTATATGCATACTAAAAGCATTTCCCGAAGTTTTTATTTTAATCTTACGACAACGTAAGATTTTTCGGCAAGAAGTATTCTTTATCACCATCATTAATTTTACATTCTGTAGTATTATTTTCAAAAATGTTTTAAATACATTTTAGATTGATGATACAAACAAAAATTTATTTCAGTAATACGATTTCTGGAAGGGAATCTTGTAACAATAAAAATTTGTAAAATCATATACGTTTAAACATTTCTATGATAATGGAAAAAATCAACTTCTCCCCTTCTAAAATAATTTTATGATTTATATTAAAATATTTTTACAAATAAGTTTCATATAAGAAGTAGATTTTATCTTTAGAAAATTTAATAGTTCAGGAAGAAAGAGTGTGACGGATCATGAAAATAATAACTCACTCTTCAGTTTGCGCGTGAAGTACCACAGTTTGGATGTTATAGACAAAATGAAATCAGAGAATTACAATCTAAACTTTTTATCGGTTTTCTCAACGAATGTGGAATAAAAACCCTTAGGAAAACTTCATGGAGGATTTTCTCCCCAAGATCTAGGACCCCAGTGAAGACAATCGCTTTTAGCCCTTATAAGGAGTGTTGGATAAGTTATATTCTGCACAATTGTAATTACCAAAAGTAAAGACTTGTCCCGGAAACTTTTAATAAAATTTTACATTAATAATATGAAAAAAAAAACTTCATTTATATTTTAAATGAGTGAAAATACTTTGCCCGTTAAAGTTTGAACCACATTCCACTATGCCTAAGCTTTAACAAACAAATTAAAACGTCATAGTAAAAAGGAAAAAAAATGTAAAAATGTTTTCCTTCTTGAGTCCAAAAACTAAATTTTTAGCTACAATAAAAAAGCTACATTCATCTTAATAATATGTTCTTTAAAACCATAAATTACTACATTTTAATAAAATATTTACTACAGCACAGAATAGCAAAGTAAACTAATAGACAAGAATCGGTAAAAAAAAAAAAAAAAAAAAAAAAACTTTTCGACCAGTTATAGGGTTTTTAAGGAAAAATGAGTGAAATTACCTTGTCCGTCAAAGGTTAAACTACATACTATTATGCCTACACTTTAGCAAATAAGTCAAAACTTCATAGTAAAGAAAAAATGAAAAATTCTCCCCTTCTGGAGTCAATAAAGTATATTTTTAAGTACAGTTTAGAAAAGAAATAAAAAAAGAGAAAAGCTGCATTCAACTTATTAATAGGTTCTTTAATGAAATAAATTGCTACAACTTAATTATTAATTTACTACAGCATATAAAATAACGTAAACGGTAGAGACAAAGGTCGATAACAAAAATTAATTTTCGATCAGTTAAAGACTTGTATAATGACAGAAAGAGAGAGAGAGAAAATACATCCAATATACTACTAAAATACATCTTTAACTAGGTTTAATTAGTTAGTATATATTACAATTCTTAAAAAAAAAAAAAAAAAAAAGAAAAAAAAGAAAAAAAAAAAAAAAGAAAGAAAGAAAGAAAAATTTTACTTCCACATAAATAGCATTGTCAAAATAACAAAAAAATATGCTTAGTTATTACAAATATAACTATTAAAATTAAAATTAAATTAATTTTTACTTTGCATTCCATACACATGAAATAATTTTCAAAATTTTAAATGTCTTTATGTATATTCTGTTCGACATTGCTACATTAAGTCTCCATTGGTTTTCTTAAACAGCTTGTAACGTAAAGATTTCTTAACAAGGAAGAAATATTTTATGTTAATTACTCCTGCTATATGATTCAATAATTCATTCAGCATCTCCTGACAGAATATTTCAAGGATTATTTCCGTAATTCCCGTACAATGGAGAACTTTCACGAAGACAAATTTTACATTGTGAATGTATGTTTTTATATTATTTTGTGTTAGTCCACGCTGTTACATGAATAGATTATCAGAATGAGATGAATTGTTAATCTTTTCTGTTAATAAAATAATACGCTTTTATCGAGTATTTACTTTTTTAGACTTGTAAATTAGGCGCAGACATTTAAGGAAGTTGTATGCATATAACAAAAGTATTTCCCAAAATTTTTATTTTAATCTTACCGGAATATAAGATTTTTCGACAAGAAGTGTTTTTAACGCCATCATGAGTTTTACATATATTATTTTCAAACTTTCACGAAGACAAATTTTACATTGTGAATGTATGTTTTTATATTATTTTGTGTTAGTCCACGCTGTTACATGAATAGATTATCAGAATGAGATGAATTGTTAATCTTTTCTGTTAATAAAATAATACGCTTTTATCGAGTATTTACTTTTTTAGACTTGTAAATTAGGCGCAGACATTTAAGGAAGTTGTATGCATATAACAAAAGTATTTCCCAAAATTTTTATTTTAATCTTACCGGAATATAAGATTTTTCGACAAGAAGTGTTTTTAACGCCATCATGAGTTTTACATATATTATTTTCAAAAATGTCTTTAAACACATTTTACATTGATATTACAAACACAAATATAATTTAATTATCCAAAAAAATCATATAGGGGAGAACCGTGTATTATGGACCATCGTGTAATACGGTCCACGAGGAAATTTATATGTTCAACACTAGATGGTGAAACCATCTCATTGCCTTTAGTGAATATTATTGTTATACAAAGCTTGTACATGCGTACCTGTATTTGGACAATTATGAAATTGAGTTTGCGATATATATGATCATTCATGTAACAGATATGTTAAAATGAAAGCATTACTTTCTGCTGTTAGGCAATTGTAATATAATTTTCGCGTTAATAGTAGCAAATGTACTTATTTTCTGAACAATTTAGACATGTGTTTCATCTGCGCCAATTTGCATAGCGATATGAGAGAGGTTTTGTTAATGATCGGCGTACATATGTCGCACACTCAAATTCTTGAGGCTGCAGAACAGGTCAGAGAAGCAGGGGTAATCAAGCTATCACTTCTTTCACATACTACACATTGGATATAGCCTTTGGACCTCCCTTTTTTCGTCCATGAACTATTACATTTTTAATTCATTTATACTATTCCCAAAAGATGGACAAGTGTATGAGGGAACGTGCTGGACACTTCGTTTTACAATTTCAATTGTGTCAACTATTCTGGAAGGACCCCCTTTCGGGAAAGACCTCGTGGTTCATATTACATGAACGTATGTACAACATGGACCATCAATACATAAATAAAATAATTATTTCCTGCAATTATTAATAGTTCCCAGAGTGCTTTACCAAGCTTAAACCATGCAACTATACAATTGTAACGAGCAGCCAACAAATTAAATCTTTTTATTTTAATAATTTTAGTTTTATGAGCATTCTTGCTTAAGGGGTCCATAATACACGGTTCTCCCCTATATTAAAAGTTTTGTGTGATAACGTGAAAATCCAGTTTTTCTCCCTTCTAAAATAATTTTATAATTTTCATATTGTTTGAAAATTATTGTTAGAAACAATTTTCTTATAATAAGTAGATTTTATCTTTAGAAAAATTTAATTGTATAGAAATAAGTGTGACGAATCCTAAAAAACATAGCTCTTTCCTTAGATTCGAACATGGTGTACCACAGTTCAAATGTTATAGAAAAATAAATCAGAGCATTACAACCTAAATATTTATCGGTTTTCTTCAATAATACTGGATAAGAACCTTTAGGAAAACTTTATAGATTATATTTTTTCCCATATCTAGGACCCTCAAGCAGAAAATCGTTTTTAACCCTTATAGGGGGAGTGGGTAAATTATACCCCACCTAATTTCAATTCCCAATGGCAAAAACTCGTCCTAAAAAATTTAAACCAAGTTTTACTTTAATAATATAGAGGAAGAATTTCATTTATTTCTTTAATTTTACACTTATTCGTAAATTCTGGCGATAATATTGTACTATTAAGAAAGCAATATTTGCACATATATATATATGTGTGTGTGTGTATATTTCACTGGTCTTAACACGTTATTTAACACAAAGGTGCCCTCCGAAGGGTCATTGTGCACATCGAAGTCAGATTTTCGAATTTTTGATTAGTTTTCTTTTAATTAATAAAAATATGAAAATAAGACTTCCCATTTCTATAATGACGCAGAATGCAGAATCTTAGGAGAGATTTGATTGGTTTATTTGATTTTCATTGATTTGAGTGTATTTTACATTGAACTACAACTACGTTATGAGGAATTGCAAGAGATTTGAATGGTTTATTTGATTTTCATTAATTTGAGTGTATTTTACGTTGAACTAGAGCTACGTTATGAGGAATTACGAGAGATTTGATTGGTTTATTTGATTTTCATTGATTTGAGCGTATTTTACGTTGAACTAGAGCCACTTTATGAGGAATTACGAGAGATTTGATTGGTTTATTTGATTTTCATTGATTTGAGTGTATTTTACGGTGAACTAGAGCTACTTTTAGATTTTATTTAAAAATATTTGAAATTTCAATATTATAATATTATGCGACTTTTACAGAGAACAAATTACGATCTGCGACGCAGGCGTCCGAGAGCATGTTTTTTGGTAAAAATTTTCACGTGTCTCTGACCAGCTAGCTTATTTTAAATGAGCGAAATTACCTTGCCCAAGCCCATCAAAGCTTGAACCACATACTACTATGTCTATACTTTAAAAATTAATCAAAACTTCATAGTAAAAAAAAGTTTAAAGTGTTTGTTAAAAAAGTTAAAAATGTCCAAAAAATTTATTTTTAACTACAGTGCAAATCATATTAATAATATGTTCTTTAAATAAATTACTACAATTTAGTAACTACTTTACTACAGCACAGATTATAAAAGTAAACAAGAAGATAAAAGTCAATAACAAAAATTAATTTTCCATCCGTTAAAGACTTGTAATAATAAAATGATAGAAAGAGGAGAAAATTGAACATATGCAGTATACTACTCAAATAGATATTCTTAACTGGATTTAATTACTTACAAGGAATAAAAAATGTTGAAAAAATCAATCTCTTCAAAAAATGTTGAAAAAAAAATATATGTGGTTCTACTCTTCTTAAAACACCAGAAAGTGAAAAAAATTATCTTCTGAAATGAATTACAGCGACCACAAAAATTATAAAAATTAAGCACTTTTGGCGATTTCACATTGCTAGGCGATTGATTTTGAGTACTTGGCGGAGAAACAAAACACGGTTCTGTTCGTACACGGCAATCTCGGTGCTAGCGAACTGAACGTCTAAATCGTCAAATACGCTTAATTTTGATAATTTTTTGTGGTGATATAAAATCAATTTTTACATTGGCATGCATACATGAAAATGAGTTTTCAAAATTTTGAATATCATTATGTATATACACTCCGCCATTCCTGCATGAAATCTTCATTGGGATATTTAAACAGCTTGTAATATAAAGATTTCGAACAAGAAAGAAAATATTTTATGTTAATTACTCCTGCTATATCCTTCAATAATTCATTCAGCATCTCCTGACAGAATATTTTAAGAATTATTACCACTACTTCCATGCGGTGGAGAGCTTTTACGAAGACATATTTTACATTGTAAATGTACGTTTTAATATTCTTTTGTGTTAGTCCACACTGTTACTAGATTATTTTATCAGGATGAGATAGACAGTTAATTAATTCCTTTTGTTAATAAAAGAATACCCTTTTATAGAATATTTACTTGTTTAGACTTATAAATTAGGTGCATACATATAAAGAAGTTATATGCATAACAAAAGCATTTTTATTTTAATCTTACAGCATTTTCGGCAAGAAATATTTAACACTATCATTAGTTTAACATACATTATTATTTTCTAAAATCTATTTAAATACATTTTACATTGATGTTACAAACACAAATCTGATCTAACAATCCGATAAAAATCATATATATTTAAAATTCTGTGTGATAATGAGAAAATCCAGATTCTGTCCTTTCTAAAATAGGTTTATAATTTTCATTAAAGCAATTTTTTCAAATAAGTTTCCTATAATAAGTAGATTTTATCTTTAGAAATATTAATTATACAGGAAGAAGCGTAGCGAATCATAAAAATACATAGCGCTTTCCTGAATTTGGTGATTGGTGTACAACAGTTCAAATATCATAGGCAAAATAAATCAGAGATTTACAACCTAAACTTTTGAACGGTTTTTTCCAAAAATACGGGATAGGACCCCTCAGAAAACTTCACACATAAAAAGGGAAAAGCGAATCTTGTCAAGAGACTTGCCATCTTTGTGATACTAGACGTTTGCCTAGTACATTGACAAATTTGCACAAAATTACGCAAAATTTTAAACAACCAAAACACTACATGACAATCATAGTTAGTCATCAGACACAAAAGTCGTGTTATTTTAATATGTATCTTTAATAATGTTTCGTCTGATGATCAGTTTTGGCTCTAAAACTTGTCAGACGACCAGTTTCCCTGGTGCAGTTTTCGTTTTCCTCAAATTTGACTGGTTAGTCAAATGAGAGGATAAAAATAAAATGTTCCAATCTTGTCAATCAATTAAGAAGGATTTTCCAAGTGTAGATTCTGACTAACTTACCTTGTTTGGTATCTGCGGTTGTTGACAAACTCTCCTGGTCTGATAATTACCATTGTCGACTAGCCTTCTTTGTCTGATAATATTAACTTTCCTAGTCTGCAGTATTATTTTGGATAAAAATCAACTAAACACGCGTCATTGTAAGAACGGATGGTGCTGTGGTAGCGTGTTTGACTTCTGATACGGAGGTCTTGAGATCGGTTCCCCGGAAGGGCATTTTGTATTTTAATTTTTTCAAGTGTAGATTCTAACTAACTTTCCTTGTCTGGTAACTGTGGTTATTGACAAACCTTTCTGGTCAGATAATTACTATTGTCAACTAGCCATCTTTGTCTGATAATATTAACCTTCCTAGTCTAGGGTATTGTTTTGGAGACTAGCTAGTACACATTTTAAATGAAGTATCCTAGTCAGCTGTTTGGGTTAGTCTATTCTGTATTGTCAACGGAGCACTTTACCTGGTCACTGTGACCAATTTTTTTTTCTGTGTGTTCATGGAAGATGTTCTCCCCCAAATCTAGGACCCTCGTATAAGCAATCGCTTTTAACCCTCATAAGGACGGTTGGATCATAGCCTCGTAAACTAGATGCCTTCCGCGTGGTCGGAAACTTGGCGATAGACAGCGCCACTTGGTGCAGAATGCGCGAATTTTTTATTCCACAGCCACCAAAAGTATTTAAAAGTGAGATTTGATATACATAAAAGGCGAATAGAATCGAAGAAACGTCAATTATATATATCCCAAGCTATTTCCACAGGTTTCATCGCCGACGCTCACCCTTGTGCCCCTGTGGCGAGGAAGGAAATGCATTGCATTATTACTTTAACTGTATCCTCACGTCTGCCAAACATATCAGAAATCCCTCCCCCAGACCAGTAAACTGGCTGGACAACATTTTAACTAGACCAAATCTAATTAACAAACTCAATAAGATTTTCTCCTTATTAATGGATATATCAAATGCCACTGATTAATGTTGTTATCAATAACACTGCCTACTGGCTCAGGCAGGAACCTAGACCTCGTCAAGAGCAACGTAAACAAGAGTATCATGCACATGCTCTGCTGTAGAAATGGATTCAACGATCAGTAACCTGCTGTCCCTTGTCGCAAGAAGCGCACGCCCAGCAACAGGTGATTGCACCACAGAACTTATCTTAATATGTTTCAGCTGTTTACCTCATGAACTCTAAATGAACTTTATCGACCAGAATCAATTCAAACTAAGAACTTTTCTCTCAATTATTATTTTAATCTCTCTCGCCCTTTGTCGGTCTTGAGATACAAGCCTGGCGAAACTTTGTATTTTTTTTTAAATTAATTTATTTTATTTTATTTTTCAATAAATTTCGGAGTAGTCTCCTTTGTCTCGACATTGAATCGCTCAACATCGCTCTAATAGCGACGAGCGGGGGCTGCTCCCTGTTAAATTATATATATCATATGTCACTTCTTAAAATTATTGGTGACAGTTAAATAAAAAATCGCGCAATCTGTACCAGGTGGCGCTGTCTACCACTTGAACTGTTGCCAAGTTTCTGAGCCAGGCGGAAGGTACATGGTTTAGAAGGCTATGGTTGGATAACACCTAGTTTTAATTCCCAACAATAAAAACTCGTCCCGGAAATTTTTAACAAAGTTTTACTTTAATGATATAGAAGAAAAACTTCATTTATTTCTTTTCTTTTAGGCTTATTCTTAAATTCTAGTGGATGTTTACTTTAAATGAGCGAAATTATTTTGTCCGTCAAAGGTTAAACTACATACTACCATACCTACACTTTAACAAATAAGTCAAAACTTCATAGTAAAGAAAAAATGAAAAATTCTTCCCTTCTGGAGTCCCAAAATTATATTTTAACTACGATAAAAAAAGAAAAAGATAAAAAAAAGGTGCATTCATCTTCATAATGTGTTCTTTAAAGAAATGAATTACTAGAATTTAATAATTAATTTGCTACAGCACAGAAAACCAAAAGTAAACTAGTAGACAAAGGTCGATAACAAAAATTATTTTTCTATCAGTAAGACTTGTACAATTATAGTAAGAGAAAAAAAAATGAATGCATGCAATATATATTTATTCTTTAACTGGGTTTTATTACAAGTATTTAGTGCATTTTACAGTCATAAAAAAAAAAAAAAACCTTCTATAAAACAATTTATACTTTCAAATTACAAGCATTGTCAAAGTATCCAACAATTATATTTAGTTATTACACGTTTTTTTTTTTTTTTTTTTTTTTTTTTTTTTTTTGACGTATTTTGTATTTTACGTAGATTTGTATTCCTTTATCTTCAGATTCTTTTGATCTCTGTCAGGTGTTAGGATAATATCTGTATCGCCTGATGCATTGGAAATAAAAAAACGTTATTACAACTATAACTCCTAAAATTTATATAAAATCAATTTTTACTTTGGAGTGCGTGCACAAGAAATAGTTATCAAAATTTTGAATATCTTTATGTATATACACTTCAACATTCCTGCATTAAATCTTCATTGAGATATTTAAACATCTTCTAATGTAAATATGTTTAACAAGGAAGGAAATATTTTATGTTAATTACTTCTGCTATATCATTCAATAATTCATTCAACATCTCCTGACAGAATATTTCAAGGATTATTTCCATAACTTCCGAGCAGTGAAGAACTTTCACGAAGACATATTTTACATTGTAAATGTATGTCTTCATATTCTTTTGTACTAGTGCACGCTGTTACTTGAATGTTTTATACGGATGAGATAGACTGTTAATTAATTTCTTTTGTTAATAAAATAACACGCTTTTATCGAGTATTTACTTGTTTAGGCTTCTAAATTAGGTGCATATACATTTAAAGAAGTTATAAGCATGACAAAAATTTTATTAAATCTTGCAGAAATGTTTTGAAGGAATAACTGTTCTAGAGCCAAGGTCGTTTAATAAGGGTTTTATGCAATCTGATAAATAATATTCCAGAGAATCGAAATATTGTTTATCAATACTTTTAAAAATCACAAAATAATAGTTACTTTTAAAATCCCTATAAAATTTTTGAAAATAAATTACTGCTTTCGTGAGAAATCGATGCTTCTTGCTCTTACCAGTGGCCGTAAGGTCTTCCTTTCATATCTGGCAAATGTGAGATACCGTTTTCGATCTTGTCGTTCGATGTTTTCCGCAGGTTTCTTCTCTGAAATTTAAGTAAATACGAACTAAGACTTTTTAGAACGATCCCTACGAAGAGTCATTCCCCTTAAGCCTAGCAGCCTAGAGCAGTCAATATCACTGCTCTGTATGAAAATTGTATACAACACCATTTTTGCAAATTCTTATGTAAAATGACCTCCTGAATCCGATTAGGACGGCCATTTTTTCCTATCACCCACTGTTTTTTAGGGACGGATTCCTTTTTTTATCACTTTTCGGTAATTTTATGGATATAAATTTGATTTTTAGGGGGGAGGGGGTATTTTAACTGTTAAATATCTTCTGAGGGGCTACAGTGTTGGAAAATTCTGAAACATGAACATTTGGGGCAAGGGGGAAATTTAGGGGGAGGGAGTTGGCACTATCATTATGTATTATATATCTTATATATTTTTAATCTATCATTAATGTTATTTATTAAACATTATATTTTTCAAACTTCTTTACACACAATAAATTTAAAGCCAGCACAACCGGTTTCGAAAGGACGAAGCCTTTCTTCATCAGGTGCGAAAAAACACGCGCTACTGCCTTGGAGGCAAAAGCAAGACTGAAAGCAGGGCAAAATCCAGAGGGGGAGGAGCAAAACAACCAACCAATACGAAGCATCATGCAGGACCAATGAGAGAGGAACACACACACACACAAAAAGAGGGTGGGGGAAGGAATAATCAATTTTTTTTGTTTTATTTATTTGATTAAATTATACTAATAAGTAAATTTAATAAAAGTTATTTATTTATTATTATTTTTTTATTAGAATTATTTTATTATAACTATTATTATGCTATAAACATAATGAAGGAAATTATTTAATTGAATTAAACAAATTTTTCCAGTCTGTAGACAGCAAAGTGGAATCAGAATTTACATTCACAATTTTATGACGATTAAGGTAAATAGCTAAATTTTCCAAAAAATCCAGTTCGGAAACGCGTTTGGCATGAAAGACAATTTTGGCACTCTTAAAATTAAAACTATGATCAAATTCCCAACTGTGCATCGCAATAGAAGATTTAAAAATTTCTTGATTAACAACATACCGAGAATGTTTACGTAAACGGCATTCAAGATTTCTTTTTGTTTGACCAATATAACATAAATCACAATTATTACAAGGGACATTACAGATACCCCACTTATGAAGCTCGGGAACAGGGGATTTAGTTGAAAGGAATTGAAATTTATTGACAGGTTTAAAAATAACGTGAAAATTGAAACGCTTCAAAACTTTGGCTAATTTAAAACATAAGGGGGGATAAAAAGACAAGAGAACAAGATTATCATGTTTAATTTTATCATCAATGGAAAGAGTAGAATTAGAAGTTGGCCTACTGAACTTTTTGAGAGCTTTATCAATTATAGAGGGTCTAAAAACCTCTTCTTTAAGAGAAGTATCAGAACAAATTTTAAGGGCACGATACACGTAAGTGTAAAAGGTGCCAATTTTTTGTTTAGACGGATGATTAGAGAGAGCATGGGGAGGGTTAGAAACAGAGAAAGGTTTCCTGTACACAGAGGTTTTAAAAGAAGAATCACACCTAGTAACAAAAACATCAAGAAATTGAAGTTGATTACAATTTTCTAACTCGAAGGTAAACTGAATATGGGGATCAATAGCATTAGCATTATTAAGAATGGCAGACTGGTTTACAGATGAATTTTCCAAATTTTGGTGAAAATCAATAAAACGGAAATGGGACATCGGAAACAGTAAGTCCGTATCTTAAAAAAGACTCTAACGATTTTCTTTAAAGTTGCTATGTAAACACTCTATTAGATTTCCTTTCTAACGATATAGTTGGTTATTTCAGGAAAATTGATAGGCGTCCTGTATAAATAGCTCAATTTCAGGTCTCGCAAGTGCCTTTCTTTAAAAATGGCTGTACAGATTTTTTTGAAACTAGACATATTAACTCCCTTATAAATATCCTTTTGTATGTAATTATTGTTTTCCGGTCAATAATTGCGTATGCCAAGTTTTGGTAAAAGTTGGTATCTCAAGAACGGCTCTAATGATTTTCTTGAAAATTGTCACATAAATCCATTTTAGATATCCTTTCTTGTGTATTACGTGGTTATTACAGGAAAATTAACAGTAATCCGCTTAGGTAAGTAAGTTTTAGATCTCGGAAATTGGTGTTTCAAAAAATAACTATCAATTTTTCCCTTATTTTGTAGCTCAGTAAACTCAGTTTTACTTGCAATGTAAAGTCTGTAACTTTAACTATACAAACTCTGTTTTACATGTCGTTATATCAGCTTTCTCTCATAGAAAATTTGGTTAGGTGTCTACTTCGTTAGGCCAATTTTATGTTTTCTGATCGCATTATTTTTAAAAAATGCATATAATACATGTAATATCGGGTAATGGAAGACGTGTGGTTGTTTAACAACAGATTTTTTTTATTATTATTATTATTATAACTTATTATTAGAGAATCCCCTTTATCGATACTGAGTATTAATATTTACTTCATGTAAAACTTCAATATTCTGTCTTTCGTCTTTGTTATCAATTCAGGAAATTATAACAATAGTTTATGCAAAATGAGAGTATTCAATGATAAACTATTTCTTATTTTGTTTATTACTTTAAGCAATATTTAACTCCTTTAGGGGTGCCGTTTGCATGGTGAAAACGCAAATTTCAATTATAGATTGCAAAAACTGACCCCGGAATTTTTTATATATATATATTTTTTTTTTAATTATTACTTAAGACTAATAGCTTCATTTATTTCTTCTCTAAAATTGTCTGTGAATTCTGGTGGCTTTTGATTTTAAATGTGAAAATTTACTTTCCACTCAAAAAATGAAAGGGCTAAGTTCATAGTAAATTTTATTAATAATTTTTCTTGATCAATCTATTAATGCAAATCACTTTCATACAAAAAAAAAAAAAAAAAAAAAATGATTCGTTTAATCAATAACATTTCATGGCTAATACTTAGAAATATTTTTTTAAACATGATACATTAAAAAATAAATAAATAAATAAAATAAAATAAAATATGTCTATAAGTAATTATTTATATTAATTTAATAAAATTAAACATAATTAATACGGCTCATTACTATATTAAAATCAATGTAACATTTAAAATGAGATAATGAATACGAAAATTTTAAAACTTTAAAAATGCATTGTAATTAAAAACATTAAAATACACGACAGACGTTTCGGCTAGAACACTAGCCCTCCTCGGTGTCAAACATACAAGCACAACATTTACAAAAAAAGTCATAACGCATCATAACAAGATTATATATTCAGGAGGAATAGCTTTAGTGATTTCCCTCAATAGTGATCATATTCCTGATTTTGACAACTTTAAAATTCTAGCCTCTAATGTAAATTTATATGAATCCCGTATTTTTCTAGAAGGCGCTTTTACTAAAATGCAACATTCTGCCTTGAACGAGGCTAAAGCTATTCCTCCTGAATATATAATCTTGTTATGATGTATTATGAATTTTTGTAAATGTTGTGCTTGTATGTTTGACACTGAGGAGGGCTAGTGTTCTAGCCGAAACGTCTGTCGTGTATTTTAATGTTTTTAATTAAAATGTATTTTTAAAGATTTAAACTTTCGTATTCATAATCTCATTTTAAATGTTACCTTGATTTATATTAATGTTTATGTATATCAAATTAATGTGACTAACATTATTCGTAAAATAAAAAATAAATAAAAAATTGTTCATGCGAAATTTCTTTGTTAATTTCTTTATCGCAAATTAATTTGAAAAAAAAAAAAATTAATTCTGTCGCCAATAAAGTTTCATAATTTTCACTTTAAAAACTGTTTATTTACACTACCTTTCGATAAATGAACGGACACTTTCCATTTAAGACATTATTTTTAAATATCTCAAACAATACTGTAGAAATCAGCTTGAAACTTCAGAAGTGTGAAAAACATGTTATACTTCATCCATTCCAGTGAAATATTTCCCCCTAAAGTGAAAGGGGGACCAGTAAAAAAATAAAGAAAAATGAAAGTGTTTGGCATCACCCTGTAAAAAGTAATGCTTGAAATGCGATCTGGCTGTAGCATGCGATCATGGGGGCTCACTCTTATTATCTGTATATTTTTTTATGTCTCCACCGCATGTAATCAGGAATATATAACGGTTTCTTTCAAAAGTTGCAAAAAAATTGTCACTTCTTTATCTATAACACGCAAGGTATTAAACCCAGTGCAAAGCCATTTTCAGGCATCTTGACATACAATATTAGACACAGCATACTGCAATCAGAATAAAAAAATATTAACTATCTAATAAAATATGAGCATTTTTACTAAATAATTTTTGACTGCGCATGCGTAAAATTTTGTGAAATTTCATTTGTATAATTTAATAGCCAAATGTATTGAGCTACTTATATATATATTAAAAAAAAAAAAAAAAAAAAAAAAAGTATCGTGTAAACTCAAAAAGTTGTACGCTATAGAATGAGCTGCTGTTCAGTTTCTCTCTCTCGAAAAAAAGCTAACCTAATATAAGGGGTTTTACTCGCATTTTTATTTTGATTCAATAAATGATAATATAGTTTTCGATGATTGTAAATAAATACTAAGAAAGCCCCCTTACCATTTTCTTATTTTTGGGAATAGCTGAAATTCAGTTCATTCTAGCACGTAGAATGTTTTGAATTTATACGATATTCGTTTGAGGTTTTTTATATAAGTACCTCAATACATTTGGCTGTTATATTATGCAAATAAAATTCTCTAAATCTTGCGCATGCGCAGTCAAAAATTATTTAGTAAAAATGCTCATGTTACGTAAGATAGTATTTTTTCTTTCTGATTGCAGTATGTTGTGTCTAATATTTATGTCAAGATTTTCCTGAAAATAGCTTTGAATACCTTGCGTGTTATAGCTAAAATATTGAGATTTTTTTTTTCTTTTTTAATTTTTTAAAGAAACCGTTATATCTTCCTGATTACATTACTCTGAAAAAAAAAATGATTTCTGATACCATTCATGCAGAATCTTATGTAAAATAACCTCCTGAATTCGAATATGACTCCAATTTTGCTCAGTTACCCATCGTTTTCTTGAAACACCATCCGATCCCATAATTTTTACCTTTTTCGATAATTTTATGACCATAAATTTGATTCGATGAATGAAAAAGAATTATATTAACACCTAAAAACAAAAAAATATATAAAGTTTAAAAAATAACATTAATAACAGATTAAAAGAATATAAGATATGTAACACATAAAATTTTTCCCTTGTCGCAAATGTCCATGTTTTACAATTTTCCAACTCTGTAGCCCCTGAGAAGATATTTAACGGTTAAAATAATCCTCCCTCCTTCTAAAAATCAAATTTATAGCAATAAAATCCCCGAAAAATAACAAAAATAGAGGCCGTTCCTAAAAAACGGTGGGTAATAGGGCAAAATGAGCGTCATATTCGGATTCAGGAGGTCATTTTACATAAGAATATGCTGAGATGGTGTCAGAAGCAATTTTCATGCCTAACAGTGTTACATGGGGTGGAAACATAAAAATTCATACAGATAATAAGACGAAGCCACATAATTCAATGATGCAGCCATATCGCATTTCAAGCAATAAATTTTAAAGGGTGATGCCAAACACTTTTAATTTTCTTTAATTTTTTACTGATGCCCCTTTCACTTTTGTGGCAAAAATTTCACTGAAATGTATGAGGTATAACATGTTCTTTACACTCTTGAGGTTTCAAGATGAATCGTCTAGTACTTTTTGAGATATTTCAAAAAAACATCCGAAAGCGAAAGTATCCGGTCATTTATGGGAAGATAGTGTATCTACAAAATATAAATATACATATTTAGGTTTTCCAATCCATGTTTATCAAACTAACGTGTCTAATACCATAAGTAGTACAGTTTTCTTCATACTAAATTTTCTTGTTCAATTTATTAACCTTTTACACGCCAATGTTCCATAAAAATTAAATATCATGAATACTGACTTGAACAAATTATCAGATACAATAGAAAGATGACTTGTTTTTTTGAAATGGAAATTACAGTTCAATCTTTAAAAGGAAAATGTATAGAAAATTATACAAATGACATATTTTACCATTTTTTCCTTTTACCTCGCAGTTTAAAAATTCACCTAATTTAGAAAAATAAGCAAATGATTCTAAAAATGGGCTGGCAAGTTTAAAATAGCTTGCATTATTAAAATATAATAAAATATAATAATATTAAAATATAATAACATTAAATTAATAATATTAAATTTTATTATTATTTTTTTAACCCATTTTAATGATAGAGTTCTTTAAACTAAAGCATTAGAAGGCAAAATATGTAAAAAAAACTAATTTAAATTATACCCTGATCTGAATGCGGCGCGTAAAAGGTTAATGAAAAGCACTTTGATATAACAAAATTTTATTCGTTCAATCAAAAATACATAGATAATATTTTCGAAAAATCTAATTTTTTGCATATAATAAGAATGTAAAAAATTCAATTATTTATGCATGCTAATATTAATGGCTATGTTTATCAAAATAATATAATCAACAACATATGTATAAAGAATTTTTTTTTCTGTAGGAAAAATCCTCTTTCATTCCATCTAGCAAATCAATTTGTAATAAATAAATTTGATTCTCTCAGTCAGTAAAAGATTGTGGCTTTTTGTATTTTTGTATAGAGTTCTAGTGTACTAAATAGTGTACAAAATATAATATTTTTGCCTGGTTATATTATATTTATGATTATATTAATCAAATTAATACAACCAGCAACGCAAGTATTAAGAAATTTTTGTTCAAACGAAATCTCCTTGTTCATTTCTTTTAATGCAAATGATTTTGCAGTAACGAAATTTGTAATGCTCAATAAATAAAAATCCATAGATAGTAATAAAAAAAATATTTATTCGTTGAATAAAGAAAAGATGTAGAAAATTTATTTATTTATGTCTATCTGTTATATTTAGATCTACTATGATACAAACTGTGCAGTCAAAGGAAGCAGCCTGCTAAAAAACAAAGACAGCAGTGAAGTTCTAGTTAAAGATCGCTCTCTATCATTGTATGCATTCCCGAATTAAGGAAATAACTGTCACATACTTACACCCAAAAGATTATCTAATGAACCGTTGTACGTCCGCTTCGCTAATTTAATTAATGTGTCCTTTAAGTTTCTCCACAGGAAAACTCGAATAAAAGAAAAAGAAGAAGCTGGTGAATGATACTGTATCGCTTTCATCGCATCACATTTAATATGTAATTAATCAGCGAGATAATTTCTTTTTGCTACATGCAGGGGTAAAATTTTGCTATTTGGCAAACTGAAATTTAATAAAAGTAAATTAAAATATTTTTTATTACATAATAGAAATAAAAAAGAGAGGAAGGTTGTTTTTTCTTTCAAAAAAATGCTTAAATATATAAAATGCTTATATAGAAAAAAATATAATTAATTTAATTTTAATAAAATTAAAAAAAAAAAAAAATATTCTAAAAGCCAAAAATTATTGAGATATTTTATAAATTTTAATTTTCTAAAATTCTTTACTTTCTTATCTGTAATAAGTAAGATGTTAAATCGATATCTTAAATATCAACTGAATATTAATTCTCGTTTCCTGTTTTTAAATATTTATGTGACAAGGAAAATTATATGCTAAATATGTTGAGACCGTTAAAGATATTTTTATACGATTGTCTCCAACGATTGTCTTCAATATTACTGTATAAACATTCTATTAGATGTCCTTTCGAATGATATAGTTGGTTAGTTCAGGAAAATTGATAGGCGTCCTTTTTAAATGGCTCAATTTCAGGCACTGCCAGTGCGTTCCTTTCAAAACGGCTGTATGGATTTTTTTTCAAACTTGCAATATTAACTCTCTTTTAAATATCCGTTTGGATATAATTGTTTTTCGGTCAACAATTGAATATGCCAACTTTTGGTAAAAGTCTGTACCTCAAAAACGGCTCTAACGATTTTCTTGAAAATTGTTACATACGTCTATTTTAGATATCCTTTCTCGTGTGTTATTACAGAAAAATCAATAGTCAGCCTGATCAGATTGATCAGTATTAAATGTTGGAAATTGGTGTTTCAAAAAAAAAAAAAAAAAAAAAAAAAAACTCTATTATTATTATTATACACGTGTATTAACTAGGGTTTAACCTGGCAAAAAAATCATTTTAGCATTTTAGCGAAAATAGGCAAGCACTATTTTAGCCTTTTCGAAAGTTAATTCTTTTGATACCATTGATTTCTTTTACTTAGCTTTGTTATCCTCAGTTTTATTTTCTATTCTTATGGTGATTTTAACGAAGCATCCATATTTGTGACTTTAAAAATATGAATCAGGGAAACTATGTTTTGATTTTAACAATAGAAAAAGATGTACTCATATCATATGTGTAAAATGAAAAAGCAATTGAAAAATTAACTAAAGTGTAGTGGTAGATAATCATGAAATACTAGAGCCAAGAATGCTTCTATGAATCAAATTCTGAATTCTGACATACTTTTAAATATTTTTGCATTTAAATTCAATCATTAAAAATTAAAAATAAATCTAAATTACTATATAAATAATCATTCCCAAAAATTTCAGTCCTTTCGTAGTTTCTGCCTGCAAATATTACAAAAAAAAAAAAAAAAAAAAAAAAAATACGAGTTATTATATAGAGATATTTTATACGGTTATCCAGTTTTAGCTTTTTAGCGAAAGTCTGACCAACATGTTTTAGCAAAATATGATAATTTTTAGCAAAATGCTAAAAAAACTAATGGCAGTATAAACCCTGGTATTAACTTCCTTTTACCGGAAAAACTGATAGTCATCTTGATCGGATAAATCAGTTTTAGATCTCAAAAATTGGTGTTATTTTATTCATTTTTTTTCTTCAACTTGTTGTATGTAAACTCTGTTTCACATGTATTTACGCTTGTATTAACTTTCACCTACTGGAAAAGTTTTAGTTGTCTATTTCATTAGGTCAATTCTCTGTTTTCTGTTCACATTATCTCCAAAGGGTGCATATAATACGTGTAACAGTGGGTAATGGAAGTCGTGTGGTTGTTTCACAACAGATATTTTTTGTTTTTAATTTTTTTGCCACAACTTCAATAAGTCACGACAATCAAAGAGAAAAAACAATATTATGCAAAAAATTACTCGCACAGAAAAATATTTCTATTTTGCTATAACTTAAATTTTATTCTTCTTCATATCCCATTCTCTTTATATTAGAATTTTTATAGCCAATAACAACATTTGAATTATTCTATAACAGTCTTTTGTACAGTAGTGTATATTATGAAGAGTTTGCTGTTCTGAAGTACAGTAAATATTCTCATACAGTACATATTCTGATTCAGTACATATTCTGAATCTAATTATTTATGTTAATTTTTAACTAAAAAGAAACTATTTTCAAATTTCTTTTTTCGGGTAAATGAAAAAGAAACGAATATTCACCTTTTCTGTCTACTTAAAAAAATTATAATCATAATAAAACTAAAATGAAAAGGGAATTACAAGTGTGGATATTTTTTGTCTCTTCTTCATCTGGGATTTGAAATCTTTGTAACAAAACATGCCAGTGCTAAATCTTGTGAAATCCAAAAGAATTTACCATCATTCTGATAGTTATTTTTCTATTATAGATTCCCGTAAAAGTCTCTTACTGTAAGATGAGTATTGGTTTAATAATGTTGCGTACTCGGGGGTTTGTGAATTGTCTGTGAATGAAAGGCAAATCTTATAGAGGCTTAAAATTTATTTACGAAATTATCTAGAAGATTATAGCTCTATAAACCAATTTCCAATCTTCACCAGAAAACACCGCTTAAATAACAGCTTAATCATCAAATTCACAGTATAAACTGTATCAGAGAATTAACACACAGCACTGTGCTGCAAACAAAATTAGCAAGAGATCAGTTCGAGCACTATACCGTAAGGCAGTTGGCGAGAAACTGACTGACTTGGCTGCGAACCGATTCTTTATATACCTACGTAAAATTGAATACTCCAATAACTTCACAACCAATCAAGCTAGAGCTCAGATATTTGGTATATCGATAATACGGATTTTATCGCCAAGGTCGCGAAAAAAGTCGCCAAATTTGTCGTCAAGGCGATTACCTGTCTTGGTGAAGCTTTTTAACAGGTTTTTGAAGTAAAATGAGCTATTTTAATGCGAAAACAAGTTAGAAATGCAGAAAATTAACATTTCATAACCTGACTAAGCCGCTTTGAATGAAATTACATAAAAATAACCACTGTTGTTTACAAATTCGTAACAATAAGCATGTGTAAATCCTCACCATTTCTCATGTTCAATTTCCCTCGTGTTAGTCAGATAATGTCTTGCCATCTTATTTAATCTCTAACATTTGTGCACGATCATACGGTTAGAAGAAGTGAATGATTTTTTATCTTTCTCTCAAACACATCAGCACAAGTAATATAACAAAACATATTTTCTTTTCTTCACTTAAATAAGGAGTCACTGAAAAATGTGTCAATAGCGTAAAGCTTTTTTGCACAACACTATTAATAACAGAAAGAAATCTTTTACATTTTGATATAAGATGTAGGTACAGTCGGTGGCAAAAGTATCCGAGCACTAGAAAAAAATCCAAAGTAAACTTAAAAGTACACTTAATACAGTTTTGTCAAATAAATAATTGTCGAATCCTGTTCTTAGTCAGTCTAAGAACATTTTTCGACAAGGACTTATTTAACAAAACAGTATTAAGTGTACTTTTTACTTTCTTCTATATTCAATAGAAGAAAGTATTGGGTTCGTAAAATTTTTCTACTTCCAGTTTTCGATGGATTTACACGTTTTGAGAGGTCTAGAACACGATTTTACCATTTTTAGAATATGTCTGTCTATCTGTGTGTGTGTGAAAAAAATTTCGTGGCAACTGTATCTCCGGAACTAATGTTCAGAATTGTATACAAATTTACATGCAGATGAATCTTGACCTAAATTAGTGACTGTGAACTTTTCGTGTCAACCGCTCAACAGATGGCGCTGCTATACAGTGATATCTGCAATTTACGAGTAGGCTATATATCTCAGGTTCTATTGTGTATAAGCAAACAAAACTTGATATGTAAGAATGTCATTATGAGACATTATGCTGATTCAATTTGAATGCTTATCGGCCAACAGGTGGCACTGCTATACAACTATTTCTGCAATTTAAGGGATGGATATATCTCAGGAACTAGTGCACAGAATCGAATATAAATTTATATGTAGATGCACCTTGACCGAATTTAGAGCCTTTCAGCTTTTGGTGTCAATTTTTCAACAGGTGGTGCTGCTATACAGCGATTTTTGCAGTTTAAGGAAAGGCTATGTCTGATGTTCTATTGCGTATAATCAAACAAAACTTGACATGTGAGAAGGCTATTATGAGACATTTTACTGATTCAAGTTGGATGCTTATAGGCCAATAGATAGCGCTGCTATACTATAAAATTCCTCGATAAAGGGAAGTCTATATCGCAACTTGTATGGCATATAACTGTACGAAACTTGATATGTAAGATAACTATTGTAAAAACACATTTTTTAAGATGTTATTTATAGACAATAAAACTGTCTTTCTTTGGATATTTAGTGTTATTTTCCTCTAAAATGGAAATCATTTGCTTTCATCTTGTTAGATAATTTTAATAAATAACAGTTTTAATAAATTATTTGCCTTTAGTGAATTTGTATAGGAAAATATAGAAAAAAGTCTTGTGGTGGCCACAACATACTAGTTTTATATAGGAGTTTTTGCTAGTGCTCGGATACTTTTGCTGCCGACTGTATTTAATTTAAATCAGTTATTATTATTCAGTCACTTTTGAAAAAGGAATTTTCAGATCCTAACAAGCTAAAATAAAATAAAATTACAGATTTCCTGCGTAATAACCATAATTGTATAAAGCGTTTATCGAAATTAATGAATCTGTTTTGTAATGTACAAGGGTTCTTTCTGCCCTTAACGACACCTTTCCTAACTTCATTTATAAAGAAACCTTGCATCATTTTTCATCTGTAATATGATTTTATTAAAATAAATCTGATATGGGCGCAACTGGTTGACGTGTCTTCCTTCTAACCATATAAAGCATATTTTCAATTAGCTAGAATAGGAAACATCATTTCCTAACTAAAACATGACATCGTACATCGATCAAAAAAAAAAAAAAAAAAAAAAAAAATCCCAAGAATTATATAATGGCTGTTCGCTGTTATAAAGTTTCTGTGCTTCCATGTCTGTTATTAATTTATGAAATGATTGAGGTAGAGTGAAGAAACACTCCGTAGTTTTTGTTTTAAATTTCTGTACAATTTCCTGCTAGTTATATTTGTTTTACTTAATACCTTGTGAAATTTTATATTTTTGAGCACATATTAAAAACGTATTTCGATTCAAAGATATTGTAAAAACAAACGACTTAGAAGTGACGATAAAAAAAATATTGCAAGAGTTTTTCCGTACTTAAGTATTAACACTTTCACGTCCAGTATTTATTTATTACTTTAGAAAACGAACCTCGCCTTTTGGCTTTCCTATAATATATTGATTTAGTTAACAAAAATCTTATTCGTATTCGTGTTCAAATCACTTAAATTTTACCTTTAATAATTTATGCGGCAATTGCCACTGATTTTTACATAAGCTAATGATATTAACGGGTTAAAAACTGTTATGTCTCCACATATACGGAATGCAAAATATGTGACCAATAAATAAATAAATAAATAAATAACTTCTATATAGCAAAGAAATGAAACAGAAGAGTACGTCCGTATGTCTACTCTTTAGACAGTTTAATACAATTCCAGTTATGTTTTGATGAGGATTGCCTACCTGAAGGAAAATCGTCTTACAAAATTGTTTGGGGTTTTCCTAATTTCTAGACGGCAAGTGACTTTACAAATTAGGGAGAAAAATACCAATTAATCCCTTTTTTTAAGTACATCGTTGGAAGATAAATATATATATTTTTTTTTCCAAAACCGAAGTTTAGTTTGGAGGAAAAGGTATAGAAGAAATCATTTGAGCGACTTTAGAACCTGGGCTCGAATCAATTTCTTTAGTTCGGTAAAATTTTCAAGGCATATCTGGGGTTAACAATTCCGGAAAAGTGCGCGTGTGAAGTTCTTTCTCGAAATCTCACAGGCTTGATTCTCCGTCTGAATACTATAAGTATCTTCAGATTTTCTCTAAAAAGAAAAAAAGATTCGACTCAATATTTATTGGACTTAATACTTCTCGAACTATGCTTTATTAATGAACACACATCTAAATTATGAATTAATCTGAAAGAGCGATTGAAGCTCATATGTGTAACCAAGAATTGGTTTTCTAAATAAAGAAAATGTAATAAACTATTTAAGCTTTTATCTCTGAATTCAAATAATTTTATACCGGTGCTAATTTCTAATTTGACTGAAACGTTGCAACACAAATACGAAAACTTCTTTTGTAAATTAATGAAACTTTTTAGAGGACCTATAAAAGACTTTATTATTATCGTTATTATTATCATTTTGTAAAAAAATGGTCTGTTAATAAGCATCTGACGCGTAAAGTATCAATATCAAATTTGATTGCATGTTTAAAAGTTCTTGTCTATCCATTCTTTTAACAGAATAAATATAAATTAAATAATTTATACTGTTAATTATTTTTCTTTTCCTATATCTCCTAAAAGGAGATATTATCATATGCTCCTTTTATCACTGATTGCGGAAATTGTAATTGACTATATTTGATAAATCAATTAAAATTAAAATTGATTAGATAATTTAATTAAAATTTAAATAGATTATTTAAATATAATAAACACTGACTATATTTGATTACTTAGAATCAAAAAGAACCCATTGTACTCCATGTGTTAAGCATAAAAATATACAGATATCTTTCCTCTACGTTAAACTATAAGAAAAAATACACATAAACAAAACGATGAAGTACCGTCAAAGATTCTTTCAAAAGATGCTTGCTACAGCCTAAACAAGTAAGACTATTAGTTTAAGATGTATACTGAGTATATCCTATTTAATTAACCCGCCAACTTGAAAGGAAAATATGAGAATGCAAAACCAAACAAAGGAGAGTGCAGACAGCTTTTCTGATTGGGGAAAACTCCCCTGTCTTTGTTCCTTATCAAGAGGCTACGGAAATAGCCTTTAGAATTCTCTGTCATTGGGGAATCTAATGAAGCAGAGGAGCGCAGGTGAGGCAATAATTAACGGCAAATATTTTCTCCATTTTCTAAAATATTTGCATCCATAAACCTTTAGATAACAGCTTTAAGGTTTAATTGAAATAATTTCGATGAAAAAAGAACTATTTTCGTTCACTTGAGACTTTGATTCTAAAATGCTTATATATAGAGTAAATAAATATAAAATAATTCATGTTACTTTGTCAAGTAAAAAAAAAGTCAGGCTAAAAGAACAAATGCACGCGTTTTTCCGTTCTTAAGCATAGCCTCCTGTAAACAAGATGCCTTCCGCGTGGCTGGGAAACTTGGCAACAGTTCAAGCGGCAGACAGCGCCACCTGGTACACATTGCGCACTTTTTTATTCAACAGTCACCAATAATTTTAAGAAGTGATACATGATATATATAATTGACGTTTCTTCGATTCTATTCGTCTTTTATGTATAGCAAATTCTACTTTTAAAAACTTTTAGTGGCTGTTGAATAAAAAAGTTGCGCAATCTGTACCAGGTGGCGCTGTCTACCGCCATGTTTCCGAGCCATGTGGAAGGCATCTAATTTAGGAGGCTATGACTTAAGTATTTGCATATAAACGCATACCTGGTAACATTTATAATTTATTTCGGAATACTCTTAGCCCCGCCCTTTTTTCACACCAGTATATTTTAAAAGTGTTTCTCTTCTTATTTCATCGCAATTACATGTTTAAGAAAATTTCTCTAAATTCATATTGGTATGAAAAAAAGGCGGGGCTAAAATTATTCCGGAATAAATTATAAATGTTACCAGGTATGTTAACGCCCATATAATTTCTCAATTTTAACAGTAAGTTATGCTTTTATACATTCCTTTAAAACGTTCCATTATTTAGTAAAATAATTTTACTTATTCGTTTTTAAAACAATTAAACTTTATCTATATTCATCAATGTGATCAGTGCCTCTGATTAATGGCGGGACACACTATCACCACAAATTTTTGACAGTACTTTTTTTACTCATTTATGACAAAAATTCCGCGCTTTCATACGGAAATTATTTTCCATAAATGATTAACTGCGTGGAAAATTTTTATTTCTGCATATCCAGTTAAACACCATTATTTTATAAAAATAATTTTCTCTATATTTTAATAAGTAATTTCTGTTTATTATAAGAGCATACTTGCCAACATACTAATTAATATTCCCTAGTATTGTTAGCGCCGCCTTCTTTTTCACACCAGTATCTTTTTAGAGTATTTTTCATCTTATTTAATAGAATTGCATTTGGAGAATATTACTCAAAAAATTTACTGGTGTGAGAAAAAGGGCGGGACTAACAACACGACGGAATATTAATTAGGATGTTGGCAAGTATGTAAGAGGTAAAATAATTCTTAAAAAATAATGGTAAGAGTATGATTCAACCTGAATCAGGCCCTGGATGCGGTAAATTTCACCTTCGTATACATTCTTGGATAACTTTTAAAGAGTTAAACACATACGCACGAAATCCTTTTGTTAAATTATGTAATACAGCTGCCAACTATTCGGTTTTTGGATACTGGTAAAGTTTTCTAAAAATAATAATAATTATAATAATTATATTTATCATATTTATAAATTTTTATTATATATATCAGTATAAAAAATTCAGAACAGTTTCACAGTCATAATGAAATATTTTAAAGTAACATCTAAACACTAAGCTCACTTATTTTTAGAAAAATAACCTATGGATAAGTTTTCGGTAGGAAAATGTTCATATCAATTTTGGTTAATATTTAAAACATTTTTCCTATTTTTCCTCCAAATAGAATAACTATAAAATAAATAATCTATGCCTTCGTTCTCTACGTTAAACTATAGTAAAAAATAAGAATAAACTAAACGTTCCAGTATTGTACAGAATTCCTTTAAAAGATGCTTGCTACAGCCTAAACAAATAAGACTATTAGTTTAAGATGTATACTGAGTATATTCTATTTAATTAACCCGCCAACTTGAATGGAAAATATGAGAATGCAAAACCAAACAAAGGAGAGTGCAGACAGCTTTTCTGATTGGGGAAAACTCCCCTGTCTTTGTTCCTTATCAAGAGGCTACGGAAATAGCCTTTAGAATTCTCTGTCATTGGGGAATCTAATGAAGCAGAGGAGCGCAGGTGAGGCAATAATTAACGGCAAATATTTTCTCCATTTTCTAAAATATTTGCATCCATAAACCTTTAGATAACAGCTTTAAGGTTTAATTGAAATAATTTCGATGAAAAAAGAACTATTTTCGTTCACTTGAGACTTTGATTCTAAAATGCTTATATATAGAGTAAATAAATATAAAATAATTCATGTTACTTTGTCAAGTAAAAAAAAAGTCAGGCTAAAAGAACAAATGCACGCGTTTTTCCGTTCTTAAGCATAGCCTCCTGTAAACAAGATGCCTTCCGCGTGGCTGGGAAACTTGGCAACAGTTCAAGCGGCAGACAGCGCCACCTGGTACACATTGCGCACTTTTTTATTCAACAGTCACCAATAATTTTAAGAAGTGATACATGATATATATAATTGACGTTTCTTCGATTCTATTCGTCTTTTATGTATATCAAATTCTACTTTTAAAAACTTTTAGTGGCTGTTGAATAAAAAAGTTGCGCAATCTGTACCAGGTGGCGCTGTCTACCGCCATGTTTCCGAGCCATGTGGAAGGCATCTAATTTAGGAGGCTATGACTTAAGTATTTGCATATAAACGCATACCTGGTAACATTTATAATTTATTTCGGAATACTCTTAGCCCCGCCCTTTTTTCACACCAGTATATTTTAAAAGTGTTTCTCTTCTTATTTCATCGCAATTACATGTTTAAGAAAATTTCTCTAAATTCATATTGGTATGAAAAAAAGGCGGGGCTAAAATTATTCCGGAATAAATTATAAATGTTACCAGGTATGTTAACGCCCATATAATTTCTCAATTTTAACAGTAAGTTATGCTTTTATACATTCCTTTAAAACGTTCCATTATTTAGTAAAATAATTTTACTTATTCGTTTTTAAAACAATTAAACTTTATCTATATTCATCAATGTGATCAGTGCCTCTGATTAATGGCGGGACACACTATCACCACAAATTTTTGACAGTACTTTTTTTACTCATTTATGACAAAAATTCCGCGCTTTCATACGGAAATTATTTTCCATAAATGATTAACTGCGTGGAAAATTTTTATTTCTGCATATCCAGTTAAACACCATTATTTTATAAAAATAATTTTCTCTATATTTTAATAAGTAATTTCTGTTTATTATAAGAGCATACTTGCCAACATACTAATTAATATTCCCTAGTATTGTTAGCGCCGCCTTCTTTTTCACACCAGTATCTTTTTAGAGTATTTTTCATCTTATTTAATAGTAATTGCATTTGGAGAATATTACTCAAAAAATTTACTGGTGTGAGAAAAAGGGCGGGACTAACAACACGACGGAATATTAATTAGGATGTTGGCAAGTATGTAAGAGGTAAAATAATTCTTAAAAAATAATGGTAAGAGTATGATTCAACCTGAATCAGGCCCTGGATGCGGTAAATTTCACCTTCGTATACATTCTTGGATAACTTTTAAAGAGTTAAACACATACGCACGAAATCCTTTTGTTAAATTATGTAATACAGCTGCCAACTATTCGGTTTTTGGATACTGGTAAAGTTTTCTAAAAATAATAATAATTATAATAATTATATTTATCATATTTATAAATTTTTATTATATATATCAGTATAAAAAATTCAGAACAGTTTCACAGTCATAATGAAATATTTTAAAGTAACATCTAAACACTAAGCTCACTTATTTTTAGAAAAATAACCTATGGATAAGTTTTCGGTAGGAAAATGTTCATATCAATTTTGGTTAATATTTAAAACATTTTTCCTATTTTTCCTCCAAATAGAATAACTATAAAATAAATAATCTATGCCTTCGTTCTCTACGTTAAACTATAGTAAAAAATAAGAATAAACTAAACGTTCCAGTATTGTACAGAATTCCTTTAAAAGATGCTTGCTACAGCCTAAACAAATAAGACTATTAGTTTAAGATGTATACTGAGTATATCCTATTTAATTAACCCGCCAACTTGAATGGAAAATATGAGAATGCAAAACCAAACAAAGGAGAGTGCAGACAGCTTTTCTGATTGGGGAAAACTCCCCTGTCTTTGTTCCTTATCAAGAGGCTACGGAAATAGCCTTTAGAATTCTCTGTCATTGGGGAATCTAATGAAGCAGAGGAGCGCAGGTGAGGCAATAATTAACGGCAAATATTTTCTCCATTTTCTAAAATATTTGCATCCATAAACCTTTAGATAACAGCTTTAAGGTTTAATTGAAATAATTTCGATGAAAAAAGAACTATTTTCGTTCACTTGAGACTTTGATTCTAAAATGCTTATATATAGAGTAAATAAATATAAAATAATTCATGTTACTTTGTCAAGTAAAAAAAAAAAAAAAGTCAGGCGAAAAGAATAAATGCATGCGTTTTTCCGTATTTAAATATAGCCTCCTAAACAAGATGCCTTCCGCGTGGCCGGGAAACTTGGCAACAGTTCAAGCGGTAGACAGCGCCACCTGGTACAGATTGCGCACTTTTTTATTCAACTATCACCAATAATTTTGAGAAGTGATACATGATATACATAATCGACGTTTCTTCGATTCTATTCGCCTTTTAATCCTACTTTTAAAAATTTTTGGTGGCTGTTGAATAAAAAAGTTGCGCAATCTGTACCAGGTGGCGGGTGGCGCTGTCTACCGCCATGTTTCCCAGTCACGCGGAAGGATCTAGTTTAGGAGGCTATGACTTAAGTATTTACATATAAACGCATACCTGGTAACATTTATAATTTATTCCGGAATACTGTTAGCCCCGCCCTTTTTTTCACACCACTATATTTTAAAAGTGTTTTTCTTCTTATTTCATTGTAACTACATGTTTAAGAAAATTTATCTAAAATCATACTGGTATGAAAAAAAGGCGGGGCTGAAAGTATTCCGGAATAAATTATAAATATTACCAGGTATGTTAACGCCCATATAATTTCTCAATTTTAACAATAAGCTCTGCTTTTATGCATTCCTTTAAAACGTTGCATTATGTAGTAAAATAATTTTACTTATTTAATAATTATTTTACTTTATTTTACTATAAAATAAATAATTTATGCTTCCGTTCTCTACGTTACTATAGTAAAAAATAAGAATAAACTAAACATTCCAGTATTGTATAGAATTCCTTTTAAAGATGCTTCCTACAGCCTAAACAAGTAAGACTATTAGTTTGGGGATGTATACTGAGTATATCCTATTTAATTAACCCGCCTACTTGAAAGGAAAATATGAGAATGCAAAACCAACAAAGGAGAGTGCAGACAGCTTTTCTGATTGGGGAAAACTCCCCTGTCTTTGTTCCTTATCAAGAGGCTACGGAAATAGCCTTTAGAATTCTCTGTCATTGGGGAATCTAATGGAGCAGAGGAGCGCAGGTGAGGCAATAATTAACGGCAAATATTTTCTCCATTTTCTAAAATATTTGCATCCATAAACCGCTATGAAACAGCTTAAAGGTTTAAATGAAATAATTTTGATTAAAGTGAAGCTGTTTTCGTTCACTTGAGATTTTTAGCTCTAATGCGATTATATAGTTTAAATGCACAGAAAATAAGTTGATATTATTTCCTAGAATCAAGAAAAAACAGAATTAAATAATAATAATAATAATAATAATAATATTAATAACAATAATATTAATAGTAATAATAATGCATGCATATTACGATTAATTGTATAGCCCATTTATTTCTTTAACGCTTTAATTTTGCTTCAATTTAGAGGGGAACCCTCCTCCACTTCCCCATGTTTTTTTTTTTTAAATAAAATATCCATTTGGAATAAAGTTTCTTCTATAAACCAGGTAAACTTTGTAACCACTGATACATATTCTTCCTAATTACAGAATATATATATATATATATATTATTTTCTGACAGATTGAGATGTAATATAAAAGTAAATTTTTGAAATAATTTAAAGGAAAAGATTTCCGAAAATTACACAAGTTTCTGTTATTTAACAGATTTTCTTTTTAATGAATTGTATAAATTAATACTCAACTTACCAATAACTATTTGGTCACTTCCGAATTTAGACATTTTTTCAAATATCTAGAACAATTCTTTGGAATCATCTTGAAACTTTGGTAGCGTACAGAACACGTTATACCTCATATATTTCAGCAAAAGTTGTGTCCTGGAAAGGAAAAGGGGACTAGTGAAAAATTAAAGAAAAATCAAAATATTTTGGATCACCCTGCTGCATGTGATTAAAAAGGGATTTTCTCATTATCTGTATTAATTTTTAACCCTTTGCGGCGCAAGACAATTCAGGTCATTTAAATTATACTGCCACCGGAATTCATGAACTAAATTAAACTAAAAGAAATTTTAAATTTTAAGGTTAAAAAAACCTGCCTTTTGTGATATGTTATAAACGTAAATTTTTGCTAAAAAGTTTCCGGGATGAATTTTTGCAGCTGGATCTTAAATTTTGCGTCCTCTCAGCAAGGACACCGCGCGTTAAGGGGTTAAGAGGTTGTCACATGTATTCATGGAGATATAACGGTTCTTTTAAAAACATTGAAAAAAAAATCACTTTTTAAATTATAACACGTAGAGTATTAGACCTACAGCAAAGTCCTTTTCAGACAATTTGACATACTACATTAGACATAGCATACTACACTAAGAATGCAAAAATGTTAAATATCTTACGAAATATAAACATTTTCACTAAATAATTTTTATCTGCGCATGCGCTAGCTTTTAAAAATTTCATTTGCATAACTTAATAGCCAGATGTATTGAGCAACTTATATAAACCCCAAACAAATGTCGTGTAAATTTTAAGAGTTATACGAGATAGAATTAACAAAATTTTAGTTCTCAAAAAAAAAAAAAAAAAAAAAAAAAAAAAAAATCAATATTTATTTATTTTATCAATATATTTATTTTATCAATATTTATTTACAATTAGCGAAAACACTGTAATATCATTGGGCGTTGATTGAATCAAAATAAAAATGGGAGTGAAACTTCTTATAGTTCAGCTTTTATTTTGAGAGAACTGAAATTCTATTCCAAAACCTATTCAAAAGAGGCTATTCAAAATTTATTGCAATATGTACCAAATGAAATACAGAATGTTTTTAATTAAACTTCCACTAAGAAAAAGGGGCCTCATAAAAGAAAATCAAATATGATACACGGAAAATGCTTGGTTTGTACACAATTTACGGTTGTTGGCCTGGTTCCTGCTGCTTCTGAAGTCTATACTCAGAAAAAAGTTTTGCTGGTTCAACAAAATTTGGATGCCATAACAAAATTTTCTTTTGAAATGTGCCTCATAAAAACAGTAATAAAATATACTCTCAGCATATCACATCATTTAAATTATCTTTATTCCGACGTTTCGGTTAATATTCCACTATTAACCATCCTCAGGGAAATGCTGTTCAAAAACTATAAACATAAACAATTTAAGCCATTCTAGGATACTATAAATACAATCCACAAAGAAATTAATAGGTGATTACATAAATTATATAAAAAATACTCAATATACATTTTAAAATGAGTTAAAAACACTTAAATCACCGGTTAATGATGGAATATTAACCGAAACGTCGGAATAAAGATAATTTAAATGATGTGATATGCTGAAAGTATATTTTGTTACTGTTTTTATGATTGTTAATAGCATATATAAGTGGAATATATATGTGTCTCAATGAAAATTTTGTTTAGATTAACAAAAAAATATTAACAATTTTTTTTCACTAAAATTTGTTTGTCTCTCGAAAAATTGTTCTGTTATTAAAAATGTAGTAAAGTTAATATAAAACTTTTGTTAATTCAAAGAAATACAGTCGGTAACAAAAGTGTCCGAACACTAGCAAAAATTCCTATTTTAAAAAAAGTACACTTCATACGGTTTTGTTAAATAAATCCTTATCGAATCATTTTTTTACACTGACTAAGAACAGGATTCGACAAGGATTTGTTTAACAAAACCGTATGAAGTGTACTTTTTTTACATAGGAATTTTTCTTAGTGTTCGGACACTTTCGTTACCGACTTTACATATAAATGAAATTTTTGCATTTTTATTTATTTATTTATTTTATTTATTTTCTTTATTTTCGCGAACCAAAACTAATTTATCACTTCTAACGAAAATTTGTATGAAAACAACTGAAATGACTTGAACAAGACACATTTTTCAGTTTTAAACAAATCTGTTCTCTAGGTGCGGAATTCATTAGTATGACCCCCATTTCCCGAAATGGAAAACTTTACTCCCAGCCTAGGCCCCGCCCTCTAACCTCTCCCTTCGTTCTCTATGAACAGCATCCTGTAGCTAAAAAGAGCAAACTAATTGCCACTAAATTTTGTTGGCTTGATTTAATTTAGTCTGTAACTCTACGGTCTATTTTTACACACCTCCGGTTTAAAGTGATTTCCAATATACCGAACCATTGCGAATATCTCTGCCTGATCAGAAAATCTAGCTTGGCACTTGGTAACACCACCCTACCTGATAGTTTAAGATTCTAGCAAGAATTTTTTGATTTTTAAGAAAAAATTATTGGTAAATAAAAAGAACTAAAAACAATATAGTGTGTCACTCACACGACATTCTCCTACCCTGTATATCAAAAATATAAAAACAGATTGCAGTTTAAAGGCAAGTTAACAAGTGCTGTATATAAATCTGCATTAAAAGCAATTGAAGATACAATTAAGAACAGTTTCATATTTGCCGACTACCTCATTATGAACCGTAAAATTTTTAGTTCCCGCCTTTTTTTTTTTTTTTCACACCAGTCATTTTTTAGAGTAATTTTATTCTTATTTAATCGTAACAACATTTGGAGAGAATTACTCTAAAAATTAAACGGTGTGAAAAATGGGCGTTTTTTCAAGGGGCGTTAACAATTGTACGGTTATTAATGAGATGGTTGGCAAATATGCAGTTTTATTTAAAAAATAATTATCTATAAGGGAGACTACCACCTTCTGAATCCCCCGCTTGAGTATAGTACCTTTTATATAGAAATCAAAGCTGTTATTAAATTTACAAATTCATTCCAAATTTACAAATTTATTCCAAATTATACAGATAACTTTTACCCGCACTATTCCTTGAAACATAAATATTGATCAAACTTTTCTAGTAGCAAACTCAAACGAACTTTAAAATACAACATTTGGATTGACTGAAGATATCTGTTTGAGTATTGAGGGAACCTCAAAGCGCTTAATTATACGAAAAACCAAGTGCTGAATATTGAACTTAAGGAAATATTTACCGTACGGGTATGAATATTTACCATATGTGCATGTGGAATTAATGTTAATCCCTTAGCAATTGCATTGGACGTGGTGAAATATAATAAAACACTTCCAGCTATTATATACACCGCGCGACAAAAAGATAGGTACAAAGGGTTTTTTCTATGATTTTTCATAAAATGACATTATCTAAATTGTGCTTATCATTTATTATTATCATAAAATAGCACTATTCCCGGACTAATTTTAATTTTAAGACTAATTTAGAAAAATTTAAGGTTAAAAATTTTCTAATTTAAGACTACACACCGCGACAAAAAGATAAGAACAAAGGGCTTTTTTTTTAATTTTTGAATATGAATATTTTGAATATGATTCAAATATTTAATATGTTTTTTATATTATAATATTTTGTTACGATAATATATAAACAGCACAATTTAAATAATGTTATTTTATGAAAAATTTAAAAAATCCCTTTGTTCCTATCATTTTATCGCGGAGTGTAGTCTTAAATTTGAAATATTTTAGTCTTAAAACTTTTCTAAATGAGTCTTAAAACAAAATTTAGTCCGGGAATAGAGTTATTTTATGATAATAATAAATTATAAGCACAATTTAGATAATGTTATTTCATGAAAAATCAAAGAAAAAACCCTTTGTATCTATCTTTTTGTCGCGGGGTGTATATATATATATATAAAAGAATGTTTTCACTTAATTATTGGTATGACCCAGTATGTCTTCTATAAATTATATCATAGCCTCCTAAAGTAGATGCCTGTCGCATGGCTCAGAAACTTGGCAACAGTTGAAGCGGTAGACAGCGCCACCTGGTACAGATAGCGCGACTTTTTTATTCAACTGCCACCAATAATTTTACGAAGTGATACATGATATATATATATAATCGACGTTTCTTCGATTCTATTCGCCTTTTATGTATATCATATCCCATGCTTAAAAACGTTTGGTGGCTGTTGAATAAAAAAGTCGCGCAATCTGTACCAGGTGGCGTTGTCGATCGCTTCAACTGTTGCCAAGTTTCTGAGCCACGTGACAGGCATCTAGTTTAGGAGGCTATGATTATATACACACCACATTATGTACTTAAATATAGTACTACTTTAATAACAAACAGTACAGCCAGAAATGCACTTCCGTCAATTTTCAAGTACAGTCCCTTTATATTGTAGTACTTTTGGGTAGTGCTGTAAATGAATGGTGACTGATTTTCATACTTTATTCAACACTAAACATGCTTTTATGCATATAAAAATATATAATCATTTCATTTTGTTTAGTGTAGCCTATAGATGTTCAACTTTAACTATCAAAGATTTCGACCATAGACCAGGGTTGCCAAATTTGGCCTTTTTTTTATTGAACAGTCACCAGTAATTTTGAGAAGTGACATTTGATATACATAATACACTATCAATCTTCGAAATGATTAGTCAAACGTTACAAATAAAAATTATTGGTGACTATTGAATAAAAAAAAGGCCAAATTTGGCAACCCTGCCATAGACGTACAATTATTTCAATTCTCTTGGGTATCTCTGTATAAGAATCTTTTGCTTTTTCTCAACGAAATGTTTACTATAGCATCCCTGTATGATAAAGCGTAGAATACTAAGTTTAAACTTCCGGCTGCTCTTTGTACTTGAGATAGGGTGATAACAGTCCCACAAGCACACCTAGACTAACCGCTTAAAATATGTATTTCGGGTTAAAGGGACCTCAAAACGTGGAAATACAACAAATACTCAATTTCGAAAATTTAGCTTCACGAATAATACTTTCTCTATCATATATATGAATAAATGAAAGTAAAAAAAAAAAAAAAAAAAAAAATACAATTATTAATAATTAAAAAAAAAAAAAAAACATAAAATATTCATTAAGTATAAATTAAAATTTATATTAAGACTTTTCTATTTAATTATCTAACTATATTTTAATTAACATTATAAAATATGTACATATGTATAACATTATATACGTTTATTATACACATTGTGCTTCTGTATAAACTTTCGCGAATAGAAAGGTTTTATATCGAACAACAACTGGACGAATCCTCATTAATGTGGGGAATATTAATATTCTGTGATCGAGAAATGAATGAAAGGATAACTTTAAAGCTATACTGATAATGAAGCATTTCTATTCTACCAATATTTATTTCGGGAGCTAAACAAAAGATTTATAGTTTCCAGTTCTTTGAAGAAAGATTTAGATTTAAAGAACACTTTATTGGGTTGTCCTGAGAAGCTCTCTCATTTAAATATTGATCGAGTTTCAGCATTATAAATTTAAATCAGTTTTATTATATTTCAATTACATTAATACATTATACAAAGTAAATTACACAAATGCAGTAAATTTGTAAAGTTTTACAAATACTGTATTTATATTTGTAAATTATAAAGTTAAAATTAATATAAATGTAAGAGGTCAGTCTTAAAGTGATACCGTAGCTTTTAAATGTACAAAATATGAAAAATAAATATGCCTTTATGACTTGCGCATTAAAAAGTCGCTAAAATCCAGAGACGTATTACTGGCAATTTTATATAATTTAAGAACGATGCTCCTGGTAATTGAGTTAGTAGGTACAGCAATTATGAAAGGGAGTAATTGAAAAGACAAGTAAGTTTACATGTTATATATGGAAATTGGGTCATAAGAAGTTTATAACGCTGAAGGCATCTGAAGAATCCATTAAAGGTCTATTCAGACAAATTTTATAGCTACTCGGCAGATCGAAGATATGCTAGGAATCATCCAGTATGTTAGGATTCATTGTATATCAAAAACCTTTCATTCATTACACTACACTGCAAAAGAAAAAAAATGAGTTCTGATATCATTCTTGCTGATTCCTATGTAAAATGACTTCCTAAATTCGAATATGACTCCTATTTTGCCCAGTCACCCACCGTTTTCTAGAAACACTTTTTTCCCCTGTTCGATAATTTTATGACCATGAATTTGATTTGATGAATGAAAAAGAATTAATTTAAGACCTAAAAACAAAAAAATATAAAGTTTAAAAAATAACATTTATAACAGACTAAAAAAATATAAGATATGTAATGCATAATTTCAGTGACAAATCTCCCCCTCCCCCCCCCCCCAAAAAAAAAAAAAAAAAAAAAAAAATCCCTTTGCCGCAAATGTACATGTCTGAGAATTTTCCAACTCTATAGCCCATCAGAAGATATTTAACGGTTAAAATAATCCCCCCTCCTAAAAATCAAATTTATAGCCATAAAATCACCGAAAATGATGAAAATAGAAGGTCGTTCTTAAAAACATGCAGGTGGATGTAGGGCAAAATGGGCATCCTATTTGGATTCAGAAGGTCATTTTACATAAGAACATGCTGAAATGGTGTCAGAAGCCATTTTCATGCCGAGCAGTGTTATTTAATGTATTTGTAGATGTACTTTTTTATTACACTAAAGGGTGTGGATTTCTTTTTTAAAGTAAACATAATTTATAATACGAATATGTTAGATTTAAGTGGATGTATCAATATATAAATCCTCATTCAAAAAAAAAAAAAAAAAAAAAAAAAAAAAAACTAATAATAATAGTAATATCTGCAACCGGGAAACAGATAAAATAATAATATTGTAGCTATAGTTAATTACGGATTTATTCTACAAATATATAATAGGTGCGGTAGTGAAACGGGCGATTTTGAAACCTCCACCCGCGATACAAATTTATTCGCAGCGATATAAAAGAATTACAACATGATTTTACAATGCTTGCAATTTGTGAGGAATGCTTCTGAACAACTTGCACATCTTGCACAGACATGTCACGACACAAAATGTCCATCACTTGAAAATGACATCACGTAAGTGTGCAGACGCGTTTCGCACTTCCACCCCTCTTTCTCATCACATTACCCATTTCCTCAAAGTTATGTACCCACAATTTGATAGCATGCGCCGACGGAACTGGGGCATGACGTGGGAGATTGTAATGAGCACGAAATACACGCTGCGCGACCACGTAACTGCCGTTGTTTTTGTAAAACGCCTTCACAGAAAAAGCGCGTTGTTCACCGGTCCACGACGCCATCTCAATTAAACACCGATATCAGGGTCAATGGCAAAGATTTGTTGTCCAGATGGCACCACTCTTGTTTTCTGTTTCCTGACGTAACTTACTATTTCCAGGGTTTCAAAATCGCATCGCCCGTTTTACTGCCGCACCTGTTACTTGTGATTGAAAGAAGTATTTTGCTTTGTAATTACTTCTGTAAGTTATACTTTAAATCAGGGTGTTATTATTTGATTACTTTTAAAGACTGATTTATTTAAATATTTAAGTATTGCAGTATCAGTATTTGTCTCCTTATAAATTCAAATAAAATTTTATCCGTACTAAATACAGTTTATCGTTGCTTCATTTTATATTTTCATATAATTAAATGAAAAGTCTGCCGAAAAAGTCTGTTGATGCTTTAAATGAAAAGTCAGAACGGAATGAAAATTCTATTGATAATTTTTGAAAATATAAAAAGGGGAATATCTGTATCAAGAAATGTTGGATAGCAACTCTTATTGTTATCTAATACTTGTATTGTTACTTAAACTAGGCAAAAGAGAAATATCTTACGCATTTCATCTGGATATTATTTTTATCATAGTTTTTTTTTTTAAATAAAATACAATTTGATTGCAATTGTTTTGTTTAAAATTTAATTGCTAAGTTCAGGGTTTTAAGGTCACAAAGCAAGCAAGACCCTGAGAAAAAATACGGTGTAATTCTATCAACTTTAAGCCTTTTAACCAGATTTATATACCGATTTCTGTATTAATGCAACTCTAAAGATAAAATTCTAAGTTTAATTTTTGTAGAAAAAATTTTCAGCATTAATTTTAAAGTGTGTTTAAGAAATGAATATCAATTTCTAATTCTAAAATAGAATTCTTTCTAGCTTGTGTTTTAAATATAATGTTCTAAAATCTAAATTAATAAGCTGACTGAAAATATATATATATATATATATATGAGTACGGAACCGTATACGACGTAAAAGAGAATCTAACGTGACAGAGATAAATAGTGCATGAAAATTTCCTTAAAATAGACGAATTTCATTAAATTATTTTTTATTTATTTATTTATTTTTTAACACTGTTAAAATCTGTTGTTAGTTTGAGGCAAAACTTGGCACTAGTAGCTCCAACCACCTGATAGTTTTACCTTTTACCATGATTTGGTAATTTTAAGTGGAACCAAATATTGGTATTACGTTTTAAATTAACAAAAAATTCAAAATTCGACCGAGTCGGGGATCGAAGCGAACACGTTCTTGTCTCGATAGGAGGATTCTATGTCGACAGAAATTGTAACTCACAAATATACAATCAGAAACATGCAACACGTATATTTTTGACTATATTTTCAGAAGATTCAAAAGTGAGTGGTAAGACGATATGTAAGATTTATGAGTGTTTTAAATATTTTTTGTAGTAAAAAATGTTGTTTTTTGCGTACTTTAATATTTACTTTTCATTCACTTAAAATATATCTTTGATATTTAAATACAATATTTATCTAATAAATTTATGGAAGGAGCTAAATAACTAAAATATATAGATATGGTAATAAAGAAATCGGATATTCCTATAAAGAGTTTAAACGAAAGTAAAAATATAAATAAGTAGTAAAATAACTATACATAAATGATTGAATTTAAAGATGCAATAGGAAAAGTACGATTCAAAATTATTATTTTGATAATTATAGAAATTTTGAGAAAGAAGATGTTGTACGTTATACACTTCAAGAAAACTTTTCATAGTAATGTATGTTAATAAAATTTATAAATTAATAATTAAATTAAGTTCAACTAAATTAAATATTAGAGGAATGTTTTACAATATAAATAACTATAACTGGTTAAACCCATATGGAAACCCTTCTTCATAATCTAAGATATTTATTCCCACATTCCAACAATGAAAGAATATTTGAATATCACCTGCTTGAAATATCTGTAAAACAAGACGAACATTCTGAGAATTTCCTCTTAGACCAAGTCCTTTTCCTAAAGGGGGGACTTCTGTATTAACATGAAGCTAGAAGCCCTAAGAAACTTCCATAGCTTGAATTGCATTTAAATCAACTTCATACTGGTCATTTCATTTACAATATCGTTTCTACGTACAAAATCAATACTTGAAACCTTAGAAGTATCAGATACATATTTCTGAGAAAAAGTATTCATAATTTTGCAGCAATTAATTCCTAAAAATTTCGAAATGTTTAAATAGGGGAGAATTATTTCATAAAGTACAAAATTCTTTGTAGTTATTTTTAGTGTGATTAAATACCAGATGTAATTCATGTTTTCTTTTCAGATTTCTCAATCACATTCAAAGTAAAAATTACCATACATTAATTAAGTATTTACAGTGTTGATGAGTTTTATATATATTTAAAAATTCAGTTGTCACAACAACTAAATATTTAATAGCCATTTTTAGTTCCGCATGAAATTCACTCAATAATTTACAAGAATATATCTTCATTTACAGTTGCTTATTTTTTCTCCTGTTTTGAATTCAATGTATTGTTAAACGTCTCTCATGTTACTTACAGGAAATATTTCATCCATTTTAAAGTTTTTCAAACAAATGTGAAACAGAGATTAGAACATTTTTTTTTTTTTTTTTTTTTTTAGTTTCCCGTCTATTACTAATATAGTTAATATGAGAAGCAAACATTCAAACGGTGTTTTCTCAAAAAAAAAAAAAAAAAAAAAAAAAATCCAGTTAGTAATTTTTCTTTAAACTTAGCATAGAATGTCTACATTTATTTCTAGATATGTCTACATGTCTCCTAGTAACTAGTAATACAAAAACGATAATTAGGGTTAGAGTTTAGTTATTTTTTAATTCATTAGTTTTTTGTGTGTTTTGAAAAATTGTATTCGAAGGAGAAAACATGATTTGAATGTTTATCACCTCATGTAAGTGAAATTTCATAGTGCGTACTAGAGGATTTGCTTGATCAAAAATAAAGAAATTTTACAGAAAAAAAAAAAATTCGGCAAATGATAAATGTTCTCTTTGAAAAGATTTTAGATTAACTATTAGAAAGCATTATTTAAATGTATTACAAAAAGAAAAAGCAACTAAATAAAAAATTAGTGCCTAGTGTATTCATTACTCGGTTGAATGAATTTCCCTTTTGCTTGTACGGTTCTATGACTAAAGGTTTGAGGGTCAGGAACAAAACTTCAAGGAATATTTAGTATCATGCATCATTTGTTTGTTTTTTTAACAAATAATCATCTCTAGATGTGTTTGAATGATATTCTGTCTTTTAACCCCTTACTTTCCATGCTTTTGAAATAACAGATTTGAACTCAGAAACAGAATTGTAATATTCACCATTTTCATATGCCTTGCGTGCAAAGATACACTGTAAAAAATTTGCCTTTTTTGTTGCCAGAAATTCACTGTAGTTTGAGAAAATACGTTCTGACAACGTAATTTTTTCGTAAATTAAGCGTATTTTCTCAAATTACAGAAAATGTCTGGCAACAAAAAAGGCAAATTTTTTACAGTGTACCCCACATATTTTCTATGGGGTTCAAGTTTGGAATTTAGGCCGACAATTTCATAAAATTTACATTATTTTCAGTTATCCAAGAAATGGTTGAAGCATATTTTAACTCAAACGTATCTTGCAGCAAAATCAAATTTTTAACCTAAGCTCATATTTTAATGGAACAAAATTGTTAGGACAAAATTAGATGTTGGAACAAATTAATGGAACAAAATTAGATGTTGCAAATTTCAATCTTACTTCAATATTGTTGCGTATTTGGAGGTTTGTGAGTTGTCCGAGAATGAAAGGCCAAACGTACAAAAATTCAGTAATTTATTCACAGAAAGTTCCAGAAAAATACAGGATTATAAACCAAGTATCAGCTTCAATTCAACCAGTAAACACTGCTTAAACAACAGCTGTCAATAGCAAATCCACAGTACAAACTGTATAGCAATAACACTTAAAGCAAGTCTCTTTCAAAGAGGCTCAAAGCAATGCAAGCATTAGCGAAGCTGGCTGAGAACTGAACTGAACTAGCCTTGGCGAAAAAAGACAGCCCTTATATACCCCTGTAGAAAAGTGTGGAAAGTTCCAGAAATTTCCGCATCTCATCTGCCAATGAGATTAGAGCTTCATATTTGGTATATCCCTAATAAGGATTTTCTCGCCAAGGTCGCCAAAAAAATCGCCAAGGAGAGAAGAAATACATTACCTACCTTATTGGAGCTTTTTTAATGCGTTTTTAAAGGAAAATAAGGCTATTTTAATGCTAAAACGACTAGAAATGCACAAAATTAGCATTTTATCAACTTACTAAGCCTCTTTGGAAGAATTTATACAAAAATAAACGCAATTATTTACAATTTTGTAACAATATGGCGTTTTTCAAGCTTAGGTTTGCTTTTTTATTTTGAATATTTCATGTTTTCCGCCCCATTCAGGATATTTTTAGCATTTCTAGCTCTTACTTGAAGCTTTAGAGCCGATTTTATTGTTGAAGATTATGCATTATCTTTAAAAGCCATTAATATAACTCTTCTTTTCATTCAGGCTGATAGTTTTGAAAACCTTCCTCCTCTATTTTTTGCACCATATTTGCATGTATCTACAAGAAATTGATGAACTACAAATTTAGACCTCTCGATCTTGCAAGCGATTTGCTTTTCACTCATCCCACTTTCTTGACATGCTAAGATTTTCCTTTTTTCAATTTCACTCAGTAATTCTCCTCGACCCATAATCTCAGTCGTTTCAAAACTCAGCTAAATGATTAAAAAAAAATGTTTCTTTTCATTTTAACAACTGTCCTGCACAAAACCGTGCAAATATGACGTCATCTCATAAGCAATCACTTTTAGAAACTGGTCTTAAAATTTTTTCGATTTGATTACATGACAGATTTTTACTTTTTATCTAAAATAAACGTATTTTAAATTTAAATTTCATATATTTTTTTTTATTTCTTACATTTTATATATTAAATGTAAAGATAACTTACAAAAAGATTTTCATTTTTGAATGCAAACAAAAAATTTTCATGGTGGTTTTAAAGGTTTTTGCACCACTGTATAAATTTTACACAAATTCTGACAATGGAAAAAAAATGTTTTCTTAGAAAAGAGTAATTATTAATTTTATTAACTGATTTTTGATTTTTTTTTTTCATTTTCATTTTAACTACAATTTTGTTCAGTTACCCAAAACAACTTGTTTCCATTTAATATAAGAATATGATTGAAATCCATAAACGATATTGTTGAAAGAAGAATAATTATCAACATAATAGGATAAACGAAGTTATAGATCTCTCTGTAAGCAGCCAAGGAGCAGAGGCTGGGCCGGATTAACAAAATAATTTCGAAGATTGAAATATACGTTGTTTAAACCAACAAAACTGTTTGGTTAAAACTACAAAAGGATTTACATTCTCTTCTCAATATGTTTGTTGAGACTATAAAAAATATATATATATATGTAGAATCTTGGCTGGGTGTCTAGGGGTGGGGTAATGATGAGTTGCGACTTAGAAGACTAAACATTTATTACGAAACACACATACAATACAGGATACACAATGAAAAAATGATAATAGCAGACTTTCTATTATTAACCAACTGCTGGTTTCGAGGCTTAGCACGTAACAAGATTTCTTCATAAGTATAACAGTAACGAAAAAACATTTAAGCACCTATTTGTACTTATTCACAAAAACAGAGTGCTATCAAATAGTTAAAATGAAGTAATGAGCCCTCCATGGCTCTACACACTTATCCAGAGCACAACAAGCTCTAATTAGCAGAAAATGGGCCTGTCAGCCTTCGCGCTGACGGTCCCAACCGATCTCCACTGCAGCCAGATCTCAACTCCTCCGTTTGTCATCTCGTTCAAAGATACGCATCAGAGACAGCGCCATCTATTGGTTGTGCAAGGAACTTCCCACAACGCTCTGCCATTCTGATGTTGCGGTGACCTCACCGTAAACCAACCTGGGATACTAAAGGATATCTGCAAAATACAATTAAAAGAAAAAAAAACAAAAAAAAAGAGAAACAGACATTAAAAAAAATTATGTACATAAAAATTCACAGTTATTTTTTTCTTTAAAGTTTATCAGTCCAATTTGATTTTAGTTTAGTCTGTGGAATGCTATTTTTATTTACAATTAGAATCGAAGAACCCGAATCTTTCAACCCTTTTAGTGGAATATCATCCACTAAAATATCAACATATTCGAGCTCATTAACAATTAGGTTAATCGGACTTGTTTCGGATTGAACTACTGAATTCGTAGGAAGATTTTCACGGAATTCTTTTTTCTCAGCAACACGTTTAGGACACACTCTAGCGAAATGAAATGTTTTCCCTTTTGCACCACAAATGTAACACATTCTTTCATGCTTTTCGTGAGTTTGATTAGATACCGAATTACGTATTATGGGATCTCTATTATTATAATGTGTCTTTCTAAAAGGAGTTTTGTTTACAAACCGCTTATTCTCTGAACTTTCGTTTCGTGTATTATTATTAGTTTCAATTAACGATTTCCCTCTAGAAGAGTAGAATAAATCACACTCCCGACCTAATTCGTTGGGTTTAAACCAATTTTGACCTTCTCGAACACTAATATGTTCCTTAGTTCTAGAATCCAACGTTTCATATAATTTATCAGAAACTATAAGATCACACAATTGCTTAACATTGTTAACCCCTCTCAATCTACAATAGTAATCAAAAGAAGCGCTTAGACGTGAAGCGAATTGGACATGAGATTCTGAAGGATTACGGAACGCATTTTTAAAATTACTTAAACATTCACGCGGCGTTGGTTGAAATTGTCTTAAAATTAATTCCTTAACTTTTTCATAATCGTTAATTTCTTCGGTGGTTACGTACGCAAGAACCTGATTACATTTATCCCCCAATAAATTAATCAATATTTCCGATTTAAATTTAGACGGTACATTTTTAGAAACGAATGCTTTTTCAAGGGATTGAAAAAATAAGTGCAAAGCTTCCGGTTTCTCAGGTACTGAAATGGTTAATGTTCGAATACTTCTAATTAAATTTTCTAATGATTGTGAAGTAGTTTCTGAATTTGATTGTTCAACATTATTTCTAGAATTATTTGCTGCAGCCTGTAACTTTAAATTCTGTAACTCTATTTCTTTTTCTAACTGGGATAATTTAATTCTTTCTATCTCAATTTTGGTTTGTTCTTCTACAGATTTCAACTTTTGTTCTTCTACTAACATTTTAATAACACCTCTAACAAATTCTAAATCATTTTTATAAATATCAGAACTCTCAATCAAAGTTTTGATTTCAAGTACCTTAGCTTCCGCCGGAACAGTTAGGCCTAATTCTTCAGCAATTGTTCTTAAATCGGCTTTTCTAATGCCTTGTAACACGTTTTGGGCCATTATAACTCTAAATAATTATTTATACCAAAAAATATTTCAATATTTCTACCAAATTAATATCATACTTAAATAGAAACAAAATAATATGAGAACAATTTTCTCAAAAAATGATTCTATGGTTTTTGTTCTCAAATCAAAATTATCATGATTTTTAAATAACCACATGCAGAACAATTTGTATTATACAACAGAATATTTAGATCATCTTATATATTTCTTAATTATTACACATATTTCATATAATATCACCATTATCATTATTGTTCTCTATTTAATAATTGTTATCACTTTCGTTTTAAAATAATATTGTTATAATATTGTTAAAATATTATTGCAAAAAGCAAAATTATAAAAGATTACTCAGAATATTTTTTCAATCATAATTCTTATTTCTATTCATTCTTCTCAAGTAATATATTTACTTTATTTCATCACACATTGAAACCAAGTGTTTTAAAAAAATATTTCACCATTAATTTCTAATTCAAAATAGTAACTCAAACTCTTTTTTCAATTTATGCATTAATCATTAATTATCAAATAGAATGATAAATATATAACAATAACAGTTACATTTTATAACTTGTTGTTGTATGCGTAAGATATCCCGGCCGAGCCCCCACTTGTAGAATCTTGGCTGGGTGTCTAGGGGTGGGGTAATGATGAGTTGCGACTTAGAAGACTAAACATTTATTACGAAACACACATACAATACAGGATACACAATGAAAAAATGATAATAGCAGACTTTCTATTATTAACCAACTGCTGGTTTCGAGGCTTAGCACGTAACAAGCTTTCTTCATAAGTATAACCGTAACGAAAAAACATTTAAGCACCTATTTGTACTTATTCACAAAAACAGAGTGCTATCAAATAGTTAAAATGAAGTAATGAGCCCTCCATGGCTCTACACACTTATCCAGAGCACAACAAGCTCTAATTAGCAGAAAATGGGCCTGTCAGCCTTCGCGCTGACGGTCCCAACCGATCTCCACTGCAGCCAGATCTCAACTCCTCCGTTTGTCATCTCGTTCAAAGATACGCATCAGAGACAGCGCCATCTATTGGTTGTGCAAGGAACTTCCCACACACATATATATATATATATATATATATATATATATAGAAAATAGAAAATAAAATAAAATAAATTTCATTGTTTTAACAATACCAGATGTCTTATATGTCTTTAGACATTTTAAAAATTAATAAAAATCGAAGGAATCGGTAGAATTGAACGCAGTTTGCGAGAAAGTTATTCCGATATAGTTTTTTTTTATTTTTTTATTTATTTATTTTTTGTTTTATTTGTGTGTGTGTGTGTGTGAGGGGGGGGGGGTAAAGGAAAGAAATAGCTAAAATTTTCATCGATACAGGGCTCTCACAGACTTGTAAAGAGAAAGCAAATCAAAGTCCTATAAATTGTACGGGATTACGATTAACATCTCATGTCTTACTTTTTCTCCATTCATTAAGTTTTAGTTGCAATGCTATCTTGGTGGATAAAGCATTATTGGAGGCTTTATCCACCAAGGTGAAGATGTTTTAACCCAGCTAAGAATCGCGACTGAAGTTGCAGTTAGCAGTGTTATAACTCCCTTGCAAACTGTAATTTGAGGTGATGACAAACACATAGAATAGGAATTATATGCTTGAAAACATTTGCATGCAAATAAATACAGTTTTCCTTGAAAACGTGTGATTTTCTCACGTACAACGCCCTCTATCGACGAAAATGTTTACTTTTTTTTTTTTTTTTTTCAAAAAATCCTCCTTTATGAGAATAATTTTTTCACCGATCACGCTCCATTCTAACAAATCATTCAATTTTTATAAATTTTAAAAATGTCTACAGGTTTATGGAACATACGGTATATTTGTCATTAATATATATATATATATATATGCATGCTTATATATGCATAATACTATAAATTAAAATTTGTACTATATTTACAAACTATAATTTTTAATTTCGAAATTATACCTATTTTTCATTAGTTAAAATAAATAAAACAAAATCAATTAAGAAAAATTTGTGCAAAATACTTATACACCATTACAAAGTTATAGTACAAAATATTAAAGATTACTTGAGTCAAACGATTCTAAAATTAATGGATTATTAATTTATGCAACTAATTTATTCAATTCATTCTTCTAACAAATGTTATAATTATATTATACATTTAGACGTAACTAGCATTCAGTAGCTGCCGTATTTAATATGTTTATATGCTTTCTGAATAGAGTAAATTAATGAAACCTTTTCTCTCATAAATGCTCTTTAAACTATTTTGTAGTACATTAACTTGAATAATTGTATAAAACCAAACTGCTAATTGAAATTAGTGACTCGTTTTTCCATGCATGTAGTTAAACAATTCTATTATTCCTCAGGAATAAAGTATTGTGTTTTATATAAGTTTAAAATAAAGAAATATGTCTGAAAAACTTGTAATTGATTTAAACTTTTTAAAAAAAATTAAATTTACCATGTTTTTATTCATCTGCTGTTCTGTTGTTTCGCCTTTGCTTTCTGAGAACCAATAATCAGATAAATAAATTTTTAATCTTTAACTTAATATACTAATTAATAAACCAATTTATTTATTAGTCATCAAATAGGGATTAAAAAAACTTTTATTCTGTTCATAAAATTAAAAATGTCACTTTTAACAATCATGTAATGTTAATATTTTTCATTAATGCGCACCAAACAAAAAATGTAAAATAATTTATTATTTATTTAGTAACTAAAATTTATATTTTTTTTTTCTAGTATAATTCAATTAGAACTACTAATTGAAATGAGTAATTTACATTTTTTTTTATACCATGTCTGTTTTTCATTAAGTATGATAATTATTATATAATTACGAAAATTTCTCATTCAAGCAAAATACTCATGGTTCATTACAAATTTATAGAACAGAATATCAAGTGAGCTAAGAAAGATTATTTAAGTTAAATGGTTCTAAAATTAATGAATTACTAGTTTATGCTACCATTTTATTTCCTTCATTCTATGAACTAGTGTTGCAATTATATTTTATTACATTTAGACGTAACAAACATTCAGTGGCACGTTTAATATGTTTATATGCTTTCGGAATAGAGTAAATTATGGGAATCTTTTCTCTCATAAATGCAGTTTAACTTACACTATTGTAAACTAAACTGGATATTTACAAGAAATTACATTACCTATTAAAATAATGACTCGCTTTCTTATGCACATAGTTACAGATTTCTATTTTGAATAAATATTATACTTTTGTAAGTTTATATTATTATATATTTTAAGTTAAGAATTATCTTTTAAAATATTGGTAGTATATTTTGTTGGTTCTAATATTAATGGATTACTAGTTCGTGCTACCAATTTATTTCCTGCATTGTACAAACCAGTGTCGTAATTATATTTTACATTTAGACGTAACAAGCATTCACTAGCATGTTTAATATGTTTATATGCTTTCAGAATAGAGTAAATTATGGGAATCTTTTCTCTCATAAACGCAGTTTAACTTACACTATAGTACACTAAACTAGGATATTTACAAGAAATTAAATTACCTATTAAAATCAATGACTCGCTTTTCATGCACATAGTTACAGATTTCTATTTTGAATTATTGCATGTGAATAAATATTATATTTTTTGTAAGTTTATATTATAATGTATTTTAAGTTAAAAATTGTGTTTTAAAATGTTGGTAATATATTTAAATGTTTTGTTGAAAACCATGCTATATTTGTTGAAAATCATTTTATCAGGCATTTATGCACCTGTTTCTCTTTTAAATCAGCTGTTTTTTTGCATTTACTTTCTGAGAATCAATAATCAGAAATAAACTTTTATTAATATATTATTAATTAAATAAACCTTTATTAGTTATCAAAGACTGATTTTTTTTTTTTTTTTTTTTTTTTTTTTTAAGAAAAGAAAAAAAAGAAGAAAGCACTTTTGTTCTGTTAATCTTGAATTAAAAATTTACACTTCTACCAATCTTGTAATGTTGATATTTTTCAATAATGTGCAAAAAAAAAAAAAAAAAAAAAAAAAAAAAAAAAATTAGTAATAATAATAATAATAATAATAATAATAATAATAGTAATAATAATAATAATAAATAAAAAATATGTTCTCTTTTATTTAGTAATTTTAATTTACATTTTCTTTCTAGTAGAAGAGCTGAAAAAGAATTACTAATTCCAGTTAGTAATTTATAATTTTGAAATTTCGCTTGTTGTTCATGAGGTAGAATATTTCTGACATAATTAATTAAGAAAACTCTTTGCACATACAAAATATTTATGCTCCATTACAAAATTATAAAAGAGAATATTAAATTTTGCTTTAGTCAAATGGTTCTAAAATTTATGGATTACTAGTTTATAGTTACCAATTTATTTCATTCATTCAACGAACTGGTGTTGTACAGTCGGCTGCAAAATTATTCGAGCACTAGCCAATAATTCCTATGTTTAAAAAGTACACTTAAGACTGTTTTGTTAAGTAAATCCTTGTCGAATCATGTTCTTAGACTTATTAAGAACATGACTCGACAAGGATTTATTTAACAAAGCTGTATTAAGTGTACTTTTTTTTTTGGAAAGGATTATTGCTAGTGCTCGAATAATTTTGCAGCCGACTGTAATTCTATTTTACATTTAGACGTAACCAGTCTTCAAAGGCATGTTTATTATATTTATGCGCTTTCTGAATAAAGTAAATTATGGAAACACTTTCTCTCATAGACATTCTTTAAACTACATTGTAGTATATTAATTTGAATAACTTTATAAAACCAAATTGAGAATTAAAATTGGTGACTCGTTTTTCCCATAGATAAGACATAGATTGATCAGCGAGAGGGAAAAAGTGAGGCCTTTTTTTTCGGGAAAAGTTACTCTAATGGCTGTCTTTCCCCGAGTAAATAACACACAGGAATACACACGGATAATTTAGTAAATAAAATTTATGAATAATTTATTTACTAAAGATGAATGAAAAACTCCAGATACAGTTTCAAATTCATTTTTCTTTTTATTCTTTTTTTCAATACTCTCTAATGGCTGATTTTAGAACTTTTTTTTCGGCATCAAAATTTTTTGCTTGATAACATGGGGATGACAGATCTATATATATTACTCTATCTATGGATTTTCCATGCATGTAGTTACAGAACTCTACTAAAAAATTGTTGCACGGGAACAAAGTGTTATGTTTCATATGAGTTTTAAATTATCACATGTTTTAAATAAATAAAATAAAAAAGAAATATGTTTGAAAAATCTTGTAGTAAATTTACATATTTTTTAAAAGTATGAATAAATTTATCATGCATTATACAGCTATTTCTTTTATAAATTAACAGGTTTTTTTTTTTTTTTTTTTTTTTTTTTTTTTGCATTTATTTTCTAAAAATCAACGCTGAAGAAAAAAATATACCTGATTCAGCTAGAACGAGTAAAATACAGTAGACTCTCGTATAACGCGGGGGGATACGTTCCGCGTAATAGAAAATCGCGTTATAGGAGACATACATTGAGCAGACGATTTCATTCCGCAATGAGACCAAAAGCGTCGGGTGTTGGCATAGTAACGGAGCAATCCCTCCTTGAACAGGTTGAAAGTAGAAAAGATGTTGTGACGTGCTTTCTTTGTTTTACGCGTTATACGAGACTCTTTATCGCGTTGTATGAGTAATAGTCGCAGATTTTTCGTCGCGTTATACGAAATCGCGTTTCATGGGAACGCGTTGTATGAGATTCTACTGTACTCATTTTCTGAATCTCCGAACTAGAAATAGAGATTTCTCAGCTAAGCGTATAAGGTAAACAAATAACCTGGAATAGACGAAATGATCGAGAATTTCTAGTCAATGCTTCTGTAGATGGTGCAACAATATTTTCAATATTATGAATGTTATGAATGTATTGCGAGAAATTGTTGCTTTACTTCTAGAATTGGGTTATAAACCAAGATTATAAGTACTAAATCTCGCCTCCTGTGTTAGCATTTATTTCCAGAGATTTTTAAATAATTTCGTCCACGATAATATAGGAAACACTCTAGAATTTCCTAGAACTCACTAGAAAGGGATCTAGAATTTATAAGGATGACATAGAACTATATTTACTAGAGATACAGCTTAATTTCTAGTTGTTAGTCACAGAATTTTTTCTCGGTGTATAATCAGAGAAATAAACTTTTATTAATATATCATTAACTTAATATATTAATTAATAAATTTATTTATTAGTTATGAAATAGTGATAAATTAGCTCTTATTTTGTTAATCATAAAACTTAAATTGTCACACCTAACAATATTGTAAAGTTAATATTTTTCATTAATGCACAGCAAACAAAAAATGGAAAATATATTATTTCTTATCTAGTAAATTAAATCTATTTTTTTTTTCTAGTGAAACTTAATTAGAAATACTAATACAACTAAGTAATTTATATTTTCGATATCATGTCTGTTTTTTCATTAGGTTAATTATTATAACGTAACACAGGTAGACATGTAAAATTTTGGATTTTATAATTTTTGCTGATCTTTATGTTTTTTGGTGTGCTGAAAATGAAAATGAAGCTAGTTTTACGTATAGATTTTTGTCAATACAGGGTGCCTGCCTATACAATTTCTTCCACCAATATAATTGTATAGTAAGTTTTATACTATGTTTCTATGATTAATTAAACATAGATGCCGATTATTGTAATTGTGAAGCACTAGTGAGGCTTAAAACCATATCAACCAAACAACCAACCGATTGTTATGATGGTATATGTAAGAAATCGTGTCGGTAAACACCCTGTATTGACAAAAATCTATACGTGATAGAGAAAAATGGGCTGCATTTTCGGTTTCAGCATATCAAAAAACATAACGATCAGCTGAAATCATCAAATCAAATTTTGTCAACTTCATTTTTGTCGGTCTGTGATAATTAAAAAAATTCTTTATTCAAGCAAAATACTCATGCTCCATTACAAAATTATAGAACAAATTATTAAAGATTACTTGGGTTGTAAAATTAATGGATTACTAGTTTCATGCTATCAATTTATACTATTCACTCTACGAACTAGTGTTGTAATTATATTTTACATTTAGATGTAAAACGAATTCTGTGGCATGTTTATTATATTTATATGCTTTCTGAATAGTGTAAATTATGGGAATATTTTCTCTCACAAACGCTCATTAACTTACGCTGTAGTACACTAAACTGAATAATTACAAGAAATTAATTTACGTATTAAAATTAGTAACTCGCTTTTCCATGCGTATAGTTACATATTTCTATTAAGAAGTATTGCTTGTGAATAAATATTATTCTTGTCGTAAGTTTATTTTAAATTAAAAATTATGTTTAAAAATGTTTGTAGTAGATTCAGACATTTGTTGAAAAGCTAAATAATTTTATCATGTATTTATACATCAATTTCGATTATAAGTCAGCCGTTCTTTCGCCTTTACTTTCGGAGAATCAATAATCAGAAATAAACTTTTATTAATATATCACTAATTAAATACATTGAGAAAAAAAATATACCGCCTTCCTCTAGAATGAATAAGTGGCTATTTTCTAAAACCCTTACTAGAAATATAGATTTCCGAGCTATGCGCATAAGGCACGCCAATAAACTGAATAGACGAAATGATCAAAAATTTCTAGTTTACGCACTACTAGATGGTGAAACAATATTCTGAATATTCCGAATATTCTGAATCTTTTGTATTACGAGAAATTCTCGCTTGATTTTCTAGAATTGGGTCATAAACCAAGATTATAGTTTCTGAAACCCGCCTCTTGTAATCTCTATATTTGCAGAGATTTTTAAATAGCTTTGCCCTCGATAATATTGGTAAAAACTCTAAAATTCTAATAGAGGCTTCTAGAACTCGTTTTCCAAGGGGACTAGAATGTATAAAGATGACATGGAACTATGTTTTCTAGAGCCACAATTTAGATTCTAGATGTCAGTTACAGAATATTTTCTCAATGTAAGCCATTTTATATTAGTTATCAAGTAGTGATTTAAAAAAGAATAAAATAAATAAAAAAATATTCTGTTAATCATGAATTAAACAAATGTCACTTCTAACAGTCTTGTAATATTGATATTTTTTCCTTATGCGCACCAAAAAAGAAAATGAAAATGAAATATATATATACTCTCCTATTTAGTAATTTAAATTTACATATTCTTTGTAGTAGAAGAACCCAATAGAATCACTAATTCTACTTAGTAATTTATAATTTCTAAATCATGCCTGTTTTTCATTAGGTGAAATAACTATAACATAAGTAATTAAGAAAACTGCTCATTCAAACAAACTACTTATGCTTCATTACAAAATTATAGAACATAATATTAAAGATTTTTTGAATTAAATAATTCTAAAATTAATGGATTACTAGTTTATGCACTAATTTATTTCAGTCATTCTGCGAACAAGTGTTATAATTATATTTAGACGTAACAAGCATTTAGTAGCTGCCGTATTTAATATGTTTATATGCTTTCTGAATAGAGTAAATTAAGGAAATATTTCCTCTCATAAACGGCCTTTAACTTATACTGTTGTACACTAAACTGAATATTTGCAAAAAATTAAATTACTATTAAAATTGGTGACTCGCTTTTACATAAACATAGTTGCAGAGTTCAAATAAAAATTATTTACACGAGAATGAAGTATATATTTTGCAAGTTTTAAACTATTGCATTTTTTAAATTAAGAAATATGTTTGAAAAACGTGTAGTAGATTTAAGCTTTTATCTACCGCATTATGAAATAGACAAAAAGTGGACTTGAAACATATTTTCTTCAGTTACTTTAAGATTATTTTTAAAAGATATCTACATATATATAAAGCAAAGAGTTTGTCAGCGGAATACATCAAGGCGGACCACTCTTATTTTTGATTGGTCTAGATTTAACTACTTTGGTGATGAAAGCCGGCCATTTTTTTTTTTTTTTTTTTTTTTTTTTCTTCTTTTTTCTTTAAGTAAAATAAAAACTGATTAATTTTTTTTTAAAGATACTACATAGATGTTATACTTTTTTGAAAGAGCTTTAAAAACTGTTCATTTTTTGTGAGGACGCTATATACATCAAGTTATTAGATTTAAAGATATTACGCTGCAAAATTTTACAACGCGATATCATTCGATTGCTTTTATCTTAAAATAACAGTCTAATATTAAACGAAAAACAGTCTAATATTAAAGAATAATGAATAACTTTTTTTTTTTTTTTTGAATCATCAGTTTTGAAGTTCTAAGAGCTGCAGTTTTTAAATTACAGCGTACTTATTTCCCATACATAATCCATTAAACGTGTAAACAAATGTTGATTCATTCTTGAGAATCATTCACATAAGACCATAGAACATTGTTGCAAAACGAGTACAAAACGGAAGAAATATTTAATTTACTTTAATTTGTAATATGTTATTTTGACTTTTTGACCATAAATGGAATTTTTAATTATGTTACAAAGCCCAAAATGTGATATAAAAAATAAATAGGGATTCGATTCTTTTGAAAATTCATTTAAATTTAGTGACCAGTGAAGCGGGCGTAGCCTGCTAGTAAGTAATAAAAATAATGCATATCACTTCATCGTAGCAAATAATGAGGATTTAGTAAAGTGGGGTACTCGATACCTCAGTGTACCACTGACACACAGAAGTCGAAAAGATATTACGATTTAAAAAATATGTAAAAAAAAAAAAACTTTTTTTTTTTGTTGTTGTTGTTCTTTATAGTTATTTTAAGATGAATGGTATAGTCTTGAGATAATACGGTAATTATATATAACACACGTGAATATCGTTAAAAATGTCTAGCAAAACAAGCGAGAGCCTTCCATAAAACCCTTTCTGGAACAAAACCGTTTAATGCAATGTAGTGAGATTAATGTGAGGTATGTATATACGTACTGTTCTCTGATAAATAATTTTGACACTTCTTCCATAAATATTCTATTTGATATGCCTTTTAAACTGGTGGTAAAATACCGTGAGTAAAGAAAGGGTTAAACATTTTTTTTTTTTTTTTTTTTTTTTTTTTTGAAAATTTAAATAAATTTATCATGCATTTATACAACTGTTCTACAATAAATAAACTGATATTTTTCATTAAATTTTTGAACATGAATAATTAGAAATAAACTTTTCTTAATTTATCGATAATTAACTAATTAATAAACCATTTTTATTAGTTATTATATAGTGATAGAATAATATTTATTCTGTTAATTATCAAAACAAAATTGTCGCTTCTAACATTCTTGTAGTGTTAACATTTTTCATTAAAGCACACCAAACAAAAATTGGAAAATATATTATCCCTTACTTATTTATTTATTTATTTATTTTTTTCAGTGGAAAAACTGAATTAGAATTACTAATTCCTCCTAGAAATTTATAATAGCGAAATCTTGCCTGTTTTTTATTAAGTAGAATAATTATTATAACATAATTAATTAAGAAAACTCTCCGTTCAAACACAATTCTTATACTCCATTACAAAATTATGGAACAGAATATTAAAGATTACTTGATTCGAAAGGTTCTAAAATTAATAGATTGCTAGTTCATGCTACCAGTTTATTTCATCCATTCTACGAACTAACGTCGTAATTATATTATACATTTAAACGTAACAAGCATTCAGTAGCTGCTGCATTTAATATGTTTATATGCTTTTTGAACAGAGTAAATTAAGGGGATATTTTCTCTCATAAACGCTGTTTAACTTACACTGTAGTACACTAAATTGATAATTATGTGAAATTAAATTACTTATTAAAATTAGTGACTCGCTTTTTCATACTTATAGTTACATAATTCTATTAAGATTTAAAGCATGGAAATAAAATATTACACTTTTTGTATGTTTTAAATTATAGTATATTTCAAATTTTGGATTATGTTTAAAAACGCTTGTAGTAGGTTTAAATATTTAAACGTTTAGATAAATTTATCATGCATTTTGTACTGCGTGTTCATAATTTATTCACAGGATAACACAATTAAACTGAATTGTAATTAATTTTAAGAAGTAAGAAGAAATAATTTATGTCAGTTTAATCGTTTAGTTCAAGGAATTTCATTTATTTTAATTTTTTCGAATGGCAATGGGGAACTTGTCTGTTTAAAGTTATAATTGCATTTTGCAGTGGAAAAGCAATGTGCACAATCTAGTAATAATATTCTTACTTTGATATTATCCGAGCTACTAATGGTGCTCACGTTCAAGTGCATTATTATAAAATTCGTTGGATTGCTAAATAAAATTCAATCAACCATTTTTCCTTACCTCTTATTCTGTATTATTTGAAATATATCTTCATCAGTGAATAAATTATGGAGCCCTGTGCACACACACACACACACACACACACACATATATATATATATATATATATATCTTATAAATCTTACAAAGTGTTTGTCGGGAACACATCCGGATGTACTTCTCCTATTTTTTATTGGTCTACATTTAACTACTTTGGTGATGAAAGTTGGCCATTTTTTTTTAGTAAAAACTGATGAATTCTTTTAAAAGATACAACATAGATGTTATTCTTTTTAAAAGAGCTCTAAAAATTGTTCATTTTTTGGTGGACACTATATATATCAACTTATTAAAGATATTACGTTACAAACTTTTCTTTTAATTAATTAAAATATGAAAATAATTATAATTTAATAGTTGCCAAAACAAATCATTAAATTCGCGATTTAACAATGTATAAAAGTTGAAAAGAAATTCTTTATAACGATTCATTAAATTTTAATACAAATAAAAAAAAAAAAAAATTCAAACTTCAGGAGTTTTTTTCTTGGCGATGGCTAAGTAGTGCGCTCTAGGGTTTGAGTATATGAATACACTCACTGAGTGCTAATTACACGCGGAACCTCCGTTCGATTTGAGGACTCCACACCCATGCCGTCTCCTTGTAAGTATTTTTATTTTATGATATTCTTTAGTATTTTTAGAAATTTAAAAGAAAAAAAGAAGTTTCTTAAACGAATAGAATGAAAAATGGAAAAAATATTGAATTCACACACTTAGTAAAATATAGGTTTGCAAACTTTAAGTTTTACATAAATTTTGAATGTAGATGTGTAATAGCAACAGTTCTCAAAAATAAACAAGATTTTTTTTTTTAATCTTTCATTTCAGTGTCTTTTTATCGTTTATTTCGTTTTTCCAAATTCATTTTATAGGAAAAGAAAATTATTGCATTTTTTCCTTTGACTTCTTTTTTTTTTTTTTTTTTTTTTTTAAGGCAGAAGAATAACTGAAAATACATTATAAAAAATTATTCAACTAGAGTAAATGAATGTTCTACGTGTAATATTTTTTAGTAGAAAGAAAATCAAGTAGTGCAATTATCTTGAAAATGTAGCGTTTGAAAATTTTCAGCAAATTGATATGTATATTATTTTTTTTTTTTTTTTAATCACAAATTTTTAATTGATTTCACACATGTGTTGTTTTTCTTTTGTATTTAAATCGATGTTTCTATAATACAAATTGCACGATTCTGTGTCTATAACAGATATTAAACTGAATGTTTAAACAAATTTTTAAAAAATGTGGAAACAATTGTAATGATTTTTTTTTTCTTTGAAAAGTTATGAAAAGTTTGTCCTTCGAACCCATCATACGCTTTCCGTTGTTTCTGCTTTTACTTTGTGTTTAAACATTTATTTTTGGACGGTTGAAGGGTCGCAGTTAAGTATTTTATACCGAAACAGGTGTTGCGTGATTTTGTAAGTTGTAGAATTTCCTTTTTCTTTTTTTTCATCATAATTTTCAAATTTTATATATATCTTTAATCAATATCAGCATTAATAAAATAAAGTGTTATTAATAAACATATAAGAATTTCTTAGTTTTTAAGTAAAATATTTTGAAAAGCCTGTTTAACTGTTTTGTTTTGTTTTGCTATTATTTCTGTCGCACTCGGTTTGTATACATAGATATTGTCTATAAGTGTATAAAAATTATTTATTAAGACATTTACTCATTTAAGAAACAAGTTATTAAAATTAAGGTAAAGCTAGGAGAGATTGCGCACATAGGGGATCAGAGGGAAAGAGTAGAGTGGGGGAATTGAAATTTTAGGTGGTTGTACAACATCGATAGTGAAGTGCCGACTTGAATTTTCATATTGATTGCTTCAAGTGTTTAAGACAAAACGTAGTAAATTTGTCTCAAAAATAAATGCTTGAATTTTCATAACTTTTCCTAAGATTTTCAATACAATAGTAGTAGTGCAAAATATTTTTTAATTAAACAATTTCCCATAACCCACTGATCTAGATTAACGGTAGAAGCACCGCGATTCCCTTTAAAGATGAGTAATTATTTAATAAAACACTGCGCAATCTTTACTACCAAAATGCGAGAGTTTGCGCTTTTGCTGTTTATAAGAAATTGCACATTTAAAATTCTATACTAACAGAGATTTCGCAGTTTATTGGTGATAACAAGACAATGATGATGAGTTTGTTCAATGTCTGGGAATGTAACATAACCTAACTTCCATAAGTCATTGGAGTAGTTCAAAGATTTCGAGACGGCGTACCACCGTTATGAAGATCATCCACAGAATCTGAAGTTGAACACTATTCAGGTGTGGCACAATCGACAAAAGCCACACCTCTGATGGGATTTACATCTAGAATACTGTTAGCCTATGACAAATTTATCGCAAATGTTATTGTATATCTATTTAGTTTTGCAATACTTTCAAGTATGATGCTCAAGTTTGGTGCAGCTGTCGGCTGTTTAAATAGAAGAGATAAAACTAAGTACAAGCAAAAAATATCAACCTACTCAAGCTTCTTTTAAGGATTGTAATCGTCTAATTTTCAATAAATTAAAACAAATAAAATAAACGTAAAAGATTTTAAAGCGTTTAAAACGTAAAGGATTTTTTGTCGGAAGATTTTGAGGAAAAAAACTTTAATGAATAGTAAATGGTGGGCGTGTTTTGCGCTTAAAAATGATCGGGACTAGCTACATATCATTACACGCACAGTGTGCTAACTTTTTTTTTGCTCAGAAATGCCTGTTCGAGACGGATACACCGTCCCGAACAGGTTCATTGGTGGCAGGTGGTTGCACAATAACTTCACATGTACAATAATATGTGCAATGATTGTGAACAATGAGAGATTCGGTCAGCAAACAAGAAAGCGTCCTAGCTGAAAAGGTAATGTACTAGTTTTAAGTTAAACGTTTTAACTAGTAACTTAATATTATTTTCTGGTCTTGTTCTTTATCTAATTTTGTTCTTTTTTCTGTTTCTTTAATATGTTTTTTCTTTAAATAAATTTCTGTAGTCCTTTTTAAATTTCTTTTTTTTTTTTTTTTCTAATTATTTAATCGAAATATCCACTCCCAATGCAAAAATATTTGTTTACAAGTACCATACAACAATGTCATTTAAGTGAATTATTATTATTGATAATGTAATTTTAGTTATAACTAAGAAAGACCAATTTTTCCTACCTATATGCGCAATCGCTCCTACCGTATAAGGAGAGATTGCGCAAAATAGCTCTCTTGATTTTATTACTACTGCTGTTTTAAATTACAACAGAGCAACAAAATAACAATGGAAAAGCATAGAAAAAGGATCATTTCAAAGTTATGCAGCAAAAGTTTAGCAAGAAATGAATATTTTTTTTTTAAATCATTTTGTTGCGCAAACTCTCCTTTCTTTACCTTACATAGCTTTCGTTTTCATGTTTTCACGAATTTAATTTTATTTTTAAAAGGAACAGATGCAAAATGTAAAGAAAAAAAGACCCCCCCCCCTCCCAATATTTAATTTTTTTAAAAAAAAGGAAAAGGAAAAATAGAAAGAAAGAAAAAAAAGAAAAAAAGCTTTGCAAGATGAAGAATGTAAATATATTTGATTTTAAAAATTTTGATATTCAATTAAGATTAAAATTAATTAATTTATAATCGCATCATAGATGTGTTTGATTTATTATTAACTATACATTTGCGATGGTTTATTTTATAAAAGTAAATAAAGTTGTTTAAAAGTTAATTTTAAGGATTATATGAATAATATGCGATATGAAGCAAAAGAAATGAACATGATTATAATTTAAAGAAAATTAAAAAATAAATAAATAAATAAATTTATTAAAATGATTATTAAAAGATATTAACATAAATAATAAAGAAATATTAAGTTAAATAAAACATGGCTGAGGAAAAATAGGAAAAATTTTCGAATGAGGAAAAATTTTCGATTATTCATATTTTTAAAATTAATTTTTTTAATTTTAAATAAATTAAGAAAATCTAATATAGTCTGCATGAGATTGTGAATACAAATTACACTGTCCTATTTTACAAATACATTATATTATTCATATACAATATATTTCAAACTATGGGTTGCTATGAAAAGTCAAATTACGAAAATTTTCTTTATAAAACTGTATAAATAAATTTCATGTTTCAAACATTATTTTATAGGTGTATGTTTAAACGTTTCTTTACAGTCTCGTGCATGTAATTTATTTAAAATTAGGTATTATATCTCGTTAAATGTCTCGTTTATTTGGAAACAGTTAATTACTTTTAAATTAAAATGAATATTTCTATTTAAAAATCATGAATCATTTTTAAAAATTATATCTTCTATTGCACATCTTCATAAAATAAAAAGACAACTATTTCTTAAACCGTTTCTTCTAAAATTAAAAAATTACTAATTTGCATGAAATTTTACAAAATTTATTTAAATTTTGACAAACAGCGATATAATTATCTTATACACAGGTACGTAATAAGCATTCAATATCCACGACATTTATTTGCTTTCCAACAGGAAACAATTTCTCCCATGCATGGTCTTTAAATTATGCTGTAGTAATATGAATTCCATTATTGCATTAAACAAAGTTACTTTTAAGGGAATGGGGTACGTTGAAAGTCGAACTTTGAAATAATTTAGTGTTATGAAAGTTTGAATACATACACTCTCAGAAATGGATACTCAAATTTCACGAAACCGCTTCCAGGGAAATATTCCGAGCAAATATTTCTTCAAATTGAGAAAATTACTTTCGTCTCTTGTTTGAACATACGAATTTCGTCAAAAGTAAAGATACATTTTTTCATCCTAGTTCCATGATACAGAATAAAATACAAATTATAGAATTATAAAATTAGCTGCAAGTTCGTTGCTTTAGATATTAAATCCTAATTATATATAATAAAAATTTAAATAAAACAGAGCAAACAAATAAAAGTCATTTTGACATTCATTTGACAGCATTGAGACCTATAGTTACAAATGACTTATGTCTCAATTGATCCATATTTTTATAGAAATTCACAGAAGGAATTACAAAACAAACAATATTTTGTAGGCATAGGACATCACAAACATCCATGCCCGCACCGGGATTCAAAACCGAGACCTGGGAATCCAGAAGGCAGCGCTCTACCGACCGAGCCACCAAGCCGGCAAATAAAAGTCATCGTAACGTAAAGTCGAAATAACACAGGGAAAAAAAAACAATATGGGGGTAATGAAAGCTTGCATATGTTATTGTGAGTAAACACTTTCGTCAAATATTTGAGAGTTCACGTTTCGTCAAAAATCACGTGATCACTTGACGAAATGATTGCCAAAAACAGCGAAATTAAGCCCGAGGGTGTCTGAATCGTCAAAATTGAGTGTATTATTTCTGAGAGTATATATATTGCGATGTATCAATATTAAGTATAATAAAATTTCTCGAAAACTAACTAAATTTAAAAAGTAAAATTCAAAATTTTAGTTTTTCTGAAAAATTTTACTACCTTCCATGCTACATTTGCATGCAACCTAGTTTTTAAATTTCCCCTTCGATTTTACGTTATTATAGCTTATAAATATATCTAAACATATTCGAATATTACTTTGTTGATTGATGAATAGCTTACTTTATAAAAAATGTTTCTGTGTTTGAATGATGAAATTGCATGCATATTTTTAACACTCAAACATAAAACAATTTTTAAAATGTTGACTCTTCAATCAATCAAGAAACTAATAACCAAATACGTTTAGAATATACTGATAAACTATAATGATATAAAATTGAGTAAAAATTTAAAAACTAGATAGATGAGAGCATTTTAAAGTTTTTGGAGAAAAATTAAAATTTTAAATCTTATTTTCTATTTAAATAATTTTCAAAAACCTTTAATAGTATCGATACATTTCAGTGGATATGTATGCAAAAAGTCCAAGACAGTGATTTAAAAGGGCAATTTTCAACACTCAAAGTCCCCTTAAAATTTAGTTTTTTTTTTTTTTTTTTTTTTTCTTTTCTTGATTATTATTATTTGGCCTTACTTTTATTATTTGGTTGTTAACATATATTATTTTTTCTTTTATAAAATACTATATTGTAAAACGATATTAAAAAAAAAGAAAAAAAAGTTTTCGTAATTAAAAATACTGCAAGTTTAAGTGTTATTTATTTATTTAGTTAGTTTTATTAAAATTCAGGGAAAATAAATGAAATACACAAAGCTACCTAAAAATTTATTATTACGTCATTCTTTTTTTTTTTTTTTTTTTTTTTTTTAAATACTTGTTTTTAGCACAAAAGAAAACACCTAACTAAAATTATGTCATTTTTTGCACAATCATACAGAAACTGAATTATGTAATGAAAAGCAATTTTATAAAGCTTTTAGAATAAATCTATACATAGTCAACATAACTTCTTTAAAAATTTCCGTGGTATTTTTTTTTTTTTTTTTAACACATATGATATATTAAAATTATTAATTAATGTTAAATTTGCTGTATAAAATAGGCATTTAAAATTTAAGAAATATAAAAGGTTTAAAAATAAAGAAGAATTATGATAAGTAGCAGGATTAATTAACAAAATCAGTCAAGCTGATAGTACATAAAATTAAATGCATAAAATACTAAATGCTATAAGGTACTTGTTTTGATCATACTGTTACTTAGTGTAATTTTCCACGTCTATAATACACATAAAGCAATTAAAGAAACAGTGTTTGACATTTATGATTAACAAGGAGTTTAATAAAAGTTAATGACACAGGTTATGTATTAAATTATACATTAACTCAGATATATCGGCTGAAATGATTAATCAAAAAATTAATGACAATTTTATATCTAGTAATTCGAAATTACAATTATAATCAACAAATTAATTTATAATTGCGAATCGCTTTATTCATTACTTCGAACGTTTTTAATTGAAGGAATCGCAAAATTCTGTATTTATTGTTTGTTTTCAATACTATTTATTTTTGCAAATTGCATTTCAAAATTATTAATGTAAAACCTTTGTATAACTTCATGAATTTTCTTTTTCTACTTTTTATTGATCGTATTATTATATATATTATTTTTTATTTATATATCACTATCATATGCTTAGTTATTTTGCCCTTTTTTTTTTATCAGTATTCGTTTGTTTATTACTTTTCTAATTATTCACTTCAGTTTGATTCATTTGAAGTTTTCTTTGTTACTCATCTTTTGACATAACCTTATAAAAATATATTTTATTTTAGAATGAAGAAAAACAAGCATCCAATCAATATGAAGCCGTATTATATATAATTTTTTTTAAATTTATTTTATGAGTATTAAAAAAAAAAAAAGAAAAAAAGAAAAAAAAAAAGAAAAAAAAATTCCACAACATGGAAGTAAGTTACTTGTTGTTTAATTCTTTTACGGGCATCATCTTACACATGCAGGTGTTAAGAAGTAATATCGTCTTTTACAATGCAGTGGGCCGTTGTTCGATCCTGGCCAGTAGATTTGGAGAACTTTTTTTAATGCGATAATGCGTACACTACAGAAAAAATCTGTTGCGTATGATTGCTACGTACGTGTTGATTACTATTTTTACCAAGGCCACAATTTAGATTTTAGGTGTCACTTACAGAATTTTTTTCTCAGTGTACAACAATTCACAACGAATGCATCATACACTGCATCATGCATCATTCACAATGAATGCGTCATGCATCATACACATTGCATCATACTTGCAATTACAATACAGACTTGCGTTCACATAGGTAATAGACATTTAAATACACTTCCGTATTACCATGTATACATTTATAGCACATGCGTTAAGGCCATTATCATTTATTGAAAGAAAGTGCAGAAACTGTCTTATATTTTTTGTGCTTTTACAACAAACAAAATTCTAATTTTGTATTAACAAAATTGTGTTTAAAGGATGCTATGATACCATGACTTATTAATTTAATTTTTATTTATTGAAATTAAGACATTCAGTAAAATTTTTAAATAAATATAAATTCCAAATTTTCTATATTTTTCTGTATATTTTTTTTATTAATATAGAAGAACGATAGTTATAGACATTCATAAATTTTTATGACTGGTTGTTAACTAATATGTGATAGATTTCAAAGGATTATACTTTTATTATGATTCACTAATTACATTAACATATTTATTAATACAATTAAGGTGCTTAGTGATTCAGTTGCAGGAATATCATACTTTTATTATGATTCACTAATTACATTAATATTTTTATTAATACAACTAAGGTACTTTGTGATTCAGTTGCGTGAATGAATGGTATACGCGAACAAACTTTTAATAATGTACTACAGAGTTTAAAATTTTATGTAATTGAAATGTAAATCTCATTTAATGTCTTCTGTGTAAAAGTCGGTTTAGTGTTTAATACAAAGGTATCTCATATGCTTCTTCTAACTCTTTATTCAAAGGGTGGCTCCATTGTTTAGAATCAGAAATAATTATTGATAGAATCGAAATGCTTCAATAACAAAATTGCTCTAAAGTTGCCCTTTCATTTACTTCCCAGTCCTAGTACTTAAATTTGGCTGGCTCTAATGGTGATTTGTTTTATTATTGCTCAGCATAAATTTTTGTATTATTGTAAAAACTGTTCATTTATGGTAAATTCAATACTTTGATGAGTTTGTTTAATTGATAATTTTACTATTTGAATTAAAATTGTAGTAAGAATGTAATTCAATTCTATATTTATGTGCAGATAACAGTTCAGAAAATTCTGAAATATAAATTTACGTGTGTGAACTCCTTTTAATAAATTTAAAAACACTGATAAAGAAAAAAGTACAGAATCTATCTAGTCCGTTATTTTGTGTATCTTGTCCAATTATCTTTGGCGAAATAAACGCGAAGCTATTACACAATATGTATATTATTTAATTCATCTATTCTTTATAAAACATTGATGATCAAATAATTCTAAGTTTGTTACATTTACCATTTTTTTTTTACAGCAAGCTAATAGAGCGGTGAGAATTTTTTTTCTTATTCTACACTTGTTATATTACTTTCCAAACAACCATGAATAAATTTCAAACGTACCGGAATTTTATATCCTCACACGATGAGATTAATCAGAAAAAGAGTTTTTTTTTTTTTTAAACACAGTTATTGTACTGAGTAACAGAAATAATTAAAATATAAACATTAATTGATCTTCTTATATACCATATCTCTATAGGGATGATTTTGCAGTACCCCATGATATTACAGGTATAAGGAACTTAGGTATCGATAAAACATGCGACCTCGATTTTTTGACTTTTTACTTTCTTCTATATTCAATAGAAGAAAGAGGTCTAAAACACGATTTTACCTTTTTTAGAAAATCTCTGTCTGTTCGCCTGTCTGTTTGTGTGTGTGACAAAAAATTTGTGGCAACTGTATCTCCGGAACTAATTCTTAAAATTGTATACAAATTTATATGTAGATGCACCTTGACCTAAATTAGTGCCTGTCAGCTTTTGGTGTCAACCGCTTAACAGGTGGCTCTGCTACACTTGATATCAGACATTAAAGGGGAGGCTATATCTCAGGTTCTATTGCGTTTAACCAAACAAAACTTAATGTGTGTAAATGTCATTATAAGGCATTATGCTAATTAAATTTGAATGCTTATCGGCCATCAGGTGGTGCTGCTATACAGCTATTTTCGCAATTTAAGGGAAGGTTATACCTCAGGAACTACTGAACAGAATCGCATATAAATTTATTTGTAGATGCACCTTGATCTAAGTTTGTTCCTTTCAACTTTTAGTGTTAACTGTTCATTAGGTGGCGCTGCTAGACAGCGATTTCTGCAATTTAAGGAAAGGCTATATCTCAGGTTCTATTGCGTATCATCAAACAAAACTTGACATGTGAAAAGGCCATTATGAGAAATTATGCTGATTCAAGTTGGATGCTTATAGGCCAATAGATAGCGCTGATTTTCTGGAAAATTTCTCGATAACAGGAAGACTATATTTCAACTTTCATGGCCTATAACTGTACGAAACTTGATATGTGAGATAACCATTACGAAAACGCATTTTCTTAAATGTTATTTATAGACAATAAAATTGTCTTTCTTTGGATATTTAGTGTTATTTTTCTCTAAATTGCAAATCATTCGCATTCATCATGTTAGATAATTTTAATAAATAATAGTTTTAATAAATGATTTCCTTTAATGAATTTGTATAGGAAAATATAGAAGAAAGTCTTGTGGTGGCCACGGCATAGTAGTTTGACTTTTTTTACATGTTTTCAGGTGTGAAGTCAAAAATAACAAAATTAATACGGTATTCGTGTGATTTTAGTGTGTTAGTTTGTATTTTTATTAATTGTATTTTTATTAGTCTTATTAATTGTATTTTTATTAGTCTATGCACTCGATATCTCAGTAATAATAGATTTCAGGGAGGTTTGACCTGTTTTAAATTATTATTTGAGACACTAGAAAGAACTCTACTGATTTGCAACATTCTAATTTAAAAACTTCGTAAGTTTTTCGAAATTGATAAATTTCTTAGCATGAGAGACTAGGGAAAATTTTCACTTAAACGTGCATTAAAAAGGATAATTTTACTGTAAAAGTTTCTGACCAGATTTATAATATGAATTAGGATTCTAGCATAAATATAATTAAACATTAAATTTCAATTTCTGAAACTTCGTAAGTTATTTGAAATTTACGATTTTCTTAACAGGGAAGAATAGGGCAACACTTCCCATAAACGTGCATTTCGAAAGAAATTTTCATTGTAAAAAAAACAGATCACTTTTAAAATATCATATATGATACTGGCTTGAGCATCATTGACTGCAAATATCAAAATTTTAAAATTTCGTTAGTTATTCGAAATTTAAGATTTTCTCAACATAATAGAATAAGGCAAAATTTTGCACAAGCCTCCTTTTTCAGGAATGTCAGACCGCTATTAAAATATCATTCCTGACACAGCCATGAACGTCATTGATGACAGACATTCTAATCAAAAAATTTCGCAAGTTATTCGAAGCTTAAGATTATCTTAATGTGGCAGAATAGAGCAATAATTCATATAAATTTGCATTATGAAGATCGTTGCATTATGAATAGTATGAGATGGCAGGAAAACTAAACTACGAAGCTGATTCCAATAAAATAAATTAACAAATTAAGATAAGGTAAAAGTATCAAACTGAACTTTGGGTGTGATGTAGAAATCACATGTTTTTAAAATTTTTCCTGTTTAATTAAATTCAAATTTATTTTGACGTTTTATATATTAATGTACTCAATAATATTCTTTAATTAACCACTGAATTCTTTCTCCATCAATAAAATAAAATAAAAAATAAGTAGGAAAAAAATCTTGCTGTATGCAAAATCCCGTTATATCATTTCGGTTTTAAAAGAATACCACATGGCTTCTTGTTTCTGCGTAAATCAAAGTTTAATAGCTAACGTTCTTTTGATCAGTCTCAAAATTATCTTTGAAAAAGAATTAATTATATTACTTTCTTAAACATCTGCCGTTTGTGGTTTTTCATTTCTCTTATCTAAAGTTTGGCGGCATACTGGGGTTAATATAACATGGCAAACCTGCTCGCAGTATTCAAAATTATTAACTTAATGAATGTACAAAGCATATAAAGAAGCCGTTATTTAGGTGTTCTTTGCAGCGAAAATTTCTCTGCCAACATGATTGGGATTTTTGAATTTGGCAAAAATTTCGATCACTCTCTCACCGACCGCCGTGAGGAAAAGTTATCTATATGCTGGATTAGGAGTTTTTATCTTCGTCGCTCTCTCTCTCTCTCTCTCTCTCATTTCTTGCAGCCCCGAACAGAATGTACTGTTATTTAAATTTGATTATAATGCCACTATACTTATTATCAGCTATTTTATTTTACTTATGTTCAGCTATTTAAACTACTAAATAAAAACTTTTCTTATCTCTTCATTCCGAAGTTTAGATTCTTTAGGGGCAAATTAGTTTGAAATCATTAAATCGAGTTTTTCCTATTCTACAAGCAATTTCGTCCGGCTAATAATCAATACAACATTGGGTAACCTTTTAGGCGTGACATTTAAGTATGTTACTGAATCAAGGCAACGGTCAAATTCACTTCTCAGAACATGAATATTATGTCCTATAGTAGAAATTTATGTGAACAAATATATCTTTGAGAACTGAGTTGAGTCAACAAGTTCCCTGCGAATTATCTCAAGGACAAAGTTTATCCGAAATGAAGTGTAGCGCTCTCGTCGGCTTTATTGCGGTTATTAAAACACAAATGCTGTCGGCATCCAAACACGTGCTGGAATTTGCAGCTGTTAATTAAAACATTCGTTTCTTTCAAGTTGAAAAAAGATTAAAATTGCACATGGACCACGTTATTTTGTAAATTCTACGTGATGTTATGTATGTTACTTTCTAGACCATTAACTTAACTGTGATAATTTGGGATTAATAAACGTTTCTTTTTGGACAGTGATTTTTTGTACAATGACCGTATACTGGGTGTTTCAAAAATCATGGGCAAAAATTTAAAAGGATGCACAGTGTTCGGAATTTCAAAAAAGCTGGCCAAAAGTCGAAAAATTTAGGCGCGTTTTTAGACGTAAGTACCGCGGAAATACCTTCAGAGGGAGCCACTGAATGAAACTGTGAGGTGGAAAATTTATTCTATCTACATATTTCTAAGTGTAGGCTGGCGGAAAACGTGACAATTTTTTCTTTTAATGCATTTTAACAGTTAAACAAATAGTGTTTCTCGGAAAATTTCGCAACAACAACATTCAACAAAATATGGCCGACAATTGTGGAGGTTAGTAGATAATATTTATGCTGTATTTTTTTTCATCAAGTGATCTCCTGAGCGGCTTTTTGAAGTTAACCTGAATTATAACATAACCAAAAGTTTCAAAGTATGGAAACTTTTTTATCTCGCAAGATCCCGCATTGATTCAAAGTGGAGAGTGTTAAGGGATGTCCATTGTCTTCAGCCGTTAAAGAATTGGGTGCCCCCGCCTGCCCCTGTATGTGTAAAAGCGTTTTAACTTTTTAATTTAATTTTTTAATTTTTTGGACTTTGGTCTGCCATATTGGATCCGCCATCTTGTTTTTGAGTGCAAGATCACTTTTTTTATAAAAACTGATATCAAATTTGAATTTAGCGCCCTCAAAAACCCTTAAATTTGAAAATTATCCTTCATCTATCAATTTTTTGATTTTTGATCCGCCATATTGGATCCGCCATCTTGTTTTTGAGTGTAATATCACTTTTTTTATGAAAACTAACGTCAAATTTGAATTCAGTGCCCTCAAAAACCCCTTAATGTAAGAATTATCAATCTTATATTAATTTTTTAATTTTTTGTCTGCCATATTGGATCCGCCATCTTGTTTTTGAGTTTGCCTTTGAAGTTTTCAAGAAACCAATGTCAGATTCGGATTCAGCGACCTCGAAAACATATATATACATCACAATTTCACTTGTTTTCTTTAATTTCTACTTTTGGCCAGCTTTTTTGAAATTCCGAACACTGTGGGATGGTAGAAAACATCTAAACCGGCCGTTTTCACCATACAAAGCATGGGCGGAGAGCAAGCGGTGGCCGTTAGAGGGCGCTGTAATGAAAAGTATAAAGCGCGTGTTTTCTCGTCATTTTTACCGTGGATTTCTGCAGGCATGGTGACATACAGTAATCAGGAAAAGGCGGACATGCATTTTATGTATGTTCTGGCGAATGGGAATGCTCTGGAAGATACAAGACTGTTGTGGTATTTTTCGGTCTGGCACGTGCCTTCTCGGTAAACGCTGCCTGTACAGTCTTGCGGCTTCCAGAGCATTCTCATTCGCCAGACCATACATAAATGCATGTTCGCATTTTCCTGATTACTGAATGTTGCCATGCCTGATGAAATCCACGGTAAAAATGACGATGTGTAAGGAAACGCGCTCTTTATACTTTTCATTACAGCGCCCTCTAGTGGTCACCACATGCTCTCCGCCCATGCATTGCATGGTGAACATTTCTTGTTTAGATGTTTCTACAACCCCTTAAACTTTTGTCCATGAGTTTTGAAACACCCTGTATACAGTGTGATCATTGGTTTAATCAGAGCACTCTGTAACTGAAACTAAAATGCAGACCGAGTCGAAATTTTATAAAAGACATTTCAAATTTCTGCGCTGATTGATTTTGAATAATAATAATAATAATAAATAAATAAATAAAATAATTAAACAATTACCCTAGGTGACGGTTAAAGTCTGAACACTTAAAAAGATTAGTAATAAATACATTTGATTGATTTTAACATTTTCAAACATTCTATCATTCAAAAGTGTTGTTTTTACAGTTTGAAGCTTTATGACAGTACAAAAAATGATAATTACGGCTTTACATGTGAAGGAACGTGAAACTTTACATATGTGAAGAGACTAGCGATAGGCTGTTGAATAAACTGTTCATCGACTGCACATTTTAGAACCCAATGATAGGATTAAGCAATATGTTTTACATAGTTAAACAGTTTGTAAAAAATAAGTCTCTAATAAATAAAAATGTTTACACTGGAGTTTGTAGCATGTTTGTATCATACTGTACCGCTTTTTTTTTTCCTAGATTTTCTTTTGGTGCATCCTTCGAATTGTCTATCTATAAATTTTCAACCCAATCCGGAATTTAGTTACAGCATGTATTAAATAGGCCAAGTTTGATTACGATCACCATCTACATGTATAAGATCGATGGGAAGAAACGACATTGAAGAAAATCTGTAGCTTTCAGATATCCTCTTTTTCTTAAAAGAAATATATTTCTTTTAAACGAAAAAATAAAAGAACAGCATATATAATTCAAAAATTTTGTTTTATTTCTTCTACTGCAATAATTTTTTTAAATGCATTTTAATTTCACATAACTTGTCAATTTGAATGATATATACAAGTCCTTGAAGATCATGAAAACGTGTTTATAGCGTATGGCATATTTTAGGCACTTTTAAAAAGTTTTACTTTCGTATTTTACTCTAAGCAATATTAAAATTAACTTTTTTTTTTGGGGGGGGTGGGGGGATATTATAAATATTCTTTGTTTTATAAGTTAAATAAGTTTTATAGACCACTTCTTTATTGTTTTATAATAAAAGAGTTTTCATAATTATTCATTACTTTAGAGAATGAATTAAAATTATTTTTGTTAATGCTATGTATTTTCTTATTTGATGAAGAACATTTATCTAAATACGATGATTAAACTTCGAATGAAAAAAAAAAAATGACAATTAAGTAACTAAAACAAATTTAAGAAAATGTATTTTTAAATATTGTTAATCACAGAACTTTTCTAATCAAGCTGAAATACATAAGAAATTAAAATTTTAATTTATTTAAAATTATGTTTTATCCAATAATCAATATTTTTAATTGGCTTCATAAATTTTCTTCTTTGAATGTATTACACTATTCTTTAAAGCTTTTTTGCAGTAAAATCTAACCGTACACACATGTATGAATTCGTATGCGTGCATGTGTAATTATTTTCAATTTAATAAAATAGTTATTGTATTTCAGTTTCAGAAATAAAAGGGGAGAAGCAAAAAAAAGATATTTTATAGTTTCATGGACATAGAATTTACTTTTATCTCTTAGTAAATAACACCTGCGAACAGAGCGCTGTACAAAACTATCTTCCTTCAGAGCTATTCAAAGTTTTCTCTTTAAGAAAAATGAATAAAAGATTGCAACAATAGAAATATTCCGCGTAAACTTCCAAAAACTTTCCTTCAAAAGAAAATACTTTACCCATTTTTCTATTCAAATAACACCAGTGAAATTAATTATGCAGGAAGAAGGATGTAACAGCTTTTAATTCTAATTTAATGAACACTAAATGGCATTAATTATTTCGAAAAGTAAAAGTTCTTGAATGGTACATAATCAAACTCAACTGAGAAATTATTTTAATTACGATTAGGCTTTATTCACTTTAAATTCAGACTAGGATTTGGCTTTTTCTTCTTTTCTGGATCAATTTGAATTTAAATGTTTTTATTCTTTTTAAGCTTTGGATGAATTGCATGTGTATAGGTTACTAAGTGATTCTGAATTTTTAATAACTATTGTCAAAATAAAAATGTAGTTTTTGGCTTGTATAACAATTTGAATTTTTAAAAAATAAATAAATAAATAAAATCATATATTTTATTAGAAAAAATGAACATTAATTTGTAATTAAAAGAAGATCAATTTGATTATAAATTTCTAATTAAGAATACATTTTTGGTTGTATATTTGTCTATTTATATATTGATATTTAGTTTGTGTATACTTTTTTAGAGCTTGCATTATATCGACTTTAGTGATAAAGAATTAAATCCACTTTTGCAAAAGTTCTGTGTAAGTAAATATTCTTCTTATTCAAATATATTGGACATCTAGTTTTAATAGAATGGTTCGATGTAACCAGCTCGTGTTTAAAAAATATGTTGGCAATTATAAACAATATTAATAATATATAATACATACTTGCCAACCATCTCATTAATAACCTTACAATTGTTAACGCCCCCTGAAAAAACGCCCCTTTTCTCACACCACTACATTTTTAGAGTTATTCTCTCCAAATGTTGTTACGAATAAATAAGACTAAAATTACTGTAAAAAATTATTGGTGTGAAAAAAAAGGCGGGTACTAAAAATTGTACGGTTCATAATGAGATGGTTGGCAAGTATATATAATATAGAAGGACAATGACAATGGTAGTAGTTAAATAAGTGATTGAAATTTAAAATAAGTTCAATAATGACTTTTATGATTTAAATTCTGAAAAGTATTTTGCATTTATTTAAAATAAAAAATGTATTTTGACTGATTTTATATTCATATATAACAAAAGTTTATGTATAATCAAGAAAATGTGTCTTCTCCTTATTTCCCAAAACAATTCCCTCCTCTTTATACTTTTATTTATGTATATATATATATATATATATATATTTAAAACCCTGGTTTCATTGTTGGAACTTTTAGATTGTAAATTTTCCACAGACTTTTAGATTGATAAATTTTCTACAAATATGTATTATGCCGTAATAAAATTTACATGCAATATGAGTGGCTTTCTCGAAGCCAACATAAAAATATATATCATAAACATCTTGAAGAAATACAAATGAACTTCTTTATGTTTTTAAAGAATAACTGAACTCCAACCATCACCTACTTTAGTTTATCAAATTGACACTGCATTATTGTCACCAAACATTGCACACTCTCAATTATTTTTATAATTTATTTTTCGGAAATGAAGAAATAATTAACAATTCTGATGTTCTGAGTACGGTTTAACAGTTTTTAGAAAATATCCGTCCCTGTATCACTCCGTGTGTGACTAAATTTAGTAGCAGCTTTATATCAAAAGTAAAGCATAGAATTACATAAAATTTTTATTTAGTTGTACATTTAGATAAATTGATGCATATGAATTTCTGATACACATCGTACAAAAGCTGTCGCAACTATGCTGCATTTGTGAGCATTTTTTAGCTAGTAATAAAGTTTTTGATTTTTTTTCGAAAACGAGTGCTAATTTAACGATTGTAATTTTTCTGAATGTGAAAACGAAATTTTAAAAAACACATTAGTTAAAGAATAGTTGTGAAAACAAATTTCCCCATATAATAGCATGGGCTTTGACTATGAGGAAAAGGTTTGGTCCGTTCAATCAATACAATTTTTTAAAAGAAAATGATTTCGAATATTCGTGTATAACCTGTTAATTGCGGTATGCGTATAAGGAAATGCCAGTGGCATTTACCTTATCGATTGCTGGGGATAAAATTTAAATGATTTAAATACAAATGCAAGCAATACAAATACAAATCAAGCAATTGAAGAAAATAAATGTTTGAAGACTGTAAAGAGAAATATGATGTTTGGTAGAAAAGAAATTCTTGCTTTGAAGACAAAAAGTGGAAATATCACTCGGAATCAAGAGCAAATTCTAAAAGAGGCAGCAAATTTTTATTTAGAATTGTACAGCTCACCAGAACAACTCAGTGGCTCACCTACCTCATCAAATACAAACGATGCTATACCAGCAATATTGAAGGAAGATGTAGCTATGGCAATGAAAGTATGAAAAAGCCTCAGGGGAAGACAAAATCACTGTGTGTATTTTAAAAGAAGCAGGTAATGAAGTCATTGAAGTTCTTACTGAACTATTCTAGAAATGTATACCATTACGTGATGTTCCAAAGGACTGGAAAAAAAGCCATCATTATCTTACTCTTTAACCCATTAAACGCCGCTATATGAATCCCAGTGAAAGTTTACGAATTTTCGTATATTTTGAGTTCCAATATGAATTTCTAATCATGTAATTTAAATAATTTAAAAAAAAATTTATTTTGTTAGAAGATATGATATGCTTCCAAAATGAGGTAGAACAGATGTTGGAAGACTACAAAACCTTTTTTATTAGTTTTCTTCATCCCTGTTTGATATAATTTAAAACAAAAATAACTGTTTTATTAAATATCCATTGTTTTAAGCCCCCGCACTCGAATTAGCTATTTTTTGGTGATTTGTTTTCTTTGCTGATGTTCTGCAGAAAAACAAATATCTTTGTCTGAATAATTGAAAAGAAAAAAAAGAAAGAAAGAAAAAGAAAAATAGGATTTAAATTACAAACTTAAATGGTATATATATATATATATATATATATATATATATACATATATATATATCAACGAAGCTAAACGTTTCAATATTTAATGTAAAAAAGAAAAAATATATTTATCTTAATTACTTGCAGAGAGAAAAATTCTTAAAAAAAAGTTCCCGCAGCGGGAGTTTTGGCACCTAAGGGATTAAAAAAGGAGAAAAAGAAGAGATTAGAAACTATCGTCCAATCAGCCTGCTCTATATTTTGTATAAAATTCTCATGAAAGTTCTTACAAACCGTTTACAGAAACAATTAGATGCATCGCAACTTAAAGAACCAGCACGATTTCGAAGTGGTTTTAGTACCATCGACCCTATTCATACAGTTAGAGAAATTATTGAAAGAAATAATGAATACAAACTCCCTCTGTATGTGGCTTTTGGGAACTACAAAAAAAACTTCTGACTCCGTATCATTACTAGCAGTTAAAGATGCATTGAGGAATACTAATATTAATTCAGGATATATTCACCTTATTGGAAACATCTATAAAGAAGCAACAGCCAAAATAAAACTCCAAAAAACGAGTAAGGCATTCAAAATTAGAAAGGGTGTAAGGCAAGGGGACACAATTACACCCAAACCCATCAATACAGTACTTCAAGACTTTTTTAAAATATTAAATTTGGAACAGAAAGGCATAAAGATTGACGTGGAATTTATAACCCGTTTGGGATATGCGGATAATATTGTACTGCTTGCCTCCTCATTTGAAGATTTGTAAGAATTGCTTCAGGAATTAAACAAAGAAAACAAGCCCATTGGATTGGAAATGAAACTTAGCAAGACAAAAGTTATATCAAATTCCTTTGTTTCTCTACTGAAGTTCACTGTTGATATGGATGAAATAGAAACGGTATGCAGTTATACTTATCTGGGGCAAGTCCTTACGATGAATGGAAACAAACTGGAAGAAATTAACAATAGAGTTAAATTTGCATAGAGAGCATTCTGAAGAAATTGCGATATATTCAAAAGTGACCTCCCAATTTGTTTGAAAAGAAAAGTTTTTGATCACTGTATTTTGCCTGTTTTAACTTATGCTTCAGATAATTATGAACATTAACATGTAAACTATTCAAAAATTTCAAACAACCCAGAGAAGCACAGAGAGATGCATGATAGAATTCACCCGAAGAGACAGAAAGCGAAACATTCGGAATAGAAAACAAATCAAAGTTACTGATGTTATTTCTAGAGACAAGAAGTTAAAATTGAGCTTTGCTGGGCACCTTTCAAGAATAAATGATGATAGATGAACCACCAAAGTTCTATTTTGGATACCAAGAGATAAAAAAAAAAAAAAAAAAAAAAAAAAAAAAAAGAAGGCCGAGGAAAAGAAAGCTGTGTCGTTGGACAGATTAAATTGTGAAGTTTGTATCAGCCGAATGGAGAAGAATTGCAGAAAACAGGGCAGTTTGGAATCACCTAGGAAAGGCCTTCATCCTGCAGTGGATTGATAAAAGCTGAAATTGATCATGATTGACGATGAAATACAAATGCATAAAATCACGTTTTAAATTAAATTGATATTTTTAATTGGAATCAAATGGTGGGAATAATTTTTAAAAATAGGAAAATTTGTCGATTGCAAAGAATTAAAAAAGTGAGCATTATATGTATATATATATAATACTCGCAACATATAATCAAGGCCTCTGATGAAATACTGTACAGTCGGTAAAAAAAGTGTCCGAACACTAGCAAAAATTCCTATGTAAAAAAAAAATACACTTCATACGGTTTTGTGAAATAAATCCTTATCGAATCATGCTCTTACACAGACTAAGAACAAGATTCGACAAGGATTTATTTAACAAAACCGTATGAAGTGTGCTTTTTTTACATAGAAATTTTTGCTAGTGTTCGGATACTTTTATTACCGACTGTACTGTTGTATGCCTACAATTTAAAAAAATTTTCATAAGTTTTCTTTTATCAAAGTGTTCATGCTCGCCAGTTGATGTCATTTAATTTTAAACAATATATGAAAGAGTATTCATAACATATATATATATATATATATATATATATATATTCATAAACATGTTTTATATTATATTCATAATTTAAAATCTTGTTTTTTAAAAATTATTTACACACACACACACACGTATATATATATGTGTGTGTGTGTATAAATGATTTTTAATCTGCAAAGTTATTAATATACAAGATTTTTTTAACTGAAAACAAGTAAAATATCTATATCAGATTATTACATTAAAAACATAAAGAACATAATGATTCATTTAATAAAGCAAAAATTTCATTACAATTAACAAGACCACTTGAGAATTATGATTGCAGCTCTTAGGATAAAATCGACGCTCTTGAACCAGAATCAAAGAGTTATTTATTTACATTAAAGCTGATAAAGTTTATTCCATTTACCACGCTCAGCATCGTTATAATTATGAGTAACAAGCATTTAATGTTCCACCACGGTTACGGCTTTTATATGCTTCCCGAAGAGAGTAATTTAAAGGAGCATTTACCTCTCGCAAACTCTTTTAACGACCATTGTAGCATGCGGAATTTGAATAATTATAACAAGCTATATCACTTAATAAACGTAAAATCTGAATTAATCACAAATGTTTCACGGAATTTTATAAATGTTTTAATATACGAATATGTATAAGAAAAATATATAAAAAAGCACAAATTTTTGTAGAAATAAATATACAGGGTGATTATAATTTAAGTTTCGATTTCGAAACGCTTTAATTTTACAACTACCCATCAGAGAGATTTGATATTTTTCCAGAGCAATCGCGAGGCAAAGAAATTTTGTTTGAGGGAGGAAAAACGTAGTTCCAACATCTTCCTATAGAGGGCGCTGTCAGGGTAATGTCAGGGGAAACATCTAAATGGACTCATTAAACACAGGAATGTTGTTAGCAACACAATGGAATAGCAGGAAACAATAGACTTCAAGGGTTTACAACAGTTATTTTAGCAAAACAACAGGAATACGTGTTTACAGCGGAAACAGTCATAGTGAAAAGAGAAAAAGAGGAGCTTCATGAAACAAATACTTTACGGATAATTAAGGGCACATTTTGGAACTTTTTTTTTTCTTTTGCCAAACAAAATTTCATTGCCTTACGATTGCTCTGGTAAAATATCAAATTGCTCTGATGGGTAGTTTTATAATTATAGCGTTTTGAAATCGTAACTTTAATTATGATCACCCTGTATATTTAATACAAATCAGTGCATTTAATATAAATTATTTTTGTTTAGCTACCCTGTGCTTAATATATATATATATATATATATACTATTTATTTATTTACTTGTTCTTAAGTAGACAGTTGTGAAAAATGTTTTCAGATGTTTTAAAGTATATTTTAATTAATTTTGAAGATTGTTATTGTCAGGGCTCGTGAAATACGGTCGTCTGGTCACCATTGGCGACCAAGATATTTTAACTGACGACTAAGTTTTCAACTTTAAGGAAACTCAATATTTTTTACTTTAATATTATGGTAAAAAAAAAAAAAAAAAAAAAAAAAAAAGGTCCCAGAATCAGGTTTCGATTCCACTCCCGATGTAGGCGCTAACTCTTGCTATTTTCATTCTTGCTCTTCTCACCATTCTTTTAAAACACTGCGTTGAATCATTACACCACCATTAGGAGATTTAAACCAATTTTCTTCATGCATGTTTTATAACTCGGTGTTAAATTAGTACACCCTTTTAGGGAATTCGTCTACACTGATATATTCTGCGTGTGCTTTGCGACCCAGTGCTAAATCCTTGGGCCAGTATAATGATGTATCGATGCCGATGGTGTATCGATTTAGTAAAAGTAATAAAACTTCTTTCAAAACATGTTAAATCGAAACAGGTGTTTCTTGATATATCATTCTGTCCTAGTAATATTTGGTTTTTATGCATAGAATTTCTATATTTAAGTAAATTTAAAAATTAAAAAAAATAAAAAATAAAAAATAAATAAACAAGAAGATAATTTTTACTGGCTAGTAGAAATCTTTGTTGGCGACCATTTTTTTTTTTTTTTTTATTATTCCTGGTTATTACAATGAAAAACTTTTTCAAAGGGCCATATAATCGTCAACATTCAATAGAAGAAAGTGAATAATAATAAAAATTAGAGAGAAAAAAAATATTTACGCTACGAAAGTTAATGCATGTCAGGAATTCGAGGATAAATATAATTATATCATAATTGTGGATAAATATTTTCATAGATATATTTGGCATTAGCTTAAAATTTTAATTTAATTAAGCAGTACCTTTCTTTTCTACAATGAAACAATATTTTTCATTTTTATTGATATTTTATATCTAATTTATGAGATTCTTTTATGTTCTCACCTTAATTGTAAATAGTCATAATTTGGATTTTATAAAGATTTTTTTTTTTTTTTTTTTTGAGGACAGCTTTAGTATTGAACCTCTCTGACGAAATTTAAAATTTGTCATAGAAGTAGCTCGGACATTTCTCGCCAAGATCTTTAGTTACGCAACTGCGATAGTCATTTCTTTTCATCACAAAAATGGTTAAAAATATTTAAAGTCGCCAAGGACTTCCCATACTAAAGCTGTACCTTTTGTATTTATAATATTTTCTATTAAAAACTTCGGGAAAAGTTTGATGCTTTTTTTTTTTTTCATCGTAAACTTTTGTTCAGTTCTTTCACTAATTTAACCCGGGCAAAGCCGAGTAGACCTGCTAGTATATTTACAAATTTAAAAGCTATCATCACGTCAGTTTTATCAGAAATTTTTTATAATATAGGTTCAACTTTCATTTATTTATTTTTATTATTTTTATTATTATTCATGTCTAAATAGATGGTTATTTTATGTTAAAAAATAAATAAAATCAAAATTTCTAAGAGTTTTATTTTTAATGGTATCAGTTTAAAATTACATCTCAAAAAACCAATGTCCGAAAAAAAAAAATCGCATAAAACTCAAGATTTTGAAAATCTAATATGAATATTAAAAATCTAAAAATATGTTAACAAACTACGCGCATTGTTTCATTTTGAAAATAATTTTAGAAATGTACGACCCATAACTTTTTCTATACGTCACACACATGCAGACAGATAAACTTTTTCTTTTATAAGTATAGATTAATAGCTAAACATGCATAATAAAAAAAATCATATAAGTTAACACATAAAAAATCATTAACTATTTCTTGAAGCATTACTTGACGAACAGAATTTATCTACTAAAAATACATACTGCATTCTACCATTCTTATCCTAACCATTTGACATAATATTGCATACGACTTTTAATATACTTCATTTTTAATATGCATTTTATGAAAATTGTTATTCTTTATAATATTCTTTGGAAACATCGTAATGAAGTTCAAGCAGACCTGCAGCGCTCATATTGTGTTCCGATATCAGAGTCCTTTATTAATAAGTGAGCAAGTGCAGCTATAACCAAAACATTCATTAAGTTTCTATTTCCAGAAATGTTTTGATTTACGGCGAAACACAATAAGCAATATAATATTAGTTTTCTGAAAACAATATTAGTATTTTCTCTTGGATCAATTGAAAATTTCAGCCCAAAAGAGGAATTTTTAGAATCTTAAAACACATCCAACGCTTGCACGAATTTACATTTTCAATCCAAACAAACGATATATTTCATTTAGTCTGCTTTTATCAATAAAGCCGATGCAATTCAAATTATAATTTTGAAACAATCAATGTCAGGGTGGATATTTTTATTCAAAACTTTGAATTGTTTTGCTTTTAATTAAAAGCTTTGAACTTCTCTAAAAATTTTTCATTTAATGCTTTCCGCTTATTAAATGCATAAATGAAATAGCATACAGCTATCTTCATTACAGTTTTATTTTTATTTTTCGGTGTGACAGAATATGTATTTTCTAATGCAGAGTTGAAATAAATTTGTTTTAGTAATGCTTCTGTATGTCAAAGTATACAGAACATTGTTTTCATTGTTTAAGTTTTAAATACAATTTGCGTTTTTAAAATTAAATTTATGTTTTGTCATTTTCACGTGTGACAGAATTATAAAAGTAACGTGTTACAAATGTGGATAAAACAATTTTTAAATATTTGGACAAAAAACTGTAATAGTAATTACAGTACAACAATTATACTTTTGGAGTTTCAGAAATTTCATATTAATCCTTGTTGAGCTGGAAGTTCCGAAATACTAATTTATAAATATATATGCAAAATATTCTGTCGAACATTATTTGAAAAAAAAAAAAAATCAAATACTGACTTAATTTAAACCAAAGTTCAATAGTGCACTTATCTATCAAATATCTTGGATCAAAGCCCTAGACAATATGCTACCTCCATTTTATTTTCCAAGTGACACAGATAGTAATAGAATTAGGTGATACTAGAAAACAGGCTGCCATTTGGAAATTTATCATCACAATAACTTTAGAAATAGTGAATTCATTCAAACCAAAGTTGGGCAGTGGAATTATTTTACAACCATCTCGGATGAGATCTCTGGCAATTTTGCTCCGTCGTTTTGTTTGCAAGCGGCGTCCACATGAAAATTTGCCATTACGATAACATTTGAAATACTGAATTAATTCGAACCAAAGTTAGATGTTGAACTTATCGTACAAATATCTTGGATGAGTTCGCTGGGAAGCTTGCCCCGTTATTTTGTTACCAATGGCGAATATTTGGAAGCTTAAAAAAATCTCATCGTAAAAAGTGTATTTAAGACCAGATTTTTTTTCCATATACCTTAATAAGGTCTTCATCTTATTTATTAGTTAACTTGATTTTATTTCGAAATCTTAAAAATTGTCATTATTTTAATTTTCGAAATACTGAGTTCGGATGAAATTTGGAAAGTAGACTTACCTTTGAAATGCATTTGATAAGTTCGCTGAGAAACTTGGTTTATACTCTTGTCTTTACGTGTCGACCGCTTTGCGATTTCAAATTCATATAAAAAGGTAGCCATGAATTTATTTGCTTAAGGGAACCAACGAGATAAATAAAGTAGAGTGATAAATGGTAACCCTGATAAGGTCCAACATGAGTCATGTGACATGAACCATCTATGCGTTGGTTCCCTTAAAAACAGCTTATTTCCAATTAATTTCAATGGCAACGGTTTGGAGACTGTACTTGGCGAAAATCACAACCGCCAGTTCAATATTTTTTTTTTGTTCTAAATAATTTTAGCTTTTATTTCTTTACTTCTTTTTTATTTCGTGTAGTCGAAATTTAACCAACAAAATATTTAAAAATAGTTGATAAATTATTATTTGCTATTAAATTTATCTCTTTTAAAAGTTTAACTTTTCTTTATAAAAACTTTTAAACTTTGTTGGGAAATGATGAAAAAAAAAAAAAAAAAATGTGGGGCAGTCTTTGGGGACTGCCGATTGAAGTGAAAACTAAGTAACTTGTGAATTGTATCGTCGAGCTATTAGATTATTATTTTTGAATTACTTTTGGTTTATAAAGAAGTGTTTATGATCAAGGATTAAAGTTTAAATTGGTTACAACATTTGTAGCTACTCAAATTAAAAGAATCAAAAGAAACTGCGTTATATTGTACTGACCTTCTCTATATTTTTGTGGCGTGTACACTCTCCTGCACAGGTATGGAGTATTATATGATTCGGCACAATATTTGCAGCTACCCAAATTAAACGAACTAAGCCATATATTAGGTAAAAATATTGTAATATGACTAAAATAATTTTCTTTTTTTTTATTATTTATTTGAAAATTTATATTGAAAGCAAAAAGAAGAATATAACAGTCTGTATAAAAACACGTGCTTGTACTTTGTGAACTATGTATACACTGTGGAAAAAGTACATACATACATAGAGTATAGAACTAGAAAGAGACAGATGCCAGTAGGCAGAATACTACTCGTATTAGTATACATTTTATACATATATATATATATGTATATGAGGCATGTCGCGCCGTGCGCTACATATATGGATATATATGTAGAGAGATATACTCTTTGTATATACATAATGTATACTATTAACGCACGGAGGTATATCTATGTACATATATACACAGTATACATATAGCTCATGGAAAGCGTTCGGTGACGATGACGCGAGTTCCATGATTTTTGTTCGCCCAAAAGGTGCTCAACTCGCCTAAAGACGTTTTCACTTCAAAAAGCATTTTAATATCTATTATTGTATGAAATATGTGAAAAATTATTTTAAAAACAATTTATTTCGGTTGTAGGACAGCCGTGTTAACTAATAATAATGATAATTTGCCGGAATGAAATTTTCCAAAATAGCGATAAAAGGCCAAATATTTCAATCTATCGGTTCATATCACGTGTTTCATGTTGAACCAAGGAAAGCTAATCATATATCCATTGAATCAGCATTCTAATTTATTTATCTCGTTGAAAGGAACTTGGCACCTTTCTTTTAAAGATATTGCAAAATCCATCTCTAATTTTTTTTAAGTAGGTTCTATTAAACATCTAAAAATAATATTAAGTTTTTTCTTAAATACCTGTAGACGTTTTAGTAATTTGAAGATCATTAATTCATGAAAAAAAGCAAACATAGAAAACGCAATTTAAAGGTTTCAAATCTGTAAAAAACATATACATCAAAAACCGTAAAAATCGGTGCCTTAATATTTATTTTATTGAATAAACTTAATAGAAAATAATTTTTAAATATTCAGTGGAAATGTAAGCTTTTATATAAACCTTCAAAGGTGATAAGTCAAAATTCTGTTTTTTATATACACGCAAAAAAAAAAAAGAATTTTATAATTGCAGTGTAAGGACTCACTTTGTTTGATGTACAACAACATCGAAATGCCTTATCAAATTGAGTTAAAAATATAGATATCTTGTAAATCACAATAACATGGTTTCTAAGGATTTTGATATGTGCAGAGCTTACGGTTCTTTTACATAGACAAATCTTCATAACTATGGCCATTAGACTCCGATAAATTGAAGTATGATAATATCTAAACTGAAATTATTTGCAATGCACTAGCATCTAAACTTTATATTCGATTGAAATATAAATTGGTAGGCATGTTATAGCTTATCATCGCAAGAATTGTGCAGATTTACATGAGTGTCGAACTTAATGTTTTCTTGTACCGGTATACAAAGTAGAATTTTTATGCATTGCGGTTTATGAGTTCAAAATTTTTACAATTCGCTTTAATAATATTAATTTGTTTAAAACGTAAAAACAGATAATTATTTTTTTACAAGCAAACTTCAGCGAAATTTTCACACTTTATTTCTTTTCTTATTTACCTTTAAAATTTGAAACTGATAAATCTTATATTAATTTACTCGTCCACTTGAAATGGTAATTAATCAGAAGCCAAATTATTATTAGAACTAAATTAACATCGTGGGATAATACGCTAATGATAAGTAAACTCAAATTATTCAAAGAAAGGTTTCAAAATAAAATTAGCATATTTGATGATTCAGTATTCATACTTCCCCAAGCAGCACAGTTTTAGTATAGCACTATATGGCAACTTTTAAATTTTTGTCGCCATGTTGGCGATGTCTTTTTATTTGGCCTTTTTTAGTACAACACGTCGTACTATTTCTTTCAATCAACTGTTTTTGCATTGTTACCAATTTTTATTTATCACATTGGATGAACGAGCAAACATTTTTTTTAATGAATGAAGTTAAAATTTTATCATTGTATCTCTTCAGATTTTTAGTTTTAATTATTACATTTTATCAAAAATTGGTACACCTATTAATCAGGACAATATCTAGCTAACACCGTATTTTTAAGTTCAATCAGATAATTTCTTGAAAAGATAATAAATAAAAGCCCCATTTTAACTTAAAAAGGAAAAAGAATTGATGCAAAAAATAAAGAAATAAATAAGTAAATATATTTCTTTTTATGCCGAAAAAAGTTAACGTGTAAACATTTTTTTTTAAATAATTAAAATAAAATTGAGAAAATACATGCTAAAGAAATGAAACAGCTTCAGCATAGAACACTTTGGCGAAATTTGAAATTTGGCACTGAAGTAACTCAAAAGTTTCTTGTCAAGATATTTGCTTACACAATTGCAATAGCCATTTTAATTCATAGTCAAACTGACCAAATAAGAACAATAACAATAATAATAACAATAATAATAATAATAATAAATAATAAATAAATAAATAAATAAAATAAAATCCGCCATTGGGCCTCCATACGAAAGCTATACCAAAGACATTTTAAGAAAAGCATATAGTAACCGATGCTAAGGAATGAAACACAGTCATCGCATGCCTTTATATGAAAGAATAGATTAAAATAACTCTTGTCCTACGAAATAAAAGTCTGTTTTGTGGACAATTTTATATGTATTATTTTCAAAGAAAAAATACTTGGGGTTTTTTACTTTATTTATTTAATTTGGCATATTGTTTTGTTAAAAAAAAATCCAATTACCTATTTTGGTTATGCTTTTTACTATTGCATTTTTTAGTCAATTTATGACTATAGTTCATACTACTCTGTTTATATCTTTAAGGTAATGAATACTAAGTTTAAAAGGACGCTTGCAAAGATCGAAGATGCAACTTTTAAAAATGCATTATAAAATGATCTCATCAGACAAATGTAACTTTTCTCATTAGATCATTGAAGTCCGCTGCTTAAATATTATCCGTGTATAAATACTATATTTCATCCTTGCATATTTTATTAATTACGTCACTGCCATCGTATCGTTTCGCAAAATTTAATTATAACTGGTCCACGTTAAAGAAATATTTATACTGATTGTGAGTTTGCCACTTATGCTATAAATTAAAGAACTGGTGTATATATATATATATATTTAAAATTTAAAACTTCTTTACACACCATAAAATAAATGCAAGTATTACCGGTTTCAAGAGGACATGGATTTTCTTTTTCAGGTGCTAAAATTATGTGCACCATTGAGGCAAAAACAAGACTGAAAAGGTTGTCCAGCGAACACAGATAAGAACATAGATAAGATTCTTGAAGAATATAGATGAAAATAATATTTTAAAGGTAATTTTCCTATTGTACTATCCATTTCAGATTTATTATCCCATAATATTCATCAAGTTTACATCTTTGTATTTAAAAAATTTTACGTTAAAATAATCATAAGATTTTGCGCAATGAACGTTAATATTACCTTTTTCTTGAAATATTTTAATTATGCTTATAACAATCTGTGAACCTTAGTATCTGGACTAGTACAATTCCCGTAAAGTAGAAAGTAGTTAATAGAAAACGGATTAACGTACTACGATCTCATCTAATTCATAGAGAAGATCTCACACAAGAGTGAACCAATCTATTTTAGATAGCTTGCAGAACCTATGAAAGCAATGAATAAGAAACGAAATGAGAATTTTGGATTAATTTTTGTCATATAATGTATCATTGTATCCATTCGTTCTACTAGAAATATAGTTTAGTAGAATTTACATTCATATAACACAACATTACGAATTTCTGAATTAATAACGGTAATTATATATTTCAATTAATTCTTAGTTATTATAAGATCAACTTTACTCTTAAATAATAATGCAGTTTTTTATGGTTTTATTCTAATCAAAACCTGCGATTTTGATTCTTAAATTTTAGTATTAAATATTTCAAGTTAACTTGCGTTAAATAGTTTGAAAATCAGCTTTTGGTATAAATTTATCAACGATATATGACTCATAGACCAATTTCATTTTGATTTTTTAAATTGTGGTGGGACACTTATTTGTGAAATTTTAGAACCGATATGCCATAGAGGTGATGTCCACAAATGTGATAGAAGATTTCTTTTTAGCGGACGGATTTAAGCGTAAAGGAATTAAAGTTTGAGCCCCAGGGTCCCTAGGCCTCCGAAACTCCAATTAAGAATTTGTTTTCGAATATTAACACACTTTCTATCGTCCAACTGAGCTAAAATTTTGCATACCTGTATATTATCCCATAGCTGCTAACTTATACTTTTTTTTTTTTTTTTTTTTTTTGCTACCGGAAATTTTTAATAGAACATTTTACTTTCTATCGTCCAATTGAGCTAAAGTTTTGCATACCTGTACATTATCCCATAGCTGCCAACTTGTACATTTTTTTTCTTACCGGAAAGTTTTAATAGAACAGTTTACTTTCTATTGTCCAATTGAGCTAAGGCTTTAAATACCTGTATATTATTCCACAGCTGCCAGCTTGTAATTTTTTTTTCTTACCGGAAATTTTTAATAGAACATTTTGTTTTCTATCGTCCAATTGAGCAAAACTTTTGAATACCTGTATATTATCCCATAGCTGCCAACTTGTACATTTTTTTTTCTACCGGAAATTTTTATAGAACATTTTATTTTCTATCGTCCAATTGAGCCAAAGTTTTGCATACATGTGTATTATCCCATAGCTGCCAACTTGTACATTTTTGTGCTATCGGAAATTTTTAACAGAACATTTTACTTTCTATCATCCAATTGAGCGACAGTTTTACAGTTCCTGTGTATTATGCCATAGCTGCCAACTTGTTCATTTTTGTGCTACCGGAAATTTTAATAGAGCATTTTACTTTCTATCGTCCAATTGAGCTAAAGTTTTACATACCTGTGTATTATGCCATTGCTGCCAACTTGTTCATTTTTGTGCTACCGGAAATTTTAATAGAGCATTTTATTTTCTATCGTCCAATTGAGCTAAAGTTTTACATACCTGTGTATTATGCCATTGCTGCCAACTTGTTCATTTTTGTGCTACCGGAAATTTTAATAGAGCATTTTACTTTCTATCGTCCAATTGAGCTAAAGTTTCACATACCCGTGTATTATGCCATTGCTGCCAACTTGTTCATTTTTGTGCTACCGGAAATTTTAATAGAGCATTTTATTTTCTATCGTCCAATTGAGCTAAAGTTTTACATACCTGTGTATTATGCCATTGCTGCCAACTTGTTCATTTTTGTGCTACCGGAAATTTTAATAGAGCATTTTATTTTCTATCGTCCAATTGAGCTAAAGTTTTTCATACCTGTGTATTATGCCATTGCTGCCAACTTGTTCATTTTTGTGCTACCGGAAATTTTAATAGAGCATTTTATTTTCTATCGTCCAATTGAGCTAAAGTTTTTCATACCTGTGTATTATGCCATAGCTGCCAACTTGTTCATTTTTGTGCTACCGGAAATTTTAATAGAGCATTTTACTTTCTATCGTCCAATTGAGCTAAAGTTTCACATACCCGTGTATTATGCCATTGCTGCCAACTTGTTCATTTTTGTGCTACCGGAAATTTTAATAGAGCATTTTATTTTCTATCGTCCAATTGAGCTAAAGTTTTACATACCTGTGTATTATGCCATTGCTGCCAACTTGTTCATTTTTGTGCTACCGGAAATTTTAATAGAGCATTTTATTTTCTATCGTCCAATTGAGCTAAAGTTTTTCATACCTGTGTATTATGCCATTGCTGCCAACTTGTTCATTTTTGTGCTACCGGAAATTTTAACAGAACATTTTACTTTCTATCGTCCAATTGAGCTAAAGTTTTACATACCTGTGTATTATGCCATTGCTGCCAACTTGTTCATTTTTGTGCTACCGGAAATTTTAATAGAGCATTTTACTTTCTATCGTCCAATTGAGCTAAAGTTTTACATACCTGTGTATTATGCCATTGCTGCAAACTTGTACATTTTTTTGCTACCAGAAATTTTTAATGGAAATTTTTTATGCATTTTATGGGAGTTTTCTGCTATTAAACTTGGTGATTTTTTTTTACAAATAAATAATGGTGTTAAAACACCGTATAACTTCGTTCCTATATTATCCACATCCGCTATATTGGAGATTTTTTAGTATTCTTAAATATATTTAATTTAATTTTTTATTTTTTTTTATTTATGAATTATTATACTTTTAATAATTTTATATTAACTTCATGTAAATTTACTTTGAATTTATATTATACACTTCATTCAAAAGTCATTTTTAATCTAATTATTAGATGTAATAACAATGTACTGAATACTGAGATGAAACACTGGCTCAGAACACATACTGGTACCTGTTTAAGAAGTTTTTCTACCTATAAAATCTTTGGTTAATAAAATAGAAAATTTTGTTTCATTAATAATGGTATAAGTTCTGCGCCAGTGCTTTATCCCTGTAAAGATGTAAGTTTTAACAAATTTACGGCGCGGCCATTTCTATTTAATCTTGGGATACAATATAGATATGATTATGTAAACCAGATTGAATTTTTATTGGAATTTAAATAATATTTCCACATTTTACGTTTACGAATAACAAATATTGGCTTAGAAATATTCATTTATTAAGATCATATGCTATTGTTTGTTTTCATTTAATTATTTCTTCCGCGATACAGCGTTAGGTCTGCGGCGATTTTTAAAAATAGGGGTGAGAGGCGAAATATATAAAGGAATGGATTACATGTTCTGAGGTCCCCTGAATACGAAAATCATGTTTTAAACGAATGATATGTGTGTCTGTCGGTTATCAGCATATCTCAAGAACAAATAGTAGCAGAAATTACAAACTCGGAATTCTAAATGTGTATCACATAGGGATGCTACACTAAGCTTTTCGTTGAGATGAAGCAAATGGTTCGTGTACAGGGACACTCAAAAGTATTCAAATACATTACGTCTATGAGGGAAATTGCAGTTAAGTAGAGTTTAACATCTACAGACTGCACTAAATCAAATGAAACGTATATATTTTTTGTAATAGAGATAGTCAACTGGGAAAATGATTTTGTGTATGTAGGTGCCTCGCCTCTCCCCCTGGGAGGAAGTCCCCCTCGAGGGAAGTAAATTTTCATAATGGGTATCTTTCAAAAGATCTCGCCATTACCTTTAATACGAATGGTTGAACCGTCGATCTGCGATAATTTAAAATAAAGTTATCGATTTCTTTCATCTTTAACATTTTTTTAATGTAATACTAGCTGGAACCCGTCGAATTCGACGGACACTTTATTGTCCGTAATGTTTCAAAAATCATCGCATCATTATTTAAATGTACTTCACGTTAAAACATCTAATATAATTTACTACATTTCATTTAAAAGAAAGTCTGAAATATGCTTATAAATAGAAATACTATATATGACATCACTTTCTACAAAGTACTCCAAATAAACAGATGCTATCTTTCATTTTCTATTTCGTTTAATACTAAGACTATATGTTAGCTGACCCGTCCGGCGTTGCCCTGGCCCATGATACCTTAAATTAACCTTAAATTTGTATTATTTTATACCTTTAACTGGATTTTGTTTGAATTTCTGTTTTTAAATGAAAGCATCACGAAAGAAATAATCATCTGTAAGAAAACAATTACCTTGAACCGAACGAAACTCTGCGTTGTGACCCCGGTGCTTGCGCAGCGCATACACAGGCCGCTAACAACATAAAAAAATTCCCAAAAATTAACCTGGAACCGAAAGAACCCACCCGGCAATGCACGGGCCCGTGATAATAACCTTAAATGAACCTTAAATTTGTATGGTTTTGTATTTTTAACTCGATTTTGTTTGAATTTCTATTTTTAAATGAAAACATCACAAAAAAAAAAGAAAAAAAAATCATTTGTAACAAAAAAAAATTATTTCAGACCGAACGGAACTCGGGTTTGTGACCCAGTTCCTGCGGCACGTATATGCAGGCCGCTAATAACATGAAAAAATTCTCAAAAATTAACCTTGAACCGAACGAACCTCTGACTCGTGTTACCGCTGCCTGTGACTGCAGCACCGTATAGCAGGCATGCTACGCACGCACTGCAAAATCCACTTTCCTCCACCGGGGAGCGCAGTATGTTGTATACGAATATCACCAATCTCCTTGAATTTCCAAGACCTTTCAAATAAGGCGTCACATGGTGGTGTCAACCGCAAAATCCTTTAATTACACTTTCCACCACCAGGGGGCACAGCGTGTTCTATACGAACAACACCAACAGTCAGGAAATATCAAGACCTTTAAAATAAGTTGTAACATGATAGGGTCTACTGCAAAATCACCTAGTTCCATTTTTAACCACCAGGGGGTGCACTATATTGTATACAAACATCCCCAATCAACATGAAATTTCAAGACCTTTATCAACAATCGCCTTGAATTTCCAAGACCTTTCAAATAAGGTGTCACGCGGTGGTGTCAACTGCAAAATCATTTAGTTGCACTTTTCACCGCCAGGGGGTGCAGCGTGTTCTGTACAAAATCACCAACGGTCAGGAAATACCAATACCTTTAAAATAAGGTGTAACATGATAGGCTCAACAACAAAAATCACCTAGTTCCATTTTTCCCCACCAGAGGGCGCACTATATTGTATACAAACACCCCCAATCGACATGAAATTTCAAGACCTTTAAAATGAGGGGCTACATGTGTGGGTCTGGAACGGGTTTTCCTCTCAAACTAATTTCCCCTTTCCCCCACCTCTAAATCTATTTTTCCCCCTTTTCCCCCCTTCAAAATCGAAAATTCCAAATTCGCAGAAAGTGATTTTTTAGTATTCGACTCTAGTCCCTATATGTACAATTTCTTCACTGTAAAGTAATTTGGAGCTGAGTTAAGCTCGTAAACGTGTTTTTAACCCCTGCCCCCCCAGGGGGGGGAACCGTTCGACTTTTTTTATTTTTCTCTTTTCATAACATATCTACAGACCGAGACCTTTTTTAGACACCTCAACCAAGTTTTTACACCTAGTTATAGAGGTTTGAGTGAAGGAAAATCTTGAAAAAATTGAATGTAAAGTTGATTCTGCACGCATAACTTTCCTCAAACTCAACGAATTTAAGCAGTTAATAGCTCAAAAGAAAGAGCTTGATCCACTGAGTGTTCTTAGACTTGTGTTAACAGCCTACGTTAATTAGAACTCTAGTTATAGAGGTTTGAGTGAAGGAAAATCTTGAAAAATTTGAATGTAAAGTTGATTGTGCACGCATAACTTTCCTCAAACTCAACGAATTTAACCAGTTAATAGCTCAAAAGAAAGAGCTTTATCCACTGAGTGTTCTGAGAGTGAAACGATCAAGATCCATTCATTAGAAGAGGAGCTATGATAATTCGAATTGCTTGAGTGAATGTGACCCATAAGAAATGTACAGGGAAGAATCGCGTTTGAGTATAACTTGAGAAAGGTGGAAGTTGAGTAAATTTCAATGATTGATGACATATCTGTGTCTAAATACCTTTCATTTAAAAAAAAAAAAAATGAAGGAAATCGGCCGGATAGAACGGCCAGACGGACTGACTTTAGTTTTCATAAATTTTTTTAATATATAAGATTGACAATAAATTCAACTTTTTTTTTTATACATTTAGTGTTATACTACTTCTCTAATAAGGAAATCGTCTGCATTACCATAAAAGATAATTTTTTTAAATAAAAGTTTTAATAAATTATTTTTAAAAAACAGAATTATTTTTTAATAACCGAATTAAATTCTATATAAATGTAGGTGCATTAATAAAACGGGGGGTTGAGGGGGGCGGCAGCCTCCCTCACACATAACTAATTATCATATAAAACTCTTTGGAAGCCTAATTTGAATTGTTTAAAATAGGTTTATATAATAGTACTCGTTATCTTACCTCTTAATCTGCAACCTGTATTTATAGTATTAAATTTCAGGGTAAGAGAAAGTCGTGTGAGTGGCACACCAAATTATTAACTCTTTTTTTTTTTTTTTTTTTTTTTTTTTTTTACTTAAGCTGAGCTTGTACCTAGTCCATTTACCAAATTTGGGGATAATCCGCTTACCACTTTTATCTTCAGAATGTAATATAACGCCATAATACTGTGTTGTGATAAATTTATATTCATATAATGTTTTTTGGATGTATAACTTTAATTGAAATAATCCTGTAACTAAAATAAATAATGTAACACAAATTGCTAAATGTATTTTTAATGCAAATCTGGGTAGTAACATTAATATATATATATATATATATATATATATATAATCTTGAAGTTTTAAAAAGTAACTAGTGATTTCTTTGAAATAACAATAAAAAATAAATAAATAAATAAAAAGTAGAATAAAATAAAGATAAATATCAGTGGCAAACGAAACGGTTTGCGTATGATTCAGTTAAAATTACTGTGGTTGGTTGGTTGGTTGGTTGTAGGATTTAAGGCCGATTGACTCCTGATGTGTCCTAGGCCAAGAGGGGGAATGCCCTCCGTGGGGGTCTTTCTAAGGGGTCCTAGCCCGTATTTACTAAAATTACTGTGAAAGAAACACTTAGTTTCTGTACAAATAACAATGTTGGTCTTAGTTCTGCATGATTTGAAGCCTGTAACAGCTTTTAATTATAGCTCAATGGTTCCGTATAAAATTAATTATTTGCAAGCAAATTATTCTTAAGAGTATCTTACCGCATTCATTCTCTTTAAGAAGCAATTTTAATTTATAACTAATTATTAATTTACATTTACTGTACAGCGTGTTTCATCTCTAAAACATTATTTTGAATTATTGTTTACAATTGTTAAATGAAACATTTTTTTCTTGGTAAAGTTTTGTTTAATATTTTAGTGATTACAAAAAAGAAAAAAGTGTTTATTATTATTATTATTATTTTCAAAGCATCTAATTAAAAAAAAATATATATATGTAAAACATTTTACTGAGATATCTGCAACGTGGAATTGTAAAGAAATTTAAAAAAATGTTGATGAAATAAAAAATTGATGAAGAAAAAAAAATTCTAAAAGCGATGAAATTAAAAATCGCTATTTTAACAAAATTTCAGTACTATGCTTTTAAATAGAGATAATAATAAAATTAAACTATAGTAAAGCCGCCGTTATCCGAGCCCTGATAATCCGAGTTCTGAGGGAGGAGTGGGGGCGTTTACCAAAACGGGGGAGCCATCCCCACCAAGGAAGATCAAAATTGTGATGGCATGTCTCCGGACAACCTCTAGGGGTGAGTCCCAGACTGTCGCCAATTGCCCATTGCACAGCACTAGTTCGACCTGAAAAATCTAACCAACCAACCGAGTTCCGGGTTAATCGAGGTAGTCCCGATAAGGCCACGCCCCGGAGGAGGCGTGGCTTTTGACAAATGTCGTAGACAACTTTGACAAGTTTTACTCTAAATCACTCTGTTTTATAATTTATATATGTATGTATTGAATTACATTTTTAACTGAGTGCATTTAAATATATAATATGTGTATTATTTTACTTCACTGACTACGTTTTCATCCATTTTAAACTTTACCTTATGTTTCCCCTCCGATTTACGACAGAGTCCGTGTTATCCGAGTTTTCGATTATTCGAGGTACCCTCGGTTCACATTCCCTCGGATAAGCGAGGCTGTACTGTAATATATTACGTGATTCAGATACTTAATTTATTTAAACAATACTCATAGTAATTTTTTCTAATTTGAACGTATTTTAATATACAGGGTGATTATAATTAAAGTTACGATTTCAAAACGCTATAATTTTAAAACTACCCATCAGAGCGATTTGATATTTTACCAGGGCATGAGCTTCACCTTTTATGAGCTTCACCTGTATGTATGTTTGTATGTATGTTTGTAACCGCTCTGGGAGCAAACAAAAAATCTATGTTGTAAAAAAAGACTTTCTCTACGTGAACGCTGTGGCTGTGAGGTAAAGCTCCGGGCTACGAGCCTAAAGGTCTAACGTTCGAGCCCAGTCAGGGAAGATTTTTTAAAAATGGTTTTTGTTTAATTCTAAATTATTTATTTCTCATTCCTTCATTATGTTATTTATTCAGATAATATTACATAATTTCTAGACTTTTTAACACGTTTTTATTAATTTGACATGATGCAACTATTAATGTATATAACGGAATCTTGGAAATCAATTTTCGGTTACTTCTGGTCGTCCGATTGACCTGTAATTTTGCGCACGACTTCATTATCGATGACAGTACTATGTACAAGTGTTTCCAGGCGCCTATCCCTTCAGGGGCAGGTTCCAGGGGCAAAGTATTAAGTAAAAACCCATTTTTTTTTAACTTTAAAATTATTTAAAAGGGATAAACAAATTAATGCCAAAAATAAATAAGTGAATATATTTCTTATTATATCAAATAAATAAATAAAAACGTGCAAACCTTTTTTTTTAGCACGCTTTTATTTTAATTAGAGATTTAAGTATATGTAAATATTACGGTGTGTCACTCACACGATTTTCTCTTACCCTGCATTTTAATACTAAGATAGATATTTTGTGCTTTTTAGTTCACATTTCTATAAAAACGTGTTCTTTAATTTTTTAAAAGTATCATTTTATTTAAATCTACATTTCTTACCTAATAACAAACAAGAGTTCACATGTACCATTTTGATATAAATACATCTATTCCATATAAAGTCTTTATACGTCATATAAGAATCTGTAAACATTATTATTTGATCTCTAACAGTTTCACTAAAGCAGAAGACGAGTTAATAGAAAAACGGATTAACATACGACGGTAGAAACCATTTTTATTGAAAAGGATCTCTTATAATAGAGGTGCAATCTATCGCGGATATCAAGAGAATTTTTCTGGAAGAGTGATTATATAGAAGGAATTAGTATTTATTTTTGTTTCGCAAAGGACAAGCATTTTCATTTATTTTGTCGGAAATATCACTAAATTAATTTCCGATTATACAAGATTGCGAGTGGAATAAATAAGAAGAGGATTTCTAACGACATTGATATGTGTAAATTCAATTACATTTCACATCTTAATTGTTTGTTCAATATTTGCAACATTCCTAGTAGAATATTGTTATGTTTTTTTAGTTGGTAGTGTATGATAATTTCCTGTAATAGCCGTGAAGATGAATTTAAGAAGCGTTGTGACAAGCAGATAACTCAGGATTGCGAAATCTTTCATTTAATAATTTATTGTAGTCCAATATCATGGTTTTTCTTGCAAATTCAATAACAAATAAATTCTGATATAACTCACAGTACAAATATTTCCTCGAAAACATCAAGATAAAAGTTTATTATTACGAATAAATGGATGAATGGACAGATAGATGTATGAATAAATGGACACGGAGAGTATTAGAGAAAAGGCCCAGTCCTTCTTATCCAAGAGCAGCTGCAAAAGTGATAAAAGTTTGGCTCCTTAACTTCACATCAAAACCACAAGATATGTCGCCAACTTCATTCTGAGAGAATCGAACAACACCCATTTTTTTTCAGTTGCGCATAATTCAGTATCACTTTTAAAAATATATTGGCGATTCTTTTCTTAGCCAAAAAACTTTTATCAATTCGTGAGAAGATTGGAAAAGTACGTTAAAATTCAACCACAAAAATTTACGGTTAAATCCTTATTTTCAGCCTTTAGCTGATAGAAAGTACATAATTTCTATTTACAGAGAGGATGTAAGTGTTCTGTTCTTGTTCAAAAGTGCCACATCAGGAAATATTTTATTCTATTTTATTTTACTGAGATGAAAAGATTTGCCCTCCACCGAACGTTATGTGAAAAAACCACATCTCTTACTTTTATTTTTTATTTATTAAAAGAAATAGAGAGAGAATGACTTTGATCCTTTGCAAGTAGAGAAACCGTATATATTAGCTCGCTTTTTATAAAGATAGAAAATGAATTGGAAAAGAATTAAATTTTGAACTAATATATATAATTTACAATATGTGATTTTCGATATCACAAATATTATAGAAAAACTACAGTTTTCATATAGTGGAATATAAAACAATTTTGAAATGTACTTAATGTTACTTATTTGATCTTAAATCATTTTTCTTCCGCCATGACGCCATAAATGTATTAATTAATAAAATTTACACCCTCCGGGGAATACTCAAAGCGATGCTCTTGTATGCACGAACTTTTTTCCCAGTTTACTACTACTATTATCAATAATTCATACTAATTTTACAATTACATGTTAAAAATAACTCTCATTATGCACATTTAAACAAAATTTTGTCCTATACAGCCATGTTAAAAATTTAAAAAAAAGGGGGTGGGGACGCAGCACTACCTGTAGAGCAATTTATTACCAAATGTAATTAGCATCAGTTTAAGTCATAGTCTAACTACTGAGCTGAAGAACAACTGGAGGAAATGCTAGACCGGTTTTTGCGTGCCGTTTTTGGAAGGTTTGTCTTCCGAGCGTTGCACGGCAGGAAGTATTTGATATCTTTATATTTCGAAGTAAAATTGCATAAAGGTTGTCTGTTCGAACAACCATATGCTAAACATGATAAAACAATTTTATATTTTAATTCTTTAAGGAGTATAATAGTAATAGACGACCCGACAAATGTTGCCTGCCGTGCAAGATTTGACTCTGCACGGGTATTGGAAGCATTTGCTCCAGTTGATCTTCAGCTCAGTGGGTCTAACTAAATACCAAGTTTGGTTAAATTTCGTTCTTGTTTCGGGAGAAAGAGCGTCTACAAAATTTTCGACACGCACACTCAGATAAACACTCACACAGATATTTTGTTAAAAACAATCAAATATCGTACAAAAAATATCAAAACGTGTAAATCCATCGAAAACTTTTGTTTCCATATAGATTATAAAACAATTTAAACAGTTTTGAAATGTAATTAATTGTTAGTTGTTTAATCTTAATTTTTTTTTTTTTTTTTTTTTTTTTTTTTTTTTTACTTCCACCGTGATATCTTAAAATATATTTGGTTTTTTATTATGTAGCAATAAATACCTTTAAAAATACCTTTTTCAGATTTATTTTTAAAGCGGAAAACAAAGAATAATTTCACATATATATATATATTTTTTCATTCAATTGAAAATTTTATATAGCTTCTATTTCAAAGGAAAAGTATAAAGAAGTACGTTATTATGCATCTCAATAATACAAGTTAATATTGTTATTTATAGTGCGGTTTAAAGCTATAAAAATATGCTTTGAACTCATGAGATCATCATCATTAGATCTTAATGGATCTAATTTCTTTAGTTAAACACCTGTACACAAATTAGTAACGCATTTTATACCATATTCAATAGGAATCATATCATATTGAACTTGAATACGATAATTTTAAGACATTTTGAATATATATAGGAAAGGAAGAAGGTAGGCAGATAGATAAACAAAGCAAACGAATTTATAAACACTTTTAAATTTTGATGGAAAGTGTTAAAAACCAGAATTTAAATACTTAGTATTGCTTAGCTTAAAAGAGAATATTTTTGGAAATGACAAAAATTCAAATGAAAAAGTAAAACTTGAGGCGTTGCATTTAAAGCTGAAAATACATTCATACGAAAAACAGCAATACTTTTACATACTAGTACAGAAGGCACTCTACAGGGTGAACCATCAACTTTTTAAAGCAATAAACTTTAATGTAGAATCAAGTAAGCGGCATACGAAAGTGCAGTTTGCACTACAAATGCGACAATGCACTACAATATAGGGTGAAAAGTTTAGTTTAAGAAAATAAAAAAATGAAAATAGCTCCAAATACTTCTTTCAAATGGCGCTGATTTATGTTTTCTTTATATAGTGTTCTTGTAGTTTTGATCAGAACAAAAACCCTTGACGGGTTAAAAGTTTGTGACGCAGCATTTTATTTCGATATGAATTGGAAATATGGGTCTTAAAAGTAATGATATCAAATTTGAATGACGCTTTGCTATTAATTGAAATATATTACATTTGATATGGTTCCTTTGATCCCCCGTCTTTATTTTTTTTTATTTTATTTACTTATTTATTTTTATTTATTTATTTATATTTATATTTATTATTTTTTGTGAGACTATGTGAAGGACAACGCGGCTGACATTAAAGTAACAAGGACAAGAATAAAATCTCTTCCACAAATGAAGAGCTTAATATTTGAACATCTTATGTGACAAGTTAGTAAACTTGATTAAATCAACAGTAAAGAGGTAATGGAATAGCTAAATATCATGTAACATAACAATTTTCTGTGTCGATAACTGCGTTATTAGAATACTTTAAAGTACCAGGTAATGTTTGTTATTAGAAAGAGACCGTAACAAATTTTTCCACGCAGAAATCTCGGTTACAATTTATTTTTTCCCTAAAATGTTTACTAACTAAACAAAACTCTTAAAAAATATTCTAAACATATTTATGTACTCAGCTATTTATTTTATTATTATTATTATTATTTTATTTATTTATTTATTTGTTTGTTTATTTATTTATTTTGTAGGTTTTATGTAGGTTTTTTTAGCTGGGTTGTTTAGTGCATTTCATAAAACAAGTGCTCTTTAGTTGCATAATTTGCGTTCAGCATTCCTTTCTGTTTTTAAACTATAGCGTCATCTGTGGACAAAATTTTTAATTAAAATTTTTATTTGTCTAAACAAAACTTCTTATTATAAGAAGTCTTTGAGAACTAAAAGCACTGTTGTACGTCAATTTACTTGATTTTATGTTAAAGTTTTAAATGTGTCGAGAAATGTGGTTCGCCTTTTATGTTCTTTTAAATAACTACATCTCTTGCGACCATGGAAGCCTCTGCGCAAGTGCGGATTCAACGAGTCCACTAGTAAAATAGGGGAGACAATCTTCTCGTTGAGAGAAAATAAGCCATAAGGGAATACCGAATGACTGGATGTTTACTAAATTCAAACCTGTTGGTCAACTTGGAACCCCTCCAAGATTTTCGACCTGTCCTCGTAGGAAACGTGGTTACACTATATATTTAAATATATATTTATGTTTCAACTTTAACAGAAAAGTATTTTTTATTAGATTTTACTAAGTAATAATAAGAGTTTAAAAAAAAAACAGAGATGTATTGAATTATTTTAAAAGATGGATTTCTTTTTTTTTTTTTTTTTTTTAATTTACTGAAGAATTATAAATAGACACAATATCTAAATTTATCCAACCCACAATTTGAAAATTTTCTGATACACAAAAATATAAAAATAAAATAGTATTAAAAGTCTGATTCTTACAATTTTCATGTAGAATTTTTTGCATGATTGTTTGCGCAACAGCCAAAGTATTAATAAAAACAAAAGTATGTCAAGGGTAGACCCCCCCCCCCCCCAAAAAAAAAAAAAAATAAATAAATAAATAAATAAATAAATAAATAAAATAATAATAAGTAATATGCGAAGTACATAGTTATTTAGTTTTAGATTTTACATGTAGTTGTATAAAATCTTTGAACAAAAATATCACTCCGAAATTTTGTCATAGGTTGGGATAAATTATTTGAAAACATGCCTGAGCGATTACACAAATCCCACACTGTTAAAAATAAAATGATATAATTCATAAAAAAAAGGAATGTTTTTAATTCAGCTGCAACCAATATTTTTGTACTACATTTTACCGTTTTAAGAATAATACTATTAAGATAGTTAAAAATAGAACCAAAATTTTGGTTGCAGCTGACTTAGAACCTTTTTTTTCTGGTGAATTATACTATTTTATTTTTAACAGTGTATTTATTAACTTTATGTATTGAAAAATTAGTTACAGTTCCGATCCATCATCTAAAATTATATGTTTAAACTATACCACTTTTCATTTTATCTACCAAATAAATAACCTATCTCCTATACGGTAGTAGGAATGTACTTTCATATTAACCTATTGAAAAGTTTGAAATTCTTTAAAAATGTTCATGAGTGATCTTTAAGAGATTTTGTTAATTTCTAGAAGTTTATGATTAACTTCATTTCAGGGTTTTAACAAATACACGAATAATTTTAAACACACAAAATATGTAATTAAGTGTAACTTGATTTCTAAATTAATCTTCTGATTTATTCATGAAGCAATCAACACTTCAAAAAGATGTTACACTAGCCCTTACAATAATTTTTAGTATCTGTTTTCTTATACTTTAAAGGTTTTTAAGTTGAAAATTTACATCTTCAAAAACGAATGACTCAAAGAGACACTTATAAATAGAATCAATATTTATTTTTAGAAATGAAAATTTCTAGATGCTCTTAAAAATTAATGAAAACAGGACAAAATTTGTTGGTGTTTTACTATTCTGTTTGATAATGATTTCCGCCTTTGAGAGCTTTATTCAATTAGTTAAAAGTCATGTGTGTTTGTACAATTGTCTCTCTGTTCGTGATATTTTAGTAATTGCTGCATTAAAATGTATGCACATAATTCGATGGTGCTCACGATGTATGCAGAAACTGACAATTCCCATTGGTATGTCTTTTAAATTGAATAGGTAAATCAAACGTCTGGGATATAAATTTTAAATTTCTCTTTGAAATGAATAAATGTCAGTGTTTTTAACTAGAAAAATTTTTTAAGTATTCAATTATTTATAAATAATAACTAAATGAGGAATAGTAAATTAATAGAGTATTTGTAAGTACTCAATTATTTATAAAAAGTAACTAAATGAATAATATTAACTCTCAATAAATAATGAGATTTATGTTTCTAGTAATTGTAAACACATTTAATAAATAAAACAATAAAAAGGTTAATGAGCTGTTAAAATAATACATTTATTTTTAATTATATATATATATATATATATATATAAATTTTTCATACGTTTTATAATAATGGTGATATATACTACATAACCTGGTAATATTAACATCTGAAAAATATTCCACATACAATTTAAACATTTTTAACAGAAAATAAAAATGGGAAGTTTTGTAAATATACTAAGTGAAGTAATAAAATATTTCAGTACACAAGTACAGTCGATAACAAAAGTGTCCGAACACTAGCAAAAATTCCTATGTGGAAAAAGCACACTTCATACGGTTTTGTTAAATGAATCCTTATCGAATCATGTTCATAGACTGACTAGAAACAGGATTCGACAAGGATTTATTTAACAAAACCGCATGAAGTGTGCTTTTTTTACATAGAAATTTTTCCTAGTGTTTGGACACTTTTGTTACCGACTGTATATACTGCTTAAACAATACAATAGAATTAAGACCTTTTCCTTTTAGAAAACTTTACTGGGGAGATATGCACAGCTGATACTACCTATACTACATTTCACTTATTTATCTCCCTATTTATTTTTCCTGGTTACTGTTTAAATTTTCATCTAATTTAATTTTAAAAACTCAGACTCTTTTTTTTTAACTTAATGTAAGAGACAACATTATTTGTCTATACATTTGCACAGACATTTTGCGCAAAATTTTTCGAAGAATACAGGGTGTCCCGTAAGTCTGTAGACATTTTAAAAATTCATAAAATTTGAAGGAATTGGTAGAATTAATCGCGGTTTGCAAAAAAGTTATTCTCTTGCAGGGAATTTTTTTTCTGCTTTGTGTGCATTAATATTTTCAATGATTCAATAATTCCTTAGAACGTTGTTAATTTATTGAAATTTGGGGAAAAGTTTGTGTATGGAGTAAAGTATTTTGTTTGTGTCCCTATAAAAGAACTATGAGCTATACACTAATAAAAAATGATATATCTACGATTGCTTTGCTAGAGTAAAGGCCACAGATTCGCCGACCACCTAGGCAAGCACAGCGTGGATTTATTCTGCTTATTTAATCAAGAAAATAATAGTCTCTAAAGTAGTTGGCGGTATTAATATTTTTCTTTATATATTTAAAGAATATCTTTTTAATGAATTTGGTATAGGTATTTTTTAATAATATTCATCTATGTTTCCTAAATGTAAATAAAATTTAGTAAATTATGGTCACTATAAAATTTTATGCTACATTTTCCTATTCAAATTCACGCATTCAAGTCATTTATTAAAATTGTTTTCCATGACGAATGCAGATGGTTTTCATATCAGAGAACTATCACACTAAATATTAAAGGAAAGTCCAATTTGGTGTCACGTCTGAAACGAAAATGCATCTCCCCTCCCTATATATTTGTTAAATAAGAAAAACATCGGTAATTTTCATCTAAATTATCACAGCTCAGTGGTTCAACCATTCGTTAAAAAAAGTATCGACGTATTCTTTTTTAAATATAATCATGTTGAAAATTTACACATTCGAGTGTGTGTGTGGGGGGGGGGGAGAGTTGATACTCTCACGAGCACAATTTTCCCCCCTGTTTGACTTTTACTATTATAAACAATTCTTTTTAATTTCAGAATGATTTGTTAAAAATAATTGTAATTCTACTATACGAAATTTTGTCCTACGTTGTCTTAATAAAAGTTATAAAAAATGGGATGTCAACACAAGCTGTTGGGTGATTTTTCTAATGTAATATGCACTAATTTATGTCAAGGTGCCACTACATATAAATTTATATGAAATTCTCTGCACCAGTTTTTGAGCTAGAGCTGCCGCAAATGTTTTGTCAGAAACACAAACAAACAGATATTTATCAAAAATGGTCAAATGTGTTGTGAAATTTTTAAAACGTGTAAATCCATCAAAAGTTATAATGGTGACTGGTGCACGTCGTGGCCTCAATGTCCTCCTTGTTCCCATCCAAATTATACTTCTGGAGGTCACCGAAGAGGGACAGCCATCTCCTCTGTGGATGATCAAAATTGTGATGGTATATCTCCGTACCATCCTTAGGCGTGCGTCCCAGACCGTCGCCATTACCCATTGCGCGATACTAGTGCGACGGTAAATCCAATCAACCAACCATCGAAAGCTAGGATTCGAAAATTTTGACGAATTCGACATTTTTTTTTTCCATTGAATATAGAAGAAAGTAAAAACTAAAATATAACAGAGCACGCTTAAATTAGATTCTGTCATCTGTATTCTCTCCCGCAGATAATTATTGATTTTGTTCCACTCTAAGTCACTAAATGGAACTGATGAACTCCATTTATCGCTGATCAGGGCACAATTAAAATTTGATCAGATACCCTGCTCACGTAATACTTTCATTGTCGCGCATAAGGCCAGGCTTTCGGAGGCTTAATTTTTGGAAGTGGTTTAAAAAGGGAATTTCGAGTTTTCCGTTTTTTTTTTTTTCATAAACGACTATTTCATTTATTTTCCAAATTTTCTGGTCATTATCACTTTATATTCATTGCACTTACAACATTTTACAAGAAATTTCACTTCTGATATTACTCTAAGGCTATTTTGTTATCTTGTGTCGATTAGGAAAATTTGTTAAAAAGTTTAGTTGGTATATAAACGTGTGATTCATTTTTATTGCAGTGTTACGTGGTGACGTTTCACTTAAATGATTTCGTCAACGTGGTGTACGATTTATACAGTCGGTAACAAAAGTGTCAGAACACTAGCAAAAATTCCTATGTAAAAAAAGTGCACTTCATACGGTTTTATTAAATAAATCCTTGTCGAATTACGTTCTTAGACTGACTGAGAACAGGATTCGACAAGTATTTATTTAACAAAACAGTATTAACTCTATTTTTTTTACATAGGAATTTTTGCTAGTGTTCGGATACTTTTGTTACCGACTGTATATATATATATATATATATAAATGTACACTTAATATTGTTTTCTTAAATAAATCCTTGTCGAATCATGTTCTTGGTCAGTCTAAAAACATGATTCGACAAGGATTTATTTAACAAAATAGTATTAAGTGTACTTTTTTTTATATAAGAATTATTGCTAGAGCTCGAATAATTTTGTTTCTGGCTGTAGGTAATAACTTACGTTTGGCTTAAAATTACAGAAAATACTTTATATTGTATTGTATTCACTGGTCAGTTTTTAGCAGTTCAGTAGCAACAAAAAAAGTCCAAAGAAATTGTAAATTTTCACGTTTTGAACGCCAAATAAGAAAAGGTCATAAACCAATTACATTAACCCTCAATTATTCATGCCAAGGAGCTTAGTTATAGCGAGCAGCTTTAAATTTTAAAATATGACGTCATGGCTTTATATGATTTCTAAAACTTTCATCTATTTTATGTACCTTAAATATTTCATAGATTTAAAATAACGCAAATTAAATTTCAGATTTACAATTTACATTACATTTTACATAATGTATTTAACATGTAGATTTACATTCGTTTGCCGCTCTGAACTATCCCGCAATGTAAGTGTTAAGTTTGAGAACATACTTTCTTTCGTCGACTAACAATGCTTTGCCATTGAATAGCTGGTGACAGAATAGCTGGTTGCTATTCTGCTTGGAATTTGTTCTGACTTAGGGGACAATTTTTTGGCATTGCGTTCTGCCGTTTGGTATATATTCAAATTCTCAACATTAAACTCCAAAATTACATGTAATTGCCTTCTCACGAAAACTATTAATTATCTAATTCTTTTTATTTTATTGTATATTTAGGATGTGAAATAAATATTATTATATGAAGCTTGCCGTTCTAATTAGCGTCCAATCGGGTGACCACATTCCTCATAGTTGTGCAGCTAACTTTCTACATGCCTGGATTAGCACTTGAAAATTTTTCCTTGCTAATTGTTGTCTGGGCAAACAAAATATGTCATTGCATATTTTAATTCTGCGTAAAATCAACAAAATATGAAAGAGGAATGCAAATTTATAATTCTCAGGATGAATAGTTAATTACATAAAATAGTAAATAAAAAGTGGCTAAAGGAGTTTGAAATAAAAATATGTTATTTAAAAGAAACTTCCTGAATTTTTGATAAATTTGATTTCTATGGTTTTTTTTTTTTTTTTTTTTTCCAGAATAAAATCAGAAAACAAATTCAATATAATATTTGCATAATTTAAATTTTCCTTATATTTAAAACCTATTCACTATGAGCATTGAATAATTGTGATCCGTTGGTTGAGTGGACTTTACATCGCAATACTGCTACTCTATGGGTTATTGGCGATGACGTAGGACTCACCTTAATGAGTGGTCGAAAACATGCTATCACAATTTTGATTCTCCACGGAGGAGTGAAGAACTGTGATCAAAAATGCAATACTGATGCCACTCTTTCTTAAAAAATACTAAATCATCTTTATTTAAATGATGAATATCTTTTAAAAGAACATAAATACTTACAAGATCTAAGTACAATCGGCAGCAAAAGTATCCGAGCACTAGCAAAAATTCCTATGTAAAAAAGTACACTTAATGCGGTTTTGTTAAATAAATCCTTTTCGAATCATGTTCTTAGACTGACTAAGAACAGGATTCGATAAGGATTTATTTAACAAAACTGCATTAAGTGTACTTTTTTTTATATAGGAATTTTTGCTAGTGCTCGGATACTTTTGCTGCCGACTGTATTAGTAAAACTGCAAAAATATTGAAAAGTTTGAGTTTTAAAATAGCTTATTTAACGATAACTGAACTTTATATTTAGAATCCTAAAACTTTAAATCAAAAGAATAAGTATATGTCATTAATACTTCTAGACATAAACATATTAATGAAAAAATAAAACACGTTATTCATGGCGGATAATGTATTGAATAATACCGTTAACTTCAGCAATAAATATCACTCCTTATAGACTTTCATTCTCTACACATTGAGAAAAAGTCTTTTTCTCCTACGGTAGTGGAAGTAAAGAGATCCTAAAAATGAATATGTCTTATCCTGTCTATTATATATAAGTGTACGAGGCTTTTCGGATTCCGGATATCCCAAAAAAATACACTGATGAAAAGCAAATGTTTCTGTCACGGACAGATTAGGTGAACTTTTTTTTTTTTTTTTAATAAAATCATCAATAATATATCTACTGTAGTATTTATATTGTATTAAAAGCAAGAATTATTACACACTCTCACTGAAACAGATGCATTTTTATGCTTGTAGTAATATTTCTTTGAAGTGCAAGAAATGGAAATTAAGAATTGAACAAATAAACAGTCATAAATGTAAGCAGATGCTAGTAATTACAACTAAATGGACTTTATTTTTCCATCTGGCTGATATAATGTGCCATTACATATTAATATATATATGTATATATATATACTTCTGTTTGGTATAAAATTACACATATGTATATATTGCTTTTAAAAATGTGCATTTAATAAATCGTGAATATTTTCGATAAATAAATTGTTCATATTGCAGTGGTCGACGCAGTCAGTTTATTTTTATTATCAGTAATTTTTTGAAGTAATCTCCATATTCTTCAAAAGAAGATAACTACTGTAAACGATTATTATTCTTTTTCATTCTAAAAATATATCAAAAAAGTGACCGCAACTACACCTGATATTGGTGGTATAGTACACAAAACACGTGAAAGGATGTGTAAAATATATATTTAACCACACTTGACTTTTTCATAAATTAGTTCACAAAAATTTCATCAATTGTTACTTTTATTAATAAATTAAATATATATATATATTCACATACACGGGGTTCGTGAGTTGTCCGAGAATGAAAGACGAATCTTGCAGAGACGTAAAAGTTTGTTTACACAAAATTCGAGAAATTTACAGATCTATAAACCAAGTATCGACTTCAGTTTCACCAGTAAACACAGCTTTACATAACAGCTGGTAACATCAAATTCGCAGCATAAACCGTAGCTTAGCATTATCACCCAGCAATCAGCTGTAATCTAAAGAGGCTCAGAGCTCTTATTAATGAATGCCTTGGCGAAACTGACTGACAAGGAAACATTCAAAAGGTGTCGTCATCAAAAAATATTGAAAAATATATGTGTGATTCTACTCTTCATAAAACACCAGAAAGTGAAAAAATTATCGGCTGAAGAGAGTTACAGTGATCACAAAAAAATTATCAAATTTAAGCATTTTTAGCAATTTAGCGCTGTTAGGCGAAAAGTTCGCTAGTACCGAGGTTGCCGTGTACGAACAAAACCGTGTTTTGCTTCTCCGCCTAGTACTCAAAATCAATCGCCAAACAATGTGAAATCGCCAAGTATGCTTAATTTTGACAATTTTTTGTGGTCGCTGTAATTCATTTCAGCCGATAATTTTTTTCACTTTCTGGTGTTTTAGGAAGAGTAGAATCACACACACACACACACACACACACACACACACACACACACACACATATATATATATATATATATATTCAATATTTTTTGAAGACGACACCTTTTGAATGTTTCCTTGTGAGACTGAGGGCGCATTCGAAAGTATTTCCCGGTCACTTCCCGAGTTGGGAAATGACGTCACGCGGGAAGTTCGGGAAATTAGAACTACCATATAGGAGCCATGTTTGTTTATATATTTGTTTCCCGGGAAGATGAGATGTGTACGGAAGTAGTTATATCTCGGTCATTTTTCGTAAGTCTCCTATATGGTAGTTCTAATTTCCCGAACTTCCCGCGTGACGTCATTTCCCAACTCGGGAAGTGACCGGGAAATACTTTCGAATGCGCCCTGAATGATTTGACACGAAGCAATTCCTTAAATATCAGCTTAGAAAAATATGGAAAATTCCAGAAACTCTGCAACCAATCAAATTAGAGCTTTCATATTTGGTATATCGATAATAAGGATTTTCTCGGCAAGGTCGAAAAAAAGGAGCGAAAAAGTTTTTTAATTTGGCGCCAAAGTCATTAACTGCCTTAATGAAACGTGTTTTTAACAGGAAATGAACTATTTTAATAAAAAAAAATCAAGCTAGAAATGCTGAAAATTAACATTTTATCATCTGTCTAAGCCTCTTTGAATGAATTTACTTAAAAATAACTACGAATTATTTACAAATTCGTAACGATATATTCATATTTACATTGATCGAAAGGTGCTCCATTTAAAATATATGAAATTATATATCAAAATATTTAATTTAAAAACATCACATGTGGTTTTATGAATAAAAAAAAAAAAAAAAAATAGTCTTTTAATCGTATAAATATCTTTAAAATGGGATTTTAATAATCGGGTAAAAATAAAACAAAATATTTATGTTTTAATAAATAATAACAACATAAAAACTAGTATGTTGTGGCCACCACAAGACTTTCTTCTATATTTCCCTGTACAAATTCACTCAGTAACAATATTAGAAAAAAAAAAAAATAAATAAATAAATAAAAAATACTATTTTTTTCCCAATTTTTTTTAAGGGGGGGGGGGGAGCGATGCCCCCACACGCACAAAGTTTTTTTCCAAATTAACTATTACTATTATCAATAATTCATATTAATTTTACAATCACAGGTTAAGAATAATTCTCATTATGTACATTTATACGAAATTTTGTCCTATACTGCCATGTTAAGAATTTAGAAAAAATACGATCACAGCGCCAACTGTCAAATGATTGATCCCCACATCTAATCAGCACCAGTTTATGTCAGGGGCCAACTACATACCAAGTTTGGTTAAATTTCGTTAAAAAAAAAAATAATAATAATAACGATTTTTTACTTTCTTCTATATGTAATATAGAGAAAGTATTGGATTCGCGAAAATTTTCGACCTCCGTTTTTTGATGGATTTACATGTTTTGGGATGTGCAGAACACGAATTAATAGTTTTTAGAAAATGTCTGTCTGTCTGTATCATTTTTTGTGGACGCTGTATCTCACGAACCAATGAATGAAATTTAACCAAACATGGTATTTAGTTGCACACTGACATGAACTGGTGCTGATTAGATTTGGGGATCAATAGCTCAACAGGTGGCGCTGTGATCGCATTTTATGCAAATTTTTAACATGGCAGCATAGGACAAAATTTCGCATAAATGGGCATAATGAGAGTTATTTTAAAATTGTGATTGTAAAATGAATATGAATTATTGATAATCGTAGTATTTAACTAGGAAAAAAATTTAGTGCATGGGGAGGCATCGCTTCCCCCCCCCTGGGGGGAAGTACCCCCCCGGGGGGGGTAAATTTTCACAATGGGTATCTTTCATAAGATCTCGTTGATAATAGTAGTAGTTAACTAGGAAAAAGTTTTTGTGCATGTGGGGGCATCGGTTCCCACCTCCCGCTGGGGGGGAAGTACCCCCCCCCGGGGGCAAAGTTTCAAGATGGGTATCTTTCGAAAGGTCTCCTCAATACCTTTAAAACGAATGGTTGAACCATATATCTGTGATAATTTAAAACAAAGTTATCGATTTTTTTTTCTTTTAACGAAAAAAAACTTAGAAAAAAATCGTATTTTTTTTTTTTTTTTTTTTTTTTTTTTAAGAAATTTTACCAAACTTGGTATTTAGTTGGTCCCCGACATAAACTGGTGCTGATTATATTTGGGGATCAATCGCTCAACAGGTGGAGCTGTGATCTCATGTTTTCTAAATTTTTAACATGGCAGTGTAGGACAAAATTTCGTATAAATGTACATAATGAGAGTTATTTGTAACTTCTGATTGTAAAATTATTATGAGTTTAGATAATAGTAATAGTTAAATAGGAAAAAATTTCTGTGAAATGTGGGGGCATGGCTTCTCCCCCCCCCCACCGAGGTGGGGGGGGTAAATTTTGAAGATGGGTATCTTTCGAAAGATCTCGTCAATACCTTTAAAACGAATGGTTGAACTATAAATCTGTGATAATTTAAAACAAAGTTATCGATTTTTTTTTACTTTTAACAAAAAAAAAAAAAAAATTTTTTTTTTTTTTTTTTTTTTTTTTTTAAATATTGTTACTGATTGAATATGTATAGGAAAATATAGAAGAAAGTCTTGTGGTGACCACAACACACTAGTTTTCTAAGTATTTTTTTCATTAAAAGTAAAAAAGAAATCGATAACTTTGTTTTAAATTATCACAGATTTATAGTTCAACCATTCGTTTTAAAGGTATTGACGAGACCTTTCGAAAGATTCCCAACTTGAAAATTTACTCCCCTCGAGGGGAGACTTCCCCCCGAGGGGGGATGGCGAAGCTACTACACAGACAAAAAAATTTTCCCAGTTGGCTATAACTATTATAAATAATTCTTTTAAATTTCATAATGATTACTAAAAAATAATTCTCTTTTTGCACATTTATACAAAATTTTGTCCTATATCACCATGTTAAAAATTTAGAAAAAGCGGGATGGCAACGCAACCTGTAAGAATATTTTTACCAAAAGTTGATAGGCACTAATTCATGTCAAGGTGCAACTGCATACCAATTTGTATGAAGTTCTGTGCAGTAGTTCCTGAGATACAGTTGCCACAAAATTTTGTCACACACACACAGACAGACTGACAGACAGACAGACATTTTCTAGAAATAGTCAAATCGTGTTCTACAGCTCTCAAAACGTATCAAAAACCCGAGGTCGAAAATTTTTACGAATCCAATACTTTCTTCTATTGAATATAGAAGAAAGTAAAAAATTAAATGACATGCTAGAACAAAAAAAAAAAAAAAAAAAAAAAAAAACCTACAATTAACCTTAAATGACAAAAACATGAAGATAAACTAATTACGTATTTAAACAATTTTTATCAAAATGTATTTATAAATCATGTTAAATTACTTCATATCATTCTAAAACTTGTCTTTATGCCACAGAACATTTTTAGGATAAATTCATTTTCCTTTAATATTATACGAAAAAAAGGTGATTAATGCATGTAAAATGTGTTAACGTGAATGATAGAATACAAAATATAAGCTTTGTTCAACAAATGAATAAATTACTTATTCATATTTACTAATTTTTCTAGTTATATATTTTTTCATTATCTATTGAAAACGAATTTATTATTACTTTGTTATATCATATTTTAAAATTTAAAAATAAAATAACATTTACATTGGTTGAAGATGTATAGTTTAAAAAGAAAAAAAAAATCAAAATTATGCCCCACAATAATTAGTTTAAAACATCATATGTACCTTGAAAAATCAAAAAAGATAATCTGTAAATATCCGTAAACATGTTCAAAATGCATTTTTAATAATAGGATATAAAGAAAACAAAATGGTTATTTCGAAAAATAATAATAATAACAACAAATAAAATCACCTGCAGGGAGTAAAAAGTTTATGTCAAAAACATACAATTAATCAAAAATGACAAAAACATGCAGATAAGCTTAACAAAATACGTATATTACGTAAATCGTCTTAAATTCCTTCACATTACATTGAAACTTTTCTTTCCCCCCTGAAATGGTGTGTTCAGCTTCCGAGTTAATAATAAGGCTAATGAACTTATTCTTTTCTCATTAAATCGGTAATTAATTCATCGAATACTTTTACGGTAAGCTAATTTTAAGGATGTCTATGGGAAAGCAATAATTTCTCAAAGTTTAAGAGACGGTAGAAAGAATTTTTTTTTTAATTATTATTATTATTCACTTATTTTATTAAAAGAATTGGGGGAAGTTTATTAAAAGCCCTTTTTTTTTTTCTTTCTTTTCTTTAACAGCGAAAAACTTTCCCCTTTTTTAATGCAATTTTCTAAATGAGGGAATACTTTATTAGCTATTATTAATATTTTTATTAGCTTAAATAACAAATGTAAAATGTAAAAAAAAAAAAATAATAATAATAATAATAATAATAATAATAATTAAATATTTTTTGGCTCAAGTATAACAAAATAATTAAAGCTATACAAGTATTAGTAAAATAAATAAGAAAGACTTTATTCTTAATTTAATTTTATTTAATAAAACTTTAAATACGTTTTTACGTTTCCGATTTTAATTTGTCATAATATTTAGTTTGACGCAGCATATACTATTGTGGACCTTGTGCCATTAAAAACCAACCAACCAACCATAATATTTAGTTGTATAAATAAATTCAAATTAAAATAATTTTATTAATTATTTATTTATTTAATTTAATTTAAATTTTTTGTGTGCTATACTGTCTACAATAAGACTTTCTATTTCTATTTCATTATGATTCAATTAATAAATAATCGCTAATAAATTATCATCTACAACTTTAAATATTATAAAAAATTAAAATTTTGGAAATCTGATGTAGATGACAGCAGCTTTTCTTTCTCTGTTAGTTTTGGAAACTGGTCTATATTTCTATATAAAGGAGCTCTGTCCCTTTAAAACCTTGTTTGCTGCATCTATATATTCATAAAAAAAATTAAGGTTGTTATTAAATTCAAAAATTTATTTCAAATTATTCAGAGAAATTTTACACGCGCACCACATAGTATTTAGAAACTTACGTATCTTACTCAAAAATTTTTAAATAGCATTTCCATGTGATCTTCAGAATGCTAAATTTGAACTTCACTAACTTATTTTTAAATTATACTGTGAATTATACACAGTCCAACCACTAAAATACCTCTTTCCATAATCAAGCAACCTCAAAATGAGTAATTATAGTAAAACCTGAAAGTCTAAAATTGGTCGCCAAATAGTATTTCTAGTATGATATGAATAGGAGAAAATAATCATTATTCTTAAAAAAATTTCCTCTTACAAAGTATTAATTTTGGATACTGCTGTATATTGCCTTGTCTGTAAAGTCTTGTCTGAATGCTGTTAGTACCCACACTTTTTCTACACCACTTTATTTGTAATGCAATTTTCTCCAATATATAATTAAACTTAAACAGGAAGAAAATCCTTTTTAAGGAAAGTGGTGAGAAAAAAAAGAGGTAAAAATGCACCGGAATAAATTGAAATGTTGGCATGCGTTATATAAATTCCACATAGTGAACATAAATTTAGCACAGTAAAAGAAATATATTCACCACTTGAAATATACTTCGAAGACTTTCAGATGTAGAGTCTAACAAATCTGAACTCTTTCTTTAGCCCTGTCAATGAATAACCCATGCTATTCATACCGTATTCTATATAATTAAACGTGTTTTTGCGCTTATAAAAAGTATGAAGTTATTTTATATCGTTTAATACGTCACTTTCGAGATATACTTTAGAGTGTTAAATCGTCTCCTTGCCTTCAACATAAGACGATTTATATGTTTATTTCCCAATATCTCAGGATCCAAAACAAAACCCAAATATTTTGCCCGTTTATCCACGATGAGAGGCTGATCATTCAATAAGATATTAGACTGATATCTATATATATATATAAAAGTATAAAATCACTTTTAAAGACACGTAGTTAAATTTTTTATTTTATTCAAACGACACACAAAGCTTTTCGCTATTATCAAAATAGCATCATTAGGTGTACTTAAGTAACAAAGTAGCCAGCAATATATAATTGAGAAGTTCAATACGGTTAAAGTTAAAAAGTTCAGTCCACAAAAGGTCGCACAGGAACTTCATGGCAAAAAACTTGAAAAAAAAAAAAAAAAGGATTTCAATACAATTTTCAATAATCTTACGAGCCCAACGTGTGCCATATTTTATGAAGAGATGCAGCATCCTTCGAGTTAATAACCTTGGAGTTAATCCTTTTTTTCAAGTTTTTTGCCAGGTAGTTCCTGCGCGACCTTTTGTGGACTGAACTCTATTTTTTAACTTTAACCGTATTGAACTTCTCAATTATATATTGCTGGCTACTATGTTACTTAAGTACACCTGATGATGCTATTTTGATAATAGCGAAAAGCTTTGTGTCTGGTTTTAATAAAAAAATTACGTGTTTTTAAAAGTGATTTTATACTTTTTTGTATATTATGTGTACACGTGAAACGCTTTCTAATTTTAAACTTTCAGTAGTTTTTAATTTTAACTAATGATATCTATATAGTTTTTCATTGGTAGTAAAGAACCCGACCTTATATTTAGAAGGATTAAAGCTCAATTTGTGGTTTTCAGCAAATGTCCATAATTCTTCAAGGGCACTATTAATATCATTCTCTTATTCCTTCAAATCAGCGCCAGATTTCCAAATAACGATATCATCTGCAAATAGGACTACTTCACAATTTTCAGGGATGACTTGCTCAACGCATGTCAGGAAGAGTCAGAACAGAGTTGGACTCAAGACAGATCCCTGCGGGGTCCTTTGATGCAGTCTAAAGCTTCTAGAAAGGGTGTTGTTAAATTTTTCCCTTATACACCTGTTTCGCAGAAAATCGTATATCCAGTTCAGGGCTTTGCCGTAAATTCCAAAAACTTCGAAAAATTTAATGATTAACTTTTGATTCCATACTCTGTCAAAAGCCTTAGATAAATCAAGAAAGGCTGCTATTGTGTGATTATTAGGTGTCCTGTTGTGAGCGTCTCTTATCCTTAGACAGTTTACACGTTTTAAGGTCCCCTGAGTCCAAATAATTGGTTTTAGGCAATTGGTCAGTGTGTGTGTGTGTGTATCAGGGTTGGGTTTTTGACGTCAAAAGTGGTTTTTGACATGACAATGGTTTAAACCTGGTTTAAACCGTCAAAAACCCGTCAGAAACCTCTACTGTCAAAAACCTGTATTTTAGAAATCTATAGATGAGCTAGAAAGTGGTTAGAAATAAGATTTAATAATATACAAGTGATTATCTAAATATTATGCTGTTTATAAATTAAGAAATCTTAAAACAATTTGTAGATAATTTATAAAAATTTAGGTAAGTTAACTGGTTTTATAACCTAAGAAATATATACAAGGTATGATTAGACATATTTTGTATGTTTATTTATATTAATATTTAAAAAATTCTAAAATTCCAAACTTACTTATGAATTTTCACATAATCCATGAAAACACAGGAATACAGGATTTTATTTTTTCTTTAAGTAAAACATAATATATGTGGACAGTAAATTAATATGAATTTGAAAATAATTATATTTATAATCTGTATTTATTACACTTAATCATTTATTAATAAATTTTTATCTATTTATTATTATTATTATTATTGATTGTATAAATATTTGTACCTGTGGACTATTGGTGTTTGGTGTTTTGGGAGTAAGGCTAATTAACTACTCTAGGGTCTTAGGCCTAAGGGGGAGAGCACTCCGTAGGGGTCTTTCTAAAGGGACCTAGCACGTATTTATGCAAGTTTTGGAGAAAACCACGAAAAACTCTGAACGTCTAGGCCGACGAGTGCGCCCTGGGTGTAAACCTGGTACCTCACGTCTACCAGCTTTGCGTTAGAACCGCTTGGCCACTGGTGGGCCCTACAGCTTAAGACTAGTAAATTTTTTAAAAATCTGTACGAGTAAATCTGTACTGATAAGTATAAAGGATTTAAGTCCATATTCTTGATTTTTCAGGAGACGAAAAATAAAGTTATACTAATTAAAATCTAATCAGAAGAATCGATTATGAAAAAGGGATTTCGTTGACTTATACCCTTTATACCATTCAATGATTGTCAATCTTCATTTTATAACGGGAAAATTTTGAATTAAATATTTTATATCATACATGAATGCTAAATTTCTGACTTGAATCGTTTTTTACTAATGGATTTTCTCAGAGACTAAATGACATAGACTTAAATCCTTTATACCAATCGATAGAGAAATTTTTTTCTGAGTCTGACAATGTACTTAACTCAAAATCGACATTTTTGGACTTAAATCCTTTATACTTATCAGTACAGAAATATTAAATTTATTGCATTTATATTTTTCTATAAAATATTTAAATACAAAATATTAGGCTATGCATTTTTATTTTACTGGTTAAATACATAATACTAAAAGCACAATACTAAAAAAAATTTAAATATACAATGTTGTATTGCAAATAAAATGATTTATCAATCAAAATGATCTATCAATGTTTTATAAATCATTAATTTTTAAAAGCCTAAAGTTTTGTTTTTATATTAATCAAAATGTTATAATAATATTTCTCCAAAAACATTAATATGTTTACCTTTTAAGCATACTTGTAAATAATATCTTATTAAAAACAACTATATTTTTAAAGTATCACATACCTAAGTTTAATATATACTATATTAAATAAAGTTATTTCGTAATATATAAAAGTATCACAGCATATTTTGAATGAACATAGAAATAATTCATAATAAAATTTTAAAAGCCTAAACTTTTGTTTTTTGTACTAATCAAAATGTTGTAACAATGTGTTTAACAAAGAACTTCAGTCTATTTGCTTTTCAAAAAATCTTTATTAAACTATATCTTTTTAAACTAAGTTTTTATATGACATATTATAAATATAGGTTTTTGACAGTTTTTGACATTTTTGAGAAGGAGGTTTTTGACATGACGGTTTTAACCATGGTTTAAACCGTCAAATCTGTCACATGTCAAAAACCTGCCAACCCTGGTGTGTATGCATGTATGGATGGAATCTTCTGGGTATCATATCTCCGAAATTAATAAAGATAGAACTACAAAACTTCAGAATTAAGACAGGTCTGGTGTACAAAGGAATTTTCCAAATTTTAGTGAAAATTGAAGAACCGGAAGTGGGACATCAGAGACCGTAAGTCTGTATCTCAGAAACGGCTCTAACGATTTTCTTCAAATTTGCTATATAAACACTCTATTAGATGTCCTTTCGAATGATACAGTTGGTTAGTTCATGAAAATTGGTAGGCATCCTGTATAAATAGTTCAATTGCAGGCCTCGAAAGCGCGTTCCTTTAAAAACGGCTGTACGAATTTTTTTCAAACTCGCCCGATTAACTCAATTTTAAATATCCTTTTGTATGTAATTATTGTTTTCCGGTCAATAATTGATTTTTTGTAAAAGTTGGTATCTCAAAAACGGCTCTAACGATTTTCTTGAAAATTGTTATATAAATCCATTTCTTTCATGGATTTATATTGCATAGATTTATATTGCATGGATTTGTATTGCATGGTTATTAAAGGAAAATTAACAGTCTTTCTGCTTAGGTAGGTCATCTTCAAATCTCGGAAATTTGTGTTTCAAAAAATAAATCTACCAATTTTTTCTCTTATTTTTTACCTCGCTATACGTAAGCTTCGTTTTATAATAACTTTATAAGTTTCTCTTACCGAAAAAAGTTTAGGTTTCTACTTCCTTATGTAACTTTTATGTTTTCTGATCACATTATCTTTGAAAAATGCTCACTATTACACGTATTATAATACGTGTAATAGTGAGTAATGGAAGTCGTGTGGTTGTTTCACACCAGAATTATTTTCTACAGATCATCACCACATCGGTCTTGCAATTTCTAGGTTCCTCATATCTCAAAAAATCTTTAAAAAAAAAAAGAAAAAAAAAAGAAAAAATATTTATCAATACGAATAATTTCCCTTCCCCCGCACACAAACCACATGATGGAAAACTAATTACAATATTTTTGAAACACGCAAAACAATATATATATATCTATATATACAAGCATAAATTAAAAATATATATATACTAAAAACTTCGTTATCTGTTTTTGTAATAAATAAAACAGAATAAATAAAAATCGTATCTCTTTAATTTAAAAGAACCCTTAAACTAATGAGTATATTTATTGATTAAAAATTTTGTTTTTGAAAATTATCCGCATGGGAAGACACCTAAACCAATGAAATTAAAATTGCAAATGTAATTCGCAATTTTCATTGAATAATGCAAAATCGAAATTCGTCCGTATTGTATGCTAATAAGTTTAATGAACCACCTGATTTGCTTTCTGGGGAAACCTTCTACTTTCTTCCGATTTTAAATCAATATCAATACTCCTTAAAGATTCCCCCCATTTCTCATTTTAAATGACATATATTTTGAATGTTTGCCGTATGGAAATAAAATCACCGCATTATTGACAAATGTGTGACTCATTTTTAATTCGATTGTATATTCAGTTTCTATATTGACACAAAGGCCATCAACATAAACGCATATTGATGATTTATAAAAGGTTAATGAATTTTTAATGAAAGTAAAATGTATTATTGTTTTCTTATAACTCTTAAAAAGTAATATTATTAGTAATATTATATTTGCAAACGAATGTTACACTGAAAATTATTTTATTATTAAATTTTCTATTTTTTTTTACTCAAATCACTTATTTCATTTGAGAATTAATTTGCTAACAATTAAAAAAAAAGTGTGTTTACATGCAAAACTGTTTACATTTTTCTCAAATTTGTGTAACAAAAGTTTTAAAATTAACATTGTTCTTAGTTGGTATCAAAAAATCTCGGTTTTAAAAAATAACCAAACAATTTCATAGTTTTAAAGTATTTTCTATTTTTCTACTTATTATTAAATTTTCTAACAATATTGATACTTTTAAACTCTTATAGATCGTTTATCTTCCAACACTTATTCATCAATATAAATTAAAAAGAAAAAAAAAGTTTTTTATTTGATTCAGAATGTCGCATAATAAAAAGAAACTTGTAATAATCCATTGACATCGCACTAATTTATCTTTTTTTTTTTAATGCAAAGCTCTTAACCAAAATTTACAAAATGTACCAGTTGATCCAAACGTTACACAGAAGAAAAAGTATGTTATTTAAAAATTATTGACCATAGAATTGTACCATAGAAAAATTATTGACCACTATGAAACTTTCACTGAAATGCACAGATTAGTATGGGATTATATATATATATATATATATATATATATATATATATATATATAAGAGAAATATTAGTTACATTTTGCTTACTAACTTACTCTTACTCCTTTTTTTTTTTTTTTTACTCTTTACTCTTTACTTTTACTTCTTACTCTTTTTTTTATTATTATTAGTTACATTTTACAGTTTTTTTTTTTTTTTTTTTTTTTTCCCGATACAAAGTTCTCACCAAAATTTACAAGAAGTACCAATTGATCCAAACGTCACAGCAAAAAAAAGTATGTTATTCAAAAAGTATGGTTGGACCATAGAAAACTACTAAATATTATGAAACTTTCACTGAAATGCGCAGATTAGCATGGGGTTATATATATATATATATATATATATATATACCGGGTGATTCAAAATAGATGTTACAGCGATTATCTCGTAAACTAAGAAAGATAGAAACATACTTCCAATTACAAAATTAGAGCAAATTAAAAGTAGATTTCAAATATGGCATTTTTTTCTATAAGGGGCTGTGTACATATTAAATACGAAATTTAATTTTTATACGGCCCCTCCTATCATGTGACTTATATTTAGAAAATTATTCTCCTCGCTCAAACAAGCAAAATAAAAATAAAAAATCATTGCTCTAAGTCAAAATCTCGCTGAGTTATTGCAATTTGAAAATGATGACTTACACCACTTTTTTTTTCAATTTTGGCATCTATTTTTCGACGCCAATGAGCTCACTTTAGGGGGTTATCTATGAGATGAGAAAAATTAAAAAAAGATCCTTTATTTTAAAATAGCAACTAAAATTATTCAAGCACGCGAAATCAACAGTTTTAAGAACTTAATGCAAATTTACATTATTTCGTATTGTTAAAAAATTTAATAGTTAAATTTCTTAGGGGTCACCTGCAAATTAAAACACGTTAAGAGAGGAAAAAAAAAATTAAAAGTCTAGCAAAACCGTGTGGAATTTTCGCGCTTTATTTTTACCACTTTCCATCATGGTTGAAAAATTTAATGACTTCGGCTCTTTAACAATTCCAGCCAGGTTGAAAAATGTTAATGACTTCGATTTGTCTGTCTGTCCATTCGTCTTTCTGTGTGTCCGCGCTCTAACTCCCGTGAATATTCATAGAATTTCCTGAAACTGATATATGTTATTTGAGTTCACTATCGGATGTTGCTTATTGAAAATGGAGTGAATACCTCTGCTAGCTTGTGCACAGGGACACCCGAAAGTATTCCAAAGCATTGTGTACTATGAGAGGTATTTTTATAAACCATATTTTAATACCTTTAATTTATGCATATATTAATAAAATTTAAATACGTTATTAAAGTTTTCTATCGGATATTTTCTATAGAAAATGGAGTAAACACCATCACTGGTTTGTATACAGGGACACCCGAAAGTACTGCAAAGCATTGCGTTCTATGTGAAGATATTTCTATAAACCAAATTTTAATTATTTAGCATAAATCTTAATGAAATTGAAATATGTTATTCATATGCACAAAAGATTGCTTTCTATAGTGTACAGTACGATTAGCATTGGATCGGGCACACAAAAATATTCAGTTACGTTAAGGGTTATTATTGGACATTTGCTGGAATTGCATTTTCGTTTACATTAAACATGTTTTAACAATTTTTAACAGTGAATAGGATTTCAATTTTCATATTTTTTTGTCTGACTGTCCATCTGTCCGTCTGCCCGCCCCCACCGTCTGTAAATATTTTCAGAAATTTTCAGAAATGATATATGTTATTCAGGTTTACTATATGATATTCCCTATTTAAAATGGCATTAATTAATTCTCTAGAATTGGTTTATGTACAGGAACGCACATAAAATGCCAATGTATTGCGTTTTGGGACAGACATTCTTATAAATTACATTTAAATAACTTTATACTGTAAAAATCATAAGGAAATTCATATTTATTGTTAATATTCTAAATGTTTTGTATAGAATATGATATCGTATAGATGTATAATTCTATGTCAGGGGGGTTACCGCCACTCTCAACCCCCGTTTAATTATAGTGCCTATACTTATCAAAACAAAAATCAAGTCTGTTATAAATTTCCTTGAAACTTGCAAATCTTAATCAACTTTTCAAGTGACAACTAGATATGGAATCCGAAGTACCAAATTCGCATTTCCTGTAGTTATTACTTTCTCATACCCATAAGGTAGAGAAAGTATTGTTTTGGGGCCAAATTTTCGAAAGTGAGTTTTTGTTATATTTACACGTTTTGAGATCCACTGAATATTAAAATCGGGTTTTTAGCGGCTGGTCTGTGTGTATGTCTGTCTGTTATCAGCATATCTTAAAAACAAATAACAGCAGATATTCAAACTTGGTATTCTAAATATGTATCATATAGGGATGCTACACCAAGCTTTTCATTGAGATGAAACAAATGGTTCGTGTACAGGGACACTAAAGAAGATTCAAATACATTAATTATATGGGAGAAATTGCAGGTAATTAGAGTTTAACACCTATAGACTGCACTAAACCAAATGAAATGAATATATATTTTTTATATGCATAAAAAAAGGCCTCATGTAGAATATGGCAGGGAAATTATTCACTGTTCATTTACAGGGCTACACAAAATAACTAGATTATAATGCGACAATAGCTGAAAATTGATGGAAGTGCATTTTAGGCTGTGCCGTATATTATTACTATAGGTTTATATTTAGGTGCACTTTGTGGTTTGTACATATTCTTCAAAAGATATACAGGGTTGCAAATAATTAAGCTATAATATTATTTTTTATTGTTAGTGAAAGTGCTTTACTATAATATTTTACCATGTCCAGGAAAACTGCTCAGGAATGGAAATGAATTCCTCATAGACATATGATAATAATGTATGTTTTTAAGCTAAATATGCATCGCTTGTTTTTTTGTGTATTTACACGTTTTGAGGCTTCCTTATTACCAAAGTCAAGTTTTTAAAAGTTTGATTATTGTCTGCGTCGAATAATTTCAGGAAACGAATAATTTCATGAGATCACCCCTCACACAGAACTAACTATCATATAAAACTCTTTCGAAGCCTAATTTGAATTATTTTAACATAGGTTTACAGTACTCTTTATGTTACCTCTTAATCTCCAACCTGTATTTATGGTATTAAATTTCAGGGTAAGAGAAAGGTCGTGTGAGTGGCACACCAGATTATTTGTTGTTATATTATGCTGATAATTCATATATATATAGATCAACCAATAAAAAATTACCTTTCGTATTCAGGAGGCCTCAAAATGTGGTATTATACAGAAAAAAAATCGCTCTTCAAAAACTACTTTGTTTACAGTATGGGTATGAGAAATTAATTTTCCGTTCTGTGTCAGCAGTGTTCTTCGAAAAAAAAAAAAAAAAAAAAATGCAGCAAAGCACTTACGCCAATTACATTTAATAATAATAATAAAAAAAATGTTTACCTTAATTTTGGGTAGCCCTGTATATTGTCTATAAAATATATACAAATGACTTTGTGTACGTAAATTTAGTGTTATATGTAAAACAAGTAACATAAATTGAAATACACTTCCAGCAATTCCCAAGTATAGCTCCAATATATCAAAATACTCTGGGTAACCCTGTAAATGAATGATGAGTGATTGCTATACAACAATCTACATAAAACATGCTTTTATGCGTATAAAAAATCTGTTCTTTTCATTTTGTTTAGTGCGGTATATACATGCCGTACTGTACATATGAGAAATTTCACTCACAGACGTAATTTGACATCTCTTGGATGACCCTGTAAACAAACAATTGTCTGATTGCGACGAATATTTTAGTGTAGCACCGCAATATGATACGGATTTGGAATATCGAATTTAGATTTTCTGCTACTATTTGTTCTTGAGATATTCTAATAACACAGAAGCACACACACACACACACACAGAGGAGACCAACCGCTTAAAACATGATTTTTGAATTCAGAGGATCTGAAAACGTGCAACTATAACAAAAGCTAATTTTCGGAAACTTGACCCCAAAACAATTCTTTCTCTACACCGTGCATATGAATAAGAGAATGTATAAAATAAAAGAAAGAAAAATGAATTTGAAAATTCCCTTTTAGCACATGAATTATTCATAAATTTTATTTGTTAAATTATCAATGAGTATTCTCTTGTGTATTCACAGAGACATTACAGGTTAAAATAGCCGTTTTGCCCTGAATGATTTTTCTTTTTTTTTCCCCCAAACGCTGATCAACGTGTGCCTTATTACAAAAGCTATAGTAATTACAATTTCTCACTTTTGATACAACCCCTTAAGATTTGGCGAAAAATGCTAGAATTTTGAAATTGCAATAACTCAGCAAAATTTTGACTTAGAGAGATGATTTTTTTTTATTTTAATTGTTAGAGCGAGGAGAATATTTTTCTAAATATAAGTCATATGATAGGAGGGGTCGTATAAAAATTAAATTTCGTATTTAATATGTATACAGCCCCTTGTACAAAAAAATGCCATATCTGAAATCTACTCTTAATTTGCATTAATTTTGTAATTGGAAGTATGTTTCTATCTTTCTTAGTTTACGAGATAATCGCTGTAACATCTATTTTGAATCTCCCGGTATATATATATGAGAAATGTTAGTTACATTTTTCCCCAACAGGTGGCACTGTATTCGCAGTATTCCCTTACTTTTTAAGCAGACCCGCCTTCTCAACTGACGACACATTACGAAAATGGATTATTCTCACTTTGACGTGTTGCATCTGATTTCCGATATTAGCGAATGAATAAATTAAACATTTTTAATCGTTCTAAAAAGAAAATCATGATATTTTTAAGACAAAAAGCATTGTTAGTTTAACTTTATTATGAGTACATTCGACTTATCAGTGTTATAATGAGTACATTATTATCTATGTGCATCGTCTAACGGCAGTTCTCATGAATGACGGACGTCATATTTAGTATTTATAGTCATTTATTGTCTTAGTTTCGTTTTTGAATGTACTACGCCATTGTAGAAAAGTAATTTTGAAATTAAAACGCCAAAATATGGGAAAAAATTAAGCAACGTTAGCAATAACTCTTTTGTTACTAAAAAAATAAATAAATAAATAAATGTCGTTCTGTGCATTTTGGTGAAAACCGCATTATTTTTTGGCCTTTTTTTGGATCACCCGGTACATTCTAGACGCGATATATCAAATGAAGAAATTAATATGCTTTAGTATAATTAAGCATATATGAATTTCATTGATAAAATATAAAAATTTTTGACGTATTGGAAATCTCTACTTATGAAAAAGCAAATATTTCCCGCAAACAATGTGGACCGATTCCGAGCCTAAATGCGGAAAAGAAATATATATATTTTTTTAAATGTAACTAAATGACATGAAATATCATAATTTAAAATATCAATGGAAAGCAATTCAGTGATTCTAAAGTCATAGAAAAAAAAAGAATGTTTCATCATAGGTTTGATCCATGCATGAAATGACGTACGAAAATTATATACAAAAAAAAATGCATATAACTGCTTCATAAGAATAAAATGTCGGGATAGTCATACGAGTCCTTATATATGTCCTGTGCAAACCATTTTAATAAGAAATATTTTTGTTCTGTAAATAATTGCATTAAAACTTTTAGTTTTTACAACCTAAATTCACATTAAATTTTGTATTACCTATCTTCAATTTTTGTATTTTACAATATAAATTGTATTTCTCTAAACATTTTTAACTTTACAATGAATAACTTTGTAATTATCTAAAAATTTTACAGTATTTGTTATCATCCTCCATTATATTTTAATATGGCATTAAGTCATATATGATCAGGAAAATAATTATAATAATTAATAATGAATAACCATTTTTAAATTTATTAACAAATTATCGAAAACATTAACTGTTATACATTCTTATTTTACAGTAAAACAAGCGAACAGTAACATATTATTCATATAAATATATGTGAAACAGATCGCTTCATTATTAAAATTAATCTCAAAAATTGAAAGTTTGCATGTTCTACCATCCCAAACCTTTTTTTTCTATACTTTCCTGTACAAATTGTCGTTGTACAAATTATCTATTAAAATTATTATTTATTAAAATTAATTTCTATAATGAATGCAAATGATTTTCATCTCATATAAAGAAAACTCTAAATTTCCATATAAAGTGAATCTTGTGCCCTATACACGACATTTGAAAAAATTCTTTTATTTATTTATTTAATATTTCCTTTCTTTTGCGAAAAAAAAAAGAAAAGCAAGAGAAAGAAAAAGTCGGTAATTTTGTTTTAAATTATGACATATGTATGGTTAAACCATTCGTTGTAAAGGTATTGACGGAGTCTCCTTGAAATAAGTTTAATGAAAATGTACGATACCCTGAGATGGAAAGAGGTGAACCGATAATCCTACATTTTCAGTTATTTTCCTAGTTGACTATTACAATCCCAGACAGCACATCTCCTCTACATGGCATCCTCAGGATAGCCTATGGATGAAAATTCATCCAATAAGCACCTTCGGGGTGTACTATGGATAATTGTACTGTTAGGGATTATAAATATTCATTTTTAATTGCACAGTGATTCTCCTTGTTCACAATCATACGAAATTTAGTCGTACTATCGTATTAAAAATTACAAAAATACCAATGCTACTTCTGTCTATTTTCACCAAAGGTTTATCGGTAATGAATTATATCAGTGTGCAACTACATACAAACATATATGAAACTCTGTGCATTACTTCTTGAACTAGAGATGTCACAAAATGTTTGTCTCTCTCTTACACAACGCATACACAAACAAGCAGACAGACATTCCTTTTCTAAAAATGAACAAATCGTATGACCTCGTAAAACATATAAATTCCTCAAAAAAAACGGAAATAAACTTTTTATTTACAAATCCAATACTTTCTATTATCTATAGAAGAAATTCATAATATCTCAGATATAGCATAATGTATCCAATAAGAAACTTTTAGAGATATCTTGAAAAATAAATCAAAATTTAAATATGCACATTTTCTTCCAAAAAAAGCGATATTATAAATTTCAGAAACATTCCACGTTATATTTAGGATTAATTAACATATTAACATTTACTCACAAAATAGCACTGCGTTGCAAAAAGGAATTTCTTTTCGAACCCTGATACCATTCCTTATGATTCTTATATAAAATGACCTCCTGAATCTGATTATGACCCCCATTTTGCCCAATCACCTACCGTTATCTCGGGACGCCACACACGTCTCCCAATTTTATCAATGATCGGTAACTTTATTGTCATGAATTTGATTTGGAAAATGGAAAAGAATTATTTTAACACTTAAAAACAAAAAAATATATCATGCATAGCTGTGAAGTTTTTTAATTTATTCCGGAATGTTGTTAGTCCCGCACCTTTTTCACACCGTAATATTTTCAGAGTAATTTTCTTAATATTTAATCGTAATTATATATTGAAGAAAACTTTTCTAGAAAGATTACGGTGTGAAAAAAAGGCGGGGCTAACTACATTTCGGAATAAATTAAAAAACTTGGCAGCTATGTATCACGTATAATAAATAATAATAACAATTGATTAATAAAATACAATAAGTGTAATTTATAATTTCAGTGGCAAATCCCTACTAAATTTTTCCCTTGATGCAAATGATTATGTTTTAGAATGTTTCACTTCTGGAACCCATCAGAAGATATTTAATAGTAAAATAATCCTTTCCCCCCTCTACAAATCAAATTCATAGCCATAAAATTACCGAACAGTGATAAAAATAGTACAGCGATCCCAAGAACGGTGAGTGATAGGGCAAAATGGTCGTCACATTAGTCATTTTACATAAGAATTTGTAAAAATGGTGTTGAGGCCGATTTTTATGCAGAGTAGTGTAATTACTCATAGATCATAATGTATCCAAATACTTTGAGGTGTTTCTTTCAATGTCCCACTCTACAGTTTCGAACTTTACTATTTCATTGATTACCATTAATTTTAAATTGAAATCCATCACCATTCATTTTCTACAATTAAATACATTGAACAATTTTATAGCGAATTTCTGGCTAAATGCGGTGTTGCCAAATTTAGAAAAAATTTTATTCAATATACACCACTAAATTTTAATTGTAACTGTTGCCTAATCACTTCGAAACTTAATCGTCTGTTATGTGTATCAAATATCACTCCTCAAAAATATTGGTGACTATTGAGTAAAAAAATCACTAAATTTGTCAACACTGGTAAAATGTCTATCTCCATTCAAAAACGGGAGACTTGACAGCTATATCTATATATGTAGGATTTACGTATTTAAAAATCTAATCAAAGATTCGCACTACTTTTACAACATAAATCTTAATTACTTTAGGCTCCAATTTCATATAGCATTTATTGACGTTAACACTATTAATAACACTATTGACTGGATCTGCATATTACAGCATAATGCTTTACTCTCATAGCAGTTTAAATTCAGCTAGAAATTAATAATAAACCCGTCATTTAGTCTTTATTAACACTGTCATACTTCCTCTAGGGATAAAATCTTACAGGCAGCAGCAAAATTATTCAAGTACTAGTAATAATGCCTACTTAAAAGATGCGCGCCTAATACTGTTTTGTTACGTAAATATTTCTCGAGTCATGATCTTAGTCTTATACTGTTTATAAAAAAAAATTAAGTGGATGATAAAAATTAGCGATCAAATTAAAAAAAAAAAGTATATGAAAAGTATCTAGATGTGTGCTTCAATAATTTTGCTGGCGACTGTACAACTCACCGTTTTTACTACTTTTAAATTCTCCTTTTCCAGAGATAGAGTGCGATATCACCATTTTCGGGTCACTCACGCTTTTCATGTACACTGCAAATAAAGGGATCTTAATCTAAGACATAAAAACAACTGAAAAGTCACTTAAGATAAGTAAATGTCTTAATATGCACCTTACACATTATAGACACCTTAATTTGAGACAGAAATATGTCTGAAATACTAATTCAGACACAAAAAATGTCTGAAAGACATAACTATGAGAAATTTCAGACAGCAAACGCGTCTAAATTTTCAGACATTTTGGAAATTCAGACACTTGCATTAATTAGCAAATTTTTCATGTAGAAAAAAAAAAAAAAAAATCAGTAGAGAGAATAATAAAACCATTTTCTGAAGGATATTTCAGTAACATATTGTACTACACGTATGCCTTGTACAACTTATTAAAAGCAAATGACATAAAATTATGAGAATAATTTTAAGAAACGACGAAAATAAAAGCTTTACAAAATAAGTAGAGGAAATGCATCGTAATGGTAGCGCCATCTATTAACAGCTAAACAAAACAAAAGACTTTTTTTTTTTTAATTAAAGTTTTTTGAAAAATTAAAATAAATAAAAAATAAAGAACATGTCTCGTATAGAAAATTATATCACCTGGAAGATATAAGTTAGATCTAACGCCAAAAAAAAGTTTCAAATAAACCAATTTGATTAACAACGCACGAGATTGAATTTAAAATTTTAGCATTAGCAGTACAGGGAATCACAATCAGTAATTGACGATCCCCTTAAGCAACATACTTATCCTTTTTAAACTTCTTTCCACATTCAATAAATATAATACTATTTTACATAGTAAGTTGTTAAGCTTGAGCTATTTAAACGATATTAATTTATGAAATTAAATTTTCAAGGGATAATACTTTGGATATGTATATATTTGCACGGAATTATGTTTAACATAACTCATAAAGCAACATATTGTAACGTAAAAATTATTCTGTTAAAAAAAAATAAACTTTTTGTATGTAAAGCCTTTTCATATTTCAAGAAAAAGTATAGCGGAGAAAGCGAATCTTGGATAATTTGTGCATAACTATTTTTTATTTATTATTATTAATATCGATTTAAAAACTGTTTTCTTCCACACATTTACTTGCTCTTAAACATGAGACAACAAATTTTCTGGTATTCATGTTCATCATTTATTTTTTCTTTTAAATATCAGTTTACAGAAAGATCCTTATCCAAAAATAACGAGGTCTGGATAAGGGTAGTTTTCCACATATTTGATATGCAATTTTTTTTTCTAAACCTCTAGATATGAAATTTAATATAATAAGGTATATTAACTGTTAGGTACTATATTATCAATAGTTTTATAGCAAGAAAATACGGATTATAAGATTATAACATAAAACTACGTGCGTTTCCCAAAGACTGGCTTATATATACTTATAAAAAGAATCTCGGTTGTATTACTTGGTGGCGTGGTTACGTATTCCACGGCTAATATGAGTTCGATTCTCGAGCCATGTAGACATTTTTCTTTAAAAAAAAAAAAAAAAAAAAAATGTCTTTATTTATTTTTTAAATGCCCTAGAAAATTCTAAAATCTATTTTTAACAGAAAAACAGAATCATAGACCACCTTTATTTATTTATTTATTATATAAAAAGCTTTAACCCTTTGCGGCGAAAGACAATTCAGATCATTTAAATTATACTGCCACCGGAATTCATGAACTAAATTAAACTAAAAGAAATTTTAAATTTTAAGTTTAAAAAAAACGGCCTTTTCTGATATGTTATAAACGTAAATTTTTGCTAAAAAGTTTCCGGGATGAATTTTTGCAGCTGGATCTTAAATTTTGCGTCCTCGCAGCAAGGACACCGCGCGTTAAGGGGTTAAAAATAGCGGCGTTTTTAAGCCTAACATGGCGCTGTTTTAATTTCAGTTGCAAAAAGGTGTCTTATAAAGTAAGACTTTTTTTTTTTTTTTTCTTTCGCTTAAAAGATGACCAATCGTTTAAGACACTTTTTAAAACTGAATTTAAGACATTTACATTTATAGTGTATATATATATATAGGGGTAGTACTCTCCGCCCTTTTTTCAGGACACTCTCATAAATGAGAAATTTCAATTACATTGCTACCACTATTTTTTATAAAATAATCTCTACCCTGTATAATCATGGCATACTACAATTAACATACCAGAAGCATAGTGTCCTGAAATAAGGGCGGAGAGTACGACCCCTGTATATATATACACTGTATAGTGTATATATATAAAATATATACACATATTGTTTTATTTGGTATAAGTGACTATTTTAATCCATACAAAATGCAAATATGTGTTAGATTTTTTTTTTTTTTTTTCATGATTTTATAAATAAGCTATAAAGTCTATGTGCACTGTATATTTTTATAATAAACGAGTGAAAGTTATTTTAAATGATATTTAAAACAAATTAAATTTAAATCTTAGCAGTTTTTATTAGCGTTGGTAATTGGATAAACAGATAGTCTAGTATAAATTCTAAATACTTTGCAATTTTGATTGAAGTACCTGCCTGACTAAATGACCTATAATTGACTATAAGCAATTATTAAAATTCGTTTCTACACAAAACATTGGATATCCTAAAAATTGTTGCGATGCATATCAGAAGACAATTTCGAATCCGATAACAGGATTTTTACGATTTCTTCATTTATAACACATTTTCAAAATAATAATAATGTTAAAATTAAAAACTACTGAAAGTTTAAAATTAGAAAGTGTTTAACGTGTACACATATTATTTAAAAAAGTATAAAATCACTTTTAAAAACACGTATATAAAAATTTCTTTATTACAACCAGACATAAAGCTTTTCGCTATTATCAAAATAGCATCATCAGGTGTTCTTAAGTACAGGGATGGAACACGGGCGCTGAATTCATACCACTATGGATGTAAGAAAATTTTCTACTTCTTAAATCAACGATATTATAAGTAGAGAAATTTCTTAAACGGATTCCGGTATGAATTCTGCGCCCGTGTTCCATCCCTGTAAGTAACATAGTAGCTAGCAATATATAATTGAGAAGTTCAATACGGTTATAGTTAAAAAAAAAAAAAAAAAAAAAAAGAAGAAGAAGAAGAAGAAAGAAAAGAAAAAGTTCAGTCCACAAAAGGTTGCACAGGAACTACATAGCAAAAAATTTGAAAAAAAGGATTTCAATACAATTTTAAATAATCTTACGAGCACAACGTGTGCCATATTTTATGAAGAGATGCAGCATCCTTAGAGTTAATAACTTTATTGTACTTTATAATATTTAGTGCTTCTGTCATTAGAAGGTCTTGAAAGTCACGAGGGGCAGAAATTATTTCCGTCTGGGTCCACAGAGTAATAGTTTCAGGGTGCTCGTAAAGAAATTCAACTGGAATAGAGCTTTTTTTCTCTTTAACATTTCGAATGTGTTCATTTATTCTTGCTTTAAGCGTGCGTCGTGTTTGCCCAATGTAGTAAAAAAGTTCATCATTATATTTAATAGGGATTTTATAAACCCCACCAGTAGGTTTGTTGATATCACGGTCATTAACAACTAACTAATCTCTTCATAAAATATGGCACACGTTGTGCCCGTAAGATTATTTGTATTGAAATCCTTTTTGTTCAAATTTTTGCCATGTAGTTCCTGTGCGACCTTTTGTGGACTGAACTTTTTCTTTTCTTTTCTTTCTTCTTCTTTCTTTCTTCTTCTTCTTCTTCTTCTTTTTTTTTTTTTTTTTTTTTTAACTATAACAGTATTGAACTTCTGAATTATATATTGCTGGCTACTATGTTACTTAAGAACACCTGATGATGCTATTTTGATAATAGCGAAAAGCTTTGTGCCTGGTTTTAATAAAAAAAAATTTATATACGTGTTTTTAAAAGGGATTTTATACTCTTTTAAATAATAATAATAATTTATGCCAATTTTTAAAATTATTGCCTAATTATAGAAAAATATAGATAAATAGGTATAAGGTAAAGATACCAGTGTTCGCCGCCCTCGCGAAAGAAATGTTAAAATAAGTGTTTAATAACATCTATGACTTTGAATACGCCCGTGCTAGATTCTCCGGTTCTAGGGAATCTAGCGAAGGCGAATTCATATTCACAGATGTAATTAAATGCATATTTTAACATTTCTTTTCCGAGGGTGGCAACTACTGGTGGAAATTTTAGGGGTGGCTAGCATTGGTGTCTTTATCTTATACGTAGGCGATCCTTTTCTAAGGTTAATTTATGCATTGCCATTGCCAAGTTTTTTAATTTATTCCGGAATATTGTTAGCCCCGCCCTCTTTTCACACCGCAATCTTTGTAGAAAAATTTTATTCATTATATAATTACGATTAAATATGAAGACAATTACTCTAAAAATATTACGGCGTAAAAAAGAGGCGGGACTAACATCATTCCGGAATAAATTAAAATACTTGGCAGCTATGCGTTGTTTTCGAGACTTGTTACTTTTTTACATACGATATATACTAAAGACATCACTTATGGCTTAAACCGCTAGTATCTTCGTGACAAATTTGGCAATTCTCTGAGTGAAACATATAATCGAACTTTATGTAAATTCTGAACTGAAATTAGCTGCTGACATTTTCTATTACTACACATACCAAATTACTATTCATGAAAACAGTATTATTTAGCATATCCAGTAATTTCAGTGCATTTATCTTTCCATAACTAATTAATAATTCACAAAATCGCTAAAAAACATTTATTAAAAATAAATAGATTCTTCATTGATTCGGCGAGAAGCAATAACAGCCTTATTTAGAGGCGGATATACCTAATATATATGCTTTACAAAAAATAAGCCTGTAAAAGTACGGGGAAAAATTCTCAGCTGGGGTGCCAGTATTTCTCCGTCAAATATACGGGACAAAACTGTACTTGTAACGGAAAACCTGTTTGATTTACAGGATTTCCCTATAAAACATACCTCAGTCGTACAATTCTACGGTTTTAAACTGTAGTTTCGATTTGCAGTTTTTCCCGTGTAAATTTACAGGATTTTCTAATAAAATCTACGGGTATTTTTTTGTAGTGTTTATTTACTGTGCTACCAAGAATACCACATAAATTTCCCTATATAACTAAAATCCTAAAATAAGATTAATAATTGTATGCAATATTTTATTTCGAAATTTATCTATTAAACCTCTCTATTAATATAATATAATATAACATTAAATAAGATAACACAAAGTGAAGTTCATATTTACACAGTCTATCACGATGAATAATTTTCATCATCCCAGTTGTTCTACCTCGTCTATTTTGCCATATTTAATGCCCAGTTAAACTTAAAGGGCTCCACAGAATGTATTGAATTATATAGATTCAACGCAAAGGTCTCTAATCACGAAATATTTAATGGAATAGATTTCTAAACCTCAAAGATGCATTAAGGTGAAAGGGGTGAACGATTATCAGCCATTTTGTTTCCGGAACAAAGCTTTATCGTATTTTGATGTTGCCGACTGAATACGTCCGAATTCAAAGAGAAAAGTAAATACCTCATTTGCGTTGAAATAGGAAGTATAATTCTTTTCGAATTTTTAAGTGGAAAGAAAAATAAACAAAAATATATTGTTTTTTTTTTTCTTTTTTGCAAGGAAAAGAAAAAAATAAGGTTTATTACATTTGTACATATTGTTTTCGATTTTAAATGATGCAAAATTTGTAACAAAGTTCAACAATAAATTCAGTTTTTCCAAAATAACAGTTTTTCCAAAATAAATTCAAAAATATTTTTTGTAAACGATTTTTAAGCTTTCGATAAAAAGGACAGAGGAAACAAATTAATTAATTAATTAATATATAAACAATTACTTTTTGTTGTTTAATTATGTAAAAAAATAAAATTTATTTATTAAGAAAGAGAAATATGGAAGGAATTTTTTTATTGCAATATTTTTGGGGTGGTGATTAGCTGATTGAATACGCGAAGGAACTAGATCTGGTTATAATAATCTCGGTGTGGTGTCTTAATTTATTCAGGTCAGTTTTAGAAAAAGCAACGAAAAACTCTAAACGACTAAGCTGCCGAATACTACGTAGAAACATCCCGACCACTAACGGAACCGCAAAATAAAAAATTTAAAAAAAATCTGGTGTGAAACAACCACACGACTTCCATTACTTACTTATTACATGTATTATATGATACATTTTTTGGAGATAATATGATCAAAAGACCTAACTAATAGACCTAAATAACTTACAGACCTAAAATTGACCTAACAAATTAGACACTTAAAAATTTTTTGGTAAGAGAAAGCTTATACACATGTAAAGATATATAAAATAGATTTACACAGCGAATTTAAAAACAGTAAGAAGAAAAAAATCAGTTTAGCCATTTTTCGAAACATTAATTTCCGACATCTAAAACTGATTTACCTGATCAGGATGACTGTTAATTTCCTTTTAATAACCACGTAATACATAAGAAAGGATATCTGAAGTGGATATATGTAAGAATTTTCAAGAAAATCATTTGAGCCGTTTTTGAGATACCGACTTTTGCCAAAACTTGGCAAATTTAATTATTGACCGGAAAGCAATAATTACATACAAAAGGATACTTGAAAAGCAGTTAATATGGCAAGTTTGAAAAAAAATCTGTGCAACCGTTTTTAAAGGAACGCACTTGCGAAGCCTGAAATTGAGCTATTATACAGGACGCCTATCAATTTTCCTGAACTAACCAACTATATTATTCGAAATGACACTAATACAGTGTTTATATAGCAACTTAGAAGAAAATCGTTAGAGCCGTTTTTGATATACAAACTTACGATACCAGTTTCGGTTTCCCACGTTCCACTTCCGGTTTTCCAATTTTCACCAAAATTTGGGAAATTCATCTGTACACCAGACCTGTTTCAATTCTAAAGTCTCGAAGTTCTATCTTTATTAGTTTCCGAGATATAATAACCAGAAGATTCCCCACATATATACATACACACACACACACTAACCAATTGCCAAAAACTATTTTTTTGGACTCAGGAGACCTTAAAGCATGTTAATCAGGTGAAAACTCGATTTGAAATTTTTGGACCGAATACAATACTTCCATTACCTACGGTAGTCGGGTAATGGAAGTAAAAATTATGTTGATGCTAAGAAATCCATTAGAATATAATTACTTTTATATGAACACTAAAATTTTAAACCATTAAAAATTTTGAAATCGAACAGTTGCTTTAAGTAGAAGCCTAGAAAATACTGAATACAAGTGTAACTATAAAATAATTATAGTTGTTAGTCTAAAATAATTATAGTTATTGTAAAAATTAATTTCACCTAAATTTAGACAGCTTCTGCTAAATAGGATTTCAATATAGTACTAGTAAATTGTTTATTAATTCTTGCCAATTACTTTATTATGGGGTCTAGTCAGAGTACTTAGTTGAAAGAAATTCGTAAATTATTTTTTTAACTGCCTTTTTTTTTTTTTTTTTTTTTTTTTTTTTTAATCTCTTTGATGCATTACGTCATGGAACTTGTTATACTTTTTCGTAACTTACTCATTATTTATTTATTACTGAAAAACTTGAATCAAAAATAATCTGATTTAAATTTACAAGTTTTTATTAAATACGCACACATTCATTCATATGTGCGTGTAAATGCTTTATAATAAATAACAGTTTATTTAACAACCTTTGTTCATAGCAATGTAAGTTAAGCGGGAATCGTATAGTTCAGAGAACTTACGTTGCCAGTTAAAATATCCTTACTAGTTTAAACATCCTTATTGATTGATAAAAAATGTTCACTTTTGTTGTCAACCGGATGCTCAAAGAACCAGCAGCGACAGCTAAAGAAAATAAGCTCCGCCTATAAATACCGTGATTAGTGCAGTGCACATTTACGATTTGAGTTCGTCATCCGATTTAAATGCCATAACAACTTCATGAGACTACAGCTCTTCATTAGATACCTTTGTTTAGGGGTGTGTCCCAGACCGTCGCCAATTATCCACAGCGCAGTACCAGTGTGACGTTGAAACCAACTAACCGACACCATTTAAAAATATTATTTTTATATTATTATTATTAAATTGTTTTAAATAAATACCATGATTTCTTTCTTTTTTTTTTTTTTAATACACAATGAAAATAACCTTTACTATGGTGATTGGAACGAAAAATACATTTCTTGGTACTTTATATCCTTTCTAAGAAATGTGAGACTGGAAGGTGTCTCGTTTAATCACATGGCATGAAATTTTAATCACATGCTGCCACACGTGGCATAACACCAGCGTTCCCATCTTTTATAATTTATTCACGAGCATTTTTAGCCCTGCCTTCTTTTCGCACCAGAAATTTTGTAGATTATTTCTCTTTAATATGTGACAACGATTAAATAAGAAGAAAATCATTTTTCAAAATTTCCGATATGAAAATAAGGCGGGGCTTTAAAATGCTTGTGAATAAATTATAAAAGTTGGGAACTCTGCATAACTCGCATTCTTTTACATCTCTTTAAACTTGCCTTATTCAGAGATCGTACAGTCTTTGATTTTTCTCCACCACTAAATTTTTTGAGCAATTTTTTTTTTTTTTTTAATAAAAAGAGCCTATAAATTTAAAAAAAAAAAATTATTGTTTAAAAATCTGGTGAAGAGTTTTTGAAAAAAAGCGGGTCTTTACGAACCCTTTTATCATAGTTACCGCAGAGATTCCAATATTTTAGTTTATTCCGGAGCATTTTTAGCCCCGCCTTTATTTCACACCACTTTATTTTTAGAATAATTTTCTCCAATACATAACTACGATAAAATAAGAAAAAAATCACTCTTAAAAGAAAAATGGTATGAAATAAATGCGGGGATAAAAATACTCCGGAATAAATTAAAATGTTGACAACTATGGTTATCGTTGTCATTCTTACTTTTGCAAAACCATCATTACTTTATTGATTCATCTAACCATTTTGCAGAAAATTCCTATTTTTAAATAGTGATAGAGAACATTGCATACTATTGCAACTCTGTCTTAAAAATTTTAGTTCAATGGATTCTAAAAATATATTTTCGAGATTGTAATTGAAATTTGAAGAACAGTTTTCAGTCAGTTAGATTAATTTAAAAAAAAATAAAATGTGGAATAATCATCAGAACCGGTATTTGATGTAACATTCCACCATTTTAAAAAAATCTTTAAATATTCACTTCTCTCAAAATAAACCCCACCGTGTCTTCTAAACCTTATGCTATTTTAGACCTTTATTTCTATTGATCTCTCTGCTTTAATAATTCTTAATCATGAACTGTTGAACTCTTGCTTGTAACTGAAATATTGGACATGTATATGACTACTTAGTGAATGTAGAAGTTTAATTAGAAATTTATTCCATTTTGAAACATCTGGCACGGAAAATATTCAGAGGAAAATTTAAATTTGAAATGCGATGAGTAATCTAAAATGAATACAATAATATTTGGAATGTTGCGAAATGCAAATTTTTATAATTAAAACATGACACGCGACTTGGTTATATACACTGCACTGGAATGAATTGATAGAGCTACTGCATTCAGAAAGATATTAACGATTTTGGAATAAACTCGAATGTATGAATATCGAAATACAAAGAATGTATTATTACATAGAATGTTTCTTTTCTAACTTTGTCGTATTTATATTTTCACTCAAAGTAAGATAACTGTTTTTACTGCATTTTGTTTCCATTAAATAAAATTTTATTAGAGGTATAATTTTGGTGGTGTAGGGTTTAAGGCCGATTGACTGCGCTAGGGTCCTAGGCCCATAGGTGGATTGCCCTCCGTGGGGATCTTTTTAAGGGGCCCTAGCCCGTATTTACGAGAGTTGCAGAGAAAACCGTAGAAAACTAGGAATGGCTAGGTTGAGGAGTGACCCGGGATCGAACCCGGCACTTCCCATCCAGCAGCTTTGAGCGTAGAACCGCTCGGCCACTAGTGGGCGGTGGTGTAGGGATTTCGTTTTGTTATCTATATTAGATACCTAGGTCTGCATCGTGTGCTCTCTGTGAGGATGAAATTATAATTACTACACTGTAAAAAATTTGCCTTTTTTTTCTGCCAGAAATTCTCTGTAATTTGAGAAAATAAGCGTAATTTACGAAAAAATTACGTTGTCAGAACGTATTTTCTCAAATTACAGAGAATTAACGTATTTTCTCAAATTACAGAGAATTTCTGGCAGCAAAAAAGACAAATATTTTACAATATACGGCTAAGATAAAAAGATATTAAATTGTACCACGCATTCATATTCCATGTATATTATTGTATTTTTTTTTTTTTTTTTTTTTTTTTAAGGACTGAGGACTATTAGTCTCAATCTTCGGATTTTTACGATATCAGTTTTACGATAGTTGGACATCTATCGAAATCGAAAATTTATGGAAAATATAATTGAATAATTTGAAAAAAAAAAAAAAAAAAAAACTATAGTCCTCTGTACTAAACTAAAATTCTGCTTTTGCCAGAATTTCACCAAAATCTCTCTTTCTATCTCTCTCTCTCTCTCTCTTTTTTTTTTTTTTTTATAATTTTGAATTAGGAAATAAAAAGCGTGCGTGCAAAATGAAATAAAAAATAAAATAAGATTTATAAATGGACAGTATTTATTTAAGCTCGTGGACTCAGTTCAATGATATAATAAAAAACAAATGACGAAATTAGTTTAATGAGATTAACTTTTTTTTATTTTTTTTTATTAAACTTTTATTCTTGTGTGTTTTAGTAACTAAAAGAAGCTTCTTAAAAAATATCAATCAAAAATTTTTAAACAACGAAGTATCTTTATTTTATTTTATTTATTTATTTTATTTTATTTTTAATAACAAATAGTGCTGCCAAATTTGGAAACTTTTTTATTCAATAGTAACCAATATTTTTTTAGAGTGATTTTTGATATATGTAACAGATGAAGTTATTAGGAATTCGTTAAAGTTAAAATTTAGTGATATATATTGAATAAAAATGTCGTTAAATTTCGCGATACTTGTTTTAATCAGCATCCAGCTCTTAAATTTTGTAACAAGATTTTACTATCTCCTTCCATAAAAACGCATACAATTATGAAATTATAACTGCAAATAAATATGAACTACGAAAGAGAAATTGTCGCATGCGTTGACGCGACGGGTTTCATGGCGAAAAGGCATTAAAAACTTAGACAAAACGTCCTAAAAGTACAGGCGTGCAATGAGCGCCGCAGTCGTATATATATACATATATAATATGGGAACATATAATTTTTTATTCATTTTTATAATATCCTAATCTATAGAAATTCTAACATAAAGGAAATTTGTTAGTAATTGTGACGTAAATTGTTATTAGTATAAAAATTTTAAAATCTGGATAATATAGGCCGATGAGATTCGCATACGGCAGATCAAGCCTTAGCACTAAAAAGTATCCTTTCCTGAGATGCAGCTTACGAAGACGACGAGAAAACTAAAATGAGACTTATCCTAATTATATTCTTGAGGAGGATTTCTCGGCAGGTCCATCGACCAATCGGTGGCGACAATGGAGTGTTGGAAGGAAAGTTAGATTTAAAGTATCAGATTGAAAATTAGTGACGAAAAATTAAAAAATAACAAATATAATGTAAAAGTTGGGAAGTTTGGGAAAAGAAAAAAAATAATATATGTATAGGAATTCACAAGTAACAAGGATTAGTATGCGTAACTGAAATAAATTTTTAGAATTTCGCAAGGTGTTGGTAAACTCTAGATGAACATTTCGTTGATTTAAAGGAAAAATATTTTGTGAGAAAATCCTCCAGAAGTAATAATCCTACGTTTCTTCGAGACAGTTATTAAGTCATCGGCCCTAGTTAAGATAACCAGATGACTTTTTTTCCACCATCGGCTCTATGATAGTTATAGCGTATTCAGTCTAATACAGGATTTCCAACATTGGGTATACGGATCTGCGAAACATTAACGCAAGTTTCCGAATTTCAGCGTAAAGTGGCTTAATTCGGAGATTCTCATGAATAATATCATTAAGAACATATACCGAGCTTTTTTCAACATAACTAAGCAATTGATGCTTTTGGAAGATTTTTTTTTTTTTTTTAATGAGTCATAGCAATAGATCTGTAGTTCATACAGTCATTGGTTATGCCCGAATGAACAATGTTAAACCACATCACATTGGTATTAAACATCTGGAATGGTCTGGCCACATTTTATCTTTCTTAGAAATTATAAGGCTCTCTATTTTTTATACCGAAATTCTTTAAATTATCTGCCATAATTTCTAATCCTCTTCCAAATAAAATAATCTTGTGTGTCACTCACACGACTTTCTCTTACCCTGAAATTTAATACTATAAATACAGGTTGGAGATTAAGGGGTAAGATAACGAGTACTGTTATGCAAACCTATGTTAAAACAATTCAAATTAGGATTCGAAACAGCTTTATTTGACAAATAATTCTATCTGAGGGGAGCTCCGTATTCTTTGAAACTTATCAGAGTTGATTCAAACTTTCCTGGTAAGAAACGTTTTGACTTCAAAATATAACATTTGGTTCACCTGAAATTATTATTTTTTTAATTTACTCTAACAGACATAGAGAAAGATCAAATGTTAGAAACTTGACTTCGGTATTCACGAAGCCTCAAAACGTGTAAATATACAAAAAACCAAGTGACAAATATTTAGCTTTAAAAAATACATTATATACCATATGGTCATGAGGAATTAATTTCATTTCCTAAGCAGTTTTACTGGACATGGAAAATATTATAGTTAGGAACCTCCCTTAATATTAAAAAAGAATGTTATGGCTTAAATATTGGCAGCCCTGTAAATCTTCTGAAAGTTATGTACACATCACATGGTGCACAAAAATATGATCCTATATTAATAACACACGGTACAACTCGAAGTATACTTTCATCAAATTTTCAAGTATTATTGCACTATAATCTAGTTCTTTTGTGTAGCCCTGTAAACGAACAGTGAATGATTTCCATACCATTCTACATAAAACATGTTTTTACGCATATAAAAGATATATATTCGTTTCATTTGGTTTAGTGCAGTCTATAGATGTTTAAATTCTACGTACAGTCACCCAAAAAAAAAACGCCACCCCCCCACCTAATTTCGCCGTAAATTATCGTAGAAACATGCGACTGGTACCGATCAGTTTGTAATTACGTCTAGTTTATAATGTTATTATTAGATTTTACTTAGGGGGTCGTCTACATATTAAAACTGACATCAACTTCATTTTTTTCAATGGTAACCCCCCTTTTTTATAATATTTTTGAATTCTTTGGATCAAATCATCACGGAAAATGGTATAGTTTATATATTTCGCTCAATTTTTCATAGAGTTATAAGCTGTCAAAATTTGGGGATGCTAATGTTAAATGAATGTGACAAACATTAAATCATATCTTCCGAAATAATTATGATATTTAAATTCTGTTTTTTTTATTCGTTAGAATGAAGTGACCCAAACATATTCCATGCAAATTTTTGCTATAAAAACATTTTTTGAATTATGAAAATTTTTAATAAATTCATATTTGAAAAAATTATGAATTATGACCTATGTTAATTTTTACACGAATAGAACGGGCATCATCAAAAACATGGGTTTCCAAATTTACAGCTCGTTCCTAACATTATTTTTTGAGTTACAGGGATATTTCATTTTTTACTGCTGTTAGGGGGGCGTCACTTGTTATAATTTGTATCATCTGTGAGTCAATATTTCTATACATTTTGACGAAAAACTATTTTAATTTACCTTTATGTTATTATAATTGTTTTCTAAGGAACATTTCGATGTTTATTATACAAATTGGCTTATTTTTTTATAAATTTATTGCAATGCAGGCAAGAGATTGGGAAAGAATTCCAAAAGAAATGTAGCCCCGCCTCTATATTGCGGAAACTGTATTAAAAAACCTAGTTTGCATACTCGTATATGACACTATATGTGACGCTGGTATGCATAAATGTCAATGGCATTTACTACATTGAATGCTGAAGACAAAATTTAAATGATTTAATTGGAAGTATGTAAAATAATTTTGTTTTATAATGTAAAGATTTAGAAAAATTCTGTAAAGGCGTGGCTTTCGTTGAAGAAGGGAGTTTACTCGATTCTGAAATGTTAAGTCTTTGTTCTTAAATATTACATAACTTTTTCTAGCTTCTCACTGCTAAAATTCTATTTTATTCCTTTTGTCTTTTGTTTTTAACTTGAATATTCTAGGATTCGTGCACCTCAATTAAGTATCATGACAGTAAAAAAACGCGGTAAGACGAGGAATATTATTTGAAAGAGCAATACGCAGTGAACAATACTTTTGTTTTTTCCTTTTTTAAAATTAATATAATTGATTTTTATTAATTTTTATCAGAATTTTTAAAACAAATTTTCTGTTTTAATCTTGTGAAATTTTCGCATTTGCTTACTCTACCGTTTATGCTATTTAAATTTTATCGCATGACGTAACATAATAAAATATAAAACTTCTATTAAATGTTTTTTTAATACTGAATAATAAAGTAGTATTTTTTTTTCTTTAAGTTTTAAAATCTATTATTGAAACAAAGTGCAATATTATTTATTTTCTATTATTCTAATCACTGCGTAAAACTGTCGTCACATTTATTACGGAAAAAGAATTTAAAACAAAGTAATATGTCTTATTACTTTTAAAGATATAGATTTTACACATTTATAATTAAGAATTCAAGTACAGTAGACGATTGCAGAACGGGGAATATTCGTTCTAGGCAATAGGAAACCGTTTTTTCCATATCCATGTTTATTTTCATATGAATATACACAATAATATGAATATACACTCTTTCTAGTGAAAAAATTTGTTTCATACTATTTTGTTTATATAAATATGAATATAAGGAATATTCTTAAGAAATATCGTAACACACAAATTGTGAAAGAAACGCCCACTGGAGGAGTTACAGATTTCCAAATGACGTGAAACTACATCAGCAGTCGAGAAAATATTAAATATCCTTTCTCAGATTTTAGTTTAAATCTTGTTATGTATATTTTTGTATATTATCTATTGTTGGTTTGTACGCCTAAAATTAAATGTAAAACTTTATAGTAACACTTTCATGCGAGGCTTACTGTATAAAATAAAAATATACCCAACAAGAAGTAGATAATAATTGTTAGTTAGTAGATTTTAATTGTTTTTATATATATTTTTTGTTTTTTAAATGTATTTTAACTTAAATTTTTGTCTCTTAAATAAAACAGTTTTTGCTTTTAAGATGTAGATAATTCTTTTTCTTAAATATTAAACACCTTTTTTTTAACTGCTATTAATATTATTATCATTATTACTACTGTTCTTTTACCTTGGTATTTAGATTTTTGTAATTCAATATTGTAGGGTTCATATCATTCAAGCTATTATTTTTCTTCGTACGAAGTGATGTATTTAATTTTCAATAATAATGTTTAATAAATTGAAACCAATAAAAATCTTTTAATTCATAAGCTAATAAAGAAAGTCCTGCTAATTTGAATCGTTTTTTATTTTATAATAAAGATTCCTAAACTTTTTTTCCGGTGTGAAATTTTATGAATAATGAATATTGGGTAGTTGATCACGATTTATTTTTTCTAAATGTATAGACGGTCCCCTAACACATTTTCACGTGTAACTCTGTTTAAAATTGATTTAAAGTCTATAAATAGATAAGTTTTTCGAACTGCCTTGATCTCAGAAATCTGAATATGAGGTCAAAAATAGGGGTCGTCATTGAAAAAAATGAAGTTTATACGTGTTTTAATATGTAGATGACCCCTTAAGCAAAATATAACTACACCATTAAAAACTAGACGTTATTACAGATCGATAGGTACCAGCCGCATGTTTCTACGATAATTTACGGCGAAATTGGGTGGGGGGGTGGCGTTTTTTTTTTGGGTGACTGTACATGCAATTTTTCCCATAGAATTCTCCTTTGATAGATTTCCCATTTGAATTCTCTTGGGTGCCCCTGTACACGAACCATTTCCTTCATCTCAACGATGTGTAGCATCCGTATATGATACACATTCAGAATACCAAGTTTGGACTTTCTGCTATGATTTGTTTTTGAAATATGCTGATAACAGACAGACATTACAGACCAACCAATAAAAGCACGATTTTTGGATTCAGGGGAACTCAAAACGTGTAAATATAACAAAAATTTAATTTTGAAAAATTGACCCTAAAACAATACTTTCTCTACCTTATGGGTAAGAGAAAGTAAAAAGGTCACTTTACGAACTTTTTTTTTTTTTTTTAACCGACTTCAAAAAAAGAAGGAAGGTTCTCAATTCAAACCGTATGTTTTTTTTATGTTTGTTAGCTCATAACTTCTGAACGGATGCTCCGATTTTGATAATTTTTGTTTTGTTGAAAAGGTCTTGGTCTGAAATAGGTCCCATGGTAATATTTTTACGATCTAAAGAAAATACAGGGTGCCCAAAAAAATCAGTCCCAACTCTTTTAACTGCTAAAAGGCTGCAGCTATAGTGATAAAAATGGTATGTAAGTATAGCAAAGTGGCCATGCAATACAAGGTTAAACCGCTTGCAGCGCCACCTGGTGGAAAATAGCGAATTTAGTGTTCCTATCTAGAAAACGGTTCTAGAGGAAAAAAAGTGAATTACGAAGTTCAAGAGTATCACCGATTTAGTACAAAAATATAGTTTAGACATTCATGTTAGCGTTCCTATCTCGGAAACGGTTCAAGACAGGGGGGAAAAGTGAATTATAAAATTGCAGAGCATCATCGATTTAGCAAGAAAAGATAGTTTAGACATTGATGCTAAAAGTACAATGCTAAAAACGTGCATTTGTTTGTTCGCAATTGCTTACTCTTACACTATGCACACTTAAGCTACATTTCACACGTTGTAGCGTAGCTGGTGAGACATACGCTATATAGTTCAAAATACGGTTACTTGATACTTTTTGTTTTGTTGTAAAGATCTTGGTCTGAAGTAGGTCCCACTGTAATATCTTTACAATCTAAAAAAAATAAAGCGCAATCTGGTGAAACACATCGGAATTAGCGCTTCTATCTCAAAAACCGTTCAAGATGTGAGAAAAGTTAATTACGAAGTTGTAGAGCATCATCGATTTACTACGAAAAGACAGTTTTTAGACCTTATTGCTAAAAATAGAACACTTAAAACGTGCAGTAGTTTTCTCGTAATTTACTACACTGTGCACACTTGAACTACGTTGCACATTTTGCAGCGTAGTGGATGACACGTATACTCTGTGGTTCAAAGTACTGTTACTGTAAGCGGTCACATCGATTAGCGCAAAGTCGTTTTCAACAAACTTCAGAAAGGAGGGTGTTCTTAATTCGAATTATGTGTTGTTGTTGGTGTTTGTAAGCTTATAACTTCGTATAAGAGATGCTCTAATCAACCGACTTCAAAAAGGAGGATTTTCTCAATTCAAAGCGTATGTTTTTTTTGTTTTTGTTTCTGTTTGTTAGCTCATAACTTCTGAACGGATGATCTGATTTTGATACTTTTTGTTTTATTGTAAAGGTCTTGGTCTGAAATAAGTCCCATTGTAATATCTTTACGATCAAAAGAAAATACAGAGTGCCCAAAAATGTCAGTCCCGATTCTTTTAACTGCTGAACACCTGCAGCTATAGTCTTAAAATTGGTATGTAGGTATAGCAAAGTGGACATATGCTACGTGATTCAACCGCCTACAGCGCCACCTGGTGGAAAACAGTGGAGTTAGCGTTCCTATGTCGGAAACGGTTCAAGACAGAGGAAAAAAGGGAATTATAAAATTGCAGAGCATCATCGATCTTGTAGGAAAAGATAGTTCAGACATTTGTTCACAATTTCCTATTTTGTGCACACTTGAACGACATTGCATATGCTGTAGCTTAGCGGGTGATATTTATACTATGTAAAATTCAAAGAATGGTTATTGTAAGCGGCCACATTGATTAACGCATAGACGTTTTAAACCGACTTCGTAAACGAAGAAGTTCTCAATACAAACCATGTTCCCCATTGTTGTTGTTGTTGAAATTTGATAGCTTATAACTTTGTAAGAGATGATTTAATTTTAATACTTTTTTTGTTCTCGTAATGATCTTGGTCTGAAATAGGTTTCATTATGATTTCATTAAGGTATAAACAAATTACAGGATACTCACAAAAGTCTGTTCTCACTCTAACTGCTGAACGCATGCAGCTACACTGGTAAAAGCAGTATGTAAATATCGATGCTGAAACTTCCGTCCGTCAGCTGGAATGCATATTTTGCTCTTTGTTTGAACTTTACGCTGCTCAATTTCCAGCGCAGCGGGTGACAGGTATTCACTGCAAAGTTCAATATATATGCCTAACAGAATTTTTGGTTACGAACACAGCGTATCCGTTCTTTGCATTTCTAAAGACTTTTTAATTTAACGTATAATCGTTCAATAAATAGTTTTTTGCTCATATCCGATAAAGGCAACAAAAGTGACCCAACTTAAAAATGCAGCATTTGAGAAAAATCAACTTAAAAGTAAATTGACTAGAATAAAACTGGCACAACTGTCTCTCGAGCGAATAACTTTCTCGATGGAGATGTAACTTTTTTGTTCACATTGGCTGCATTTCATGTATTTTTCAGTGACATAAACCTTTTTTTGAGTTATGTCACTTGTCTTGGAAGTTGTGATTTCTGAAACTGCCGTCGAACTTCTTCTGATGTTCTGCTATATGAATAAGTTTTCACTGAAAAGAGAAAAATAAAATATTTTTGTAAAAAAATAGAACCGACTCCAAAAAGCAACTAATTGCGCCTAAAAGTATAAAATAATTTCCTTCGCCAAACAACCTATAACACTACAATTAATCATAACTTTTGAAGTCGGCGCAAAATTAAATAAAAATTCATACCTTTATTCAATACAAAAATCAAATCCTATTCAAAATACACATCTCTCATTGTCACCTGCAAAACTCAGCCGAAAACTACTTTGATTGAAGAAAACAAATAAGATTTCGTAAGCAGCAAAAGTTGGCGAAGTTGCTGGTATCTGACGTCCTTGGTGAAAGAAAAATCGCAAAATTATCTGGCAAACATATTTAATTTCTTTGGGATATCATGATTGTTTTGATAAGGTATATTAAGAGAGTCATCAAGAATACGAAACAATACTTCATACGATATATATTATGAAAATATACATATTGCGTGTATATTTTTGCATTACGTTTTGATCACCAAATCCAAAAGTCACCAAGGATGATAGTTATCAAAATTATACCAAATTTGTAAAGGAAACTCTAACTTCGTAGAAACATAAATACCGCATTGTGAAGAATGTTCACTGTTCTATGTAGATGCTACTAATGAACCAGTTGTATACAGTGATAAAATAATAAAGGAAACATGAAAATGGATCATTCGAGACAACAGCATTTGTTGCTACCGATCTAAAAACAAACCTTTAAAAACTAATTTAATTTTATTTAATTTTGCGCCGACTTCAAAATTTATGATTAATTGTAGTGTTATAGGTTGTTTGGCGAAGGAAATTATTTTATACTTTTAGGCGCAATTAGTTGCTTTTTGGAGTCGGTTCTATTTTTTTACAAAAATATTTTATTTAAAGGTTTATTAGACTCGGACTCCCTCCAGATAATAATAAGTAAGTAAATAAATAATAATAAAAAAAAAAATTGTTGCAGATATTTCATAAGGTTAGTATTAATTACTTTTGTAATGTATTAACCCTTTCCGACCCAGGCCGTACCATCGTGCGGGTTAGACATCCACGACATCCATTTACGTTCTTGCATCTGGAACAGTCGTATGTAATAAAATCAGGAAATGAACGATCGAGCTAATTAGAAGAAAGAGCAAAGTACAATTTTCAATCAACAGATGTCAGCTATAGTTCTTATTTTTCTTTCAGTTTGCAAAAACAGAAGAATATAATGTTTTAAGGTAAAGATGTTTCGGGTCGGAAAGGGTTAAGCGTCATTATCATGACCATTTCTTTTATATAAATTTTTTACTTTCACTAACACTTAAAATAAAACATGCTATTTTAAACATATACGCACGTAAATAAAAATCTGGAGGGACTCCACTCGCCTTTACGAACATTGAGTAATTAACAGTTTTGTAGATGAAGTAAAGAAAGAGGAGTTGTTAAACAAAACAGAGAAAATCATAGTAGAGTGTTTGAGTAGTTTTCTCCATATGTTACACGATGTTTTATTTAACGCTACTGAACTTTGAGCCCATAGATCATACTGATAAAGAATTTTTCGTTGTGTCCCTGTAAAAACCTATAAATGCTACACCAAAGTGCTTATAGTTATGCAACAGTGATTTATAATATTCATATAAATTTTCAGCTCAATTGGATAAGGCGTTTAAATGCTATCGCACTTTTAAAAATTTGGTCCCATAGGCCATAATGATAAAGAATTTTTCTTTGTGTCTCTGTAAAAAAACTGTAAATGCTAAATTCACCAAAATCTATACAGTTGGTGCAACTGTGACCTATAACATGTGTACAAATTTTTTGCTTAGATTAATAAGGCGTTTAGACGCTATCACACTTTTAAAAATTTGTCCTTTAGGCCATAATGATAAAGAATTTTTTCTGGTGTCCCTGTAAAAAAAACTATAAGTGCTAGATTCACCAAAATCAATAGGGTTCGTACTATGGTGACTTACAATATACGGACCAACTTTCAGTTTATTCGAGCAAAGCGTTTAGAAGCTAGCGTGTTCGCACACATACATACACACACACATACATGCACACATACATACACACACCCACACACACACACACATACATATATCATCGTAAAAGTAGTGAAAACGGACTCAATGGACATCGAAACGTATAGAAACATCAAAATCTCAAATTCGGATTTTTGACATGATTACAATACTTTCCTCACTATAGTGTTCAAAAAGTAAAAATTAGCGGGGGGGGGAATATATATATATTTATTTTAAATATAAAATAATTCTTAATAAATTTTAGAAAAAGTAACTTGAATGTTATTTTACCGTGTAAATTTATACAAACGATATAAATTTTGATGTAAGAAAAATTTCTTACTTGATTTTAGCAAATTTGTTAAATATAGATTTCAAATCATAAAAAAAAAAAAAAAAAAAAAAAAAAAATGAAATAAATAATTATACTATGAATACCTATAATATTATCAAATTTCCTTTAAATCTTAGCACATAATTTGTATCGATTTTTGATTTAGGAATATTTAATTGCGAACTGCTGATTGTACAGTTCCAATTGAAATATTAAATGACCATATGACTATTCGATAAATGTAAAATTTTAATTACGTAGAAATGTAGTACTCTTTGAATCATCTGGTATGCAAAATAGTCAGAAGAAAATTTACATTTGGAATGCGGTCGATAATATGAACTGAATCAGACGACATCTGGAATGTTCTAAAATGCAAATTTTTATTATTAAAACATGACACATGGCACTGGAGATGTTACTTGCCAATGAATTTGTTATTTTATTTCATTTGAAAAGAGATTAATAGTTTTCGATATTGTGATATATTTAGAGAAAAGGGGATAGATATGTGATAATGATATGACATTTTTGACGTGCATTTTGTGCTAGGATCTAGTCCGGAGAGGTCTGTCCTACTGAAGTAAAGTGCCGGCGTCGTAAATTTATTCTGGATATTAATCTTGGGTAACTTTAAAGATGATAATTTGTAAAGTACCATATAAATATTGTTAAACAAAAATTTCCGGTGTCACTTTATTAATTCAAAAGGACAAAATTTTTCGGTTGAACTGATATTTCCCCTCTTTCTTTGATTAGGTCTACCTGAAAGTTCTGTCTATTTAATTCAATAAAATGACGCCAGTACGTCATCGGACTTCTTTTGTGGAGTCCCGTAAATAAATTATTTAGTCTATACATATCCTTTTTCTAGAGTAAGCATGCTTTTAAATATCATTATAATGTATGTTTATTCCATTATGTTGAATGCAGCATAAACGCGTTAAAGTGCGCTTAAATAAAAATTTGTTCATGGAGTCTAATGCCACGAAATTCTCTTGTGTGTCTCCGTAAACGAACTACGAACATTTTTTACATCAGTAAAAACTATTCAGCTCATTCTATGTTTTTCATGAATAATTGTTCGAAAATTGACATGATTTGGCTGATTACGTCACATTGTCAGAACACCTTTGTATGGTGTTCTGACAATTTGTCCTGTGCATTAATTAGGAAGCCTAAGAACACATATTTTCTGCAGAAAACATAAGTTTAATCATCTCAGTAATGTACGCTAATTTCATTTTGCTGATTGCAAAGTAATGATGTCAAAATGTGTTTAAACAAAATTCACCTCATATACCGTAATAATAAGAACTTTCACGTATCCCAGTACGCAATCCATAAAAAATATAGACACAAAAAATTGTACAGCTATTTATATACAGAACCTGAACGTGTGTGCCAATTTGAAAGTCTATCGGAGGATTTTTGCTTCCGCTATTGCGGTATATACAAATTCTGCCCTTTGGCCGTAATGACAAGAAAATTTTTGGTGTGTCCCTGTACACGAACTACAAATTAAATACACACTCGAAACTATACAGCTAAAATTCTGTGTGGCTCATAAATATGTGTACCAAATTGCAAGCCAATAGCGTGATTTTTGCGGTCGCTATCACGGTGCATATAAATGCTTCACATAGGCCGTAATGATAAGAGAAAGTTTGGTGTGTCCCTGTACACGAAATATAAATGGAATACACACCCAAAACTATACAGCTAATTCCGTGGGGCTCATTAACATATTTACCAAATTTCAAGTCAATAGCGTGATGCTGTTGCGCGACAGACAGACAGACAAACACACAGATGGAACCCAAAACCTTTTTGAGTCTCAACAGGGAGGCCTCCACTGGCGTTTCGGCAATTAATATCAGGAAGATTTTTGACAGTTACAATTTATCAACATCTTGAGTTTATTTTGAAGTTGAAGAAGCCCTAACTATACATTACAACTAGGCAGTGAGCAACCTTGACGGACCACGTCATGAAAATCTGTACTTTTATAAGACTGAAAATTATATAACACACTCATGGCTCATACAGAATAAAATTTGTTATAAATTAAAGAATAATATTTTTCTTATGCTCTTTTAATCTCCAAGGAATTAAAAATTAATCATTTTCGCATTATTTTGGATATTCATTCCATTTATTCTTTTCTCGTTATTATTATCCTGAGTGTTTGTGAGATTTATCTAAGAGTAACGTAAAATTTTAATTATTACTAAAAACGTAATCGATATAAATTCTTAATCTTCATTTTTTATCCTTAAGACTTCTGCATACATTTATGATACAGATTTATTTAATTCTCCTAGCATTTCATAGCATTTTATAGGCCGTCATTCTATAATTCAGCGGACTGATTCGAGAACGAGGTTACTTAATTCTAAAATTAAATAAATCAACGTTATGATCTGTAACATAGCTGAAAGTCTAGCGCAGATTTGACACCACAATATACGAATATATATATACATATATATATATATATATATATATATATTGTTATTTATTATTGAAGAAAATTATTATGAAATATTAACGTATGAAAATAGAGGTAAGAAATCTATGACAGACTTTCATCCATTGTGCAATATACAATGTTATGTACACAGAGATAAATAAATATCCAGAATAAGTGATGTTGGGATATCTCAGTAATTTCTTAGTAATACTTAAAATTTTACGATACCCTGCCGTACTCTTTTATGTATTAAAAAATAAGAAAAACTCTTTAAAAAAGTTTTTATTTTATTTATTTTTTTTTTTTTTTTTTGTGCGTGTGTGTGTGTGTGTGTGTGTGTGTGTGTGGTGTATTAAAATTTTTCTACTAAACTTTCACTTCCAATTCTAATTTAGATGCCGATTATATTGGCAAAATAAAATTTCGATAACATTTTTCATTAAATTTAATATGCTTTATTGTGAATTAATCTCATGAATAGTTCTTAAGCTCCAACATCTTGAAATTATGTTAATTTCCAATCGATGGTCTTGAATACCATTCATAAGATAAAATCCAGAGATTAACTTTAAACGTAATTTTTATTTTGTAGGACACTAGTTATTAAGTAATAAACAAGCGACGTTAAATCCGACGAATTAATTGACAGCAAGAATTATTTTTATGGAAATAAGATTAATACACATAAATTAAATAAACGTTATTTAAAACACATTTTCTCTATTCACTAAAATTTAATTGTTTACTAACGATTAATTATATATTAACATAAAAGTCATGCTTCTTTCGAAATAAATTGAACTTTTTCTTCGTCTGTTTTAATGATTTTTTTTTTTATATATAATATTTGCTTTAAACGCATGATTTAAGGGCATAACTTAAAAAGTCTGGTGTGAAACAACCACACAGCTTCCATTACCCCCTATTGCACGTATTATATGCGTTTTATGGAGATGTGATCAGAAGACATAAAATTGACCTAACGAAGTAGAAACCTAAAATATTTTTGGTAAAAGAAACTTAATAAAAGTGTAAAGACATATAAAACAAAGTTTACATAAAGAATTATTTAAAAAAAAAAAAAAAAAAAAAAAAATGGCAGATTTATTTTTTGAAACATCAATTTCCGAAATCTAAAACTGACCTATTTAAGCAGAATGACTATTAATTTTCTTCTAGCAACCACGTAATACATGAGAAAGGATGTCTAAAATGGATTTATGTAACAATTTTCAAGAAAATCGTTAGAGCCTTTTTTGAGATACCAACTTTTCCCGAAACTTGGAATATTCAATTATTGACCGGAAAATAATAAATACATACTAAAAGATATTTAAAATGGAATTAATATAGTGAGTTTGAAAAAAATCCGTACAGTCGCTTTTAAAGGAATGCGTTTGGGAGACCTGAAATTGAGCTATTTATACATGACGCCTATCAATTTTCTTTAACTATATCATTCGAAAAGACATCTAATAGAGTGTTTATATAGAAAACTTTGAAGAAAATCGTTAGAGCCGTTTTTGAGATACAGACTAACGATCCCACTTCCGGTTTCCAATGTCCTTCTTTCGGTTTTTCAGTTTTTACCAAAATTTGGAAATACATCTGTACACCAGACCTGTCTCAATTTTGAAGTTTCGTATTTCTATCTTTATTAGTTTCGGAGATATGATAGCCAGAAGGTTCCGTACCTACACACACACACACACTGACCAATTGCCAAAAACTACTTTTTTGGACTCAGGAGTCCTTAAAACGTGTAAATCAAGTGAAATCTCGATATTGAATTTTTGGACCGACTATAGTACTTCCATTACAGTAGGGTAATAGCACTAAAAATTGTAGATGGGGAATCATCGGTTATCTATATTTGTAATATAAGTAAAATTGAATGTAATTTTACTATTTGTTATTTAAATTTTTTCACTTATGTAAAAAAGATAAATCTCGAAAAATCCGTTTATAGATTATATTAAAGAATAAATATATTATTTACCAAAGCAGTTATTTAACAGAATATATTTAATAAAATTTAATAAAAAGTTTTGGATATGTTTGATTTTTTGTTTAATTTTCAGTAGTAATAAGAAGTTTAGGACATCATTGTTATAAGACATTACGAGATATGCTATAAAAAATTTAATTGTTAGGCTAAAACTAATGTAAACATCCATGAAATATGCCAAAATAAAAAAATTATACTTCATATCAAAAGCAATGTATTAGACTATTTTTAAGTAGCCCTGTATATTTTCAATATATGGTGTATGATAATTAAAAACATATTAAATACACTTTTAAAAATACGTCATAAAACTTTTATTAAAATCATATTATACAAACGTTTACTAAGCTTTTCGCCATTAAGTCATGGCATCATCGGGTAAATTACATTTTTTACCAAAAAAAAAAAAAACAGAAGAGACAACATTTTTATATATCCGATGATCCTGAACGGTTACAGCAAATCTATCTTGAACCGAATAGGAAAGGTCAACTAGTTACTTGAATTCATAGGTTTTGGTTGAGTTCGATCAAGGTAGTACCAGGACTACTTTTCGCAAATTCCAGTAGGAGAAACTTTGTCTTAGGTCAGGGACGAAAAGACATCTTAAACTGAACAGAAAAGGTCAACTTGTTACTTTAATTCGTAGGATTTGGTTGAGTTCGATCATGGTAGCACCAGAACTACTTTCCGCAAATACTTGTAGGAGGAACTTTGTCTTAGGTCAGGGACTGGCGATTCTAAGGTTGCAACAGGTAGCAGACAGCTTATTAATGCAAGATGAACTGAAAAGATAAGTATGTTAATAATTTGATTCACATAATAAAGGCCATATTTTGTGTAGAATTGCTAAGTCTTTACAATTAATTGCATTATTGCATTTAAAAATATTAATAGCTTCAGCCAGGAGTAGGTATTGATTATTCCGAGAATCAGTGATTATTACAGCTTTGGGCCATAAAGGTGTAGTGCCAGGATTATTAAAGATAAATTCAAAAAACACAGAACTTTTTTCTTCTTTTACGTTGTGGATAGGTTCTTTTATTCTTGAGAGTGTGGCGTGTTTGCCCAATTTAGCAAAATAGTTCATTATTTAGTTTATTTGGAATTTTATAGACACCACCTGCGGGTCTGTTAAAATCATGATCATTGACACATAATTGTTTGATAGTATGGTATATGAGACATACAATGCACTAAAATTTGATAATTTGCATAAAACAACTGTAAATGCATTATATTATTAAGCATCTTTGTTGAGGGCCTATAATGTATTTGAAATCTTTCTTGTAACAATGATTTCACCAAAATGATACAGTGATTCCAAAATTTAGAAAGGAAAACTTTTTCTAAATTTTGGAGACTATTTTTAAACTTGGGTTAGAAAATTGCTTGAGAGCATGACGGCTTTTGTCAACAGATTTTGTTGCATGTCATGTATAAGTAAAATAAGTTCAGTGATGGAACACGGGCGCAGAATTCATACCGCAATCTGTTTAAGAAATTTCCCTACCTATAATATCGTTGATTTAAGAAGTAGAAAAATTTCTTACATCGATAGTGGTATGAATTCTGCGCCCGTGTTCCATCCCTGTAAGTTAGACGCTGAAATGTATAAAGTTACTTTAGCAGGAAAAGATTAAATAATTCTGATGGAAAAAATACGCATAAAGCAATTTCAATTTAATAATTGTTACGAATACATTACGTTTTTCGACAAATGGTTCAACTATGAATATCTATGTATACATTTGACAACTATGTATGTCTATGTATATGAATGTCAACTATGTATTCAAATTGCTATTTGTCACGATAATGATAAATTTAGCAATTATACCTATTGTTAATATCTATTATTACAATCTTAATATTTATATTTTCATTATTAATATCCATTAGTACATTATTACTATCTATTATTACATTATTATTTAGCAATTATATCTATTTTACAACTATGTCTATCATTAATTAATTCTTATGATAAATAATATTTATAACTAGTATTTTAAAGAAAAGTTGCTGTATTTTTAACAGTAAGTATACGTTACTAAATTAGTGAAATTTAGCACCAATTTTCTAAAAATATTAGTTGCAGCTAAATTGACCTAATTCAAATTTAAACTTTGAATCTTTTTTTTTTTAACAATGTATTAAAAACGCTGGTCAAAATATCTTCAAAAGCTTCAAAAAATCTTGAATCTTGACTTCATTCTAAATGCACTCTAAGGCAAAAAAAACAGACACACCAAGACGGAGTTTTCCGAATGTGACGAAAATTGATAGATGTGTTGTACATATGGAGAAAAACAAATGATTACAGTTTCAGAAATTTAGCAGGATTGAATCAAGAGAAAGAGTCTCACAAAGTGAACGAGTCAATAACGCGTTGGCCCTCTTCTAGCCTTTATGTAACCAGTTATTCGGATTGGTATTAATTGATAGCGTTGGCAGATGTCCTCCTGCGAGATATCATGCCAAATTCTGTCCAATTGGTGTGTTAGATTAGCAAAATCCCGAGCTGGTTGTAGGACCTTTTTTATGATGCTCCAAATGTTCTCAGTGGTAGCGAGATCCGGCAACTTTGCTGGCCAAAATGATGTTGGACAAAGAAGAAAATAAGCAGTAGAAACTATCTTCGTACGTGGGCGGGAATTATCATGTTGAAATATACGTTCAAAGTTTCTTGATATGAAGGGCAGCAAAACGGGATGTAGAATTTCATCGACGTACCACTCTGCTTAAAGATGCTGCGGATGGCAACTAAAGGGGTCCTGCTATGAAATGAAATGGCACCCAAGACCATCACTATTGGTTGTCGGGCCGTATGGCTGGTGACAGTTAGGTTGGAATCCCCCTTTTTTCGGGGCGTGTCCAGACCCGTCTTCACTGGTCATCGGGGCTCAAATTGGAGTGAAATTCATCACTGAAGAAAATTCTACTCCATTCAGTAACATTCCTGGTCGAACGTGCCCGATATCACTGCAAACGTGCTTGTTAGTGTTCAAAGTTGATAGCAGTCGGCACAAGGGGCTCCATGAGCTCAACCCCATTTCTCTGAGCCGCCTATTAATGGTATTTGAAGTCACTGAAATACCAGTTGCACGTAGCGTCGGTAATAACGACGAATTTGGGGCTCTGAGTATCGCTGTCATGATTGATCTGTTTTTATATTCTGTCTTATCTCTAGGCCGACCGCTTCTTTCGTAACACTATGTTCGGTTAGGGTTCACCCATTCCTGCCAACATCATCTACTAGCGGCATCGCCCCTATCCAAATTTCAAAGAATTCGCAGATCAGACGAACGGGCTTCTTTAAGCCCAACTACACTCCTCTCTCAAATGCTGACATCTGCGCATATTGTTGGCGCATCTGTATTTTAGGCATAGTTACTGCCTATATGAGTAGACGGGATAAAATTCTGAAAGAATTTATGACCTGGAATAAAAATTTCTCCTCTTTAATATCCTGTCAGTTGCGCAGTTAAAATGCGCTGTAGCGTCACATTTTCATTCATTGGCCGCCAAAATTTAAAAATTTGCATTTTCCATCGGAACCTGTATGCATGCCAATTTGTCCAATTTGCATTATTCCTTCTTGGTGCGTCGTTTAATTTATTTATTTATTTATTTATTTATTTTTGTACTAGAATGTACTTGCATTGTGGAATTTTAAAATTTGGAATAAATATATACGTCACATAAGTTTAAAGCAGTTAAGTAAGAAATTATATCGAGAAAAAAAAAATAATAATTTAAACTGTTAAATGTAAGATAATGCAAACGATAATTTTAAAGAAATTGTGAAGCACTGGTAAAATATTTCGAAATATAAAAATAATTTTTGATAAATAACAAAAAAAAAGTCAATTTTTCTTGAACATTATTAGTGCATGTAAAAATTAAACACATAAATTATGTTAAAAGTAGAAATTCTTGCGTGATTTCAGCATATTTGCGTTTAATATAGATCTTTTTTTTAAAAAAAAAAAAATCTATAAAATAAATAATTACTTTACGAATAACTTTATGATTATGAAATTTTTTTTCCTTTAAACCGTAGCACATAATTTGTATCGATTTTTTACTTAATAATATTTAATTACAAACGGTTTATTGTAGAATTCCAATTGAAATATTAAATGAAAATATGACTATTCAATGAATGTAAAATTTTAATTAGGTTGAAATTTATTCCTCTTTGAACCATCTGGTATGCAAAATAGTCAGAGGAAAATCTACATTTGAAATGCGGTCGATAATACGAACTGAATCAGACGATATCTGGGATGTTGCGAAATGCAAATTTTTATAATTAAAACATGACATATGGTACTGGAGATGTTACTTTGCAATGAATTTGTTATTTAATTTCATTTGAAAGGATATTAATAATTTTCGGTACCGTGATATATTTTGATATATTTAGTATGAGGTGGATACATAGGTGATAACAATAAGTCATTGTTGATATGTAGATTGAACTATCTTTTCCTTTATACTTTATACTAGTTAGTTGTAGGGCGACTAAGGCGCCCGTTGAAAAATGATCATTTCATTTTATTTATTTCTCACTTCACTTTCATGCAAGCCCGTGCGAAATTTTCGTACTTTATTTATCTCTTCGTTACCTTTAAAATTTAAAATTATTATTATTATTTTATAGACGTCATTTTTTAGATCATCACGACATCATATGTATAAACGCAAATTTAATAATAATATAGATGATAAACAAAATATAGATGAAAATACCAACATATAATTAAATTTTAAATGAGATTTATTTCGAGTAAAATTATTGTCACGGTGATAATTTAATTTGAGTTCCAATGATTAGTAAAAGAAGTTAAAGTACTTACGCAGAAGAGAAATGACACAAACATAACAAATAAGCCTAACGATGAAATAATAGTTTGCAAAAACCACTAAAGTAATAGAAACAGTCAACATTTTATAAAAAAAAGAGAAAAGGATAAAATTACCAAAGAGAACCGATAAAAGAAAAAAAAGAGAGAATTCATGAATTGGAAATTATAATTTTAAATGCTGAAAAATAGAAATGTTAACTCATCGGGAAACTTGCATTTCTATCAGCAGAGTGCAAGATTTCGGAAAACTGTATAGCTTATTCAAGCCAATATACAGCTCATGTCTCTTTCTTGCAACAAACCAATATAAAAAAAAGGAAATTAGATTAAACAATAACAAAAACCAAAATTGATACAAGGAATAAGTATTTTTAAGAAATCCACATGTTAAACGATACATACGGAGATAGTAGAAATAAACAGGTTGCCAAACGAATATATATATATTTACGTGAAAGCATACTTTATTTTATGCTGGGGGGAAAAAAGGCAGCGATTAAAAATTTAAACGTCTATTTTAAAGATATGTCTATTTTCATATTTTAATTAATTTTAAAAAAATCTAATCAAAAATTCTTTACAAATAAAGTACCAAATGAAAGGGGCGATTTTTCTAAATCCGTGGGATTAAACAGCTTATCGATTGGACAATTATATTTTTTAAAATTAACTAAAGCATGATAATGAGGTGGCAACTTGTGTTCACGCACAGACAGAATCCAAGGAAATCCCTTAGCCTTTTTAAGCGTGGCAGGGTCAGTCAGTCAGTAATGAGAGTAACTATATACGCTGATATTAGAAAAGCATTATTTTCGATCTGCGAGAATTATTACCAAATTTTAAAATTATTGTCAATAACACTTGATGTCTCACTTAGCAGAAAAGTTTATATTTAGTTAATAAACTTTAAAATTAATTAGAAAAGATTGTATTGTCATAAATTTAGCATAGGACAAAATCTTGCACAATTGACTAATGTTCCATGGAATAACTGTTTTATATAAAGTAACAATACAGAAAATGTTTAGTCGAAAATCCATTGTGGTAATGCATCTTTAGTGTTGTAATGCTTCATGTTAAGTTTTATTGACTATCATAGTTGTCAACTTTTAGGTTATCTTTTAAAGAATAACCACCAATATTTTTCTATTTTTCAATAGTACAATCAACCGTATAGATAATTGTACAGCTGCCAACTCCCCCCTTTTTACCCGCGAGATGTTCTACCAGAAATTTTCTATAGATATTTTTGATTTATTTAATCGTAAATAATAAATGCGATAGATTTCTATTTAAAAATATTGGTGACAAATCTGATTTGTGAGCATAAATGCTGAATGTTTGGTACACTGTAAAAAATTTCTGTAAATTTACTTAAATGTTTATCCAGAGTTTTTGTAAATTTATGATAATTCACAGTTAAACGTAAATCCAGAATCTCGATCTTTATTCTGTATTTTTTATCTAACTTAATTATTTAATTTATCAATAAATATAAAAAATAAATATTTCTACTTTAGAAAAAGCATTCTATGTCATAAACATATTCTCGTCAATAATTAACTAAATTTAAATTGATCATTGAAATGCATGTATATATATATATATATATATATTAAACACATCGTTTATACTTCTCTGTAACTTTACATAGGACTTAAGATAAATGATTACCAGTAGTTTTCTCTTCAAATTTTCGACAGTATAGAAAACTGTTACGAAAAACTATTTATTAAAAATTATTGGCAATACACCTTTCGGTAAAACCGGAAAAATTAGCGATTATGGATTATTATCTTTAACACTTAAATGCCTAATTATTTTTAAATCAATTTTAAAATGTTTTACTTTTTATATTTTAATATTATATTTTAATCACATTAAAACTGAGACAGATAATACATATTAAAAATATACACTTTAAAATATTAAAAACACAAAAACATAAATTTAAACGTTTCGAGCCTATTACAGGCTCCTCATCAGTATAAACATCAAGTGCAAATGATGAGATGAACAACAGACTTTATGTGAGTACAACGTATTCCCTCTCTTAAATAAATCAAGGGAAAAATACCTTAAAAATTCATACTTTATTTTAACTATGGTTTTAACTATGGTTAAGCAATTTGTTTCCAACTGGCAAACATGAGGCATTGGAACTTAAATATTATTCTAATAATACGTAAGAAGACGAAATTGGGTATGTTGAAGAAAGGCAAAACACGGTATTTAAGGGTTTTAACAAGTTATTTCTGGTAGTAAATTTTGCTAGACAGTAATTCATACGTTTTGAATTTCAAAAAGTAATAATGCTTTAGCATAAACCAATAATTTAAAGAAGCTTGAGAATTAATTTTTCATTCAAAAAAATCTTCATTAAAATAAATGGAAATGAAACTGTATACTGTATACCTGAAACTGTATACCTTCTAAAATAGCACGGCATTTTCCTAATTATAATCCACAGTTTGGATAAGTCAGATTTACACTAGAAACTATGATTAACAGAATACGTTATATTTATACGAGATAATGCTTCATACAAATATAAACTTCTCTAACGTTCATTAAAATTCCTAGTGTAAAACTTATTTATATAACTTGCGGATTATACGTAGGATAATACGATACAGAGTTTGATTTTGGTAAAACAATCACGAAATTTTTTTCTGTTTTTGATTGCCATGAATAACATCAGATTTAAAAAATATACTTTTTTCTTTTAATTACAATATTTTTTAATTAAATTTATATTCATTTTTGAGTTTATTTTATTTTATTTATTTGTTTATTCATTTTTATTTATTTTTTTATTTATTCATTTATTTATTTTTACATTTAATTAGAATATTATTTTTTTTCTTTAAATTATAACTTTATTATTATTATTATTATTATTATTAAATTAATGTTCGTCTTTCTTATATGTTATTTTATTTTACTTTTAATTACAATATTATTATAATATTAATATATATATATATATATATATATACCAATTATTTCTTTAGGGTTTTTTTTTTTTTTTTTTTTTTTTAATGGCTAATTACGATATTTATAATATTCCAATTTTAAAGATTTTGTAATTTCAAAGGATAATAATAATAATAAAAATAATAAAAATCTTTTAAAGTTACCGCATTAATTTTAACTCCATTCAACTCATAAAATGTTATTTCTAAGAGAAATAAACCAGGCGACTAAATTCTGAAAGTAAAACTTTAATTAAATTTTTCATCAAATTTCTCATTCTTCACTCCACGTTAATCGAATTAAAAGTCCCAGTGTTCCAGGATGTTTCATTTACTTGAATTCACAATAGATGCCCTGCATTCTCTAATCCAACTTGAATGCCGTACTCGAGATAAAATCCAGGGATTAACTCTAAACATAACTTTTCTTTACAACGACATTGCTTATTAATTAATAAACAGGCGGTGTTAAATGCGGTGAATTAATTGATGGCAAGAACCATTTTCGCGGGAATAAGGCGAATTGTTTGATAATTAAATAGAAGTTATTTGAGACTCAGTATTTATTCTTTGAAACTTTATATACTTACGGCATTTTAATTTCTTTAGTAAGCTTCTTGATGTGATTTAAAAGGGTATAAAATTTCTTCAATATTTTAGTGATAACATTTTATTAGAATTTTATTTCATTTTGTAGTTTTCATTCGATTTAACATAAATTCCAGACGTATATTTACTATATCACATATTTAAAGCAAGGATTAATGTAAAATTTATTTGTCAAAAGTGTTACCGTATCGTTTTCAGTGTTGAAATATGTAGCTAATATGGTGCAAATTTATTTATACATCTGTTTTTATAGAAGACTTTTTATGTTAACACTTTCGCGACAGCATTTTTTTTTTTTTATTATTATTATTATTTTTTTTTTTTTTTACAGTGAGGTCCGCCTGTGGGCGTTATTCTACCGTGATACAATATTTCAGAACAAAATTTTCTATACTCAGATTCAAATTACAAACGGATACACATTATAATCACATTATAATCATATACGTGAATCTACGTCAGCGGTCGCGAAAGTGTTAAAATGCAAATGAAACAGAAAGCAACTGCAAAATATTTATATGTTTTGTTATTTTTTTTACTTAAAAATTTATTCTTCAGTTTTCTATTTTATCGCTGTGTGCTAATTAACCTTTCGTCAGGCCTGAATTTTTTAGGTCAAATTAGTTACGTTAGTTTCAGTTTATTCTTTCTTATTTTGTAATTTTTTTGTTCAAACTATGTAAAACCCTAATATTACATAATATGATTATTCTTTTAATAAAACGTACCTTTTGCTTGCAAAATCTTTAAGTTTTTGCTAGGAAATTTTGCCTTATTCTAATTTATTCTCTTTCGTTTCTACAAACTTCTTTTATCGCTCGATTATTTTATTTATTTTCATTACATTTATTTGCGTTCAGTTTTTAGTACGTTCAGTTTACGTCAGAGTTTCACTTTCTCTGCCAAAATTATACAGTAATTTTTATCATATTTTTACTGTGATTTTTGTGATTTTAAAGGTTAGAATTTTTTGTAGAAAAATACTGGTGGGAAAAAAAAAAATAAATAAAAAATAAATAAATGGAACTCTTTCATCTGTGACTCTTTCATCTGTATACATTATTATTATTATTATTATTATTATTATTATTATTACTTATTTTAACACAAGTTATTTTCTGGCTTTGTAAATTTTGCACATTCCTACTATATGCTCTTTGCCCCATCCCATTGATTCTTTGCCTGTCCTCATTTTCCTTTTACTCCCCTTTTTTCTGTCATTTGCTTTCAGACTTTTCAGTGGCAAGGCATGCTTTCTTATAAACAGTACTGGTCAATTCATGCCTCTTCTCACTTTTCTTTTACACCGCACCCCCTCCCCTTTCTTTTTCTTTGTCAGTCTGCTTTCTGCTTTTACAGTGACAAAACATCCTTTCTTATCAGCAGTGGTGGACAGTTTATGCTTGTCCTAACTTTTTTCTTACTCCTCCTTTTTCCTGTCAGTCTGTTTTCTGCTTTTCAGTGGCAAGACATGTTTTTTAGAAGCAATAATAAACAGTTTACACCTGTTTTCACTTTTCTGGTACTTGCCCTTTTTCTGTCAGTCTGCTTTCTGCTTTTCAGTGGCAGGGCATACATTTTTAGAAGCAATGACGAACAGTTTATGCCTGCTGTCGCTTTTCTCTTACTTGCCCTTTTACTAACAGTCTGTTTTCTTCTTTGCAGTGACAGGGCGAGCTTTTTTATAAGCTGTAGCAGACTGTTTATGCCTGTCCTCACTTTTTTCTTACTCACCTCCTGTTTCTGTCAGTCGCCTTCCTGGTTTTGCAGTGTTCGACTATGCTTTCTTATAAGCAGTGACGAACAATTTATGCCTGTCCTCACTTTTCTCTTACTATGCGATTTTTATGTCAGCCGGTATTTTGATTTTGCAGTGGCAAGGACATGTTTTCATGTCTAATGATTAAAAATATAATCCTTAACGCATACCGTCAAAAGATTTTATGATGTTTTTACGAAGGCTTTTCTGTTGTGTTCCGTATATGCTATTGACACATTAAAAATACGTAATGTTTTTAAAAATGTGTATAGTATTTCCTTTTTAATTATTGCAGTAAGAGTTTTGCTATAATTCAAATGAACATTAAAGTGTATTTCAAAATAAGCATAATATTTATTGTTATTAAAATTTCCATTAATTATGCATTCACAGAATTCATGTTTTATTGTATCTTTAACGAATCCAAATAACAATAATGTTAGCAACTTTTCTGTTTTTCCTTTCTTATAAAAAAAATAAAGATACGTGGTATTTTGAATCACATTTAAACTTTATATTAAATCCTATCTAAGTTACAATCAACCAATACAGAAAATAAATATTTAAAATTAAGGTAAAATAAATAAATGTAAAACCTTTATGTAATACAATATATATCAACGTACAGTTAAATTTAAAAAGAAAAAAAATCTGTATACTTTTTCATAAAATTACAGATTTTTCAAAATCTGATTTCAGATTCTAAAAATAGTCATTTTTAAAAGCTTTTAAACCATTGGCATCGATCTAAAGCATAGGTATTCCCTTTTTAGGATTATAAAATATTTTATTATATTACATAAACATTTATGAAAACTCAAATTATTTTTGCGTGTATTTTTTTTTTTTTTTCTTTTTGTGTATGTCTTTTAAAATTGCTTTTATTTAAAAAAAAAAAAAAAAAAAAAAAAAAACTACTTTCATAAATGATAACTCAAATGATTTTTTTCACGTGAGCATTTTTATCTTTGATCTGTAATTTAGAATTGGAAGATTACAGATTTGCGGTAACAAAGACAATCAATAAATCTAATAAAGAGCTTTTGTTTGTTTTAAAAAGGATTATTTCATATTTTACTGCAAACAATTTGTTTTGGTTATGCATTTGTATGAAACGTTTCAGTGGAATTTATATATATATATTTTATTTTCAATTATTAAATTTGATGAATGAATATGTTTACCTAGGAATTCCTTCCATTTCTAATAAGTTAAGCATTTTATATGAAAGTTATACTAAGTAAAGTTCATTTAGTGAAATAGTTTTGATGATTCACGTACCCTAATTTACGGTGTATAATCCACAGATCAGATAAGCACCAGAAATTTTATTTTAAAGATAAAGTTGTATTTGTTCGAGGTATTTCTTCGAGAGAGTATTTTCTTTTCTGTTAAATGAAATTTCTGGTGGGAAAATGACGTATCTTACCTGCAAATTATACGCAAGAAATTACGCTATTTATTTTATATCAGCTGAAATGTTGGCTAAGCTTTTTTGAAATATACAATTTCTTGTTACGAATTCATACCATCTATTGACGAACAAATATTATTAGTTCCACATTGTACAAAGAGTAAGTATAGGGAAATTAGGTATAAGGGAAAATTTTCGATCCTGGAGTTTTGACGTTTTTATCCGTTTTGTGTGTAAGGAATACGGAAATCACAATTTGGCGTTGCGTCCGTCTGTAGGTTAGTAATTTTTCAGTTTCTAAGTCACTTAGTTGGTTAGTTAATGTGTTAGTCTTTATAGAAAATACCTCCACAAAATTGATCCTAAAACGTTTGGACCAGTTTTATATCAAAACCTGATTAAAACCAGAGCACACACTCACCGCAATTTTTTGGCGATAATTTTTTACTTCTTTATGATAGAAATTCCACACTTTTGTTAGGAAATTATTTTTAGAAGAAATGAACGATGTTGTTGAATCAAATTTATAAATCACCATTGAGACAATAAATGTCTCCCTATTTTAACGAGGAATTTCTGTTTATTATAAGACGGAAGTAATTGTTAAAAAGTAATGGTAAGTATGTGTGGCCTGGTCTTATTCAGACTCTATATCACTTTTGATATTGTCAAGAACCTTATTTATTTACATTAGTTCTGTTTTGAAAACTTTTTAAAATTATTTTTACATCGGAGAAAAGATTAAAATTTAGCATAAACTTTTATTACGAGAGTTATTTTTCATCGAAAAGATGTTGAATCAGTTGTAAGGACTGGTTTATGGTTTCAACTTGTGAATTATCTCCCATCTTAATTCAGAATGTGTACAGAAGTCAAATGAAGACAATGTCTTAAAAATCTGTTTTTTTTTTTTTTTTTTTTTTTTTTTTTTTTCGTATAAAGGGAGGAATGCACTAAGAAGGAGTATAGTTTTAAACCCATTTTCCCTAAATCACAATATTACTAATTCTTAATATCATATTTAAATATACTTCGCCACTTGGGAGCTCCGAGGCGTCAAGCCGTTTTACTTTAGTCTCCAAATAACTATATCATAGCACCATCCAAAAAACACAAACTTCCTTAATTCTGAAGTCGATTTGAAGCAAATAGCTAATGAAACGGTTCACTTAATTTTCCATAAAATATCCTAAAATTATCAATATCCAACTTCGCAACTTCACTTAAAGTTATTCTACATCTTATCAAATGTCTTCCAATTAGCTGGTAACATTTTACACTAATCATCTTTTATCTCAACACAATACTTCTATGCTCAACTTGACACTTTCACCGAAACCACCGTCATCTAACACTGGATCCGACTGGTGACCTTAAAGCTTGCAACCCACACGTCTATGCTGAACTCGACACTGTCACCAAAACCACCACCATTATCTAACGCTGGATCAGATTGGTGACCTTCACTCTTCCAACTCAACACATCTCATACCTTACACGCTTGTATAATACCATTTATGATTTTAAATATCCATGCTTAAAATCCCAATTTTGTTCTGAGAATTTTTACATGTACCTTATTGAACCAATTACCCATAATAACAAATCGTGCAAATTTTAGCGTTTGTTATTTCTATACCTACCGATATGTTACATTTAGACCATAATCATTATCTTATAAACTAATCATACCCATAAACAATATAACAATGTGTAAGACGATACGCTAAATGCTACTGAAATAGCTGTCTGCTTTCTTCTTATTTATTTTTGGCGTTTTAGACGCTGTTATTTTCCTTGTTTATAATCCCACGCCAAGTCTTCTATTAATAATCATACCCATATTTTTGTTTGCGCAGTATTAGTCATACAAAAATCATAAATGTTTATGAATATAGTTGCTGAAATTCTAATTAAGTATAAAAAAAAAATTCATAGAAAAAAAAAAAAATATATATATATATATATATATATATATATATATATATATATATGGATTTTTAAATGCAATGTCAAATAATTATGATAATGTCTTATCAGATATTAAAGATTTATGAATAAAACAATTTTCGATGACATTTTAGTTACATAATCTCCATAGCAACTTCATTGGAGTCAATCTGATGATAATTTGCAAAAACATTCATTTCTTTTTTTCTTCATAGCACAGACATCAAAAATAATAAATAAAGAGTAATAAAAATATAAATGGAAGAGGAACAAGTAAATTAAATCATATCAATTCTCAAAGAGAATTAGAAACCGCATAAACAAGTATCTATAATTCATAATAAATGTTTCAGTTGGTAGACACGTATCATCCTATTAATGTTTATTTTAAATTCTCTTTAATAATTCATAAATATTTAGAATGTTAAAAATAAAAAATAGCTTTTCAGTTTAATTTGTATATATATATATATATATTTTTTTTTTTTTTTTTTTTTTTTTTTGTGTGTGTGTGTGATTTTAAAAATATTTATGCATGAAGACGAATTGTGTTATATTTGTTTTAATTTTACAACTTTTAACATTTGTTTTTATGTTATTAAAAATGAATACTTTCAAAGATGATTGTAAAATCATAAAGTTTAAATTAGTACAAAATTATCTCTTTTTTTTTATATAAATAAACATCTTTCATTTCTAATTAAAATATTTTTTGACTTAATATATAGACAATTTATTTTAAAAAAACAATATAAATATATATATATATATATATATATATTGCTTTTTTTAAATACATATATATATATATACTTATATGTATATATTTATATACTGGTGTCTAAGGACGGATCCCAATAGCTAAGCTATCTAGGCATTTTATTCGAATATCTACGCAAATACTTCATGGATTCTCTTGAAACTTTAGGGGTGCAAATAACATGCTATACCACATATATTCAAGCAAACGTCTATGTTGAAGGCTAACAGGGAATCAGTCACAAATTAACCAAATATATATAATCTTTGGGATCACCCTGCCAAAAATAATGTTTGAAATGAGTTGTAGCTATATAGTATATAATTATGACCGTTCTTTTGTTTATAGACACAAATTTATATGAAAATTGCACATATATTAATGGAGATATAAAAGTTTCTTTAATAACGTCGACAACTTTTCGTACGTTTTATTTATTGATTGATTGATTTTATTTTATTGATTTATTTTTGAACTAACATGCAGGGTTATATGTTACATGTATGTCACTTTTAGAAAACTTCACATACTACGCTAAACACAACATACTGCGATCAGAATATAAATTTATCAAACATCAGATGAAATATAAGCATTACCATTAAACAATCTTTAACTGCGCATGCACAAGCGCTAGTCTAATTTCATTTGTATAATTTATTAGCCAAATGTTTAGACTAACTCTAAAAAATTTCTCGAGCATATATCATCAAAACTTTGAATGTCATCATCGATGGAAAAGCTTATTTTCAAGTATTTTCAAAAAGGTGAGAAGTTAATTGGTTTTATCCATATATATATTATCGTTGCATAATCATGCACATAAGCAGGGTTGCCAACATTTTAATTTATTCCGGAGTATTCTTAATCCTGACTTTATTTCTCACCACTTTATTCACAGAAATATATTTTCCAATATATATAATGATGATAAAATAAGGAAAATTTACTCTTAACACTTTCGCGACCGCTCACGTAGATTCACGTCATTTTTAAATTTTTAACTCCGCCAGTGGGCGTTTCTGTTGCAATTTGTATGTTGTTATATTTCATGAGAATATTCTCTATGTTCATATTTGTACAATCAAAGTACTATGAATACAGATACTTTCATAAAAAAGAGTATAATTATTGTGAATATTCATATGTAATATAAAAATGTATAAAGGAAACCTTGTTCTTACATAATGTAGCTTGGAAGAATAACGCCCACAGGTGGAAGATACTATCAAAAAAACAAAAACATGCGGTCGCGAAAGTGTTAAAATAAAAGTGGTATGGAATAAAGACGGGGCTAAAAATGCTCCGGAATAAATTAAAATGTTGGCAACTGTGACCAGAGCTGCCAACCTAATTCGGAGAATTGTTAGTACTGCCCCTTTTTACACATCACTTAATTTTTAGAGTAATTCTCTTCAAATGCATTTACGATGAATTAAGAAGAAAAATTCTCTGCACAAAGACTGGTGTAGAAAAAGGGGCGGTACTATCAATCGACCAAATTACGTTGGCAGCTCTGTATGGCACAAGCATACTTGCCAACATACTAATTAAAATTCCGTAGTATTGTTAGCCCCACCTTCTTTTTCACACGAGTATCTTTCTAGAGTATTTTTTATCTTATATAATCGTAATTGCATTTGAAGAATATTACTCTGAAAATTTACTGGTGTGAGAAAAAGGGCGGGACTAACAATACTACGGAATATTAATTAGTATGTTGGCAAGTATGCACAAGTGAAGGTACACTTTGCATTTACTCAAAAAAATGATGAAGATATTTGAATACGGTTTATTTTATTAAAGCATATTTTTATGCAAATTTTTAGTGTCTTATGTATAGTCAGTAATACTGACTATACACATTTTATTCTAACTGATATTACAATTCCTGTTCCTTTTTATTAGTACGACAGGACTGTTTCTTTCAGACAGCGATTTTGCTTTGTCACCATTTCACTTTCATTTTTGTCAAGATGTCCTCCAACACTCAGTTTTAACATTTAATTTCTTAAACTATCTTAAAACATTTTGTCAAATCTGCAAAAATTTTTACATTTTTCAAAATCTACCGTTAAGCTAGAGATTCTTCTTTGTTTTCATGTAGAAACGAATTTCTAATCTTGGTATCCAAGACCATCAACATTTCTGAAATTGGATAGTTTCTGAATATTGGCAATATTTTCTAAATACGTATTGATAATGGTTTATGGATATTCCTGGAGATATTTTCTAAAGATGTCGTGATGATAGCTTTTGAACATTTAATGGCTATATTTAATGAATATATATTGATGATGGCTTCTGAATATTTATCGGCGACATCGTTAGAATACATACTGATGATGGCTTCTAACTATCTATTGGCAGTATCTTTCTCAATATGTATTGATTATGGCTTCTGAATATTTATCGGCGACATCGTTAGAATACATACTGATGATGGCTTCTAACTATCTATTGGCAATATCTTTCTGAATATGTAATGATTATGGCTTCTGAATATTTGTTGGCTATAACTTTAAAAATATGTATAGAAAATAGTTTCTGAATATTTGATGACGAGACATTAAGAATATGTATGGTTTACGGCTTTTGAATATTTATTGGCTATTTCTTCTGGATACCTATTGATAATGGTCTCTGAATAGATGGCTATATCTTCTTAATATATGTCGGTGATATCATACGAATAGTTGGTAAAGGTTTATTATTATTATTACTACTAAATAAATATATATATATAGGGGAGCACGGGGCTAGTTGTAACAGGGGTAGGAAGTAACACGCAATTTACGAAATAGTTTGTAACATTTTTGATTAAATATTCCGATAAACATAATTCTAATGACGCGCTTTATTAGGTAACCACAATCGTGTTCTGAAAAAATGGTTAGTGAGAGGTTCTGTACATGGGCTTCAATTTAACGAGTTTGTGGAAAAAAATGTATTTCATAAATTTTGATTAAATTTATGTTAATTTATATTTTAAAGAAGTGTTTATAGTTATTTATTTAGTCTGTGTGTTGAATTATAAAATGCGTGTTTAATTTTTTGTATAAATCATTATATATATTTTTTTATAAATAAACAAAATGTCCAAAATCATACGATGGGGCAAGTTGAAACAAAATTTTGGGGCAAGTTGTAACATGCTACAATTTGCCCTTTGTGTTTTCATTCATGCAATTGGACTTTCTACTTTAAATGTTAACAAGTAAATTATTTATTGTATGCTATTTTTTAACATGGGGAAGTATAAAAAGAAATCTGAAAGAGCTTCAAAGGGTCAAGATATATATGATTTCGCTACAGCTGAAATCTTCGAGAAATGTACAAATATTAGACATCTATCACTAGAAAGAAAAATAATTTGAAGAGGTAATTAAAAAGTAACACAAACATAAAGAGAAAGGAAATGGAAAGGAAAAGATTGTAGGAGGAAACAAAAATAAATAAATAAATAAACGGAAGGATAAAAATATAAATAAAATGTCTTTACCTCCAGATAAAGATTCGGAATTAGAGGAGTGGCTAGTGGAAATGCTTACAGTCAGTGCTCGAAGTCTCCGCCCATTTTCAGGAAACTTTCAGTAATGAAAAAATTTTGGCTTCTTTGCCACTACTATATTTATACTGAAATATTTTCTGTGTTTTTATATTACAGTGCCGTGATTACTTAATCACGAAATATAATCACGATTTAATCACGAATTAGAGAATATTCCATAAAAATAGTGGTAAGAAATTCTCATCAATTAGAATGTCCTGAAAAAAAAGGGCGGAGAATTCGAGCTCTGCTAAACCCTGTCTGGGACAGAAGAATGGGTATAAGGCTTAATTTGCAAAATGTGGGCACACGTTAAATGTATGAGAGGGAACAAAATATCATTTGTTTCAATTAATTTCCTCTCTGACTAAAATTTACTTCTATGTTGATTATATATTTAAATTTCACTTTATTTTACTATAATCCATTTGATATAATTCATTGTTACAATATTAAGAAATTTATAATTTAATATTAGTTATTAACTGCCTTTTTTATTAAATTAATAAATGATTGACAACAAAAAACATTTTTAAATATTGTCGTTCTTATTGTTAGTGTTCCCTTCGTATCTGTTACAATTTGCCCCAAATCCGGGGCAAATTGTAACAGGCAAATAATTTTAAAAAAATATTTTTTGTGCTTTATGGAAAACAACAATTATAAACAGGAAAACGTAAATACATTTCAAAATATATTTAATTTTCCAAAAACTGTTACAGCCAGCCCGACGCTCCCCTGTATGTTACATATGTTATGTAAAATACACTCATGTCCATAAATTAAGGATAATTCAGAATCAGACGGAAATCGAACTTTAATGCAAAAATTTCACCTGTAGAAATACTACACACATCTTTGAGAATAATATGCAAATTATAGGAAGTCATCAGATGACGCCGATATGATGTTACAATGAAGAAAGTGTAAGAAGGGGGTAGATATGGAATGGGAGCAAAAAAGGAAAATTGTTCACAAGCATTCTGTATGCCGCTCAGTGCCACAACCGAATAATTATGACACAGAGGACGCATGCAGATAATTTTTTACGTGGTAAAATTTTCTGAAGACTAGAACGTGGGCGTACACAGATAGAAGTATAGGGAAAACTTGGAATCGCCAAAAGTGTCATCTCTAGGCTTTGGCAACGATTCGAAAATGATGGAAATGCTAGTCGACATTACAGTACTGGTCGGCCCCGAGTTACAATGCCGAATGACGACCGGTATTTGGCAGTAACTGCCAAAATAAGCAGAAAAAGTACAGCATCAGACATGTTTCGTCAGCTGTCTGCCGCCATGGGTACAACAGTGTCAAGGCAAACCTTGTATAGACGTTTGGGAGGTATTGGTCTATATGCTCGCAAGCCTGTTAGATGTGTTCCGCTCGCGGCAATGCGCTGTTGCCAACGGTTAACTTGGAGTAGAGAACATGCAATGTGGACAGCGGCATAGTGGGCTTGTGTGATGTTTTCCGACGAGTCCAGGTTTAACTTTCATTGTGATTCACACCAGACTTTCATACGTAGAACGTCAGGTACCCGTTACCACCAAAACAACATCATTGAACGACACCGTTACTATGGGGCAGGAGTGCTCGTTTGGGGGGGGGGGTCGTATTGGGCAACAGAACAGATCTGCATGTTCAAATTGGAACCATGACAGGCCAAATTTATCGGGAAATCATTTAGGAACAACATGTACGTTTGTTTAGGGGTGCCATGGGCCCAGAATTTGTGTTTATGGATGACAATGCGCGTCCTCACTGTGCAAACATTGTACACGGATGCCTACAATCTGAAGCTATCATCCGCATGGAATGGCCAGCCTTCTCACCTAACTAGAATACGATAGAGCATGTGTAGGACATGCTTTTCCGACGAGGTGAAGCCCGTCAACCACTTCCTATATGTGTACCAGAATATTGGCGAACATTGCTTACTGAGTGGAGTAATCTTTCCCAATATCATATCTATAATTTAATACTCAGCATTCCTAGGCGTTGTAAGGACTGTATTTCATCATCTGAGAGACATACAATGTATTAACCATCATACCAACCGTGTAATGTTAAGTTTTTGTAAGGAAGATTTTTTTTTGTAATTGCTTCCACCTTTTTTTGTTCTTGATCTTTTGTTGAAAAATGGGCTTTATGAATAAGCCATATTTGTTTTGCTTCTGAACCTTTATTTGCCGCAGCTAGCATTACCCTTAATTTATGGACATGAGTGTAAATAATTATGGGATATTCAAATGCAGACTGACTGTCTATTAATTTTATACTTAAAGTTGTAATTTCTTATACATTAAATAATAATAATAATAATAATAATAATAAATAAAGATAATTTTTTTTTTGTTTTTCTCATATTTGATTATATGTTTATTTGCACTATACGATTAACGAATGTTGGTTAAGAATCTTTAGTTTTACATAAAAATTGAAAGCAGTAATATTTTATAAAAGATAAATTTTATATCATGATTTGAATAAAAGATAAATAATTTAAATAAGAGGCATTTTCTTGGGTTTTTTTAAGGGAGATATTTTTCTTATTAATTTCTATCTTGCGATATAATATATTTTAAATCACTTTATTTTCTGTCAGTTGTTATCTATTTGCATAATATGCATGTATATGTAAAGAAATTTCCATAAAAATGAAACACTGAAGGATTTTAAATGCGCATTTAAATTGGATAGCCTGATGAAATTATTTTTGAAAATATTAGTAAACAGTATTTACCTCTTTGATCTTTCATTTAGAACATAAAAAGATTACCGATTATCAGTTAAACGAACTGTTTTCATAAATCTGATGAAAATTTACAAGTGCCACTCAGAGAGTTTTTTTCCTTTGTATTTTAATGGCCATTGTTATGCTTTCAGGGAGGAAATATTTGCAAGATTATTTCTTTTTCATATGTTTTTCTCTTTTATGAATATATATATAAATATTTTATTTATTTATTTATTTTCGCAAATGGTTCTTATTTTGCTTTGTAGACTAATTAATTTAAGAATATATTTCAATTATTTCTTGCAAATTGTCGTTGTAGCTCTGTTATTATAGTAGTAAAAATATTAACGATGACATGATGACATATGCGCAGTCATTAATAAAATACAATTGCTATTACTACTACTACTACTAATAATAATAATAATAATTTGTAGAAGAATGATTACAAAATTAGCGATACGCGTACTTTTGTGCAAAAATAAAACATAAACTGCATCAATTTTATTTCGTTTTATTTTTTTATTTTTTTATACATAGACTTTCAGTAATTTTTGATTTTTTATTATTTTATTATTTCAGTAACTATTACTTTTTATAAGTACCTTTTATAAAGATTTTTTTTCCCTGTAAAGAAAAAAAAAAGAAAGAAATGAAAAGAATTTGCTCCAAGTAAACAAATTAATGAGTCATTTAATATATAAAAGACATTTATACCAATAAAATAAGCAAAACAAAAGCAGATATGACAACATTTTAATTTATTCCGGAGCATTTTTACCTCCGCCTTTATTCCATACCACTTTTATTTAAAGAGTAAGTTTTTCCTTATTTTAGAGTAGTTATATACTGGAGAAAAATATTCTATGAATAAAGTGGTGCGAAATAAAGGCGGGGCTAAAAATACTCTGGAATAAATTAAAATTTTAGCAGCTATGCAAAAGGAAAAGAACAGAATAAGTCATATTTAAGCAAGATTGGAATGCGTGAAGCTGAAGAGACTTTTCTTTTTTTTTGGTGAGAGAGACTGTTCGGGAACATTCGTAAAGCATTACTCATCGAGATTTGAGGGTGAAAATCCCCCGAAATAGAAATCGCATATACACTTGTTTAGATAGATTGTTTTGCAGTACTTCAGTCTAATCTAAAGTGATATACAGGGCGGCCATAATAAAACGGACAGTGTTCACAGTGTTCTGTCGAGTGATCTAATCGCGCGAATGGCGACAAATTTTGTAGGATGATTTAACAAGACGGGGGACGAAGGAGTGCACTAAAAAAATATATTAGTTCCAAAAGTCACCGCTAGGGGAATATGTGGCGCAGTGTAAAAGAAATGAGAGTTCTAAGAAACGGAGAATCAATATTGAAATAAAGTTACCTTTTATTTAGTACATTTAACAATTTATTTCAAGTTCAATGTGATAACAATTTTTAAAAAAGCGAAAAAATTACATAAACAGTGATAAAGTTTCTTAACCTTCAATTTCACTTACTGAGGACTTGTTCAGTATTCGCCTCAAATGGATCGGTAACTTCGAGCTTTAGGAAGTTTGTTCTGCTGACCGCTATTAATAATATTACCTTATATCCCCTTGTATCCCCTAGTGGTGACTTTTGGAACTAATAATTTTTAGTAAAATCCTTCGTCCCCCGTCTTGCTAAATCATCCTACAAAATTTGGCGCCATTCGCGCAATTACATCACTCGACAGAACACTGTAAACACTGTCAGTTTAATTATGGTCACCCTGTATTTAACACTAACAGAATTTTTTGTAATTTTAATGCTTATATATTTTTTCATCGGTGGCTTTATAGATAGTTATAGCGAAGTATGGCATTTTTTTTTTTTTTTTTTACTTTTAATTATAATTAAAAGAGTTGAAATAAAATTTCACGATGAGACGTTTTTGTTTTACTAAATCTTCAGATATTTTTCCGATCATACATATGTAAAAGAGTATTGTCATCATATTAAAAATACGCTTTTGATATTTTGCTATGTATGTGTATATATGTGAGTGAGTGAACACGATAGCGCCTAAACGCTTTTTTCAAATAAGCTGAAATTCGGTACGTATGTTGTGTGTCACCACAGTACGAACTCTACTGTTTTGGTGAATCTAGCATTTATAGTTTTTTTACAGGCACACAAAGAAAAATGTTTTTTCATTTTGGTCTATGGGGCCCATTATTTTTAAAGTGCGATAACGTCTAAACGCCTTATTCGTCTGAGCTAAAAATTTATACACAAAAAATATAAATTACATCGCACACAGTGGGTTTACGGAAATTTCGCCCCCAGCATCTCGCCCCCGGCATTTCGCCCCCTGCATTTCGCCCCCGGGAAATCTCGCACCCCGGAAATTTCGCCCCCGAGCAGTGGATTTTGGAAATTTCGCCCCCAGCGTCTCGCCTCCGAGTTGTGTAAAATATATATGTAACGACAAATAAAAATATAAATATACATGCAGTAATTCTCGATATATTTCTATTTAATTCATACTATTTTCCCTTTTAAATTCAATATAAAACATATAAATTAAAATAAGGTTTTCGAATGCAAAAATTGTTCGATGAAATTTTTATCGCTCTTAATTAAAAGAAAATTTAAGTATACAATAATATTATTTATTTATTTATTAAACTTTTAGTGCACACATAATAATTTTATTAATTTGTCAAATACTATTTCACTTTGTTTTATTTATTAATCAATTTGATCATTATTGATAAATAAGGAATTAAGATTACAGCACCAAGAAATTTTTACTTCCATTACACTATTACTGTAGGTAATGGAAATATTGTATTCGGTTAGAAAATTCGATATCGATTTTTCACCTGATTTATACATTTTATGGCCACGAGTCCAGAAAAGTAGTTTCTGACAGTTGGGCTGTGTGTGTGTATCTGTGTGTATGTATGTGCGGAATCTTCTGGGTATCATATCTCCGAAGGTAACAAAAATAGAACTACGAAATTTCAGAATTGAGACAGCAGGTCTGGCATACAGATAAATTTCTCAAGTTTTGGTGAAAATTGAAAAACCAGAATTGGGACAGTGGAAAACGGAAGTGGGACCGTAAGTCCGTATTTTAATAAATTTTCTTCAAAGTTGCTATATAAACACTCTATTAGACGACCTTTCAAATAATATAGTTGGTTACTTCAGGAAAATTGATAGGCGTCCTGTAAAAATAGCTCAATTCTAGGCTTCGCAGGTGCGTTCCTTTAAAAACGACTGACGGAATTTTTTCAAACTCGTTAAATTAACTCCTTTTTAAATATCTTTTTGTATGTAATTATTGTTTTCCGGTCAATAATTGAGTATGCCAAGTTTTGGTAAAAGTTGGTATCTCAAAAACGGCTCTAACGATTTTCTTATAAATTGTTACATAAGTCCATTTTAGATATCCTTTCTCATGTATTATGTGGTTATTTGAGGAAAATTAGCAGCCATCCTACTTAAGCAGGTCAATTTTAGATCTCAAAAATTTTTGCTTAGGAAAATGAGTCTACCATTTTTATTTCCTTATACAATGCATAAGGAAGTATAGTAATCCCGATGTGCGAAATTGGTTTTGTATTCTGAATATCTCAAAAAAATGAATGATCGTAGAATGTTGCAAACTTATATGTGTAACTGTTATAATGTCTAGTTGTACACTCGCAACTTTTGTTTTAATACGAGCTCCCGTTTCAGAGATATCAACGATTTTTCACGAATTTTCTTGACTTCTGTATGTAAGTACATGTGTGTGTAGGTATGTATTTCGCATAATTGAAAAACTGTTAGACGTAGAACGTTGAAAATTAGTATATAGGTTTGTTATAACATCTAGTTGTGCACTACTATTTTTGGATTGTCTATGATTTTCCGTTTTGGAGATACTTAGGAAAATTATGTTCGTAATGACCAAACATACAAAGATTTTGGACATTATATATGACTTACCATCATACATATTTCAAAAAAAGCTAATGATTGAGCCAGTAATGATATTGTAATGAAACGTGAAAACATTTGCCCGTAGAAAATTATGCTTAAAGACATAAGCAGTTTCTTGTCATTGAATGCATTTTTTTAATGAATATTAAGCCCGTAGATAGAGCCTGTAATGTATCTCGCATATCTCAAAAGCGGTTCGACGTAGAACGTTGCAGATTGGTATATGGGTTTCTCATAATATCTAGTTGTGCACCTCCCGTTTTGGACTTTATATAGTTTTCCCTTTTGGAGATATTTAAGAGAATTATATTCATAATGACCAAGAATACAAAGATTTTGTCCATTAAATATGACCTACCATCATAGTGATTTCAAAAGAAGTCAATGATATAGCTAGTAATGATATTATTATGAAAGTGGAAGACATTTTTGCGTGTATAAAGTAATATGTAAAGACATAAGCAGGTTCTTGTCGACGAATGCACTTTATTTAATGAATATTCAGCCCGTAGATATAGCCTGTAATTTTATTTAAGCGAAAATTGTCGACATTTTAGCGTTTCGAAATCGATTCTTTTAGACAGAAATATGTTTTAGTCGACGAATGTATTTTATTTATGAATATTCAGCCCGTAGATAAAGCCTGTAATGATATTGTTAAAAGACAAAATTTTTACGAATCACGAGACAAACGAAAACATACTTAGCAAACGAGCATTATTTATTTTAGCTTAATGCAATTTAAATAATTATATGCTCCATCACTAATAAATAGTGTGAAATAATAAATGTAAACCCATAATAAAACTTTCTATACTCTATTAGAGTTAACAGTTACTTTTAAAATGTACTATATTTGCAAACAACCACAGATTCGATTCTCAGTTGGGGGTTCTTAAACCCTTTGAGGAGCAGAGTTGGTTGGTTGGTTGGGTTTTTATGTCGCACTAGTGCTGCGCAATGGGAAAATGACGACTGTCTGGGACTCGCCCCTAAATGTGGTCCGAAGACATGACATCCCAATTTTGACCTCCACGGATTGGATTGAGGAGCAGAGTAATTTTGCTTATTGAAAGTTAAAAACGACCAGAATTTATGAACGATGTTAGAAGAGAAATAGCAAATTTTTTTAGCCTGAATGAATATATTCAATATTCATTCACACATATTTTTATCGCCATGCTGTTTGTGAACCCTTGTTATGACCAAAATCCATACATATATCAATATTGTATAAGCTTCATATTTTTATACAATAAACTATTGCAGGATAAAAACAACGAACGTTTTATCTACCATGTTTTTAAATTTTCTGTTGAATCATATAAACGCTACCGAAGGCAGCGGGACCCGAAATATTTGGCTAAAAGTAATACAAAAAAAAATGCATTGTCACCGTGTTCTGAGCTATTCTGAAAGTTTCAAATGTCTAGCTAGTCAGGAAGTAACATGATTGTTGAATCATATAAACACTACCAAAGGCAGCGGGGGCTCGAAAAAATTGGCTGAAATTATTAAAAAACTCATTATCATCGTGTTATGAGCTTTTCTAAAAGTCTCAAATTTCTAGCTAGTCGAAAAGTTATACGATTGTTGATTCACCTAAATGTTACAGAAGGCAGTGGGGACCCGAAACAATTGGCTAAAAGTCTTTAAAAAAAAAGCATTGTTGTCGTCTTCTGAGCTATTATAAAAGTTTCAAATGTCCATCTAGTCGGGAAGTTAGTTAAATAAATTTTCTATTGAATCACATAAACGCTGCAGAAGGCAGCATGGACTCAAAACAGTTAGTTAAAAGTATTTTAAAAAATGCATTATCATCATATTCTGAACTATTCTGAACGTTTCAAATGTGTAGCTAGTCTAGAAATTAGTTTAAAAAAATTTTGTTGAAACATAAACGCTGCCGAAGGCAGCAAGGAACCAAAACGTTTAGCTAAAAGTATTAAAAAAATGCATTGTCACCGTGATCTGAGCTTTTCTGAAAGTTTCAAATGTCTAACTAGTCGGGAAGTTAGTTAAAAATCGATTACAAGATTTGTACTGGACGCACAAACAAAGAAAGAAGAATCGAAATTAATAAAAACATGGTAATATTTTGGGAAATACTGCATGTATGTTTATATTTTTATTTGTAATTACATTTATATTTTACACCACTCGGGGGCGAAAATTCCGGGGGCGAAATGTCCTTGGGGCGAAATTTCCGGGGGGCGAAATTTCCCGGGGGCGAAATGCTGGGGGCGAAATGCCAGGGGCGAGATGCTGGGGGCGAAAATTCCGGATCCCCACACAGTTTATAGAGTTTGGTGAATCTAGCATTTATAGTTTTTTACAGGGACACAAATAAAAATTCTTTATCATTATGGTCTGTGACTCCAAATATTCTAAAGTGCGATAGCGTTTAAACGCCTTATTTGATTGAACTGAAAATTTATACGTATGTTACAGATAACCATCGCACGAATTGTATGGGTTTTGGTGAATAATAATAATCTGATAGATTTTTTACAAAGACGCAATGAAAAATTCTATATCATTATGATTTATGGGCTAAAATTATATGAAGTGCAATAGCGTAAAATTAAACAATGGGGGGAAAATACTCAAAGCTCATTATTATTATTATTATTATTATTATTATTATTAAATGTTTTTGTTATCAAGCTATTGTGCTTGTGTTAGATAAATCATCGGAAGACTATCTTAAGGAAAACTTAAAACATAAAGTTTATCAATAATAAATTAAAACAAAAAAAAAAATCAATTGTGCAGGATGATAATTTAATTTTTCATTATATATATATATATATATATATATATTGAAATATGTTATATTATTTGATTATTTATTACATTATTTATATTATTATATTATTTGATATATTATTTATAAAGGAATCATTGATAAATTAATATATTATTTACATACTAGTTATTAATGGCTTTATATTTAATATTTGTAGCCTTATTATTTTTTAGCATATTACTTTAATTTAAAGTCTATTAATTCGCAAAATTATATTACTTTAAAGAAGCAATAAAATTTATAAAATCTTTTAAAATAAAAAATATTTAGTTCTGTAATTTAAACAAAACAAAAAGTATATAAAAAGTATTCTTCTGTGCATAATCTTATTCAGTATATATATATATATATATATATATATACATAAACAACTAACAACTTTAAATAAACTCAAATACAGCAAATAAATAAATTCTTACATTACCAATAATTTACGCCTAAAAGTGTTTAAGTAGCAATAAATAAAATATCCTGTTTAGAAAAACTATGATAAATATGTTGACAGTAAAGCAAACCTAAAAAATAAAGATAATTATTCTGAGGAAATAAAAAATCACGAAAACCCTTGAAAACTTAAATCTTCCCCTACATGAAAAAAAAAAAAAAAAAAAAAAAAAATGAAGATAAAAACATCAGTCCATTAAAAAAAGAAAAAGAAAAAACTAGTAAATGAATATTCACATGTGTCTTTAAAAGCTGAAAAAAGAAAAAGAAAAGAAAAAGAAATTTCACTTAATTTCTTCAATTTTACTTTTAAAACTTGCCTTCAATAAAAGGATTTACCCAGCTTCGAGTTCATAATAAACTTAATGAACTTTATTCTTTCTTCATTAAGCTGTAATTAAGTCATCGAATAGTTTTACGGTAAGCTAATCTTTGAACTGCCAATGGTGAAGGAGCAGTTTTTCAATTTATTAGAAGATGGGGAGTTTCTTTTATTTAAGGATATACTTCTGCAATTCTTTAATAAAACACGATGGAATTTAAAACATGCATTTTTTGTTTTACATTTTTTTTCTATAAAATAAAATCGTTTGCTTTTATATTTATATTTATATATATATATATATATATTTCTGTATGCCTTTGATTATTTAACTAGGTATTTATTAATTCTATGAATTCCTAATTGAGGTAACTAAAGGAAACAGTAGGTTACAAAAATTAATCTTATGTTTCTTTAAAAAATAGTTACTTTTATATATTTATATTTTATACATTTTGTTTTTGTTTTTTTACTTCTTCCTTTTTTACTATTATTATTTATTTAAATAATTAATTACTAATGTTTCACGCTCCTCTCTGGAATATATGAAATAAAATTTAATTTTAACAATGATTCGTATTTTTAAGCATTTAATACATATATATATATATATATATATATATATATATATATACATACATACACAGTGGGTGATCAAATATTCAGAACTTTTTTTTTTTTTTTTTTTTTTTTTTGACTAGAGGTGGGAATCGATTAAGAGTTTTAACTGGCTTAATCGTAGTTCATTAATCGATTAATCAGATTTTTAATCGGTTTTCATTTTTCTTTATATAATTTTATTTCAGTGATAAATAAAATTCTCATATTGTATATATATATATTATTCATAAGTTTTACTGAAAAAAAATTTTTTTTTTTTTCAAAAAATTTTGTTTTATCAATTATATCTGTTTCATAACTGAAGTTTAAATCAATTTACAGAGTAATAAATGGTGATTTTAAGTGTTAATTTTATATAAATATTTTCACTTCTTTCTTTTTTTTTTTTTTTTTTTTTTTTTTAATAAATTAATTTTTCGATTCATTTTGAACGAAACATTAAATGAATTAACGCATATTTTAGTTTTATATTGCCTTGTCCACCTCGCTTGTCGCTACTTTTAAATGAATTCTCAAAATTCCATATCTTTATCATAAAAATCTCAATCATTTTAGTTCTTCTTCGTCACTTCGGACTAGAACACAGAATGTTATTTTCTGTTTTTATGCTTCAATAGTACCAGCAACTACCAGCAATTCGGAACAGACAATAAACGCTTGAAGATATTGTGAAACTCTGTTGACATTTCCCCTATCAAAGGAATAGTGAAAATCTCAATTCCTTCTTTTTTTTTTTTTTTTTTATCTTTAGCATTTCCATTTTTTTGAAAGTTTCTTGTTTCTGAGAATACTATTACCCTAGCCAACACTTTCTGTAGAATGCTACAGACAGGTGGTGTTGCTCCAACATGCACATGAAGCGGCATTTTGTTTAATAACTGTCCTCTCCCTTTTCTCTATCAACAAAAGTGCAACGACTTCTTTTGAGAGGTTTTATTTTTATCTATTTATTTATTTTATTTTATTTTATTTTTGCTTTTTCGTTATTTGACGGATGTTTCTTAGACTGTTTATTAGCAAAATATGTGAAAAAATATTTTGTAGGCAGAACAACATTTTTACTTTAAGTCGTAGTTTGAAAATTTTAATCGTTTTTTGAAAATTTTTAATCGAATTAATCGATCCGATTAACTCGATTAAAAATTTATCGGAACTAAGCATTGATCGATTAACCGAACCGATTAATTGATTAATCGACAAAGCCCTAATTTTGACATTGCTCAGAAAACTAATAATACTTATAAAGAAAAAGTTTAACTTTTAGGTTTTAAGATTTTTGTAAATACCGGGTGCGTCATAAATTTGAGCAAACTTTACAAATTCATAATAAAAGAAGTAATGCTTGAAAAGAAATTCGATTTACGAGAATAGAACAAGAAGGACTTTTTTTTTTTTTTAGACTTGTAACTTTAACATATTTTTATTTATTTACTAAGATTTGTGAGTTTATAAGGAGTTTTTCACAAAAACAGAACTTTTGCAACGTGATTGAAATAATTGTTTCTTCAAATTGAATACGTGGCATGTGTAAAACCCCCTATAAAATTTCAACTTTAGAAAATACCTAAAATCTAGGTCGTTCTTTTGCTTACAATTTGCTTAATTTTTACTGAATTTAAATGAACTTTTGGCAAAATTTGCCCAATATATTTAGCTTTCAACCTGTGCAGTAAAAACTTTTCTATCTTTCGGACATGCGCAGTAAAATAATTTTATTAAAAATGCTGAATTCTGAACGAATATTACACATGTAAATTTTATGTTTCAGAATAATGCTTTGTCAAAATTTTAGCAAGTTTTGTAAAATTTTATGGAAATCTGTTCTAGTTATACGCGAAAAACTTGTCAAAAAAATTAGTAATTTTTTGGAAACAAAACAAAACAAAACAAAGCAATTATATCCGCCTAGATAATTGCGCAACACCTCATCAAAAAATACAAATACTGTACATAGTATGTGCAACAATATATTAAAATTACAAGTCATGTAGTTTCTGTGATACAGGGTGATTCAAAGAATTTCCGCTCTTCTTCAGTTTGTGTTTGGTCCCCTAATTACACTCTGGACTAAATTTAGTGTAAAATACGAGTTCTTAAATGTTCTTTGCATGTAGGAAATTTCAAGCCATTTCGTCGCATACTTTTTTAGACAATCGAAAAAATGTCAAAGTAAAAAAAAATTCTAATAAATTAATCACCCACTGTACTATTCAGTTACATTTAGTGTAAAAAACTTACCGCTATTTCCGGTGCTAATTTTTTCTGCGTATTTCATATATGTAGTTTTAATAATATATACCCTAACATAACACTCATCCTTTGTACATATTGAAGATATTCAATATTGAAGATGTCTTTTTATCCTCGAGATAGCCTGAAAATGTCCTGTGAATGTGCTCTTAGGATCTTAAATACACTCTATAACAAAAAAAGCGGCGCTCCAAGAAGAAGTGGGGACAAAAATTGGTAGATGGGGTGGAATGGGTGGTCCGAATAACACAAAAATTGGTAGATATGATGTACATGTGGAAAAAAACAATTGATTACAGTTTCAGAAATTTTGAATGATTTAATCAAGAGAAAGGGCCTCACAAAGTAAACAAGTCAATAACGCGTTGATCCACTTCTGGCCCTTATGTACGCAGTTATTCGGCTTGGTATTAATTGATAGAGTTGGCATATGTGCTCTTGTGAAGTATCGTGCCAAATTCTGTCCAATTGTTGCGTTAGATTTGTAAAATCCCGAGCTATTTGTAGGACCCTTTTTATGATGCTCCAAACGACCTCAGTGGAAAAGAGTTAAGTCACTGAAGTACCAGTTGCACGTAGGATCGACGATAATGATGAATTGGTGCTTGATTCCATCAAAACCTGTATGTATGTCAATTTGTGTCCAGTTTGCACTACTCCTTCTTGGTGCGTCATTTCTTTTTTTTTTTTTTTTTTTTTTTTTTTTTAGAGTATATGTAGTTATTATTAAGTTGCACAGTATACAATGTGTTAAAAAAAACCTTTCCTTCCAATTGCTTTTCTCAGTTTGCAATTTTTATTTATTTATTTATTTATTTTTTTATATGAATTTAGGATGTTTAAAATGCTTAAACATCTAGAGATATTTAAGAAAAGACTTGAGTATTTTTATTTGAGTTTAATAGAATCTACATAAAAGAATTAGGGATGGATTTTGAAATTTATGGATTAGTTTTTGAGAAAAAAAATTAAAAAGTACATGTTTATATAAAAATTTACAAAAAAAAAAAAAAAAAGACAAAGAAAACAAATATATATATATATATATATATATATGATAGATATCGTAATAAAATTTAACCTTAAAATTTAGCCATTAATAGATACAAAATATTACCGACACAACAAAAATAGAACTGATTTTAACTTATAGGTAAGACTGACACACAAATGTTGCGATACAGATTAAGAAAAAATAAGAGACAAAGACAATTTAAATTACTTGCGCCGACACGAATGATAGTAAAAAAAAAGGACCATTAAACTTAATGACAGAGAAAATAACTATAGGACCACAGAAATAATAATTGGATAAAAATGCTTAAAATTAGAAGTGTATATATATATATATATATATATATATATTGTTGTTATATTTTTATTTTTAAGATTTTTTTCTTTTAAAGATTTTGTAAAATGCATCCCTAATTTTTTTTAAAGTAAGTTCTATTAAAAATCCAAATAATAATAATAATAATAATAATAATAATAATAATAATAATTAAGTCATTTCTTAAATATTTGTAGAAGTTTAAGCGTTTTGAAGATCATAATATCATGAAAAAATTCAATCTGAGAAAATGTAATTTTAAGATTTCAAACCTGTAAATTATGTATCAAAAACAATAAGAATTCTTGTCTGAATATGTCTTTTACTGAACAAACCATAACTAGTTCAATTTATACAGATTAAATGGAAATAAAAGCTTTTACATGAAGCCTTCAGTAGTGCTAAGCAAAAGGTGCCCCCCCCCCCCCTAAACAGGGAAAGCTATTATATGGCCAACTTATACTTTAGTGATTTCAGTTTTATTAATTAATTAATTTTTTTATTTTAAGCATTTTAAAAAATATTACATTTAATGTTACCAAAATTTGAACTCAGTTGTGGCTATATAGCTTTCACTGAATTTAACGAAACTAGAAATTTACTTAACGCAATGATTATTCGGTAAATAAAACACTTGATATTTAAAGCAAGGATGAACTAAAATACTCCACACACATATAAATTAAACAAATAAGCATTTGCTTTCGTAATACACCTACATCAAAAGAAGTAAATTATTGAAGTACCTGGTTACATGATTAAAAATAAAATAATGTAGTACGGTGTTCGAAAAAGTATCCTTAATTGATTTTATATCAACTGTGAAGAAAATTCATTATTTCAGATCAGTAACTCGTTTTCAGTTAATTTCATTAATTTTCATAAAAGGCTTGAATGCTCAGAGTGGGTTAAAAAAGTTTTTCTGTTTCATTTCTTCTCCCCCTTTTTTTTCAATTTCTCATCATCTAGTTTTTATTTTAATGCGGGTTTCCGAATGATCGCCTTTGAAGTCTGAGTTTTTATATACCTCAAATAAAAGATTTTTTTTTTTTTTAACGTTTCATCAACGTGGCTTTTTGCCTACATGTACAAGTGTGCTAATTTAAGTTTTATATATAAGAGGAAAATTATCGATAAATGAAAGGGAATTCATTTTCATACATACATTTGTAGAACATTACCTATTTATATGAAAATTAATTTAGTTTCGCGATTTCTTTTCTCTGTTCGTCCTGATATAAATATATTGGTTATAATTTTAGATTTATTAAAAAAAAAAAAAATGTTTGAAAATTTCCTTTTATAAGGAATAGTTCATATTTACTCCTTATAATTTGAAACAGGTTTATGTATAAAATAATAATTAATATTTATTTTTCAGTATATTTAAATAACATAACTTTCTTTCATTTCTATTAAATTTTTGCCAAACAATTAAAACCTTATTACAGTAATGTGATTATTATTTTTTATTTAAAATTTTGACAGCTTATCGCTGCGGTTCTTTACTTTATGTTTTGATACTGCGAGTGTAAACACTAGTTCTATAAAACGTCATGCATTACTTTTAAAAGGCAAATTTGCCATAAAAATCATTGATTACCGTTCCTTCATTACGTCATGGAATCAATCCTGCAAAAGGGTATTTATTTTATGCTTTGGACCATCTTTATCTTCAGAACTTCCGCTTTTCAACAAACTGGAAAGTGTTTGGCAAGGAATTAAACTAATAAACATACAGGGTGTGATATAGAAATCACATATTTTTAAAGAATTTTTCCCATTTAATTAAATTCAAATCTATTTTAATATTTTACATAATTATATTTCGTGCATACACTAATAGTCTTTAATTAACTGCTGAATCTTTTCTCCTCCAATAAAATAAAAGCAAAAGTAAGTGGAAAAGAAAATCTTGCTGTAATCAAAAATCTCATTCTTTCATTTCAGTTTTAAAAGAATACCACGTGGCCATTCTTAATTTCTGCATAAATCAAATGTTTAACAGCTAACGTACTTCTGATCTACTTTCTCAAAGTAAACCTTGAAAAAGATTTAAGTGCACTATAAAAAAAATGTCCTATTTGTTGCCAGAAATTCTCTATAATTTGAGAAAATACGCGTTATTTACGAAAATATTACGTTGTCAGAACGTATTTTCTCAAATTACACAGAATTTCTTGCAGCAAATAGGACATATTTTTTACAGTGTATATTTCTTTCGTATGCATTTGCCGTCTGTGGTTTTTGTTCTCATAACTAAAGTTTGTCATCAGACTCGAGTAATTGTAATATGGTAAACCTGCTCGCAGTATTCAAAAGTAATAACTTATGGAATATATAACGGATCTAACGAAACCGTTTTTGGAGTGATCTTTGCGGCGAAATATTGAATGCCAATAGGTTCATGCTTTTCGATTTTGGCTAAAATTTTACACACTCTCTCACTGATCACCGTCAAGCAAACATTTCTTAATACTGGATTAAGGTCGCTTTCTCTCTCTCTCTGTTTTTGTGGTTCCCAAACAGAATGTACTGTTTCGTTTATTATATTATTATGGAGGCACTATACTTTATATCTGTTGTTCAGCTATTTTATCTGCCAAACAAAAACTATTTTTTAGCTCTTCATCCAGATGTCTAGCTTCTTTACGGCCAATCCAGTTTGAAATCTTCGAACCGTGATCTTTCATATTCTATAAGCAATTTTAAATGGCTAATAATTTTCTCTACGATACAGGGAATAGAATTTAAAGAAAATACTGAAGAGTTTAAAGTTTCAACTATAGACTTTCTTTTATCGGAAGAAAAATGTATTATTGTTAGAGAAAATTATAAAGAATTAGTTGAGTTTACATTAGCCCTTTTGGGTGACTTACCTGGTAAAATCTATTGGAGAATTTTGGTATTATTCATCATGCTTGGTTGGTGGCTTATTTCATATATGCTTTCAAACTTTTTCTGTTTCTGTATCAGAAGGACGTTTTTAGTATAAGTAAGTGAGAACAAATGCAACCCTAACGACTTATACAGTTTGATGTTATTTTGTACAGTAAAACATGGATAGAGCTTCTTTTCATATTTATTCTTTTTTTTTTTTTTTTTTTTTTTTTTTAATAAATTCAGCATCTTCAAAGATGTATTTTTCTTTTGTTTTTTGGATGTTTAATAAAATCTACTTAAAACAATTAAGGATGTATTTTTATATTGATTGATTTGTTTTTGAGAAAAAATTTAAAATTTCATGTTTATATAAAAATTTGCCAAAAAAAACATGATTTTTGTTATACTTTTATTTATAATTTATTTTTCTTTTAAAGATATTTCAAAATTCCTTCCTAAATTTCTTAAGTATGTTTTATTAAACATTCAAAAAATAATTAAGTCCTTTCTTAAATATCTGTAGAAGTTTAAGCTTCTTGAATATCGTAAATTAATGAAAAAATGGAAACTGAGAAAATACAATTTAAAGATTTCAGTCCTGTAAATAATCTATACAAATAATAATAATAATAATAATAATAATAATAAATAAGAATGCATGAAACCTGAATATGTATTTTACTGAACAAACATATTATAGAGCCACCTTGTACTAAGATGATTTTTTTTTTTTTTAAGAAAAAAAAAAAGCATTTTTAAAAATAATGCATTCAATGTTACCCGAAAATTCAACTCAAGTACAGCTATATAACATTTACTGAATTTAACGAAAACACAAATTTACTTAACGCAATAATTATTAAGTAAATAAAACACTTGACATTTAAATCAAGAATGAAGTTAAAATGCTCCACACATATAAATTAAACAAATAAACATATGCTTTCGTAATACACCTACATCAAAATAAATAAATTAATGAAGTACCTGGTTACTTGATAATATATATATATATAATGCGGTGTTTGAAAAAGTATCCTTAATTGGTTTTATATCAACTGTGAAGAAAATTCATTATTTCAGATCAGTAACTCGTTTTCAGTTAATTTCATTAATTTTCATAAAAGGCTTGAATGCTCAGAGTGGGTTAAAAAAGTTTTTCTGTTTCATTTCTTCTCCCCCTTTTTTTTCAATTTCTCATCATCTAGTTTTTATTTTGATGCGGGTTTCCGAATGATCGCCTTTGAAGTCGGATTTTTTATGTACCTCAAATAAAAGGAACTTTTTTCTTTTTTTTCTTTTTTTTTTTTTTTTAACGTTTCATCAACGTGGCTTTTTGCCTACATGTACAAGTGTGCTAATTTAAGATTTATTTATAAGAGGAAAATTATCGATAAATGAAAGGGAATTCATTTTCATACATACATTCGTAGAATTTTATATGAAACTTATTTATATGAAAATTAATTTTGTTTCGTGATTTCTTTTCTCTGTGTGTCTTGATATAAATACATTGGTTGTAATTTAAAATGTAATTTAAAAGAAAAAATAATGTTTGGTGATTTTCTTCTATAAGGAATAGTTAATCTTTTATCCTTATAATTTGAAACGGATTTATGTTAAAATGTAATAGTTATTACTTATTTACCAGTATATTCAAATATCTTAACTTTATTTCTGTTAATACTTAGACAAACAATTAAGTATTATTGCTTATTATTTTTTAATTAACAGTTCACTGAGAAAAAAAAAAAAAAAAAAAATATATATATATATACCGCGTTCATTTGGAATGAATAAGTGGCCATTTTCTAAATCCCTTAAGTAGAAATATAGATTTCCGAGCTATGCGAATAAGGGAGGCCAGTAAACTGAATAGACGAAATGATCGAGAATTTCTAGTAGTCTACACATTTCTAGATGGTGAAACAATATTCTAAATATTCCGAATATTCTGAACCTTTTGTATGGCGAGAAATTCTCGCTTGATTATCTAGAATTGGTTCATGAATCAAGATTATATTTGCTGAAACCCGCCTCTTGTGTTCGCATTTATTTGTAGATATTTCCAAATAGGTTTGACTTCGATAATATAGACAAACTCTCTAGAATTCTAGTAGGTGTTTCTAGAACTCGCTTTCAGTGGGGACTGGAATTTATAAGGATGATATGAAACTATTTTTTGTAGAGCCACAATTTAGATTCTAGATGTCAGTTACAGAATTTTTTTCTCAGTGTTTTTGATATCTTATCGATACTTTTCTTTTTTTTTTAACTTTTTTTACTTACATGCCCAACTGCGCTAATTTAAGATTTATTTAGGAGAGGAAGATTATAAATAAATGAAAGGCAGGAAAATAGAAAAGAATTCGAGGAAAAATTTCAAGCTTTTTGTTTGGATACTACGAGTACTAGTTCTACAAGAGGGCCATGCATTACTTTAGAAAGAAAACTTTGCTGTGAAATAATGTGGCTACTTGCCTTCATCAAACATATATTTACCTTGTTCTCTGGACCATCCTTATCTTCAGAAATTCCGCTTTTCAACAAACTGGAAAATGTTTGGCAAGAAATTGAAGTAATAAACATACAGAAAATAGAATTGAAAGGAAATACTGAAGAGTTTAACGTTTCAACTGTAAATTTCCTTTTATCGAAAGAAAAATGTATGATTGGTAGAGAGAATTATTAAAAATTAAGTGAATTCACATTAGCCGTTTTGGGTAACTTGCCTGCTAAAACCTATTGGAGAATTCTAGTGTTATTTATCGTTCTCACTAAATGGCTAAACTCCTTCATGCTTCCAAAATGTTTCTACTTCTGTATCAGAAGGAGGTTTTTCGTAAGTGAGAACAAATGCAACTTCAACGATTTATACAGTTCAATGCTGTTTTCTATAGTAAAACATGAATAGAGCCTCCTCAAAAACTTCTGAACTTATCAATAATCTTAAATACTAGACAATTGATTCTGACATTGGAATATCAGCAAGGAAAGTTTAAAAAAAAAATCACTTGAAGTATCTGTATGACGAATTGGTAGGTTTGGATCTATTCCCGGACGAAATTCCAGCAAAAGAACAAGCAAAAAATTTCCAGGGATAAAAAATGAAAAAGCTTCCTGAAAGAGTGGAAAATGGCAGCAATAAAAAATAGTAAATGATTAAGTAAGCCTTGTAGATTTTGAAGCAGAAGAACCACTGAGCTTATTTTCTCTTTTGAATATTAACGACTCTTCTCTAACCATTATAACATCCCCACCGTGGAGGATCAAAATTGTGATGGCATGTTTCCGGTCCATCTTTAGGGGTGTGCTACAGATCGTCGTAAATTAGCCACTGTGCAGTACTAGTGCAGCGTCAAACCCAACCAAACAACCTAACCATTATAGACCGTATGCAAGTACGTCACGTTGCTATTAGCAACGACTGAACTGGAGCCCAAGCAAACAGAGCTGAGATTGTGATTGGTTGAAAAACCTGCTTGTTTATCTTATACTTTATAGCCATTGGATAGTTACTCTGTATTTGGACACCACTTATGGCTCCGGGTGATGGAATGACGTCACTTGCATACGGTCTATACCTGAAGTATAGCGTCTAGAATAAACAGTGGGGCAATCGCCTATAACCGTGATGTTAAAATGATGCTACAAAAATTAAGCTTACCCAGATGTCGCTGTGATCGAAACTATTGCTCAAATCAAAGACGTGATTGGCTTTTCCCAGTTTCGTCAGTTTAATCACGTGATCTAAGCATGTAATTAACCAATAGGGAGTCTCGATTTTGTTGTCGTGACACTAGCTTCGATTACAATGACATCTGGTGACAGTCTTAATTTTTTTAGTAAAATTTTATTCGCCGCTTTCCACATTGTTTATTCTAGACGCTGTACCTGAAGAATGGAAGGATAATATCAACTAAAGTATCGAAAAAAATAAAACATGTTAAAAAACTAAGAGAAGTGAATGATGCTGCTGAAAGAAATATTCAGCTGATTCAATATTTTAACCAAATTTTAACCAATGAGGAGGATGATAGTTTTATTAACAAATTCTTGAAGTATCAGTGTTAAAAAAATGCAATTTTGTTGCCAGAAATTCTCTGTGAAAAATTACAGAATTCTGTGAAAGTTACAGAAAAATACGTTTTGTCAACGTAATTTTTCCGTAATTTACGACTTTTTTCTCAAATTACAGAAGATTCTGTAATTTTCACAGAGAATTTCTGGCAAAACAATTGCATTTTTTTTAACAGTGATAAATCGAAAAGTTAGTCCTACAAAGACAAAAAAAAAAAAAAAAAAGACTACTACTGATAGTCTTTTAAACACAGAAGAATAAAGCTTAAAAAAAAAGTTATTATTTCTCAATATTTTTTAGCATTGCAGCTGTATTTCTAAATAAATATGAATGTGTGATAAATAAGCTTAAATATAGCTGCAGTCGGTAACAAAAGTGTCCAAACACTAGCAAAAATTCCTATGTAAAAAAACTACACTTCATACGGTTTTGTTAAAATGAATCCTTGTCGAATCCTGTTCTTAGTCAGTGTAAGATTTTGATTCGATATGGATTTATTTAACTAAACCGTATGAAGAGCACTTTTTTACATAGGAATTTTTGCTAGTGTTCGGACACTTTTGTTACCAACTGTACCAAGAAAATCATTAAAAGTGTAACTGTACAAAACCACCTGTCCTCAAATTGAATTATAATAGTTCTTAATAGTCATGGGAAATATCAAATCATCTGAAATATAGCCTTCCCGTAAATTGGGCAAATTGGTCCATAAGTGTACTGCTTGTTGGGCAATATATGCTAGCAAGTGGTGTCTAATCATAACAAATGCATATCAAAGTCCGATCGAATAAAAAATTTGTTTAAATCCGTATATTTTTTATTGAGAAAAATAGCTAAAAAATTTTGGTACAAATGGACTTAGAATTTTTTTTTATAAATGGTCAAACCTTGCTCGGTATATCTCAAAACTTTTATTAAATCAAAAACCAGCAGCCAAAAATTTTCATGAATCCGCACTTTCTGTTACGCATACAAATGAAAATAAAAAAGAACTTTCATACACAAAACAAAGATTTTTTTTTTTTTTTCAGATATTGTGTAAATGTTGTAAATTTACATTTTTAAGCCAATTACCTCATATAGAATAATCATTTGAACTAATATATATATTTTTTTCTTTTTTACTTGTAAACCTTACTTAAACCTATACTAGATTTATATATATTTAAAGATACTATATATTTTCAATTTTAACTCTTATAATCTGTTAAATATTGTGCACTTAAAAATAATTTAAAATTACTTCATAAAAGGAATAAATTTAAACATCTATTAAAGAAACAAATCTAATCGCTAACTTTTGGAACTAATTTTAAACTTTAATTTCATTTTTCATTCATTTAACAAATTCTCCTTCTACTTTATCGAATTAACAGCACCGTAGTTTTAATTCCCTTTTCTGTTCGTATCGGTCGAGCAGCTTTCATTAATCCAACTTGAATACTGTGCCCTGAATAAAAATTTAGGATTAAATCTCAATACAACTTTCCCTGAATGTTTCATTGCTTATTGAATAATAAATAAATACCGTAAAATGAGACGAACTAATTGGCGAAAAGCATACTTTTACAGAAATTAATTATTTTAAAATGAAACATTCAACAAAAGAAATACGAGATTGTAATAAGCTTCATTTAGTGAAATTTTAGATCTTAATAAAAGGGATTATTTACTTAAACAGGGAAAAATTCTTAAAGTAAATGAAGTATCTTAAATTATTTTTCTTCATAATTATTATTTTCCATTTAGTTAACTACTATGAATACACTTAAAATTTCACAATATAAGATTGCAAATTACAACCTACTAAACACAATATTCAGAGGTGTTGAAAGAAGTTGAATAAAAAAAATATCTAAATATTACAAATCTTCTTAAAGAAAATATTATGTAGATGTAAAATTTAAAAAATACTTCCAATGCACTTTTAATAGCTATAAATTATAAATTATATAAATTTTGACAAAAAAGTAAACACGACTTGCACTGTAATATATATATATATATATATATATATATATATATATATATATATATATTACCTGTCATTTTCACTGACACACTAGACCCGTCTAGTTACTTCCATTGTATAAAAATTACTTTACAATCCATTTATAGAAAAAAAAATCCCATGTAAAAAGGCTATGTATCATTATTTTACAGTTTTCGATTTTTAAACACAAAAAATAGCAATACTTTGTTTAGAAAAAAAGAAAGAAACAAGAAAAATGCTGATATTTTTTTTTTTTTTTTTTTTTTTTTTTTGTGTGTGTGTGTGTGTACATTTTTTATTTCTGTTCATGAACTTATATATATATGCATAATTTTGTTTTCTATACAAAAAAAATAAATAAATAAATAAAAATAAGTGTATATATATTTATTATTGTATATATATTATATTAAAATAATTTTAGATATTTTGCCCTGGGGCGGGGGGGGGAGGGGGAGAAGCGAAACGTGTTTTCCCCTTGGCCAAAATGTGATTTCGCAAAAATCCTTGATATCTCAAAGAAACAAACAGATATCCGTATGATTTTTGTTTTTAAATATAGCAAACACAAATACCTAAAAACCAATTTATTGAATTTTAGAAATTCTGCCCCCAAGAGGAAAAGGGGTAAAACGAGATTTCACATAACCCTTCTTCTATACATATAAAAGAGTACATTCACCACTGAGCCAACACTGCCGTTCCGATTCAGTGTTGGATTGGGACACGAATTTTAATATGAAGGTTCGTTCTGGAGACATACTAGTGTATGTCTTAGGGGGACGGGATTTTTCAAAGATTTCTCCCCACCTTTCCTCCTTTAGAGGGGGGGGGGGACGGGGGAGACGGAAAGCATAAACAGGTTTGAGAGCATAACATCAACTCTGATGGGATTTTGCAAAATTCACCCATTTTCCCTCTGTGGTGATGAAGGTGGAGGAAAAACAGTTTTCCAAGCGTAACTCTGACCCTAATTATCTCAGGACGACAATTTTTTGGTATCTGTATGTGTTATGTGTGCCCAATACGAGATACAATAAAATTTAACACAATATGTGTACTCATTAAAGGAATTTTGCGAAGTATCTGGGAAGGTGGGTTAAGAATTCGTTTCCAATTGTAACTCTCATCCATTTTATCTCAGAAAGGTGATTTTTTGGTGTATTGATTAATTATGTGTGTCAAAAATACTTTATAAATGGATTTTGAAACATTCCCTCTTCCCTTTTTGACGGGGGAAGAGGCAAAAATACGTTTCCAAGCGTAACTCCATTTAATATTATCTCAGTAAATCAATTTTTTGTTATGTGGTGTGCTATATGTACCCATGCCTTATAAAATTATTTCGCGAAATATCCCCTTCCCATTTTGGGTTTGGGTGGAGGGCAAAAATCAGGTTTCTAGTAGTAAATCTGCTCTAAATTATCTCAGGAATGCGATTTTTTGACGTGTAAGTTTATTATGTGTACCCAACACACACTGTAAAGGAATTTTGTGAATTTCACCTCCCCCTTTTGGCGGAGGGAAAGGAGCAAAAAGACTGAGATGTTTTATCAACTTCAATTAATCATTTCTCCTCCTTTATATATATATATATATACATATATATATATATATTTAAGATTTTTATATTAATTAAATTATATATTTAATTTTGAGAATTAATTTAAATATTGTGACCAACGAAGAGGGCACCGCCTACTGGTGTATATGTATGTATATATATATATATATGTGCGTGTGTGTGTATCTATATATGTATACATACAAGGAAATATGGGGAAATACACTTCTTCTCAAAATTATAAGGACACCCGTTTTTCTATATTAACTAAACACTGAACACTATTATTTAAACAAATATATTTTTTATTAATTTGAATTTCATTAATAGACTATATTTAAAAAGTTTTATCGTTTTTATATCTTAAAAAATTGTAAATATGGTAAAAAGATGATTTTTTAGGTGTTCACAATTATAAGGACAGCTCGAATTTTAGTAATTTTTTTTTTTCAGTTATTCTTTAAATTAATATTTTATGGGGTCTCTTTTTAGGGTTAAACAGTCAGACATTCTCTCTGGTATATACATATACATTATTTTTTTAATATTTAGTTTCAAAACCATTTCATATTGCATATTTGATATTCTTAATACATTTAAACTATTTAAAATTGCTTTCCACTTGCATGCACTTTTCTAATATCATAAGTTGATGTTTTTTCAACATTTAGGCCATGGGAAAGGCAATAATACAGAAGTTTCTTTCTTCAAACTATTTCCTATTGCTCTAAAAGGAGAGCAAAAATGTAAGTCTTGTTGAAAAAAATATTATTACCCCCCAAAATCTAACAAAAATCTGATAATTCCACGTTTAAAATTTGCGGATATTCTCTTGATGTTCATAATAATAGAAAAAATTACTAAATTCATTCTGCCTTCAGTAGAAGCAGCTCCCCAGAGCACCATAGATCCACCTTTAAAATGCCCGATTCATATCTGCCTTTAAAAAATCTTCTCTGTCTTTCGCTATCTTCAGATCGTGCCAGTAACCGTTAAAAACATTTGGTTAATCAAGAATAAAATGTTTTTCATCCGAAAATGCAACATTTTACCATTTAATATTGTCTTTATTCAACTTTTTCTTTCCCCCATTAAATGCTGATTGATTATTACAGGTGTTTTAGTCATTTTAACATATTATTAATTATTTTAAACATGCATAAATGTGGACCCTAACCTTTCGTTAAAAATTACGAGCAAATTCAGCAGCAGTCATTATGAGTAGAACAGTAAGAGGAATTATGAGTCTTCGATCTCTGTAAAACAACTCTGATTTTGCATCAGATCTCTCTCCTATCGAACCAGCAGTTCAACGTTTGATCACATTTCCTTCAGCAATTTTAGACTTTCGAATTTCATTTGAAATTCGGCGGATTGAAATTATCCTTCCACTTAAAAAACACATTTATCATACTTCACTACATGAACGTTCTTTTTTTTCGAGGAATTATCGGTAATGTCCGTCCAAGAAAAAATGAAGGCTTATGTATGAATTAATCTAGCCCAGTAGTTAACAAATTCGCATGTCAACTGTAATTTATCCGCTAGTAAGTTAAATAAAACGAAAAAATCTGGATTGTCCCTATAATTATGAACATCTAAAAATGTGGAGAAATTGCATTTTGCATTTTTTTTTATTAATTTTGTTTTACATTAAAAAAATTATAAAAGTTTTGGTTTTTAGAGTACTAGATATATTAAGTGCATATAGTATGATCTTGTTTACAATTATTTTTACATTAGTTATTTCAAAATATAAAGTGTCCTTATAAATATGAGAAGGAGTGTATAAATGTATGTATACATATTTTCCTCCATATTTCCATGTATTATTTCAACGATAATCTAAATTGTTACGCACTGCATTGTTTTATAACTACAAACATAAATATGAAAAAAATAAGACGATAAAGCTATGATTACTTAAAACATTTCACAACCTCAAAATCTATTTTCAGAATTCGTAATTACTTATTCTCCCATTCAATGATTTTCCAATAAATTAATCGTAATACTTTTTTCTATCATGTTTTCTCTAAAAATAAATCACTATAAATATTACATACTTCGAAAATCTCCAAGTCTTATTCTTTTCTTCTTATTATTATTTCTTTACAAAACAGAAGGTGACCATTTTTCCCATTTCCGCTTCCCATACGACAAACTACTTCAGATCCCCAGGCTACTAATTCAGGCTTGTAAATCAAAAACCCTGAGGACATAGGAGGGAGGGAAAAAAATGAAAATTCCAACAGTTACGAATTTCTGCTGAGAGAGACATTTGACACATCTTTTTCAGAGCTGTCAAAAAATATGGAAACAGAAATCTCCCTTTTTCAACATAAGCAAGAAAAAAATAAAAAGATAATAGCTTTTGCCGATAGTGCTTATGTCTGACGTTGACGGTTACAGAGATTGATTCTTGGAGTTATTAGTGATCCATAAGACGGTATATCGACGCTAATATTAATGCTTATTACAAGATTTTTTTTTTTTTTTTTTACTTTATAAACGCTTTAATAAAAGTGTATTTATATATGAATACATGAGATATATTTTATATCTTATAATAAATTTTAAGAAATATTTTTTTTTAAATAATATAAATTTAAAAAATCTTGAAATAATTATCTATATAAGATTCATGAATGGAGTTATTAAAGACATTATAACAAGATGGATTTTACAAAATTTATTTTAATTTTATATCACTTTTTTTTACTTTTCAACTTTTGGCGATTTTAATCTTTTTAGTTATATTTTAGTTATAAGTCAAGTATTTTTACTTTTTGTCTATAGGTTATTATATCTGACAGTGGTGCTTATATATATATGTATAAATTAATTTCAAAATAAATGACAAAAATTAATTTGCATAAACACAGCATAATTGAAATTTTTAGCTTGAATAGTGTTAAATTTAACTAATTTTCTTGTTTATTAACATTATTAAATGATTGTTCTTGTTGTTTTTACATTCCTTTTTCATATCTTCACTTATCATAATTTAAATACATTGATATATATATATATATATATACATATATATATAGCCACAAGAAATTATCGACTTTCTTGTATGAAGAAAGTTGATTATAAATATAAAGGCAAGTTCTCATCTATGACCTATCGAATCAGTGCAAAAACAAAATGCGATTTCAAAGGATAGTTTCGAAATAGTTCAATAGTATTGTGAATTAAACAAATACTCTCGAAGCAGCACGCTAAACCTATCATTCGTGTCACAAAACTGATTATACGTCGAATTTTTTAAAAACAATAAAAAAAAAAGTCACTTGTTCCAGAAGATAAACCAAAGTGCGTCGAATATTCCACACAGCAGAAAATTTGCTGATTCACTGAAAAGTTCAATCGTTAGAAACACAGTCTCAACAGTGTAATCGCTTCTCTGAATAACACTCATTTGCAGAAGTCAACTTACTTCTATTTCTACCTATTGGTGATACAGTTTTGAGATGGTTTTGTACTAGAATCCCATGAAAAGTTTTAGATATCGGCTTATGTTCATTGTAGAGCCTCGAGACTTCGGGAACTCTAAACTGCCATTTTCACCAAGTATGATAACCAAATCTGTCGCCAAAGCCAAATTTACTGGAAATGAATAAAAATTATTTTGTTTTTCATTTTGACTGCAAAACGACTTTTACTCTAACAGCACGATTGATGCAGGGAAAAGGAATTATTTTTTTAATATAATATACAGGGTGATCAATTTAAAAGAGTACCCGTTGTTTTTTCTTATTACCCTTAAATATGACGGATATGACAGCTACTCTAACACTGAACTATAATTGTTTGAACCTTGTTTAAGTGTGGGTGACAATTTCCAACTCTGCTGGACTGTTACAACTTTGTTTATGAGGTAAAGCAGAAATGAAGACGCACAATTTTTTTAATCCTGTAATAATTTTATTTATGAAAAACAAAATTTAATATTTTTTTTTTACATTATCATTCCTACATTACATTTACATTATCATTATTATTTTTACATTATCATTTCATAGGCTTTTCCAGAGAAGTCCTACAAATTTCGAGGAATTAAAACATATCATAACTGAAGAAATCTCTTCAATAACACCAACAATGCTGCGAAGTGTGTCAAAAACCTGGTTCGACGTGTTCATGTTTGCATTCAAAATGGTGACTTACATTTTCAACATTTTCTGTGAGGAATGATAATGTAAAAAAAAATTAATTTAATTATGTTTTTCAAAAATAAAATTATTACAGGATTTAAAAAATTGTGCGTCTCCATTTCTGTTTTACCTCACAAATAAAGTTGTAACAGTCCAACAGGGTTAGAAATTGTCTCACAAAGTTAAACAAGGTTCAAACTATCATACTTCAGTGTTAGAATAGTTTCCACATCCGTCAGATTTAAGGGTTATAAGAAAAACTCACGGGTACTTTTCCAAACTGATCACCCTGTATCGACTCTCGGATTTAATTATAAAACTGAATGTCGACTCTCCTTATTATGCTTTCTAAAAGTTTCAATAAAATTTTATTTTTGGATGCATGATTTTATCGTTTAAAAAGCAAATTTTCGAACAGATTTTATTACGTCGTCCTCCACGTAACTATAGGATTTAGCCCAGTGTTAAAAACAAATTACAATTGTCAGGAAAATTTTAATTTTAGAAAGTATTTAAAAAAGGACAAGGATAAGGCAATTAACGATGCCACAAAAAGTATTAATTTTAGAATGAAATGCAAACAATATCTCAATACGCAAGATGGCAAAAAAATTAAATGTTGACGAGAAAGATTTTAGCAACAAATAAAATTGTTTTGGCTGTTAAAACTGGAAATTTGGCTTTAGGCGGCGACGTTGCACATTCAAGCAAGAAGACCGCAAGTTAAAAAGCAAATGTTTAAAAAATCGTTTAATCTCATCATGTTTAGAACTTAGAAAAGGTTAAAATATGTGTATAGAAAATAATTTCTTCAACAACAGTGCAACAACAATTAAACAAAGCTAGTTAAAAACCAGAAGATCAGCAAAATAAGATATTTTTAAGGAACATAATTTAAAAAGCAGGACTTCAGTTGACCAAAAATTTATAAAATATATCAGTTAGTTTCCGGGCTCAGTAAAACATTTTGTGTAAGAATTCACAGCATTATTGAGGTAACTTACTTTCCACAACCATGTACATGTACAGTCGGTAACAAAAGTGTCCGAACACTAGCAAAAATTCCTATGTAAAAAAGCACACTTAATACAGTTTTGTTAAATAAATCCTTGTCGAATCCTGTTTTTTGACTGACTAAGAACAAGATTCGACAAGGATTTATTTAACAAAACTGTATTAAGTGTACTTTTTTTATATATTAATTTTTGCTAGTGTTCGGAGACTTTTGTTACCGACTGTAAAATGCCTCTGTTATACAGCTGTAGTAAATAACATTTCTCAAAATTGTTGAGGAAAGTAAGTTGCCTCAATAATATTTTATATTCTTACAGAAAATTTTTTACAGTGGTATGATGCTTAATTAGCTTTCGTTCCAAGCATTCTATTCACGCTAAAACATACTATTTTTAAAGATCTAAAATTAAAGTATGTTTAAAAGAAAAAAAAAACTATTTAATATAAATTATTTTATTAGAAAAATAAATACTCTTAAATCTATATAACTAAAGCTATAATAATGTATATTTTGACTTGCAAGTTTAAATTTTCATATAGCTTTGTAAATTTTTTTTTTTTATTTAAATGCAATTTATATCTTTTTCTATATTAAGTAAACAAAAAGAAAAGTAAAGAAAAAAAAAATGCAAATTGATGGCTATATTTTTTCTGGCAACAGCTGCATTTTTATTTATTTATTCATTTTTTTTTTTCCATGGCTTTTATAATTTTTATTAAAATTATTAAAATTTCGAACTAAAAATTTATTTTCTGAAAATTAATTATAGCTCATAGCACTCAAAGATAGTGTAGCTATTGATTGTTGAAAAAAAAATTCAAATTGGTTCAATACCAAAGGTTACTCTCCACATTCAAACAAATGTTTCCTTTTCATACATTACTATAGATTATAATGCAAGTCAATATTAGTTATAAAAAAAGCTGAATGGAACTAGGCTTTCCTTTTTGCAAGCTTATGGATTTAACTAATAATTAATTAAAATTACATAGAAATTATAATAAATCATTTATAAAACATAAAATTAAATGTTTTATGTAACCGATAAGTAATCAATATCATTTTTCTATATGCATCGGAAATATCATTTATTGATGTGTTAATTAATTTAACACATCAGTTCTAGACTCTGGTTATTAATTAGACAGTTATAAAAGAAATTTCTAGAAGATAAATAAACAAGATTAAAAACTATAATTCTTAACTATAAAGCATATTAAGTAAATTATTTTAATAAGCGAGCAATTAACCTGATTTGATTGGTTAATTAAGATAGATCAGATAAAAAGCTATACCTTTTACTCTGTCTTACCCATAAGTTAGAGAAAGTACTGTTTTTGGGTTAAAATTTCGAAACTGAGTTTTTGTTATATTTACACGTTTTGAGGTCACCTGAATCCAAAAATCGTTTTTTAGCGGTTGGTTTGTGTGTCTGTCTGTCTGTTATCAGCATATCTTAAAAAAAAAAAAAAAAAAAAAATTAACAGAGAGTCCAAACTTGGCATTCTGAACGTGTATCATATCGGGATGTTATACTAAACTTTTGATTGAGATTAAACAAACGGTTCGTGTACAAGGACACTCAAGAGAATTCAAGCACATTACGTCTATGGGGAAAATTGCAGGTAAGTAAAGTTTAATATCTATAGCACTAAACCAAATGAAACGAATATATTTTTCATATGCGTAAAAACATGTTTCATGCAGAATATGGTATATGGTATAGAAATCATTCATTGTTCGTTTACAGGGCTACACGAAAAAAACTAGATTATAGTGCGACAATACTTGAAAATTGATGGAAGTGTACTTCAAGTTGTGCCGTGCGTTTTTAATATTAGATTATGTTTATATGCACCATGTGATGTGTATATAACTTTCAGAAGATATACAGGGCTGCCAATATTTAAGTCATAACATTCTTTTTTATTGTTAGTGAAAATGCTTTACTATAAAATTTTCCCATGTCCAGGAAAGCTGCTCAAGAAATGTGAAATAATTCCTCATAGGTAAATAATGTTTTTTTTTTTCTCACTAAATATTCATTGCTTGTTTTTTTTTTTTTTTTTTTTTTTTTTTTGTACATTGTTTGATCTTTGTCTGTGTCTGTTATAGTAAATTAAATACAAATAATTTCAGGCGATCCAAATGTTGTATTTTGAAGTTGATACGTTTGTTACTAGAAAAGTTTGTTCAAGACTGATAAGTTTCAAGGAATGTTGCACTTGAAAGTTGTCTGTATAATTTTAAATGAACTTTTGAATTTAATAGCAGATTTTAATTCTATATAAATGTAGGTACAATTATTAAACGAAGTCTTGGGGGGGGGGGGGGGGGTAGACCACCCTCACACAGAACTAATTATCATATAAAATTCTTCCGAAGCCTCATTTGAGTTGTTTTAACGTAGATTTGCATGACAGTACTCGTTATCTTACCCCTTAATCTCCAATCTATATTTATAGTATTAAATTTCAGGATAAATGAAAGTCGTGTGAGTGGCACACCAGACTATTTTTATTATAATTATTTAAAGCATTCTTATAATACAACATACCAGTGACTAATTCAATGCTCTTACTTATTTAAAAATGATCATAGAAATAAAAAATATATATATTTCTTGTCATGTACAGTCGGTAACAAAAGTGTCCGAACACTAGCGAAAATTCCTATGTAAAAAAGCTACACTTCATACGGTTTTCTTAAAGAAATCCTTGTCGAATCCTGATCTTAGTCAGTGTAAGAACATGATTCAGCAAGGATTTATTTAGCAAAACTGTATTAAGCGTACTTTTTTTACATAGGAATTTTCGCTAGTGTTCGGAGACTTTTGTTACCGACTGTATATATAAATATTAATACTAACATTAAAATTATATTTCACATTCTTAATAGACATAAAAGATTTTTTTCTTAAGAGAAATTATTTATACATTATGAATTATGTTTGTATAAATCAGCTTAAAAAACATTCTTGTTAATTTCTTTTTAAAAAATCCTCAAATATTAATTCATATTTAAGCATTCAATTTAATTTTTATTAAGGTAAATTGTAATTCATAGTAATAAGGAAGTTTACGTTGGAAATGTAGAACACTCTTGGTAATTACTTAATTACGCTGAATTTAGTAACTTCCAAATAATAATCATAATAATAATAACCATAATAAAAATATTAAAATTAATTATCATCTATTGTTAACTGTAAAATTAGCTTAATTTTTTTAACTACAACTGACGCATACTGGATGAAATGTTGTGATTAAGTGTTACTAAGATTTTTCTTGATTCTAACCTGTTTAATAAATCATTCTGTAACGTAATTTCGTCATACATTTCTCAGTTTTATTATGTTTTTGTGGTGATTTATAATGTGGAAAGAAAATGAGAACATAAGGTTTATAACTCCTGACATTTTTAATATAATTTAATTTGCATTCTGTTTTGTACTTTAAAGAGTAAACAGTATGCCTAGTGTTATATTCTATTATGTTTTCATTACTGTTCTTTATTTTCTATACTATTTTTTTAAATGATTGAAATTATTTTAACTTCTTATTTGCAAATTGTATTTACTTTAAACAGTTTGTGTTTATGTGCAGCAAAGGAAAATAGGATGTATGGATGGTTGGATGGTTCGGTTTTACGTCGCACTAGTGCTGCACAGATGGGCAATTGGCGACGGTCTGGGACACACCCCTAGGGTGGTCCGGAGACATGCCATCACAATTTTGATCCTCCACGGAAGGGATGGCTCTCCCGCTTCGGTGACCCCCAGAGGTATAATTTTTGATGGGAACATGGAGGACATTGCGGCCACGACATATTTTACGTGCACCAGCCACCATTAGTGTACACGACGGTCTTTGGCCGGCTCGAGTACCGAACCCGCAATCTTCCAATTACGAGGCCGGTGCTCTACCGACTGGGCTACCGCGGCCCCAAAGGAAAGGAAAAATTGGAATATTGAGCTTTCTAGTCCTCTTATACAGTCTGAAAAACTGATAGGTTAAAGTACAATGTGCAGATTTCTAAATCAGTACTGGTGGATATTTATGAAGGACGTTTTTAGCAACACCAGGGCAAAGTTTCTTCATGCTTTTACCTCTTTTTCAAAGTAATATGCTGTGACCGTTACAAAACGTTATTCTATATTTTCCTATACAAATTTCTGCAGAGCATTTTTTTTTTTTTTTTCTTCTTTTTCTTCTTGCTGTTGTTTTTGTCGTTTGTTTGTTTGTTTATTTGTCGAATTACTTTTCATGGTAAATGCAGAAGATTTACATTTCAGAAAAATATAATCTTAAATATTTATTTATTTTTGAATAATGAAAATAGTCTGGTATGTCACTCACATGACTTTCTCTTACCCGGCATTTCAATACAGTAAAGAGAGATTGCATATTAAGTCGTAAGACCAATAAGGTTAATTAATAATGCTCGATGTACATTTAAAATAATTTAAAATAGGTTTAGTAACAATTTTATTTGGCATATAATTCTATGGGAGGCGGGAAGGGGGGGGGCTATAGCCCCCACAAACCTCTATTCAATTTTAATGCCTGCAACTAGTTTTTTAAAAAATCAAAGTCGTTATTAATCTGCATTCAAACTTGCAAATCTAACACTGAGAAAAAGTACTGTTACTGACATCTAGAATCTAAATCGTGGCTCTAGAAAAAATAGTTCCATGTCATCCTTATAAATTCTTGTCCCATTGGAAAACGAGTTCTAGAAACCCCAATTAGGATTCTAGAGTGTTTGACTATATTCTCAAGAGCAATATTATTTAAAAATCTCTTAAAATAAATACGAATTCAAGAGCCGGGTTTTAGCAGCTATAATCTTGGTTTATTACCCAATTCTAGAAAATCAAGCGAGAATTTCTCGAAATACAAAAGTTTCAGAATATTCAGAATATTGTTTCCCCATCTAGAAATGTGTAGACTAGAAATTCTCGACCATTTCATCTATTCAGTTTATTGGCGCGCCTTATGCGCATAGCTCAGAGATCTATATTTCTAGTTAAAGGATTTAGAAAATGACGAATTATTCATTCTAAATGAAGGCGGTATATATATATATATTCAGTGTAATCATAACTTTTCAAGCGAACACCTAATGCGAACTTCAAATACCAAATTTGATTTCCTTGCAGTTTTTTTTTTTTTTTTTTTAAGTTATGCTTATAACAGATATACAAACAGACAACAAATAATAAAGCAATAGCTACAATGTTTGCAACACTCGTGCCTAATTTCTTAGCCTAACGAAGGGTCAAGTCTTTTCTCGACCCCAAACAATCGTTGAGAGTTCTTGTACTTTATGTGTTTATTCAAAGTTTTTTACATATTTCTTTTAAACGATGTGATTTTTAATAATTTATGTAATATGTCTTTAAAAGGCACCTGACTCATACACACAAATATAATATATATTCTGATTTTCATTTCATCCTCAATGCTTTATGCACATACACATGCATATAGTGCAGGGCCCGAAATTTCAACTGAGATCACACTCGCCGAAAAAAAAGTTTTACTCGCCACAAAATACGGTTGCCTTTTTTTTTTTTTTTTTTTCCCTTCTCTTTTATGCATTTCGATTTTTTAATTTTTTTCCTAACTATATGAAATGCTTTCACAAATATACCTAAAATTATATATATATTAAAAGTGTGTTGTACAACATCATGTCTCATATTCATCTATAATTAAGAACCATTTTAATGTATTGTATTTGAGATTTGAAAAAGATTAAAATAGCTAATAACATAAACGCAAAGAGTCATTAAAGAAAAAAAAAAAAAAAAAAAAAAAACTCTTTCTCAAACAATATCCTAATAAATCTTTTTATTATGAAAGATTAAGTTTCCTTATTTACCTATTATTTATTTAACTTTCTACATCTGAAATGTCTTTTTCCTCCATTTTATTTTTGTAATCAGACGGACCGTCAAAGTGTATAACTTGTTCACTGTTGTTATTTGAAATAGCCATTTCGGAATGGATAAATTTTGGGAGTAAATTTTTCGATAAAATCGTTACTTGCAAACCATTACAAGTGCAAATCCTTGGCGTTTCAATAAAAAACTGGAAAATGTGAACTGTTTTTTAATCATTATTAAAAATAAATAAATAAATAAACATAGGCAGTATTTTTTAAAAGTGCTCGGGCTCATTTTCATACGCTAATATCGCATAGGGAAATTTTCGTTTTCCTCTTCTTTCGGATAGTGGACTGCGGGCAAAGAGGCTCTTTGCTCGTCTATTCACACCCTGCTTGGAGAAATGGCAGTGCGAGAAACGAAACTGCCGAAGAGGTTAAAACTTTTATATGCATGCACTAAGCATTTTTCATTTCTCATGCTGGGGCGATCGTCAGACAGCGCACATACGACACAGAAACTCGGTACTCCGAGACGAGAAAAAGGAGAGTTTAAATATGAAGTTACTTAGCAAAGCCCCGGTTCGGGAACGAACTGAATTCCAAATGCGGGAAAATTTTCAAAGTCAAACTCAAAATGTACAAAACTCGGCCTGATGCTGCCTGCGTGCCAATAGATCTAAGTTTATTAACGAAACCATTTTTTAATTCATGAAATCAATGAAGGTAGTGAACCTATGAAGGTTTTTCTCGCTTCGCTGGTCACTATATTTAAAGGAAACTCTTTTCTATATCGCTTTACAAACAAAAATAAAATTTAAAGAAATCATGAAATTGTTTTAAAGCCCGCTTTGGTTCCTCGCTGCCTTCAGCAGCGACCCACTCATTCGCAGACTCTCGGGTGTCTGTCCCTATTGCCTGTGACAGTAGCTTACCAGTGGGCTTCCATTTGGGTGCTTATCAGACGACAGTTTCGAAACAGACAGTATCGAAAAAAATGAAGAAGCCATTTTATATTTGAATCACAGTTTCATATGAACAACACTATACGTGGTGTTCATAATATTTTCTTTCAACGTTACTTTCTATATTTATTTGATTTATTCGATCAACCATAAAATGGCAACAATTTCACGCCAAATATAATATTACAATGTGCTATGATCGGCTACATCTATCACATGAGACAATTAATTTTTGTGGTTATAATAGCAGTTGAGTTAATTAATAGTAACTGGTATATAGAAAAATGAATAATGAAATACTGAAATATGTAAACCTGATCATGATACAGCCTTAATGTAGCTCCCCTTGGCGAATTTTGATTTTTTATCGTCACTTTAGACAAAAATACATAATTTATGTTACTATTTTGTTTTTTTTCTTTCTTTTCGTTTTCCTCCCTTTTCTTTCTTTTCTGTTTTTCAACATTTTATAATTTATTTATATTTTTTATGCGCTACTTCGCTTAAAGTGGCTTTTACGAAAGTGGAGTTCTTGGCGAAAAATGTCTGATCTATTTCAGCAACAAAATTTTAAAAATTACCCAGGATTATCAATAATTAAAGCTCTTTAATGTAATGCTGAATTAGCTTTCATGCGAAGCGCGATTCGTCTATTTAACATACTATTTAAACAAAAGGAGGGGGGGAATCAAAATTGAGGTATATTATTTATTTATTTTTATTTTATTTATTTATTTATTTTTTATTTTTTTCTTCTTTACTCCATTTTCATATTTTCATTTTTTCATGTGCAGGAGCAAATTTAATATTTACTTTTTTTTTCCCCGCGTAAAGCATATTTTATTTTATGTTGGGGAAAAAAAAAAAAAAAAAAAAAAAAACAGTATATATATGCATATATTTGGCAACAATTAAAAATTTAAATATCCATTTTTAAAGATTTTCCAGGATATTATTTTCACATTTTAATTAATTTTAAAAAATCTAACAAAATTTCGTTACAAATAAGGTACCAAATGAAAGGAGCATTTTTTCTGATTCCGTCGGTTTAATTAACTTATCGATCGGACAATTAGATTTTTTTAAATTAACTAAAGTATGAAAAGCTGGTGGCAACAACACACAGACAAAGATAAGAAAATCTCCCTTAGCCAATCAACTTGCGTCCAGCAACAGACAAACAGGAAAAAAACTGTCTTAGCCATTTATATAGAGAGAGATAAGATAAGGTACGGCAAGATTTTGTCATATTTAAATATATAAAAAGAATGTTTTCTGTCACCGTATGTAAGAATTCTATCTATAACTAGACCGAATTTTTACTCGCGACAGTAAAAATTCCACTCGCCAATGGCGAGCTGGCGAGTGGAAATTTCACGCCCTGATATAGTGTATGTATATACATACTTATACAGATATATACACATGCATACAAATACCAACAAAAATAAACTTGTATGTATTGGAAATACAAAAACATCATATACATGTATTCTAACACACTTTAAAAAATATACTCTTTTTTAATTGAAACAAGAATTCAAATCACATATATACTGAAAAACTGAAACAATATTCTGAAAATCTTTGAAAAACTTTCTTTAATATTTCAGTTCCGTCTGTCACTGAACTGCTTTGCTAAAAACGAAAAAATAAAATGCTGGAAGTGTGATCAGCTTTTTTGTGCACCGCAGAAAAAGCGGAAACTTTTTTATTCTGGTATGTGTCTGTGTGGCTTTGCGATACAAAAGTGAAACTTTCTTTTATTTCTTCGTGAAATATGTCACTTTACGTGTACTACGTTCAGGTATTTTGCGGGGGTTTGTTTACCTATAGGATTTCCAAACCTATTAATATCAAATAAAATGACTGTTTCTTTCTCTTTTTTATTTTACTTCCTTTTTATCATTCTTTCTGACAATTTGAAGAGTATCTAGGTTGTAGCAGTTGCTTGGATTTGTCATTTTTTTTATATTATTATTGTATATACTAAAACTATTTTAAGAGTTTTTTGCTTTAATAAAAGAAACTATAATTCTTATTTTTAATTTTGTAATCTTTTTTTTTTTTTTTCTTGTCGTATAATCATTTTTTTTTTTTTTTTTACTTTCTGTTACATTCATCAGAAGAAAGGACTGGATTCGTAAAAAAATTTGATTTCCAATTTTTGATGATTTTATATGTTTTAAAAGTTCCTGAACGCGTTTTGACTATTTTGGAAGAGACGACTGTCGGCCTATGTGTCTGTGCGTCTGTAACTCTGTGCATATGTTTGTCTGTAACATTCATTTTGTAGAAGCTCTAAGTCAATAACTAATGCACAGAATTTCATGATTACTTATACTTAATTGAAGATTTACACTAATTGGTGTCTATCAACTTTCGATGAATATCCATCAACATATGGCGCTGATATGTTGCAATTCCCTTTCTTAACGAGAAAAAGCTCAACTTATAGTTCAGCTTCTATCCAGTGTAAGTGCGTCAACCTTCATATTTGAGATAGTTAATATAAAAAACTTTTGAACTCCAAACGACTGACACGGATTTTTTCGTCCACTGAACAGTTTTTTTTTTTTTTTTTTTTTTTTTTCACTAATACATCAATAATTCCAAAGTACGTATTTATATATTTTTAGCATGTTTTTTAAATACAAAGGTCGCACATACAGTCGGCAGCAAAATTATTCGAGCGCTATAACAATAATTTCTATATAAATAAAAGATAAAAGTGAACTCAGTACTGTCTTGTTAAATAAATCCTTGTCAAATCATGTTCTTAGACTGACTAAGAACAAGACTCGATAAGGATATATTTAACGAAGTAGTATTAAATGTTAAAACAGGAATAAACTACTACGTCAGAAACGCCAAAGAAAAATTATTGAGGTGCATACAGCTGTTTCGGTAGCCTAAAGCGTACCGTCATCAGTGCAAAAAGAATTCTGAATCTGGAGAAGTGCTCATATATATAGGAGAGGGACCGGATTTAGTTCAACCAATAGGATTACGGAAGAGTTGGGGAGTGTGGCCAATAGGAATTAAGGAATGTGTAGCTGTGTAAACTGTAGAAAAATTAAGGAAATGTGGACTGAATGTAAAATTTCCAACAATCAGACAAATAGGGAACAGCGAAATCACAATTTACAAGGTTTTTAAAATTTTTATAAATATGAAAAGCTTCAAAGAAATCGAGTTCATGAATGGATTTAGGTCTGCAAATTATTTTAGCTGAATTAAATTTAAAATTATGATTTTCCTCCCAGCAATGTTTAGAAATAGCCGATTTATTGGTTTCTTGTTTGCGGACGTAATTCATATGTTCTTTTAGACGAAATTTAAGACTGCGTTTAGTTTGGCCAATATATGATAAACCACACTGACAGGAAATACTATAAATGCCCCAAGAATTATGCATATCAATAGGATCTTTTAACTGAGAAAAGGTGAGTTTATTGGAAGGCGAAAATATTATTTTAAAATCATATTGTTTGAGAATTTTAGCTATGGTTTGACTGGTTTTAGAAAAATAGGGTAAAACAATACTGATATTAGATGTGACTGATTTAGTAGACGAAATACGAGGGAGTTGTAATTTTTGGATAGCTTTGTCTATAATGGAAGGGTCATAACCTCTGTCAATTGCGATGGCTTTCAGGTATTTAATTTCAGATTTCAATAAAATAGGATTTGAACAAATATTAAGGGCACGGTTTACAAAAGTATAGAAAGCAGCCATTTTTTGGTTAGGTGGGTGACATGAACGCGCATGGGGAGGAAGGGAGACTGCAAAATTTTTACGATAGACAGTGGTTGAAAATCCATTTACAGTGCGAGAGACGAGGGTATCAAGAAATGGAAGGGAGCCATTGTTTTCTATTTCATATGTAAACTGGATATTACTGTCAATTGAATTTAAGGTATCTAAGACATGGTCAATATTGTGATGAGATATGTCGATAAGTGTGAAGGTGTCGTCAACGTAACGGGTCCAAAAAGGAAAAGATATTTTCTTAAAAAGCTTGCTTTCGAAATAGTGCATGTAAATATCTGCGAGAATTGTGGTGTCGTCAACGTAACGGGTCCAAAAAGGAAAAGATATTTTCTTAAAAAGCTTGCTTTCGAAATAGTGCATGTAAATATCTGCGATCCCCAATTCTCGCAGATATTTACATGCACTATTTCGAAAGCAAGCTTTTTAAGAAAATATCTTTTCCTTTTTGGACCCGTTACGTTGACGACACCTTCACACTTATCGACATATCTCATCACAATATTGACCATGTCTTAGATACCTTAAATTCAATTGACAGTAATATCCAGTTTACATATGAAATAGAAAACAATGGCTCCCTTCCATTTCTTGATACCCTCGTCTCTCGCACTGTAAATGGATTTTCAACCACTGTCTATCGTAAAAATTTTGCAGTCTCCCTTCCTCCCCATGCGCGTTCATGTCACCCACCTAACCAAAAAATGGCTGCTTTCTATACTTTTGTAAACCGTGCCCTTAATATTTGTTCAAATCCTATTTTATTGAAATCTGAAATTAAATACCTGAAAGCCATCGCAATTGACAGAGGTTATGACCCTTCCATTATAGACAAAGCTATCCAAAAATTACAACTCCCTCGTATTTCGTCTACTAAATCAGTCACATCTAATATCAGTATTGTTTTACCCTATTTTTCTAAAACCAGTCAAACCATAGCTAAAATTCTCAAACAATATGATTTTAAAATAATATTTTCGCCTTCCAATAAACTCACCTTTTCTCAGTTAAAAGATCCTATTGATATGCATAATTCTTGGGGCATTTATAGTATTTCCTGTCAGTGTGGTTTATCATATATTGGCCAAACTAAACGCAGTCTTAAATTTCGTCTAAAAGAACATATGAATTACGTCCGCAAACAAGAAACCAATAAATCGGCTATTTCTAAACATTGCTGGGAGGAAAATCATAATTTTAAATTTAATTCAGCTAAAATAATTTGCAGACCTAAATCCATTCATGAACTCGATTTCTTTGAAGCTTTTCATATTTATAAAAATTTTAAAAACCTTGTAAATTGTGATTTCGCTGTTCCCTATTTGTCTGATTGTTGGAAATTTTACATTCAGTCCACATTTCCTTAATTTTTCTACAGTTTACACAGCTACACATTCCTTAATTCCTATTGGCCACACTCCCCAACTCTTCCGTAATCCTATTGGTTGAACTAAATCCGGTCCCTCTCCTATATATATGAGCACTTCTCCAGATTCAGAATTCTTTTTGCACTGATGACGGTACGCTTTAGGCTACCGAAACAGCTGTATGCACCTCAATAATTTTTCTTTGGCGTTTCTGACGTAGTAGTTTATTCCTGTTTTAATATTCCAACGCCAAGTCTCCTGCTATTATTAGTATTAAATGTACTTTTTTTTTATATAGGAATTATTGCTAGCGCTCGACCAATTTTGCTGCCAACTGTAATAGTCATGAGGTTTATTTTTTATGTATAGTCACATTTTTTAGTTCAAGCTGAAATAATTATTGTTTTAGTACATTGTAAATAACATTCAGGGAAAACTACATTACCATTTTGTGATTCTCGAAGACGGATTCATATCGACTGATATGTGATTCTGCCATGCTTCATTTCCCCTCCCCCCATTTACGGGGAAAACCTCATCTTGTATAATGTTAAAGTGCTCTAAACTTGATACGTAAGATGGCGATTGCAAAAAATTATGTTCACTAAGCTTGAAGTAAAATCGTCCTATCTGTTTTATCATCATCTGTTCTATTTAGTCCACTTCAGTTTTAACCTAATTTTTCCATCAATCATTTTATTACAGTAATACAGAAGAATGTTTTGTGATGGACACAACACAGACATGCCAATTTTTAACGCTTGGGGATGCAAGGTAATTTATGCTATTTTAAATTAGGTAGCTATCAAAATTTACGAAAAGAGTTAAAATAAAATAAATAAGCGGCTTTTTTCTTATGTCATAAAGTTAAAACTTTCTTAAAAGAAATTCCGTGATAAATTTTTACAGTTAGTGGATGAGACATACAGTCGGCAGCAAAATTATGTAAGTGCTAGCAATAATTCGTATTTAAAAGAGGGGCACCTAATACTGTTTTGTTAGGTAAATATTTGTCGAGTTACAGTAGTGGCAAAATTATAAGGACAAGGGAAAACTCGTCAAATCTTGATTACAATTAATTAGAAAATTATGCAAGTTTTATTGCTGGAAACGAATGGTAAATGAAGCATTTTTGAATATTTTTTATTGAAATACGTGGAAAATTCGTTTTCATAAAATTTATTTTGGATTTGGACGAGCATATGACATGGTCAAAATTATAAGAAAAACTGTATTTGTGTGCTCTAAAAAGCAAATTTCGCATATTTTCTGCTTTGCACACGGCACTCCCAGATGTTATAAATGCTAGTAATCGAATAAGAACGTCGTATTTTATTTTTGCAGACATGCATTAGGTACTTAGACATGCACTAGGTAAAAGTGTAACTTAGACACATCATCTATTCATAAGACTTGCTGAAAAATTAAACCAGTATATATATAACGTGTGCAAGAAACCAACGCTGTTATTTATACCATTTTTTAATAGATAACATGTTAAAATGAACCTGAATAATATTGTTGTGAATTTGTAAATAAGAGTACTTATTTCTAGGTAAAATCTTTCAAAGAGGCTTAGTCAAGTTGTAAAATATTCTAGCTTGTTTTCGCGTTAAAATAGCTCATTTTCCGTTAAAAACACGTTAAAAAGCTTCACCAAAGCAGGTAAAGACTTTGGCGTCAAATTTGGCGAGTTTTTTGGCGACCTTAGAGAGAAAATTTTTATTATAGATATCTTAGATATCGAAGCTCTAACTTGATTATACTACGAGTTGCTGGGAAATTCTAGATTAATAGAAGAGTATATAAAGGATTTGGATTGCGACCGTGAGTCAGTTTTCTCGCCAACCGCTTTACGATAAAGTGCTCCTGACGTCTCGTGTTATAGTTGTTTGCAGCCCATTGCTGTGCATGTTAGTGCTATAATACAGTTTATCCAGTGAATTTAATGTTGTCAGCTGTAATTTAGGCTGTGTTTACTGGTGAAACCGAAGTTGATATTTGATTTATCGATTTGAGTACGTAATAATATGTATATCAGATATAAGGTTATTTAAGGAAAAAAAAGTGCATAGACAGTAGGGACCGGTAGACCAACAGAAGAAACGAATTAGTATATTTATTTTTCGACCTTGTAAAAATTACATTAATTTAAAAAAAAAGAAAAAAAAACTGATAAAATAAATTAAAATAGCATTGGTATATGTAAAATAATCTGTTGGAAAATTATTATTGTTATTATTATAATTTTTTTCAAACACATATAATTTTTAATTTTGCAATATTGAGGATGATAATTCGCTAAGGCAAAAATTCATACTATTTACAAAATGAAATTAATATATATAACAAAAATATTTTCGGAAGAAAATATACAATCATAGAAAGGAAAAAAAAAAAATTCTCGTCTAGCACTTTTTTCCTTGCTCTGGAAGCGTGATATTACACTGTTCACTATCTACCGGAAATCTGTGATTATGGAATCCTCTACAAGAAACGTGCTTAGAGAAATAAGGATTTTCCGGTCTCACGCAAAATACCGATTTTTGATGGCTAGATCCTAGTACGCAATGTCGAAATCACGTAAAAACCCATTTAGATCCGTATTTCAAAAGAACTATTATTTTGAAATGTAAGATTACTTTATGCATAAGTATATTTTCTGGCTATTTGAAATAGAATTAATAAATTTCATAAATCAATAATTATGAGATAAAAAAACTTTTTATATACCATGTTTTTAAATTTTCTGTCGAATCATAGCTATAGAACTACATTAGCACTTTATCAATGCGTATAAAATTTTTAAAGTGATAATGACGTCAAATTTTGTGAGAAGCATAACTTTTTACAATTTTTTAACGAACACGTTTAATTAATTGTATTTATTTTTATGTCGAAAGAAAATGAACTCGTAAATTGTTTTGGCAAAAATTAAATTTTAACTAATATTTTAATGGCTATTTTTAAAGCTATTAGAAGGTTATTATTCTCATATTTTAATTAATTAAAAGAAAAGTAATCAAAAATACGAAAATCGGGCTGCGAAATATTGTGTTGTCATTATCGGGTCTTGAGTTATCCTGAAAGTTTCAAATGTCTAGCTAGTAAGGCAGTTAGTTAAAAATCGATTTCAAGATTCGTACCGGAAAAATAAATAAGAATAGAAGTTAATAAAAACATGGTAATAAAAACTAGTTGGCATAGGTGGACTCTGCTCATTTCCCCATCATATTTATGTTCTCATAAATTTGCAGTGCGAAACATATTATAATCATGTTAAAAGATATGAGTTTGACCAAAGCTTGATACAGTGACAGAATCAAATCCCCGCCTAATAGGCTATCCACCGTTCACTTCCATATATTTATCTTATTCTAATCTATTAATTTATTTTATCAGGGTCAATTCCGTTGTTTAGTTTTCATGCTACTATTTCCAATGCAATAATCCTCAAAATTCATATTTATATGAAAAATTTACAATTTCGCTATGTTGATAAAATCGTAAATTACGAATGATTTACAAAATTTTCCTATTAGAATATTTGTATTCAATCATGTTCAAACGAATATCATAAATATAATTTTGAAATTGTCTAACGTATTTATGATCCTCAAAATGGAAGTTTATGCTCGATTTTGTCTTTTCTGGCATGTTAAGTAAAACGTAAATTCCAAATAACTTTAAATTGGAAAAATCATAGTCTATGATATTCATGCCAGTATCCAAAATAATATTTAAAAAGTGGTTTGACATCTTTACGATGAAAATATCCCTCAAGATTGACGTTTATGTGAAAGGTTGCTCTATTCTGCCATGTTAAGAAATTCGTAATTTTCCAATAACTTACGAAATTTTTATATTGGAAAATTCATAGTCATTAATATTCACGCCAGTGTTCTAAATAACATTTCAAAAGTAGTCTGACATCTTTACGATGAAAATATCTCTCAAAATTGACGTTTATGTGAAATTTTGCCGTATACTGCCATGTTAAGAAATTCGTAACTTTTCCAATAACTTGCGAAATTTTCAAAGTAGCATATTTAAAGTTACTGATGTTCATTCCGGCATCAAATTTGATATTTTAAAACTGGTCTGACATTTTTACAGTAAAAAGTTTCCATTTAATGCACGTTTAAGTGAATTTTTGTCCTATTCTCCCATGATAAGGAAATCGTAAATTTCGAAAAAATGCTAAAGTTTTTAAATTCGAATGTTGCAAATGAATAGGGTTTTTGCCAGTGTCGAAAGTAATATTTTAAAACTGATCTGACCTCTCTGCGACAATTTGTTCTTGAGATATCGTGTACACAGACTAACAAACTAACGGACTACCGGACTAACACACTAACACACTAACAGACACCCTACAGACAGACACTATACAAATTTTGTCATTTTCGGCTTCCTCACACCTGAAAACGTATAAAAAAGTCAAAAAACCGAGGTCGAAAATTTTCACGATTCCCTACGTTCCCCATATTTATAGTATGATGGGAAACTAATAAACAAATCTATTATATCTATATATACATAGTGGGTGATCAAATTAATATTATTATTATTATTATTTTACATTTTTTAGATTTTCTAAAAAAATACTGGACAAAATTACGCTGAACTTCAGACATCCAACCATACAACGAATATTTCTAAACTCACGTTTTCCATTATCGATTTAGTGACGAGTGCTATTAGGGGGCCAACTACAAATTGAAGAAAGCCATATAACACTACAACACTTAATCATATATTACTACGTAATCATATAACACTTCTTCTTGTACAGGTGCATCCAAAAAAAAAAAAAAAAAATTCAAATACAATACGGCTATTGGGGTGGGGGGGTGGAGGGGGGGGGGGAAATGCAGGTCAGTAGAGTTTAACATCTATAGGCTGCAGAAACTAAATAAAATTAATATAGATTTTTTGTATGCGTAAAAGCAGGTTTCATGTAGAATATGGTATGAAAATCAATCGTTATTTGTTTACAGGGCTACTCAAAAGAACTAGAATATATTGGGATAATACTTGGAAATTGATGGAAGTGTATTTCAGGTTGTAATAATTACAAAACTTTGAATGAACACCATAAATTGCAATAAACTCGCAACAATTATTTCGGGTCGAAAAAACACACGACCCTTCGTCGGGTGAAAAAAGTAGGCACGAGTGCTGCAGTTGCTGCTTTGACAGGAGCAACGCGTCCTTTTTTTTTTTACCCATTTCATATTCCACAAAACATTTTTAACTCAATTAAATGATTTAAATCAAAATATTTAAATTAAATTTTTTCATATTTGTGATCGATAGAATTATATAAAGCTTCTGTGTAATTTATTGTTGAAACATCTGTGAAATTTACAATATTAACATTTACATTTTTTATTCACTTTGTGCTTAAATATTTGTTTTTAAATTGTTTTGGAATTACTTTTATTTTAACCCAAAAAGATTTGAATTAAAAAATTAGTTAAAAAATATTCACAGGTTGATAATTTTCTAAAGTATTTTAAAGAAAAATATTATAACATACTATTACTTTTTCAAATTGGGTCAGTATATTTTAACAAAAACTTGAATGAAATTTATAAAGTATGAAAACCAAATAAAATAATTCTGTGAATTTATATTTGATGTCTCAAAACCTTTGTAAAAATTTCATTTTTAATTTTAATTGATGTATAAATGGATACATTTGAAATAAAAAAAAACGATTTTGTTTTAAATTTTTCTTTTCTTTCATTATCTATATATATATATATATATTTAATAGGAGTGCAAATTACAAGTTAAAACTTTTTAAGAAACATTTGAACATTTGTAATTTGAACCATAATTTCAAATATTTTTCTTGAAAAACAATGTTAATGAAATTTAACCAGTTAAAAAATGAAATTTCAAATGTAATAAAAACCTCATACTTATTTAATCTTTCTTTGCATATCATTTCATCTGTGTTGTCTAGTTTTCTCTGTTGTCATTTTTGCTATTTCTCTCTCTCTCTCTCTCTCTCTCTCTCTCTCTAATTTTTTTTTTTTTTTTTTATGAAGCTCTCTTTTTTACGTTATTGTTTCTCAAGTTCTCTAAGTAAAACAAAGTATATTTTTCTGTTACATTTCATATATCTTACTTAAAATTTTTATTCATGTTTGTAATTCAACCACGAGTTCTGTTCATTTATTTTAATTTTAAACCTATATTTAATATGCTAGTTTCTATATCTTTTGTAAACTAAAACGTGCCAGATCACTTATAAAGTCAAAAGAATTAATTGTTGAATCGCAACTAATACCTCAGTTCTCTATAATTCGTAAAATATCCAAACAAGAATTAAGTTAATCTTTGACTATCTTAACAAAGCTCTGCATTCATTTTAAAGACTACTTTTTCTTTTTCTTTTTTTTTTTCATTTTTTCCTGACCAAAAAATTTATTTATAAACTAATACCTTAAAACCATATAAAACCTTAATTATCTCTGTTCAAATTTAGCTCATATTTTTTAAGAAAATTTAATCACAAACACAAAACAAAACCGTGCAGTAGAAAACAAAAAAACTAAATGCAGCCTCTAAAGCTAGACGCCCTAATAAAACGTAGATGGTGAAAACTTGTCCGGACATCAAATACATTTTATCAGAACAAGTTTTCATTAAAACTTGAGATGAGGGTTGATTAATACGGTATCTTTCAACCTATTAACAAAAGCCTTTGGCACGCGACAAGGTCTCTCGTTTAAGTGGGTAGATAGGCTGACAAAGGATTTCAGGGATGGCTCTATTAAGCCCAGAATGACTGTCGAAACCAGCTGTGCCACTCGAGTGCCCGCTCTGTTGTTTCATTAGCGATTCTTGATAAATCTTACCGAGAGCTACCTCCCGTCGAGGAAAAAAAAATCCATTGTCATTGTTAGTGGTTTTCAATATTTGCTCACCCAAGTATTTTTACACCAGAACTTTAACAATTTTTATTTTATATTTATTTATTTATTTTTTAAATATAGGTTCCAAAATATCACAACTCGAGCGCCTAATCAATGCAATGACAGATTATTTAGATGCCTTCTTCAGAAATGAGTACCCTCTTTATTTCATCGCTTATTTGGGCATTGTGAGTAAATAGAGTTTATTAACTAATAAAATGATTATTATCAAATCTAAAAAGAAATATTTAAAAATATGAGCTGACACATTTATATATATATATATATATATATATAGGGTAAGTGAACCAGCAATTGACACTTTTAGAGTAATATCTGATGTTTTTAATGTTCTGGTCATCAGAAAATATTTTTAGGAATCTTAAGTTAATACATATGGCATGAAAGACATTCAGAACCACATATATGTTAAAATATATACATTTGATAACAATAATTATTATTATTATTATTATATTTTTTTAATGAATTTTTATTTGACATCCACTCAATGTTCCAGTAATTGACACTGCCAGTTTTTCCTTTTATCAGTAATTGGCACCCTATGTTCCAGTGTTTGACACTGCTAGTTATTCATTTTACCAGTTGTTAATACCCTATGCTCCAGTGTTTGACATAAAATGTTAAAATTATTATATGTAAAATATATGATTTTATTATTTTTCTTATTTATTAATTATTTCGGGATATATGTCAATTACTGAAGCATGCCAATCACTGAGCACCTACCCTATTTCAAAAATAAAAAACTTAAAGCTTAAAATTTTTTATTTATTTATTGGTTCCATAATGCTGTTGCTTTCAAACAACAGCTTTGAGTGATAACCAATTTTATTGATCATGTGGAATATGTATATCTGCCATTCCGTATAAAAGTGGACAATGGGGTAGGGGGTGGGGGGTGGAATAGTTACAGATTTCTTGCATAATCAACCTTGTTCAAGAAATATTGTAAATTATTAATTAACGCATGGATTTGTGGACCACAGATATTACAGACTGTGGTATATAAATAACGTTTTCGTCTCCTACGCAGACGGCTTTGATTCGATTCATGGTTGGACAAATGTGACTATTTTATTTCATATTCATTATTTTCATGCAAATTTATATTACTTTGTAGTGTAAAATTGTATGGTTTCTTTCATTCTTTTTTTTTTTTTTTTTTTTTTTTTTTTTTTTAAGTATGGAGGTCTATTAATCTCAATCTACGGATAGAACGTTGTTGCCAGTTTTACGGTGGCTGTACATTTATCGAAATTTAAAATTTATGGAAAATATAATTGAATAATTTGAAATCGGTGTTATAATTTGAAGAAATATAAAAAACTAATAGTCCTCCGTACTAAACTAAATTCTACTTTTGCCGAAATTTCATCAAAATCTTTTTTTTTTTTTTTTTTTTTTTACAATGCACATTAAAAATCCGATCACATTTACAATATGCTTAGAATTTTCTGCATGTTGGCGAATTTCTTCACTTGCACGTTGTAGTATAACATTTTTTTCTAAACAGTGATTTTAAAACTGTGATCTTTTACAAGATGAACTTTTTCTAAGTGATAACATATTACTTGTCACTGATACACAGCGTTTCTACATTTTTACATGCGTTTTATTATTGTTTCACCATTGTTTCGAAACACTAATTTTTTTTTTTTTAATAATAATATTATAAAATTAGAAATTCGTTTCAAGAAAAATTGTTCAAGAAAAATTCGTTTTACAAATAGTGATGGCAGAATAATAAAGCACACACGTAAAAATATAGGAAAGCCCCTACATCCTTTTCTTGCCATAACATCATCAAGCCCTCTACCCCCCCCCCCCCCCCCCGCCCCTGTTCAGAAAAAAATGGGGTCTGTAGCATGTATGTATATATTGTGATAGCGGTCGCCAGAAAACATTCGATCAATTTAAATTTTAAACAAATACATGGAATTACCTGTATAAATTTTGTGCGTGTATAGCGTACCGATGAATTGTGTATATAGCATTGTGGCTGAGACACACGTACGCCGCACTAAATAATTTCCATGTGGTGTATGGACGGAATTCATATTTTTTCCATATTAACATATCTATAATACATTCATGAGTATGGAATTAACATGCAATATTCACCCACTAAAATTCCTCAAAAAGAACAAAACTTTAATCTTTCTTTTACTAGGTGCTTCTTACAATATACTAAAGTAATATATTATTTCAATTTGAAATTAAAAAAAAAAATTGTATTTAAAATTAGCTCTCATGACTGTAATACTTAAAAAACATGCCTTCATACTTAAAAAACCACAGACTAAGGAATTACCTAGACCTGGCAAGACGACTATCTTGTACGGGGGAAAAGTGAAGTAACTGAGGTGCTTGTACTAATATGGCTGCTCAGTTACAGTTGAGACTTCCCTTTTAGAACTGTCTTGCCGGGTCTAGTTTAGGCTGACCAGATCATAATAGAGAAGCGTTAAAAAATGCTACAATTATTCAATTACGTAAACATTTTTTCATTCTTAATAAATAAGGACTAAAAATAAATTATTATTGATTAATAATTTACTTTCTACGATTTTTTTAAACTTAGGTAGGTAGGTAGGTTGGGTTTAATGTCGCACCAGTACTGCGTTATGGGTAATTGACAATGGTCTGGGACGCACCGCTAGGAATGGTCCAGAGACATTTCAGCTCAGTGGTCTGTGGTTTTGCTTGTACCAATATGGCGGCTCGGTTACAGTTGAGACTTCACTTTTAGAACCGCCTGGCCGGGTCTAAGTGTTTCCTTAGTCTGTGTAAAAAACAAGCTAATAATTTATAATGATTATGCACTTTTGAGTTTTAAGTTTACTATCGATAAGATAACTGCTCAGTGAACGAAAAAATAAGCATCAGTCGAATAAAAAAAAAAAAAAAAAAAAAAAAAAAAAATTATCTCAGTGTTAAAATACTTGAAAATATTGTTTCTGCAGAAAATTGTATACATAGTATTAATAATTAATTTTCAGTGCTTCAATTAAAAATTCTGTTACTGTATGTAATGAGTTTGTAGATAAGGAATGTATATTTTTCATAGTTTTATTTTCGTATTGGTTTAAAGAAAGAAATATTTAATTGGAAGGGGAGGCATACAGAAACATATTTTGTTATTAAACAAGTTCTTATGCATACACTGTAAAACATATGTCCTATTTGCTGCCAGAAATTCTCTATATTTTGAGAAAATACGTTCTGACAACGTAATTTTTTCGTTAATTATGCGTATTTTCTCAAATTACAGAGAATTTCTAGCAGTAAATGTACTGTAAAAAATATGTCCTATATTGCTACCAGAAATTCTCTGTAATTCGAGAAAATACGTTCTTACAACGTAATTTTTTCGTAAATTACGCGTATTTTCTCAAATTACAGAGAATTTCTAGCAGCAAGTATACTGTAAAAAATGTGTCCTATTTGCTACCAGAAATTCTCTGTAATTCGAGGGAATACGTTCTTGCAACGTAATTTTTTCGTAAATTACGCGTATTTTCTCAAATTACAGAGAATTTCTGGCAGCAAATAGGACATATTTTTTACAGTGTCTGTATATGCGTATAAAATATAATAATAGAATACAGAATAGGATAAAAATGACTATATAGTGAATAATAATAAATATGAATAGTTGACAACTCTCAAGATTTTTTTAATAGTAATATTTTTTTTAACAAGCCTTTTATTGATAACGATCATTGATAGCAATTTATCCACTTTTAAGGCGTTATGTAGTCCAGTTTTATTGTAGGCTATTTCATGTTTTAATTAGAACAGTGCATTTAGCGATCCCTTAATAAAATATCAAATTTTTTAAACAGAAAAATTCAGTAATCGTTTGCAGAGACTTCAAAAGAAAATCACTGCAATTGATTAATGATTTTTTCTTATTAAAAAGATGATATTTGAATAAGGAATCGCTAAATACCCTGATGGTATACTTTATGTTGATTTTTCTAAATTACTTCATCTCCAAATTCTTATGTACTTATACTGTCAAAAAAAGTCCTGTTTGCTGCCAGAAATTTTCTGTAATTCAGAAAAATACGTTCGATCAACGTAAAAATTACGTTGATAGCACGTATTTTTCTGAATTACAGAAAATTTCTGGCAGCAAACAGGACTTTTTTTTTTTTTTTTTTTTTTTTTTTTTTTTTTTTTTGACAGTGTACTGTCATTCACTACGGTATGTTTGTGAATCTCAAGATAAAAAAAAAATGCGCCTCCATTTTAAGGTAAATATAAGCTTTTTCTTTTGTCTCTCCGTGCCTGAGGTAGTTAGAGCGCCATGTTAGTAACGCGGTGGTCGAGCGTTCGATGTTCCGCAGTGTTAATTTTTGCAGATAATTAGTAGAAAAGATGTCAGTTGATAAAAGAAAATTTTTCGTTTACTACACAGTATCCTAAGAATTTTTGAAGAGTTTTTTTAAGAAGCCTTTTTTTTTATGTTCGAATGCTGACATTTAAGGCAAAATTTTAGTATTCAAACATAAAAATGTTTTATAAAATTAACTCATTGATAAATTCACAAAGTAGTACACAAACATATTAAAAATACTTTTTAAAACTCAAAATTAAAAAAATTGTTGTCAGGGAGCAACATTGTATGCATATTTTTATAGTTCTAAAACAATTATGCAGTTATTTACAGAAAAAAAATATATGCATATTTACGTTTGTAATGACCGATAGATGGCACAACCAGAACAATAACTAATGACCAATCATAGCAATCCATCGATCAATGGATCAAATGCCTCGGAAATTTTTTTTGAAACTGGGTCAGGCGTGTATCGAATCTTCGACTGCCTTACCGCCTAGACTTCCGAGGTTTATAAAAAAGTATAAATTCTTTTACGCTGAAATTTATCATTTCACCTTAATATAAAAAAATTTTGCAAAATCATAACTTCGAAAAGATTTATGTGGAATAAGAATTACACATAAATTAAGAGGTGTACATTAAGAATTTAGATTTTAAAAGTTTTTTTAAATAGATTATTTTTTATTTGTGTCATTTTTATTGAGGGAGTAAGATATAGTATTTATTTTTTACTATTTTTTCAAAACTTTCAAAATCAAGGTTTAAAATTAATAAAAATCTTTTATTATATTAAAACTTTCTTATATATATATATATATATATATATATATATGTGTGTGTGTGTGTGTGTGTGTGTGTGTACGAGACCTAAGAGTTTACACCTATAATGACTTTGAATTCCAACCAAGTTATATAATTTTAACCCTTTGTATCCCACCGGAACTTTAAAGTCCCATCAGAAAAATTCCTCAATATAGCCTAAATTTACTACAGGATTTCGTTGGGATTACAGGATTACAATACTACAGGATTTCATTTACATTTACTACAGGATTTCATTGAGGTATTTCTCATGCATAAAGAAATATAATAAAAAAAAGTTTCAAACTATTTTTCCAGAAATAAGGAAATTTGAGATATAAAGGGTTAATTGAAGTAATTGTTTCAGATATTTTTTTATTTTATTTTTTAATGTTTGTAATTTGTATTTTAATTAATTGTAACATGGATTTCTTTCAAAATTTTGATAATTTTATTTATTGAAAAGTTATGATTAAAATAGCATTATTAGTAATATTAAATACAAATAAACACCTCCTACAAGGAAACATTCAAAAGGTGTCGTCTTCAAAAAATATTGAAAAATATATATATATGTGATTCTACTCTTCATAAAAGACCAGAAAGTGAAAAAATTATCGGCTGAAATAAATTACAGCGAGCACAAAAAATTATCAAAATTAAGCATATTTTTCGATTTCACATTGTTAGGCGATTGATTTTGAGTATTTGACGGAGAAACAAAACACGGTTCTGTTCGTACACGGCAACCTCGATGCTAGCGAACCGAGCGCTAAATCGCTAAATATGCTTAATTTTGATAATGTTTTGTGGTCGCTGTAATTAATTTCAGACGATAATTTTTTCACTTCCTGGTGTTTTATGAAGAGTAGAATCACATTTTTTTTTTCAATATGTTTTGAAGACGTCACCTTTTGAACGTTTCCTTGTTAGTAGTTTTGTTAACTATGTTCATTCTTACTCAGCCATCACTCCTATTTTCAAAAAATTATTTATTTATTTATTTTCATTTTTTTTATTTTTTCCCCTTTGTAATATATTTATGACTAAATGTAAGATTTATTGCTTTACGGATGCAAAAATTTGGAAATGAAAGGGTTAAAGTAATTATATCAGTTTATGTTTATGTTTAAATAAATAAACATAAAGTTTATGAACAATAAAAATAAATTGTAATGCTTTCGTAAATATTAATAATAATAACAAAAAGGAGAAAAGAAAAAAATGTCTTCAGTATCTTTCCAGTAGTTTTATTTTCGTTATTAGAAGCATGCTTTATTTTAATCATAAATTTATAACATTTTTATTTGTATTCGAATGTGTTAATGTACGTAAGTAAATATGCTTATATGCTTTGGAATAGGCAGCATAATACGGGGGGGGGGGCATATTTCCCTCTAATTATAAAGTATGTAAAAGCTATTTCTGTTATAAGTAACACATTAATGCAACAGAAGAAATATTAAATACCAAAAAATAAAAATGCAATTAATTTTGGAAATTTAAAATAACATGCACTAAGATATAGAAATGTAAAAAATGAATAGAAATGCGTTCTACATTTTCTGTACGTTTTGATGAAATAGTTTTAAATACAGAGTAAAAATGTATAATTTTTCATATGCAGAATTTTCAAGTTTAATGGTTTTTTACGTAACTTTTAATTTTTTTCAATGCCTATTTATTATTCTGTTATACTCATTTGGTGATTTTGTAGATCATTTACAAAGAATATGCATTTTTATAATTTGTTATATTTTACAATTTTTCATTTACAGAAATATTCCTAATTTCTGTTTATCTTTCGAAACTTATTTACCTAACAACTGAAACTTTATCAAAATAACTATACAGATAATTAATTGTTTACTAAAGTAAATATCTTTAATGAAAAGACACGTTTTTATATATTATCATGAATTTTAAATAAAAGGAATTATAATCTTAGTTTTTTTTATTATGATTATTATTACTTTACGTTTGAATCTTAAATATTTCACTATATATATTTTTTTTAAATAAAAATTACATTTAAAAAAACCAATCTGTTTAAAGACATATCTTTATAAATAATAACCAAAGCGTGATTATATTTGAACTTCATATACGTATATATATATATCAATGGAAATATTTATTTATTTATAACGCACTTTGTAATAAAGTGTTAATGAAAGACTACAAATGTGTTTACCTCCCATTAAATAAGAACTCTAGATGCGAAGGTACCAATTTATTTAATAGTTAAAAATTATTTTCATATTTTCTATTTACATAATTCATCAATGTCACTTGAGAGTTTTAATTATTTGTTTTGCATTTATGACATGTAAGAAATAAATGTTAAAAATCTGTTCAGTTTATTTTTTCGAAGTGTTTTCAACGGAAATATTAAAAAAAAAAAAAACTTTCTTGAGCGTATATTATTCTTTAATGTAACTACTATAATTTAAAGATAGTGTTTGTATTCAGTGTTAGAAGCATTTTTGTGTAAAAAATAAAATATTTTTTCAAAAAAAAAAAAAAAAAAAACTCATTTTGTAAATATAATCTAAAAGTTTTAAATATTAATATCATTTCTGGGGAAATTAAAGTATATATATATAATATATGTATATAATTTTATTCATATGAATGCATTTAAAGATTTTTATTTTTATTTTATTTATTTATTTATTTTTATATAAGAAAACATGGACGAATTAGATATTTAAAATAAAATAACAAAATTAATTATTCTGATTTTTTGTGAGGTATAATAAAAATGCTTTACAAAACTCTAATGTAATTTAAAAATAAACATGAAATGTAATAAAAGAATAATTTATTTAAATAACAATAAAAGATGTCGTATTAGGTTATATATATATATATATATATATATATATATATATACAAAAAAAAAAAAAAAAAAAAAAAAAAGAAAGAAAAAAGAAAGAAAAAAGAAAGAAAGAAAGAAAGAAAAGAAAAGAAAGCAGATTACGCATGAATATAAAATGTTTAAAAATGTGCCAAGCTTATTACATATTTCTTTATTTAAGAAATTTAAAAAGACTACCTTTTTGTTTCTTATTTTTATTATTTTTTATGTTTTAACTGCTATAAATAATTTTAGATGGAGCTCTAAAGTAAATATATAAACCTATTTTTTACATTTTCTTTAATATATTTATTATTTAAAGTGTTAAAAATTTCAAACTTGAACCACTATATGGAGTAAAGTTATAAGCAATACCCTAATACGGTTCAACCTCATTTTTAAGTTTTCTACTTCTTGCGATTGAATTTAAGTTGCACCAAAACTTGGAGCTACCCTACATCCACTCACAAGGGAAGTATGAATCAGTAAAATTCCTATTGTAAATAAACCAAGCTTAAATTAAAGAACGCGATCGAAAACATAGGATAAAGTTCAAATTTTGTGCAACAACTCACCCAGGGGACAAGATAAGACACTAGAAAATTTAGCCCCTTTTATCAAAATCAACGAAATATAAAACTAAAGATCAAGAAAGTATGGCGCAGTGCCAGAATGTTTGGTTTCAGACTAGTAGGTCTTCAGTTCATTCCCCGTCTCGGTCGATTTTTTTTTTTTTTTTTTTTTTTTTTTACATTATACCAATATTTGGTTCAACATAATTTACCAAATCATGGTAAAAGGTTAAACCATCGGGTGGTTAAAACTACTTCAGTACCAAGTTTTGGTTCAAACTAACAAAAACTTTTTAACAGATGTGAGGTTTGCGTTGACGCAGACCCCATCTTAATTAACTTAAGTGTTAGGTATAAGAAGCACAAAGACTCGGGTATATAAAATAAAACTAAGAGTCTATTCAACTAGAAAAATAGGAGAATTTGTCTGAATTATGTAGCTCAGTCAGCAGAATTAAATATTTTAGCAAATAAATATAATAACTAATTTAGGTAATTTGAAATATCTCGCCCAGAACATAGTAGAAGTCATAGAGACGGGTGCCTTTTAGATACCGTGATAGAGACGGACCTTTACTTAGATACCGTGACTTTCAAATAGATCAGCGGATTCCCGGCTGAATGAATTTTCCATTCACGAATACTCGCACTAAAACACAGCAACACTCATTAAACTACTTAACTTAAGTGCAACTCAATCTCCTCTATCGAAATATAACCTTCTCCAGGCTCTAAGCCTTAAACTTGTCGTAGACAGACCTCAGACAAGACTCCACAACACCACCACCTTTACGAAAATCATCTCCATCTTATACCACTTTACACCAACTTCCCTTCTCTTCATTTCAACCAAACTCTTAGAATCGCTTCCTATTCGTGTACACCTCGGAACTTAATTCCTTCGTTGCAGCACCATGTCGACACAAAACTAATCCGACCTAAAATTTCGCCGAGCCACTGGCGCCGATGCGATTTAACTATCCCAGCTGAATACTTTGCTGGATCCAGCTTAATTTTAAACAAACTGTGGTGACTTACCATCACGACGTCACACAGTGTACATTTAATGATACCGTAAATCCAACTAAATATTAAATGCCACAAATTAAAAATTCAATTGCTTTTGAAAATTAAAATATTACGCATTAGAATGAGAAAATAAGATAGAGGGGAAACAAATTCAGTCTTTTTTAAGATACTACTCTCTTTTATTTTTAAATTATTTTTAGAAAGGCGTTTTACGACATTGTCTGTGCATTTTGATTAACTACTTTTAAATTTAAAATAAAAATACTTCAAATTACAAGTAAAATATTTTAAAATTTAATATTTTTTAGACAACTTTATTTTTAACTTCTGCATCTATTCGCTGTATTTTTATTATATTTTAAAACACTGTACATATAATTAGCTGTTTTCTGAAGTAAATATCTTTAGCTTAAAAACGTATTTGCGTAACATTTCATTTATTCTATACAAAAGCTTTGCAAACATGGTCTATTTTTACGACTGAGTCTAAGATAATGTTTCCATCTTTATTCTTTTTAAATAAAAATTACATTTAAATAAAAATAGCTATTTAAAATTCGCATTTCATAACTAATATTCAAATCATATTTATTTTTCTAAAATATTTTTTGTAACACAAGTTACATTAAAACGAAGAAAACTTTTAAATTTATTCACCATTCATTAAATAAGAGCTCTAGATGAAAAGGTACCAATTTACTTAAAAATTGAAAAAAATAATTTTATTTTTATATTTACATCATTCATCAATTTCACTGGAGAGTTTCAAATTATTCATTTTACAATTACGGTTAGTAGAAAATAAATATGTACTCAAATAAATAAATTTCATTTTTTTTTTTTTTTTTTTTTTTTTTTTTTTCCGTAATGCAGATAGTTTTAATGGAAAAATTTTTTATAAACTTTTTTGAGCATCTGTTATTTTTTAATATAACTACTATAAGCTGAAAAACTTTTTTGTATTCAAAAATGCTACTGCACTTTTATGTAAAAATAAATATATTTTTACTTTAAAATCAAAAATAATCATTTTCTTATGTATAATCTAAATAATTTATCAAAACAGATAATAAAATACCATATATAAATAACCTTATTCACAAAAATACATTAATAGTCATTTTTTTTTTAAAGAAATAATTGAAAGAAAAACAAATAGATTAAATTTTTTAAATATCATTAATTAAGAAGATTATAATTTCATCTTTAGACTCTTATTTTTAAGTGATTATTGGACTTATTTTTTTATGATTTGGAATTTAAAATAAAAAATTAATCATTTTATTACCTATAATCTAAAAATAATTTAAATAATTAATTTACATTCTAATGAAATTATATATCTATATATATACAACAAACTTGTAGAAGGCAAGAAAACATATTATAAAATGCTATATATCAATAATCTTATTCATATAAGTACATTTCTAGTCCCTTTCTTAGGGGAGAATGGAAAAAAAAATAAATAGATTAAATATTTTAAATAGCATTAATTAAGAAGATCATAATTTTATCTTTAGACTTATTTTGTGTTTGAGAGAGAGAGATTAAAAATTTTATTGCTACAAAACATTAATGTAAACACAAAATAAATTAAAAAACTAATAAAATGAATACTTAATTTAAATAAAAATAATTATTATTTTATTATTATATATAGAGAGAGAGATTACGTATGAATACAAAATGCCTGATTGTATTAAATCTGTAAAATATTTTTCCAATGATTTTAAAAACATGATCTTTTCTTTCTTTGTATATAATTTTAATTGGTGAAAATATTTTTAATGGAGATTTTTTTAAAGTTATATGAATTTATTTTTAAATATTTTTTATGCATTCAGCGTTTACACATATTTGTTACTTATTTAACTTCAATTAAAAATATTAATCTTTGGATATTAGTAGCCAAAATATGTGTTAACATTAAATAGTACATATGAGTGTTTACACATGAGTGCTAATAAATATATATTTATTATTTGAACTTAACACTAATATATATGTGTATATTTATTATTTAGTTATATGAATATTATTTAGAAAATATATTTTTAAGAATGGAAGATTAAAAATAATTTCTTGTTGAATTTAAGAAAATTTAGATTTTTTTTTTTTTTTTTTTTTTTTTTTTTTTTTTAAGTAGCAAAATTTCTTTTTCAATCAAGCAGTTTTTAAATTATGAACTTCATTGGCTAAAACATAAAACTGAGAACAAAGTAAAAACAAACTGATTAAGGTAAAACTATAGTATATTGATTATATTAGATTACATTTATAATATATTAGTATCAGTAACTGTTACATTGGCCCAATTACGGAGAAGTTCTAAATGGTAATAATTATATGAATAATTTTCTAGGATTTTTCATAACATAGGATAAGGATTTCTGGATAAGGACTGTCCACGAATTTCGTGCATATTGCAACCCTAAGATAGGCTGCCCAGATCAAAATACCTTTATAATAGAGAAGCATTAAAAATTTCTACAATTATGAAATTATGGATGTATTTTTTCATTCCTAATAAATAAGGACTAAAAATAAAGTGTTATTGATTAATAATTTAGTTCCTACAATTTTTTAAAACTTAGAAAAAATGCCTTCAAAAAAAATAAAAAAAATTCGTCCCCATTTGACCCCAGAAAATGGGGACGTTTGTCAGTATACCCTAAGACTATAGTGATCATATTAGAGTACCTTTATAATATATTACTGTTAATAACTATTACATTTACCCGGTTATAGAAGTGTAGTTTATGTTAAGCAGTGAAGTCTGAATGGTAATAATTATGATAGATGATTTCCTTGCTACCATTTTTTAAAACTTACGAAAACAATTTCTATATATGGAATATCCTCAAGTTTCGAGAATATATGATCACCTCAGATAAAACCGAAATAATTGGGATTTCCAGTTTTTTCTTGTCACCTTTCTTTAAATGAAATTGACACCCCTGCAGGTTTCCTATAAAAGCTTATCTTTCCATTTAATATTTATAAATTGAACTACATTAGGTTTGTTAAATAAAATATATATTCAGGCAACAATTTTTATGATTATACATATGTGTGTATATATATATATATATATATATATATATATATATATATTATAAATTTAAAAACCTCGAATTACGTTTCCTGAGATTGCATTTTTTCATGAATTCATGATCTTCAACATGTTTCAAATATATATATATATGTGTGTGTGTGTGTGTGTAAAAATATATCTGTCTATATATTTAAAAATGTACAAAAAAATATTTATATATATATATTTGTTTTGTTATAAACATATTGCAAAATCCATCCCTAACTCTTTTAAGTATGTTCTATGAAGCATTCAAAGGGAAAACAAAATATATAGTAAGTCTTTTTAGTTCCCCATCATATGGGTAACTTAGGTAATCATGAAAATTTTCGACCTCAGTTTTTTTTTTAATTTTTTACACGTTTTCAGGTGTGAGAAATCCAAAAATATCAAAATGGGTATGGTATCCGTCTGTAGGGGGTCTGTTAGTTTCTTAATTCGTTAGAGTGTCAGTCCGTTAGTCCGTTAGTGTGTTAATATGTTAGTCTGTGTCCCCAATATCTCACGAAAAAATGATCGCTGAGAGGTCGAACCAGTTTTAAAGTATTAGTTATGACATTGGCAAGAACCCTATTCATTCGCAGCATTCTAATTAAAAAACTTCCTAAGTTATTCAAAATTTACGATTTTCTTAACATGGGAGAATAGGGCAAAATTTCACTTAAACGTGTATGAAAAGAAATATTTTCATCGTAAAGATGTGAGAAAAGCTTTTAAATATCAGTTTTGATGCCAGGATAAACATTATTAACTAGAAACATACTACTTTGAAAATTTCGCAAATCATTCGAAATTTACGAATTTCTTAACATGGCAGAATACAGCAAAAATTCGCATAAATGACCCTTTTGAGGGATATTTTCATCGTAAAGTTGTCAGACTACTTTTAAAATATTATATAAGAAGCTGGTATAAACTCCCTTAACTATGAATTTTCCAATTTAAAAATTTCGTAAGTTGCTGAAAATTTACGATTTACATAATATGGCGGAATGAGGAAAGTTTCGCATAAACGTCCACTTTGAGAAATATTTTCATCGTAAAGATGTCAGAACACTTTTAAGATATCATTTAAGATACTGGTATAAACTTCCCTGACTATGAATTTTTTAGAATAAGATAAATATATCGCAGTGAACAGTGGGTAGCCTATTAGGCGGGGATTTTGTTTTGTCACTGTGTCAAGCGTATGGTCAAATTCATTTCTCTTAACATAAATATAATATGTTTTGTACTCGAAATTTATGAGACTATACTTATGATGGGGAGCTGAGCAGAGTCCACCAATGCCAACTAGTCTTAAATATTTGTAGAAGTTTCAGCATTTTCAAGAACATGAATTCGTGATAAAATGGAAATTGAGAAAACGCAAATTAAAGATTACAAATCTGTATAAAATATATCAAGAACACTAAAAATTGTTGCCTGAATATACATGTTATTGAATAAAAGTTTCATAGTTCAAATTACAAATATTAACCTGTTAACGCTCGAATTAATTTTGCAAAATATATTTTCATAAATATATCACTTCTAAATTAAGATAGATAACTGACAATAAAATATATTAAATTAAACAATGATAGTACAAAGTCTATCCTCGTTTGAGGACGTTTGGTATTCTAACGAAAAAACTTCGAGATAACAGATTAATTTCATATTACATGTTGATAAAGACCTAAAAGTACAGTCGGTAATAAAAGTCTCCGAACATTATTAAAAATCCCTATATAGAAAAAGTACACTTAATACAATTTTGTTAAAGAAATCCTTGTCGAACCCTGTTTTTAGACTGACTAAGAACAGGATTCGACAAGGATTTATTTAACAAAACTGCATTAAGTGTACTTTTTTTAACACGCTTTTATTAGCTTCACCTGTATGTATGTTTGTATGTATGCTTGTATGTATGCTTGTATGTATCCGCTCTGGGAGCAAACAAAAAATCTATATTGTAAAAAAAGACTTTCCCTACGTGAACGCTGTGGCTGTGAGGTAAAGCTCTGCGCTACGACCCTAAAGGTCTAGCGTTCGAGCCCAGTCAGGGGAGATTTTTTAAAAATGGTTTTTGTTTAATTCTAAATTATTTTAATTAAAGATTTAAATGTATGTAAATATTATGGTGTGTCACTTACACGATTTTCTCTTACCCTGCATTTTAATACTAAGATAGATATTTTGTGCATTTAATTCACATTTCTATAAAAGCGTGTTCTTTAATTTTTTAAAACTATAATATTATTATATAGAAATTTTTGCTAGTGTTCGGAGTTTTTTGTTACCGACTGTAAATTATTATAATAAATATTATTATTCAACTTGACTTAAGTTGGTATACCTGTGCAAAAAACAAATTTATATGCGATGAATGAAAAATCATAAAATAACTATCCAAATTATGTAATTATAATTAATAGCCGGCACGTGAAATTTCGAAAAGTCCTTTAGAGAAATACTATAAACTCATAGTTGCCAATATTTTAATTTATTCCGGAGTAATTTTAGCCCCGCCTCTATTTCGTACCACTTATTTTTTAAAAGTAATTTTTTCTTATTTTATCGAAGTTATGTATTGAAGAAATTTTTTCTATAAATAAAGTGGTTCGAAATAAAGGCGGGGCTAAAAGTACTCCGGAATAAATTAAAATATTGGCAGCTATGTAAACTGTCATTAAAAAGCACACATCATTCCAAGAAACCACCAAAAATATGCGTGAAATTTTATTAACTTTCATTAAATGAGGACACTGGGCACTAATGGGTTGATGTAAATATAGGTTTTTATATGAAACCTTCAGCAGTCTCATGTGAAAAGTGCCAAATTCCCTTAAATACTGCTAACGGTTTTCTTTTTTTAGTATTTTCTTACAGCGCCGTCATACATAAAACATAGCTGCCAATATTTTAATTTATTCCGGAGTACTTTTAGCCCCGCCTCTATTTCGTACCACTTTATTTACAGAAAAAAAAATTCTTCAATATATAACTTTGATAAAATAAGAAAAAATTTCTTTTTAAAAAATAAGTGGTACGAAATAGAGGCGGGGTTAAATTTACTCCGGAAAAATTTAAAATATTGGCAGTTATTCATAAATGCTACTACATTCCTTTTCAAGTTTTCTAACATATTTTATTCGCAATAATGAAAGGCGAGACCACAAAAAGGTGTATATAATTTTAAAACCCATTTCATTTCGCACGGAAGGAAAAAAAAAATTCTTGACTAAGTATTGATATTGATAAATTATATTTAAATATTGTTGCTGGTTTCTAAAAGAAAAATACAAAAACCTTTTTCAGTAAAAAAAAAAAAAAAAAAAAAAAAAAAAAGTAACTTCATCCTAATAAAAGCTATGCATCTTCATAAGAGGTTTTTGTTAATTCCCATGTGGCAAAGGAAGTATTTCAACGCAAAACACATTATGAGCATTTGTAAAGAAACTCAATGCAAAAGAGAGATTTAAAGAAAAGTTATCTAGAAGTTCCAATGCTTTTTACTTGATTGAAAGTAACGATACATAAGATTCTAAGCATGTTCTTTGCACACTTGTAAATGGTTCTTTTGCTCTTTTACTTTTCATATTATTTCTTTCAACTGATGTTACCATGTACTGTTTTAAAATAAGAGAAGTCGTATTTTTACACTTGTGAATTGCAGTATTATCCTAGAGAGTATCAACGTTCAAAGAAATTTTTCTCGATTATCAGTGCTGCGTTTCGTTTGCGAACATTGAGCGATTAAATAATTTTTTTTAATACTGGGAACCGCATTTATTACATTATCTTATAAATGTAAGATGTCTCAAATAATGTATTAGAATGAAAATATATTATTATTTATAGACAGAGTAAGTTTGTCTATATTTTATTAAAATAGATTACTGTGTGTGGTATAATCGTACTTTATTGCTATATAAAAGGGTTTACCTACTATTGATTATTCCAAATCTATATATTAATAAGTAAACATGAAATTTGTCACACACTTTTAACACATTAGTTATGAGAGTAAAGAGTGTGGTATAAAGATATATAGACAAAGTAGTATCATTCAAAACGTATAATTAGCCGGATTTGCAAAATACTAAAATATTTTCTTACGATGTCAAGAAGGTAATTTAAAATATTTTTATTTTTTATGCACTTTTTCATTTTATACTTATATTCTTTTGTATTAAAAAATTAAGTTGTTAAATCTGGCAATAACTTTAAATTCAAATAAAACCTTAGACACAGTAATTTGTATAGATTTAGCATTCTGAAACTATCGACTACAGATTTTTCATTCTAAGAGGCAACGGCCATTACAGTGGTAAAAATGATTATCTGTGAATGAGTGGTAGATCGAAGTTTTATACTATTGAACATACATGCAAATTGAAAAAGGATTTCATTTATGAAATTTCCATTATTATTATTATTTTCTAATTTATTTACGATTTATTTATTTATTTTTTTTTTTTTTTTTTGTGTGTGTGTGTGTGTGTGTGAGAGAGAGAGAGAGAGAGAGAGAGAGATTTACGTTAGCTCTAATTTCAAGACACATTTTTTAGCTAAAACACAATGAATTTCAACTACAGTAAAGCCTGGTACAACGCGGTTGCAAGTTTGCCTCATGAATACAGTAATCCCTTAACATTCGCGAGGGTTACGTTCCAGGAAAATCTCGCGAATGTCAAATCCGCGAATGTTAAGTCTATCTTCTTATAGTAAAAAGGGGGGTTAGGTTCCATAAAATCTGAATTAAAACAGCAAAGTATATAATACAAAAAAGATATTTATTTTTATCGTGTGCAAAAAATAATTTATATACACTTACTACACATAAATATATACATACATTATTTTATGAGTTATGTGAACAGAAATAGTTAGCAATTTTTGATTGTTTGGCAGAACTTATCTGTTTCTTATAAAGTTCAATATACGGCAGAGTTGCATCCTCGATTTCACGTTTAAACTTGAGAGCTCTCTCAATTGAAGGGTCATTCTCTACTTTATCAATTATTTGCTGCTTCAGTTTTATTATCTCGCCAACAGTTTCGGAGTAAAACTTTTTATCTAGAATGAAAATTTTAAAACTTTTAGAAACAAACAGCAAAAGTAGAAGGAGGGGGGGGGGGGGTAAGTGTTCATACATATTGACTATAACTAGTTGGCATAGGTGGACTCTGCTCAGTTCCCCATCATATTTACGTTCTCATAAATTTCTAGTGCGAGACATATTATAATCATGTTAAAAGAAATGAATTTGACCAAAGCTTGATATTATGACAGAATGAAATCCCCGCCTAATAGGCTATCCACCGTTCACTTCGATATATATATCTTATTCTAATCTATTAATTTATTTTATCAGGGTCAATTCCGTTGTTTAGTTTTCATCCTACTATTTCCAATGCAATAATCCTCAAAATTCATATTTATATGAAAAATTTACAATTGCGCTATGTTGATAAAATCGTAAATTACGAATGATTTACGAAATTTTCCTATTAGAATATTTGTATTCAATCATGTTCCAACAAATATCATAAATGTAATTTTGAAGTTGTCTAATGTATTTACGATCCTCAAAATGGAAATTTATGCTCAATTTTGCCTTATTCTGACACGTTAAGTAAATCGTAAATTCCAAATAACTTACGAATATTTTAAATTGGAAAAATCATAGTCTACGATATTCATGCCAGTATCCTAAATAATATTTCGAAAGTGGTTAGACATCTTTACGATGAAAATATCCCTCAAGATTGACGTTTATGTGAAATTTTGATCTATTCAGCCATGTTAAGAAATTCGTAAATTTCCAATAACTTACGAAATCTTTATATTGGAAAATTCATTGTCATTAAGAATCATGCCAGTGTCCTAAATAATATTTCAAAAGTAGTCTGACATCTTTACGATGAAAATATCTCTCAAAATTGACGTTTATGTGAAATTTTGCTCTATACTGCCATGTTAAAAAATTCGTAAATTTCCATTAACTTGCGAAATTTCCAAAGTAGCATATTTATAGTTACTGATGTTCAATCCAGCATCAAAACTGATATTTTAAAACTGGTCTGACATTTTTACAGTAAAAAGTTTCCATTAAATGCACGTTTAAGTGAATTTTTGTCCTATTCTCCCATGTTAAGAAAATCGTAAATTTCTAATAACTTACGAAGTTTTTAAATTCGAATGTTGCAAATGAATAGGGTTCTTGCCAATGTCGAAAGTAATACTTTAAAACTGATCTGACCTCTCTGCGATCATTTGTTCGTGAGATATCGTGTTAACAGACGTACAAACTAACGGACTAACACACTAACGGACTGACACACTGACACACTGACACACTAACAGACACCCTACAGACAGACACCATAGAAATTTTGTCATTTTCGGATTCCTCACACCTGAAAACGTGTAGAAAAGTGAAAAAACCGAGGTCGAAAATTTTCACGATTACCTAAGTTCCCCATACCTATAGTATGATGGGGAACTAAAAATAAAGGAGGGAAACAAACTTACCTTCGTTTTTCTGGTTTTGTTTCTCATCTTCACTATCAGTTTCAACATTTTTATTTTCTATGATCTCTATTAATTCTTCTTCCGTTAGCCCAATATCATGTGATTTTATTAATTCGCTTAAATCGTCTTCTTTCATGTCACTGAAGCCTTCACCTCCGATCTGATGTGCTAGATCAAGAATTGCTGTAATTTCTTCGGAAAGCGGTGAATTTTTTTTCTCTTTTCGAACAACTTCAGGCCAAAGATTTCTCCACGATGCATTTATACAATCATCTGATAACTCCAAATATGAAGCATTGATTTCTTGAATGCAATCTGCTATGGAGAAATTTTTCCAACCTTGTATAACTGTTGCTTCTGCTTTTAGTTCTATTGTTTCTAAAATTCTTTTCATGCATCTTCTAGTGTAATAAACTTTTAATGCTGCTATAACGCCTTGATCTAAGGGCTGTATCAGCGATGTTGTATTTGGTGGTAGAAAAACAACTTGAACATTTGGATGGACTTCCGATATGCAAACTGGGTGTCCAGGAGCATTATCAATAATCAAAAGCACTTTAAAATCAAGATTTTTACTTGAAAGATATTTTTTTACTCCAGGAATAAAACATAAATTAAACCATTCCAAAAATAAAGCACTAGTTACCCATGCTTTACTATTTGCTCTCCAGAACACAGGCAACTCATTCTTATTTTTATTTTTGAGACAGCGAGGATTCAGAGATCTGTAAATAAACATCGGCTTTACTTTAAAATCTCCGGAAGCATTGGCACATAATAAAAGAGAAATGCGATCCTTTGCTACTTTAAAACCAGGAGCAGAGCATTCTTTTTTAGACAAAAAAGTTCTATTCGGCATTTTTTTCCAAAACAATCCAGTTTCGTCTGCGTTAAAAACTTGTTCTGGAACATAGCCTCCAGCTTCAATAATTTCACTGAATTCTCTCTGAAACTTTTTCGCACTATCATGATCAGCAGAAGCCATTTCACCAGTAAGTTTAACATTGTGCAAACTAAATCTGTGTTTGAAATTTTCGAACCATCCTTTACTTGCTTGGAAATTAAATGATGATTCAGGATCTTTAATAACATCAAATATTCTTTTCGCTTTCGCTCGAATTAAGCCTGAACTTAAAGGAACTTGCTTCTGATTCATATCCTCTATCCATATATTTAGGGCGCTTTCAGTTTCTTCTAATGATTTATTTCGAACCTGACATACAGTTTTTGCAGAGGCTGGAGCACTTGCAGTAACACTGCCTCTAATGGCAGCTTCATTCTTTTTAATTGATCTAACTGTAGATTCATTTATATTAAATGAACGACCAATAGAAGATGCACTCTCCCCTGTTTTTAGTCTATCCAAAATTTTAATTTTCTCGGAAAGTTGCAAAACCTTTTTAGCTCTTTTTGCTGGAGGAGGCATAGCAAAATATTTCAGAATTTTTTTTTTCTAATTAGATAAGCAAAATCGTATGAAAATAAATCCTGATTTGCCCAATGGTCAATTGCTTTTGACAAACTATTCATACGAACTGACCGCACGGCATAACGTTAAAAGATCGTCGAGCACTGATACTAATAGAGTGGACATTGCAATCCTTATAGTGAAGCAAACATAAACTCAGATAAACCGGTTTTTTCCATGTGACCGTGGAATCCACAGTGCGCTAATCTGCTAAACAAGCCAAACTGTGGATTCCATGAACAATGGATGTTGAAGGGTGACTGATAACTGAAGGAATGCGGGATTATTACTAATGCTCTTGAAATATTCACTCCCTTTTTACAACTGACACTTAAAATTGATGGATAAGTATTTCACAGACCAAAGAAAATCCTTCAAATTTTACACACTTCAAAACCAAAAGAGAGAGAGAGAGAGAAACAATTCGCGAATAATCGAGGCACTTATTCGCGAATGTTAAATCTTGCCGCATTTCTATGTTCGCGAATAATCATAACTCGCGAATGTTAAGGGATTACTGTATTACAATTTTATTTTTCAACACCACTAACTTTATATCAAAGCAAGTTCTTTATATAAAAACTAAATCGAGTGCATGAACCAATTGTTTGGTACTCTAAAAATTTAGTGGTGTTAAAAAATAAAACTGTTTTATTTATTTACCATCTCTGCCACCGCGTTGTACGAGACTGTACTGTAACTGAAATGGACTATTTATTTTTAAATAAATGGATTTATTACTGTGTCTTCTACACTGTATATGAAGAAAGTATACGATTCAGGAAATTTTCCAATTTCCGGTTTTTGATGAAGTTTCACATTTAGAGGTTTCTTGAACACGATTGACTATTGGCTATATTGATTAAGTTTTTGTTCATTGTAATCGGTAGATGACGCTGCAAAAAAATGATATTGAACAAAGCATTAAGTTCATGAATATTTTTGACTTCCGGTTTTCGAGGAATTTACACGTTTTGAGATGTACTAAGCATGATTCGCTCATTTTTAGAAAATAACTATTTGTCTGTGTGTGTTTGATGTGTTAGGGAAATTTTGAAATATTTCATGAACCAATGGGCGCAATTTAAGTACGATTTATAACTGGTTAGACATTGATTTAAATTGGTGCTGATCAACTCTTGTAATATAATACCCAACAGAGGATGCTACTATGTTGTGATTCACTTCATTTAAGTCAAGGCTATATCTCAACATCTGCAGAGTATAAACGCACCAAACATGATGTATGATATAGACATTATGTAAAACTATGCTGTTTTGAGTTGGGTGCATATCGGCCGACAAGTGGTGCTGCTGTGTTGCAATGTAATTCCGTTTACACCAAGGTAATTACTTTGCTTTGCTTTGCAAAAAACTGGTCGAGTTTCGACCACTGGGCGATACTAATAATTCTTAAAAGACAACCGACATAATTTAAGATATCAAAATAACCAAAATAACTTTTACTGCTTTTGTAAAATTAAATACAGAAATATATTGTTTTAGTATGTTTCTTTTACAAAGAGAATAAAAAATTAAATATGTTGGTAAAATATAAATATTTGTATCAGATGTATATGACTTTAGTTTAATGCGCAGACTTATGAAAAATATATTAATAATATCGCTCATGAACTCCAATATCGGTGCTACTCAAAAAATTATATTTTGAGATAAATGGGTTTAAAATTTCCATTGCTATGGAAATACATAAGACATGGCTTAATTTAAACGTGTCTTATATTTGTGCCAGTATTGCACTAAGAAAAAATATATACCGCCTTCCTTTAGAATGAATAAGTGGCCATTTTCTAAATCCCTTAACTAGAAATATAGATTTCCGAACTCTGCGTATAAGGCACGCCAATAAACTGAATAGACGAAATGATCGAGAATTTCTTGTTTACACATTTCTAGATGGTGAAACAAAATATTCCGAATATTCTGAATCTTTTGTATTGAGAGAAAATCTCGCTTGATTTTCTAGAATTGGGTCATACACCAAGATTATAGTTGCTGACACCCGCCTCTTGTAGTCTCATTTATTTGCAGAGATTTTTAAATAACTTTGCCCTCGAGAATATAGGCAAACGCTCTAGAATCCTGGGGCTTCTAGAACTCGCTTTTCAAGGTGACTAGAATTTATAAGGATGACATGGAACTATTTTTTCTAGAACCACGTATTATTTCACATTGACCCTTTACTTAGTCGTGTTTTTTGAGTCGTACACTATTTCAGCTTATGAGCGATGTAATCAGATAATCTCGAGGTTTCGCCATATTTTATAACCTTTAATGTATTCATGCACAAACTTCTTAATATTTTAACACTTTAATGCACATATTTTTGTTTTGTTCACAAACACAAAATTTATTATACTTACGAAGTATGTTCTGCTGCCAACTGCAAACTGTATAGCTCAAGTGAGATTTTCAAGCAGCTCATTCTCACCTTTAGCCTTTATGTTTTCAACTATCCTCCAAGCAGGGTTCGAAAATAACAATCGTTAGTCATATTTTGCACCTAGAAATTTAAGTTTGACGACCATAAAATAACACTCAGGCATCATTTTTTGACGCCTAACTTTAGACGAGATTTTAGGAAATCGGTTTTGTCATAATATTTTTTTTTCTTTATGATATAGAAAATGCTCGTTTTCTATCAACTTGAAAAAAAAATTCTTTGGTTGTCAATTTCAACACATATACATAAGCTAAAAACAAAAAGACCAGCAAGTACAAAAATACATAATTGCTCTTTGCAGAAAATTTTTCAAAATTTATGAAAAATTTCAAATATATTTTTTTTTTAACTTTACTTATTGCTATCACTTAGTTTATGTACAGTAAGATATTTTCCATCATGATAATCTCGAAAATACTGAATTAATTTAAACCAAATTTTTGCGAGTGAAATCTGAAAGTATAAAAAATAATTTATAAATAGTTTAAATGGATATTTTCCGGTAGTTCTCATCTTGCTTGAAGATGTAATCTTGGACTTATTTTAAAAATCAGTTAACCAACGGACGATAAAAAAATTTATTCAACTGTTCGTTCTGTTTTAAGTAAAGTTTTTTTTTTTTTTTTTTAAATATAAATGTGTTCATTTTCTAACTTTTGTGTCTATCATACTTACCAACATCCTAATTAATTATTCCGTAGTGTTGTTAGCCTCGCCTTTTTTTCTTTTTTTTTTTTTTCACAGCAGTAAATGTTTAAAATAATATTCTCCAAAAGCAATTACGATTAAATAAGAATAAAAATACTCTAAAAGATACTGGTGTGAAAAAGAAGGCGGGGCTAACAATACTACGGAATATTAATTAGTATTATGGCAAGTATGGTCTGTGTTTATTATTTAAATAAATAAATAAACTTTTAAGCTTTATCCTGTATGATCCCAATAAACAATTTTAAAAAGAATTACGCCTGAGTAGACCATTTTGGCAAGTAAGAAAAATTAGTTAGATGCCATTGACACCTGACTTTCACATTCCAATTTCTGACCTTGTCTCCAATTTCGTACATAGAGGCCTAATTCAAACATTATATTATACAACAAGATACAGAGTGTACATAAATGAATATCCCAATTTTTCAGAACTATTGAAAAAAAAAAAAAAAAAACTAGACAAATAAAAAATTATTGTTCATCGAAAGTAAAAAATAATAGTTTAAATATTAAATTCGATACAGTTATAAGTACTTAATGGAGTTCCTTTAGTAACACGGGGGCATCGAGTTGGTAGAATAACTCATCCCACGCACTTTTACCTTTGCAACTGCACTACTCATAACGAAATTTCTGAAAGCAGCGTTAGATCGGCGCAGAATTTATACCGGTATTTGTTTAAGAAATTTCTCTTAACTATAATATCATTGATTTAAGAAGTAGAAGATTTTCTTATATTGGTAGTGGTATGAATTCTGCGCCCGTGTTCCATCGATTAGATATTAGAATAGATACTGGCCTAGTAACTTTTTTGTTTCTGAACATCACATCCCCACCATTCCACTAATTCAGACGCCAAACTGACATTCCGCTTCCACCAAGGCAAGTTTCCTCCTCCACCTTTGTTATCGTTGTTTTATATTTCGATTGGGGATAAATTAAACACAATCCTTACTAGCTACGCTATCTGAAATGGAAAGCAAGTAACCTAATCCTTGTTATTGATTGAAAGCTGTTCTGTTTGACGTTTCTTTGCAATTTTGGTGGTAGGAGGAACAAACCATTTAAAACCAGCCCCAAGGATTAGTTGTCAAGAAAGCGATTATCGCCAAAAGAAGGCGCAAAAATCGCAGTGATGTTGGCGGAATTTTTCTCCATAGCCAGTATAGGGAATCCGTACTCTACTTCTATCACTATACTCAGTCGGTGGAGCAATTCCATACTCATGACGAAGTGCTCATTGTACTGTCATAACTGATTCACTCTACTAAAATTTAAAAGCACAAAATGCATTTTGCTGGACGGTAAACGCCTTTGCCAGAAATAAATCACCCACGTGCATCTAGCCGCAGTGTTCAACCTGAGTGCCCCCTGCCGTCATCTATCTCATATATCATTCTTCAGATACTTTTAACTGTTATTTTTTATTTCTGATCAACAACAAGATTGTACTTCCTTTAGTTTTCATTCAATAGCCCAGTAAAAATTATATATTCATTTAAATACACCCTGTATTTATTATTTCGGTATATTTGTGTGTGTACATCTTATAAGTGATATTGTGCGTATTAAAATAAATTTTTTGGAGCTAAAGATTTTGAACAAAAGTTTTGACCTCCTCAATTTAAATATCTGATGTAACCACATCCACTTATATCCATTAGATATCTAAATTACATTCATCGATAAATAAAAGGTACAAAATATTTTGACAATGCCCAGTAAAAGTGCTGAATATCCTGTACTAATTATAGCAAACTTGGCAACATACTAATTAATATTCCGTAGTATTGTTTGCCCCGCCTTCTTTTTCACACCAGTCTCTTTTTAGAGTTTTTTTTTTTTTTTTTTTTATCGTAATTGCATTTGAAGAATATTACTCTAAAAATTTACTGGTATGAAAAAAAAAAAAAAAAAAAAAAAAAAAAGGCGGGACTAACAATTCTACGGAATATTAATTAGGATAATGGCAAGTATGATTATACACTGTTAAAAAAATGCAACTTTGCTGTCTGAAATTCTCTGTAACTACAGAAAAATAAATTTTGTCAACGCAATTTTTTCGTATTTTACGACTTTTACGACTCAAATTACAAACAATTTCTGGCAGCAAAGTTGCATTTTTTTTAACAGTGTATATATCTATTGAATATCGAAATTTAGACGAATCTTTTGCAAAGTCTGATAGACAGTGTTGCCATATCTGGTAGATTTTTTATTCAATAATCACCAATAATTTTGAGAAGTGATATTTGATACACATAATAGACAATCAATCTTTGAAGTGATTAGGCAAACGTTACAATTAAAACACATTGGTGATTATCGAAATAAAAAATCCTCCAGATTTGGCAACTCTGCTGATAGACGTAACATGTTAGATTAAAACATTCAATATCTATTAGTTGTAACAAGTCCAATTATTGGATACTAGTTAGTTGTAGGGCGACTAAAGCGTCTGTTGAAAAATGATCATTTCATTTATTTCTCACTTAAAATAATTCATCTGCTATCAAGCCCGTGCGAAAGTTTCTCACGTTATTTATCTCTTCGTTACCTTTACAATTTGAAATTATTATTATTATTTTATAGACGTCATTTTTCCATACGCATGAGCAAATTTAATATTATATATATATATATATAGTTTTTTATTTATTTATTTTTTTTCACGTGAAAGCATATTTTATTTTATGATGGAAAAAAATAATAATAATAATTGCCAACAATTAAAAATTTAAATATCTATTTTAAAGCTATGTCTATTTTCATATTTTATTTAATTTTAAAAAAATCTAATCAAAACTTCGTTACAAATAAGATACCAAATGAAAAGGGTGATTTTTCTGAATCCGTCCGATTAAATAGCTTACCGATCGGACAATTATTATTATTATTATTTTTAATTAACTAAGGTATTAAAATGTGGGTGGCAACTTGCGTTCACACACAGATAGAGTCCAAGGAAACCTCTTAGCCTTTTTAAACGTGACAGAGTCAGTCAGTCAGTGACGAGTGTAACTATATATGCTAATTTGGAGATTTAACAGAGATTTACGGAGATTTAACAGATATCTAACGGATGTAAGAAAGAGTGACGTTTTTCGGGCTAATAGACATGTGTAGGATGTTTATAGAAGTTTAATAGATTATGTTTTAACTTTGTACGTGGATGTGTAGAAAAGTACAAATAAGTATTTCTAAGTGAACATTCAGCTCTATTTCGCTCAAAAAAACAAAATGAAATGCCAATTTTATACATTTAAAATACTAATTTTAATCTCATTCTGAAATCTGTACACTTAATAATTTTTTTATTATTATTATTATTCATTAAAAAACTAATGTTTTTTGTTGAAGCACATGATTAAAATTTAATACATAATTGAATTATGCATTATTTAATTAATCACAACTCTTGGAAATCCGCTTTAAAATTAAAAGCATGCAGAATGAAAAATGTATCTCAAGAGAACTTCTTTTCAGCGAATTATTATTTAAATTCTACAAATATTTATTGTGTTCGTTAAATATTCAGTAAAAACCTTATTTTATGCAACAGCTAAATTTTTATTATCTCCCTTTATTTTGAATTATTTCCATAAATATTTTCTCTTATTAATATTTCATAGAAATACTTGGTACATACATTTAAATTACTAAAAGCATTTTTTTTTTTTTTTTTGTAAAATAAGCGCAGTTTTAGAGACAGAAATTAAATTTATCTTGGTTTTACAGAAAAAAAATTGTAATCATAACACACTGAGAAAAAAAAATATATACCGCCTTCATTTTAGAATGGAAAAGTGGCCATTTTCTAAATCTCTTAACTAGAAATATAGATTTCTGAGCTATGCACATAAGGCACGCCAATAAACTGAATAGACGAAATGATCGAGAATTTCTAGTCTACACATTTCTAGATGGTGAAACAATATTCTGAATATTCTGAATCTTTTGTATGGCAAGAAAGTCTCGCTTAATTATCTAAAATTGGGTCATAAACCAAGATTATAGTTGCTGAAACCCGTCTCTTGTGTTCGCATTTATTTGGAGATGTTTTCAAATAGGTTTGACCTCGATAATATAGACAAACTCTCTAGAATTCTAATAGGGGTTTCTAGAACTCACTTTCAACACTGAGAAAAAAATATACCGCCTTTCTCTAGAATGAATAAGTGGCTATTTTCTAAATCCCTTAATTAGAAATATAGATTTCCGAGCAATGCGCATAAGGCACGCCAATAAACTGAATAGACGAAATGATCGAGAATTTCTAGTGTACACATTTCTAGATGGTGAAACAATATTCTGAATCCTCTAAATATTCTGATTCATTTATAATGCGAGAAATTCTTGCTTGATTTTCCAGATTTTGGTCATAAACCAAGATTATAGTTGCAGAAACCCGCCTCCTGTAGTCTCATTTATTTCCAGAGATTTTTAAATAACTTTGCCCTCGAGAATATAGGCAAACGCTCTAGAATTCTAATAGGAGCTTCTAGAACTCGCTTTGCAAGGGGACTAGAATTTATAAGGATGACATGGAACCATTTTTTCTAGAGCCACAATTTAGATTCTAGATGTCAGTTACAGAATTTTTGCTCAGTGAAGGGGGACTAGAATGCATAAGATGACATGGAACTATTTTTTCTAGAGCCGCAATTTAGATTCTAGATGTCAGTTATAGAATTTTTTCTGAGCGCATGCAAATTAGGTGAAAACTGGATATCAACGTTCTTCACGTATTCTTGACAAAGTTTTCATAGACAAAGTACCATAACCGATGTTAGTCAGACAGTGGAGCTAAAAAAAAATTGTATATTACTGAAATAATGTGGTACCAATAAGGAAAATTGCTGAATTTTTCTGGTATTCCTACAACAGATCACTTTTAATTTTTAAAAAAAAGTTTATTACGAAATGGGCGTATACTACAAAATATCAATCTTCCACAATGTCTTTCTTCGTCTTCCCAAACCTAATTTATATCTAACTAGCGGACTTCGCCAGCTTCGCTGTTCACTATGTTTAAAAGAAACAATTAAAAATATAAAACCTCAAAAAATATAATTCTGGAACGAAATTCCAATGAATTCGATTCAATCCTTGGTACTGGGGATGTTCTCTTCGGCAGCGTCTTCCTTATCTGCAATAGGCGGTGTACGAGTAACGAGATATATAAAGTAGAGTGATAAATGGTAACCCTTGAGAAGGTCCAAGATGAGTCATGTGACATGCTCTCCATGCACCTGCGTAATCGGTGGTTCCCTTGGTAACAGCTTATTTTCAGTAAATTTCTATGGCAACGGTTTGGAGATTGTTCTTCGCTATAGTCATAACCGCCAATGTTTTTGTTTATTTACGTAGTTTAATATTCTTTTGTTCTAAATCATTTTGATTTTGATTTTGCTTCTTTTTTTACTTCGTGTAGTTGAACTTTAACCGACAAAATGCTTAAAAATAGTTAAAAAATTATTATTTGTTGTTAAATTTAGCTCTTTAAAGGTTTAAATTTTCTTTTATAAACACTTTTAAACTTTGTTGGGAAACGATGAAGAAAAAAGTATTTTATTATTTATTAAAATGTGAAATATGCGTAAAATTTTTTTAAAAACAATTTATTTCGGTCATAGGACTATCATGTTACCTAATAATGATGATAATTTGTCGAACTGATATTTTAAATGCCAAAATAGCAATAAAGGGCCAAACACAGCAACCTATTCGAGCATGTCACGTGATTCATCTTGAACCACGGAAAGATAATCCTCCATCCATTGAATCAGCACTCTAATTTATATATCTCGTTGTGTACGAGTACCAAATGCCGGCGGCAAAGACTTACTTGAAAATCAAATCAAAACTTGTAAATTATTTAGAAATATTTAAATGAGAACGTTCTTAGGATCATTGAACAAACTGAAAATAAAGGGTAATAATAGAAAATATAATAGTACATACTAAATGTGAAAGGAGAAAACTCAAAAGATAATTTGCAATTCCTATGAATTTATTTGCTTATCGAAACCAATGTATTCACTGTTAAAAATGGTTTCTCTAAAATGAGCAAAATTGACTCAAAATAGCTCCGAAACAATATATACTTAAATTTGAAAATCCCATGTACTCATTTTTAAGTATATTGACATGCTCAAAAATGGGATTGACTACTAAGAATCCCAATATCCCCAATTTTGAGCATGTCAGTATACAGGTTGATTCAAAATTAGTGTGACCAATTTCAGAGCATCAGAAATTTTTATTGAATTAAGTTATTTACATGAAATTTTCAATGTAGTTTCCTTTAGCATAGTACATTTTACTTAAATCTTTAGGCCAAGCCAAAAGAGCTTTTTCGACCATTTTTAGGGGTATTTTTCCAATTCCTCTTTGATTGCTTTTTGAAGCCCTTGACGTGTTCTTATTTTACGTGTGCTTAATTGTTTTTTTAAGTATCCCCATAAAAAATAATCGCAAGGAGCACAGTCAGGGGATGATTGTTGCCATTTTTCAAGAGGAGATTTTTTTTTTTTTTTTTTTTTTTATCTTTTAGCCATTTTATAGTTGATTTTGCAGTATGACTTGGTACAGAATCTTGGTGAAAAACAAAGTTTCCTTGAGGGTAAAGACGTTTACTTTCTTTGATCATGTGCTTCAAAACTTTATTCTGATAGTATTTAGCATCAAGTTTAGCCTTTGATTCTACAAAAAATGGTTTTGTTAAGCCTTGGGAGGACATTCCCATCCATACCATAACACCTGACGGCCAACTTGCTTTTTGCAAAACAGTTGCGTCTTTGCAACGCTTTTCGGGTGAAATATATTGTATCTTCGTTTTGCTTGTTGTGGATGACAGATAAAACAGTGCTTCATCCGTTGTTATCCTTGTTTTGTATCTACATTTGCGTAACATTAAATACAGAGGCCAGGAGCGTTTTCTTAGTTTATCTACGGTGTTTGCAGACATTTGACGACAGACTGGTTTATTCACTTTTTTTATAGCCAATTTTTTTTATCTGACAACAAATTGTCGATTGTGATACCTGTAGTTTCTTTGCTAAAGTTCTTTGAGGCAGAGGATTTTCTACATCGATAAGTCTTTTCAGCTTCTTTTTTTCTTTTTCACCAAGGACTTCCTTTCGTCCCCATTTTTTCCCTGAAACTTTTGATTTCCAGCCAAATTTTATTTCTTTTCAAAGTTTAGATAGTAATCCATTAGAAAAATGTCTTTTCTGAATTTTAAATGCTTTATGCATAACAGAATTTGAGCAATCATTCTTCAAAAGCTTTAAAATTTCGTTTCGGGTTTGAGGACCTAATTTCGGAACCATAATTTACTCCCACTAATAAAAATAGCTAGACTGGTAATTTAAACGTCTCACTTTTAAAATAAAACTGGTGGTAAAGCGATTAAAATTTACCATAAATAGTTACATTCTTTTAAAATTGGTCGCACTAATTTTGAATCAACCTGTACTCAAAAATGAGTACATGGCTTTTCAAATTTAAGTATATATTTTTTCTGAGCTATTTTGAGTCAATTTCGTTCATTTTTGAGAAACCATTTTTAACAGTGTTGTGGACGACACACACACACATACATATATATATATATATATATATATATATATATATATATATATATATTATTCTATATAAAAGGTTTACCTGCTGGTTAACATGTAGAAAAATTTAATCATAGCCTCCTGCAATATACCGGGCGATCGAAAAGTCACAGAAATATATATATATATATGTATTATTATTATTAAAAAAGTACTGACTGTAGCTCAATACGGTTTTGACTAAAATGAACAGAAGAATATGATATATATATATATATATATATATATATATATATATAAGAAAAAATATTACTTACATTTTCCCTAACATATCCGGCTGTATTCATATTATCCTCTCACATTTTAAGCAGATACCTCTGAAGAAATGATGTCGTATCGAGAATTCTGAAGCTTTTATAAGCGAAATTCCGATTGTATAACATCTGATGGTCATTATAATGAATGACGACCGTCGCACTGAACATTTATAGCCCTAGCTACGTTACTGAACTTACTGCACCACTGTGAAAAAGTACTTTTACAATTAAAGCGTCACCTGATGAAGGATAGTTAAACTGCTTTTTTTAATAAATATTTTGTCACATAAAAAAATTCCATGTTTTTTTCTGTGTATTTTAGTGAAAACCGCATAGTGCTACTGTCAATACTTTTTGAATAATATATATATATATATATATATATATATATATACAGAATGTCTCTGAATTTATGGGTCAAACTTTAACGTTAGGTAAAATACAGATAAAGAAGCATTTTTTGTATAGCAATATGGGGTCAGAAATGACGATCTTTGCCGATCCCCGAGTCCACCCTTCCACCGCTTATTTTTACTTTTCTTTTTCTTGTCTCATTATATTTTGACTGGTATTACTAGTTTTTTTCTTACATTTGCGATTTTTTTCCCATGAATTTTCCACATTTTTCCCATTCTAAGGTGCGATACACTTCCTGTTTTTTTCGCTTACACTTTTCATTTCCGAGACACAAAATGCTTCTTTACATGTGTCTTACCTACCTTAAAAGTTTGGCCCATGAATTCAGGGACACCCTGTATACTATATTTGGTGCATTTACACGCTGTTGGAGCTGAAATAAGGTTTTTAGTATACGAAGAAAAATTTAGCCTAGTGGCGGGGACGATATACACCCAATTTGTATCAACATAATCTTTCACAACGGTCATCTCACATACCAAGTTTTGTGTAATGTAAACTATAAAACCTGAGATATAGCCTTCCCGTAAATAGAATTAATTACAACACAGCATCGCCACATCTGGGGCAATATGCACTAACTATTCACAGGCATCAATTTATGTCAAGGTCAAACTAAATATATATATATTCTCTCCAATAATTCTATAGCCCTTTCCGACCCAGGCGGTACGATCGTGTGGGTTAGACATCCACGATATCCACTTACATTTTTGCATCTAGAATAGTTGTATGTAATAAAATCAGGGAAGGAACGATCAGGTTAATTAGCAGAAAGTGTATAGTACAATTTTCAATCAACAAATGTCGGTTATAGTACATATTTTTCTTTCCGTTTACAAAAACAGAAGAATATAACGCTTTAAGATGAAAATGTTCCGGGTCGGAAAGGGTTATCTAGAACTGCCACAAAATGTTTGTCACTGAGAGACAGGGAAGCATTTCTAAAAATGATCAAATCCTGTTCAAGGCATCTCATAATGTTAAATCCATGAAAGAACAAAAGTCGAATACTTTTACGATCCTTTCTTCTATGGATGTAGAAAAAACTAAGAATAAAAATTATAAAAATGTTTTTATAAAATAAAAAAAATTATTCAAAAAAAAAAAAAAAAAAAAAATTATTTTTTTTATCACTAAAAATTCGCTACTGATAGACCAAAATGTTTTTTGATACAAGCATTATTTCCGACTAAGCCACTGTTCCCCCATAAAATGTCATGGCATCTCTTGAAACTCGATTACACTGTCAGTAGAAACGTAACAAGTGTTATATCAGAATTGTCGCGGCATCTTATACTTCGTGTCGTTGACATATTTTATTTGTAAAGATCAGTATGTAAGGATAGAAATACGAGATTTATAAAAAGCCAAATATCTATAAAAAGTCAAAATATGAAATTTGTGTATTCGAAAGCTTTTTCAGATAAACAGTGATACACAAGTTTTGATTCACAACTGTTAAACATCTATTTTGTTTTCGAAAGTTTAGGTGTTTTAAGGGTATGGTACATTTTAACAATTGCATCTGTAAGTACTATATTAGAATTATAAACACTTTATTTATTTATTTATTATTTATTTATTTATTATTTATTTATTTATTTACATATTCGTACAAATATAACAATGTTAAATGTATAAAAATTTCTTAGACACCATTTAAATTTACAAAAGTAAAATTCAAAATTTTAAATTTTATGAAAAAGTGTAAATTTTTCCACTGGAATTACATTTTTCAATTTTTCTTCTCGATTTTATATTGTTATAGTTAACAATATATTCTAAACTTGTTTGAGTAATATAGCTAATTTCAAAAATTACTTTATATTTGGATGCTGAAATTTTTAATATTTTTAATATTTTTAACAGTTTTTAGTATAAAAATCTTCTTAAAAAATTAACTCACTTGAAAATTTAACATTAATTTTTTTTTTTTTTTTTTATTGAATTTACAAAGTAATACCTAGATATGTTAGAATGTGTTCTTTAACTATAATAATATAAAACATTAGGGTGAAAGTAAAAAAAAATATATCATGGTGCATTTTTTAAATTTTTTAAATATTTAAAATTTTGAATTGATTTTTATTTTTATTTAGCTAAATTTTGAGAAAATTTAATATATTTAAAAGTTTTCTATATATAAAAGTTCATATATAAAAGTTTTCTTTACTCTGCGAGAAAAATTTACAGAAAATTTCATAACATCCAACCAACCCATTAATATTATTATTTCTATCATTTTTTAATATTAATCAAACTGCAATCATTTATTTGTTAACTTTTCTTTTCTCTCAAATACTTCTCCGATTAAATATATATATATATATATATTCCAAATAAAGCTTTAAAAAAAATAAACTAGGGTAGGTGCTCCAGTGATTGGTATGCTCCAGTAATTGACATCTATCCCGAAATAATTAATAAATAAGAAAAATGATAAAATCATATATTTTACATATAAGAATTTTAACATTTTATGTCAAACACTGGAGCTAGGGTGCTAATAACTGGTAAAATGAATAACTAGCAGTGTCAAACACTGGAACATAGGGGTCAATTGCTGATAAAATGAAAAACTGGCAGTGTCAATTACTGGAACATTGAGTGGGTGTCAAATAAAAATTCATAAAAGAAAAATAATTGCTCTCAAATGTATATATTTTAACATATATGTGGTTCTGAATGTCTTTCATGCCACATGTACTAACTTCATATTTCTAAAAATATTTTGTGATAACTAGAACATTAAAAACATCAGAGATTGCTCTAAAAGTGTCAATCACTGGTGCACTTACCGTATTATTTCTAATTTTTTTTTATAATTGCATTTTCCTTTGTAAAAATCAGTAAATAAACAAAATATTCTGTAGATTAAACATTATTGCAGTGATAACAATATGAATGTTAAGGATAAAAGAAGAATTTTATATACGAGGGTTGTAAATTAAATAGTGGCAACTTAACCTTGAAACTCGCAGAAGGGCGGACATGCGCAAATGGGATATGGGAGCGGTGAGGTCTCCTATTGTCGATGTGTAGAGTGCAAAAAACAGTCGATCTGCTAAGAAGGGTAGTTGTTGTGTGGCGTTAAAGTGAGGAGTTTCGTTTCCATCGCTCTAAAGCATGTTTTCAAAAGGTGATCAGCGGTCGTGGCTTAAAATCGAAGTATTCGTGCTACCCCGTCGTGCTACTCTCCTATATGGTAAAGCATTTGTGCCACAGGCTTCCACTAATCCTCGATAGCACTCTGTTGCATTTTTGCCACGGGCAACTTCCATTTTAAGCTACGACCGCTGATCACCTTTTGAAAACATGCTTTAGAGCGATGGAAACGAAACTTGTCACTTTAACGCCACACAACAACTACCCTACTTAGCAGATCGACTGTTTTTTGCGCTCTTCACATCGACAACAGCGCCACTTCAACGCTCCCATATTCTATTTGCGCATGCCCGCCCTTCTGCGAGTTTCAAGGTTAAGTTGCCACTATTTAATTTACAACCCTCGTATTAAAATTTATTTCATTTAAAATATTTCTTTTCTCAAAATTTTAAACTGTTTATTTTTATTTTGTATAACAAAGTAACCAAAACAAAAAAAAAAAAAAAAAAAAAAAATCATCGAAATTATTAATATTTAATTTTTATATAATAAAATATACACGATTATGAATAGTACAAACTCTACAAATTTAAATATCAGATATCGTTAAATGTAATCATGACATAATTAAACGTATCTTTACTTTGTACTATCCTTGCTAACGATTTTTGTTAAAATCTACTAATTATGTATGGTCAAATACGTTTGTTTATAATAATTCAATAAGAGTGAAAATAAAATGTTCACTAGATTAAAATTGTTATGGTGAAACATTCATTTAAGACAGAAACAAATTTTTGAGATAACACATGAAATTGCTTTCCCCATTTTCTTATAGAAACACATCAAAATTACACTTGTAATGTATTCAAACAGAATACCTAATTAGAATTTTTAGAATCTAAATTTAATCTGGAAACATAAATTGATCGAAACAGACATTAGAAAAGAGTTTATCAGTATGTAGAGGGAGTATGGTTTTATTTCTTTATTCTTGTAGTCAGACACTTCAGTTATTTAAATAATTGATCTGTTCGGCAGCTTACAGGTGACACATTAGTGTCAGCTTGCATTTTTATCTTTAGATCTCTAGTACAGTATCTGAATTCTTAATGTTTTTGAAGTTTTTTTTTTCTTCTTCTTCTTCTTCAGACTCTAGAAATACAGAAGCAAAATTTGCTTTATGCTAATGTATTAGCATGACTATTGACTATGACTTAAAACTATGTGTTTCTATTCAAAAGAAATTAATAATAACTGCTATAAATTCAGTATATAGTTTGTATTAAGTATATTTTCATAAATTAATTTTGAGACAGATTGAAACATTTAATATGTATCTTAAAATAATTATAAGATAAAAAGAACTTTTCATGTACACGTTTTTAAATTTTCTGTTGAATCATGTAAACTTGACAATCCTATTTATTAATAAATACTTTTTTTTTTTTTTTTTTTTTTTTGATGAATTATGAACTTGGAAAAAAATTATCCAATTCGTAATAAAGAGAGCAATTATAGAAAAAATTTCAAACATTTATTAATTGAATAAAAGTATTTAAAAGAATGCATTGTCATCGTATCATCTGAATACTTAACGTTATAGGAGGTTCTCTTGAAATTCTAGGTATACAGAAGCAAAATTTGCGTTATGTTAATCTACTAATATTAATATTTACCATCATAAAATTGTGCGTTTCAATTTGAAAGAATTACAAACTAATTTAAAGTGTAGTTTCAGAAATTCCTATTTTTCAAATAAAATTTTAATGATTATCAACACATTAACTGCTCATCTCTTACTTATAATAAAGCCAAATTAATTATCCTTAATTGACTATTTTTTTAAATCAATATACACGAATTATTGCTTTTGCTTTCGGATAAAAGCAAAAAAGATATATTTTGTTCTTATGGTATTGTGATATGTTATTTATGATAGTGAGACTAGTTTTACGGTAACGATATGATTCTTTATACCATTAAAAGAAGTTACCAAGATCTCTTTAGAAAACGACCTGTAGGAATGTATGTGCCGCCAACCAGTAGGCTGATATCCTCTCCTATTTAACCGGTGGCTGAAATTGGAATTTGAACTGAGTAATATACACTCCATTTAAGTTTCAATGGATGAATGGGAACACGGGTAAGATTGGTCCCAAAGTTGAATCAGAACATATGTACCTTGGACTTTTTAAATCAAAACAGGTTAATATTAAATTAAAGTGTTAAAACTACTAATAATTTTACATGGATTGACCTGAAAACTATAGAAGCACGTAAAGCAATCTGTAGGAAACATTTCAGCTACGACCCAATCAGAACATAAAACATAAATAAGTTAGGTCTCCTCTCACACAGGATAACAATTTATTGCAGTCTCGCGTATTTTTTACTTTTGGCATTTCCAATGTATTTGTGTATTTGTCCGGATTTTTAGACCAGACTATTAAATTTAATTAAAAATTAGTGCGCTGATTAATCAGGACTAAATTTAGCTAACGCCATATTTTTTAGTTCAATCGGAAAATTGTTCAAAAGATAATAAATAAAAACCCCATCTTAACTTGAAAATTATTTTATAAAAAAATATGCGAAAAATTAATAAATAAATAAATATATATATTTCTTTTTTATGTAGGGCGACCAGATTTTCTTAATTGAATTTGAAGACAAACAGGGATGGAACACGGGCGCAGAATTCATACCGGAATCTGCATAAGAAATTTCTCTACCCATAATATCGTTGATTTAACAAGTAGAAAATTTTCTTACATTGATAGTGGTATGAATTCTGCGCCCGTGTTCCATCCCTGGACAAATATAGCGCTATCCCCGAATTTCGAAGACAAATTAAATAATCACCTAAGATTTCAAAATTTTAGTAATTTTTATGTATAAAGCATCTGAAATTACTTATTTCAGCTTATTTATTATACATATATTAAAGTATTACAGTGAAACATTAATAACTTTATCATCATCGTCCCGTCATCCTGAAATTTGTTCGAATTTTTTGGGGATGAAAGGTAGTTTTCGAGGGCGTCTAGTCACCCTGTTTTTATGTGGGGAAAAAAGTAAACGCACAAACATTATATATATATATATATATATATATATATATATATATAATTGAGATAAATCATGCTAAAGAAATAGAATAGCTGTTATGCATTATTATTATGTATAAATGTTGAAAAATATAAATTAAAAGTAAAATCAACTTGCATGTATTTATAACGTTATTTTCATGTATTTATGACGTCATTAGTTAATTAAGAAATCTATTTGGAAATATTAATAATGAACATTTTTTTTAATTACTGAAAATAAAGTTAAAGTTTCGAAAATAATGATGACATTTTCTAATAAATGGAAATAAATGGAAAAAAACGCAATTTTAATAAAAGAAATGGAAATTTCTGAAAGTAAGCAAATTTTGTGACATAAATTTGACTATTAAAATTTATTAAAACTATGAAAATTATGCAACGAAAGATTCTAAGAATCATGAGCTATAACTCGCACAACTTTAAAACTACTCAATAAAAATTCAAAAGTTAATATCAAACGTTATTTTTTTTTTAAATAATTAAAATAAAATTGATAAAAATCGTGTTTAAGCAATGGAACAGCTTCAGTATAGAACCCCATGACGAAACTTGAAATTTGACACGGAAGTAGCTCGGGCATTTCTCGCAAAGATCATTACTTACGCAATTACGACAGTCATTTTAAATGATCTCCAAAATGACAAAACAAAAATAGATAAATAAATAAAAGCCGCCAAGAGGCTCTTATGCATAGCTGCCAATTTTTTTAATTTATTCCGGAATGATGTTAGTCCCGCCCCTTTTTCACACCGTAATATTTTTAGAGTAATTGCCTTCATATTTAATCGTAATTATATATTGAATAAAATTTTTCTACAACGATTACGGTGTGAAAAAAGGGCGGAGCTAACATATTCCGGAATAAATTTAAAAAATTGGCAGCTATGCTCATGCTAAAACTATACCAAAGAAATTTTAAGAAATGAATATAGTAACCTATGCTAGGGAATGAAATAATGTTACTGCGTGCCTTTATGTGGAAGAATATGTTAAAATAAAGAATGTCGTACTAAATTAAACTCTGTTTTGTACAGAAATTTATATCTATTACTTAGAAAATAAAAATTGGCTTAAAGTTTTACTTTTGATTTATCTCAATAAAATGCAATTCAATATTTTCACAGAATATATATAAGATGTTATAAGTAAGTTTTGTTGTAATTACGCTAGTCTGTTTTGATATATAAATAAGTTTTGAAATAATATTTCATTAAAAGTATTTTAAAGTATTTAAAAAAAATTAAATTTTTAAAAAAATAACACAGAAAACTAATATGCAGGAAACTACGTATAGAAGATGAAAAAAAAAACATCTGTAGTTTTATCGGAAATAATTTGTGAATCAAAACACAGCGTCTCCAGGAGGATTTAAAAACTCGTCAGATATCTGCTTTTTCACACTTACACAACCATTTTCGTTATGCAAGTTGTATTGGATAACGAAACACGAATATGTTTCTCTGTTTTTTTTTTTTTTTTTTTTTTTCTCTCTCTCTGTACTCTGTACAAATCAATGACAAGGAAGAAACACTTGAAGACACATTTCACGATTACTAAAACTACAGAAAAACAAAAAACACATTTTTATAAGTAAATAGAATTAGAGAAGCAATAGACCAAGACATTTCGTTTTTTGTAAAACAGGATAGTAATTGCAATATAATATAAAATTGTTAGTAAATAGTATATTTAAATAATTATTATAGAATTTATTTTTCATTTTTAAATGTTCGAAAATAAAAAGTACTAGATTTGTAAAAATAGGTTTTCTTTTTTTAATCGCAAAAACGCGTTTATATTATTACTATTATTATCAGAGCTGCCAACCTAATCCGGCAAATTGTTAGTACCTCCCATTATTCTACACCACTTAATTTTTAGAGTAATTCTCTTCAAATATATTTACGATGAATTAAGGAAACAAATACTCTAAAAATTAGGTGGTGTAGAAAAATGGGCGGTACTAACAGTTTGCCGGATTAGGTTGGCAGCTCTGTATTATTATATCATTATTCTGGATTACCTTAAGTAAATACGCTCTATTCAATAATTTTATGTAAAGTTATTTATCGTTAAGTTACAATAAAGTTTTACGCGCAAATGATTATATTTAATAGTAGTTTAATTTTATTAAAATATTTCAATAAAGGTCTAATTTTAAAATACTTTTAAATTTATAGTAACACATACATTCACACACAAAAAAAAAAAAAAAAAAAAAAAAAAAAAAAATCTGGAGTGACTCCACTTGACTTTCCGAACATTAAGTAAACTAATGGTTGTATAAATAAATTAAAATTAAGACAAGTCCTTAAATAAACAAACGTGAAAATTATAATAAGATGTTTAAGTATTTTTCTCCATTGTTTAATTTTCCGCTATGTCACTTCAAATAATTTGAGCCCTTAGGTTATAATGGTACATAATTTTTCGTTGTATCCCTGTAAAACTCTATAAGGACTAAATTCACCAAAAACTGTACAGTTCGTGCTATAGTGACTTTTAACATGCATATAAATTTTCAGCTAAAATGAATAGAGCATTTAGACACTATTGCACTTTAAAAAATTTGGGCACATAGGCCATAATTATAAAGGATTTCTGTTTGTGTCCCTGTAAGAAAACTATAAGTCCTAGATTCATCGAAATCAATAGGATTTCTGTTATGAAGACCTATAACATGCGTGCCAATTTTCAGCTCATTCGAACAAAGCGTTTAGGCGCTATCGTGTTCCCTCACATACATACATGCACACACACACAGATACATACATCATCGTAAAATTAGCAAAAAATTAACTCAAGGAACCTCAAAACGTGTAGAAACACTAAAATCTCAAAGTCGCATTTTTAACAGAATTACAATACTTTCCTTACATATGTATGTTCGGAAAGTAAAAATAGCTGTGTGTAGAACACGAAAAAAAAAAAAGTTATGTAAGTTGTATGGAACAACGGAATGCAAACTGGATCTTCTGCTTATATCTTTTTGCTAGCTATATTCTGAACAAATTAATAAAAACTTTTTATAACGCATTTGACTTAATAAACCTACTGAAAAAAATAAGATATTAGGTTAAACATCATGATATAAAATCATGATTGTGGGAGATATAATTAAAGTCTGCCTATGTTATTTTCAATATACAGTCATTATTCAAATATTCAAACAAATTAGTTTATAGGAAAATGTTACACTCCCTGTGAATAAAAATAACTCATAGAAACGTAATATAATAATGTATTAAAATTAAATTAAATTAAATTAAACTAAATTAAATCTAAATTTTAAAAATTCTATTAAAAATTAAATCAAAAATTAAATGACTATTGTTCTGCCATAGCCTCCTAAAGTAGATGCCTGTCGCGTTCCTCGGAAACTTGGCAACAGTTGAAGTGGTAGACAGCGCCACCTGGTACAGATTGCGCGACTTTTTTATTCAACTGTCACTAATAATTTTAGGAAGTGATATATAATATATATAATCGACGTTTCTTCGATTCTACTTGCCTTTTGTGTATATGATATCCCACTTTTAAAAATTTTTGGTGGTTGTTAAATAAAGATGTCGCGCAATCTGTACCAGGTGGCACTGTCTACCGCTTCAACTGTTGTCAAGTTTCCGAGCAACGCGACAGGCATCTAGTTTAGGAGGCTATGGTTCTGTATATTGTGTTACTTTTTTAACTTTTGTCACTTTAAAATTGTGTAATTTTATGATCAATCTCAAGTTACTTTAATTATTTCAGTTTTAATTCGTTTCTTGGTAGCTTTCGGTTTGATCATATTAATTGTTTAGTCTGAAGGTTTTCTTAAATATTTGAAATATTTTAATACTTTTGCGTACGCTGACGTAGATTCACGTCATTTGAAAATCTGAAACTTTCCCAGTGGACGTTTCTTTTGAAATTTGTATGTTATTTGTTTCTTAAAAATATGCACGATATTCATATGTGTACAATCAGTATGCTATGGATACAAATACTTTGATTAGAGAGAGTATGATTATAATGCATATCCATTTGTAATATAAATGTGAATACAGATTATTTTGTTCTGAAACGTTGTAACTTTTGAGAATAACGCCCACAGGCGGAACTTACTGTCAAAAAGGCAAAAACATGAGGTCGCGAAAGTGTTAATAACTGTAAAATATCTATTTATTATTGTTAGTTAATATATATATATACATTAGGCGTACTGTATTCATCTATTTAAGTGACAAAATATTTAAGTTTTTTTTTTAAACAGTTATTCCACATAAAAGAACTTTCTGTGTATAAATCTATGTATAATTTTTCCACATATAAATCCATATATAATTTAGAGTCGGTGTTCCAGATTATTTCAACTTTCCTTTTTTTTTCTTTTTTCACTACATATCCTTATTTTGAACGGTTATTTGACATGTGACTAAACACAAGTGTTATTTTTTTGTTACATTTAAACGACTATACAATATTTGAAGTTTAATACATAAAATCCACTCAAACCTTAGTTATCATATAATGATAGAAGTTTGTGATTAATTTCATCAAATAAATATCCAAGAACATTATCAAAATGTCAGATGATATAATATTAGAAGTCAAAAATTACGGGAAAACTAACTATTATTATAAATTGAGATCCATAAACTAACACACTCCCCCCCCTCCTCCAAAAAAAAAAAAAAAAAAAAAAAAAAAAAAAACTGTTTCTGGATTAACAAATGCATAAAAATATTAGAAGCACATATAGAGCTACTAATAGCTTTAAACGTTTGACATTTTGACAAATAAATCTCGATAAATGCACTTTCATTGACAAGTCTATAATACACTTCAGCCGTTCTATAAAAATAAAATAACATATGTTTAACACTTTGAATTTCATTGTCAATCTTTGAAAGATAAACTCCTATAAGTTTATCCACCCTTCTAAATATCTTGTCTGCGGACAAACTGTCATTGGCTATCAAGCACTTTCATGGTCTGTCAGTTACTCAGAGACGAGAAAAAAATAACGCCTCCCACTGGGAGTAGAACTGCTTCAGGATAAAAGTGGTTTGCGGTAAGATATGGGTAAGAAAGTTAAGAATATTTCTATAAAGTTATCTTATTACTTTTCTCTTTCATTATATAAAATAACTAGAATGTTGTGACCACCACAAATCCTTCTTCGATATTTTTCTACAGATATACACGCAGTACACATAATTTATTCAAATTATTTTCTATGATAAATTCAGAGGATTTTCGTGCCAGAGAAATATGACACTAGATGCCCAAATAAAACCAATTAAGGAAATACTTTTTTTCTGTAAAAAATGAAAAAAGTCAATAATTTTGTTTTAAATTAATACGGATCTACGGTTCAACCATTCGTTAGCGATTTCTTTGTTGCCAAAAATTCGTACATAAATAATGTAATAGCTTAATTGTTATACATGTAGTCCAAAGTTAATGTGGATTATTATGATATTGTGTCTAATAATTTTTTTATATAAATGATGTTTTAAGCAAAGCTGCTTTCAAAATTTCTGTCAAGAAAGCAATAACATTCTAATTTTAACGCCTTTATGTGCAGACATTAACTCGTTAGTTGTGTTATTTAATATATATATATATATATATATATATATATATATATATATATATATATACAACGTGTAACATTATCTCTCAATAGTAATGTTAGTTTTACTAAATCGTCGAATATTATTTAAATAATTTCCTATTTGAGTTACTGGTACTAAAATATATGAAATATGTCTGAAGTAGTAAGCACTGCAATTAACACTTTCTTGACCGCTGACGTAGATTCACGTCATTTGATAATCTGTAACTCCACCAGTGGGCGTTTCTTTTGGAAATTGTATGTTATTTGTTTCCTAAAAATATACACAATATTTATATTTGTACAATCAATATACTATGAATGCAAATATTTTGATTAGAGATAGCAGGATTATGATGTATATCCATTTGTAATATATATGTGATTGTAGAAAAGTTTACTCTGAAAAATTGCAACTTGAGAGAATAACACCCAAAGGCGGACTTAACTGTCAGAAAGACGACAAAAACATGCGGTCGCGAAAGTGTTAATGGAATTGTCATGCACGCTGTAAACAAAATATATTATTTTTAGATTTAATTATTACACAAAACAGAGAATTGAAATTTTTGTTTATTAAATATTTGAAAATTTTGTTTATTATATCAATGTAAAACATTGTAGAGTTTCATATTCTTAATAGAAAGGTTGCAATTATACATATATATATACATACATACATATATATACATACTTGCCAACCATCTCATTAATAACCGTACAATTGTTAACGCCCCCTGTGAAAACGCCCCTCTAAATGTTGTTACCATTAAAATTACTCTAAAAAATTATTGGTGTGAATAAAAAGTCGGGTACTAAAAATTGTACGGTTCATACTGAGATGATTGGCAAGTACAGTCGGTAACAAAAGTGTCCGAACACTAGCCAAAATTCCTATGTAAAAAAAGTACACTTCATACGGTTCTGTTAAATAAATCCTTATTGAATCATGTTCTTAGACTGACTAAGAAGAGGATTCGACAAGGATTTATTTAACAAAAACGTATGAAGTGTACTTTTTTTACATAGGAATTTTTGCTAGTGTTCGGACACTTTTGTTACCATACATAGTTGCCAATATTTTAATTTATTCCGGAGTGCTTTTAGCCCCGCTTTTTTTTCGCACCACTTTATTTATAGAAAAATTTTCTCCACTATATAACTTCGATAAAATAAGACATAATTACTTTAAAAAAAATAAGTGGTACGAAAGAGAGGCGGAGCTAAAAATACTCCGAAATAAATTAAAATATTGGCAGCTATGTATATATATATAAATATATATTTTTTTTTTCAAAAAAAATTAAAAAATAATAATAATAATCAAAATCTTATTATTTAAAAACAATGTTTCTATAAAAAGTAATATGCTTCTGAAACAGCATTGTCTTGATAAAAGTTTTAGTTATTATTTAAAAACTTTACAGAAAGAAATATTCATCAGCTATCTAGAACCATTATATTCTTTTTTTACGTATTTTGTAGCAACAAACGTGCTTTTAAAGAGGACAGACATTTAGATTTAATGGATTCTTTGTTGATCATTCCCTTTTATGGGCATTCAAAGAAGGGGAGAAACTATTAATAAGGTGTTTTTCGATCACTATTAAATGAGCTTTTAAAAGTGTTTTATGTGTATATCTTTTCAAAGGAAAACAATGCCTTGCTATCACAAAAGTATTCAGGTTGGAGATAAAAGTGTATATAAAATGCTAATATATTTTAAACTATAAGAAATTAATTTTACTTCTAGACAATAAGTAAAAATAATTAATTCACGTGCTTTAAAGATATTGTCTTATATAAATTAAGTAAATTTTAATTAATATGTGTGCGTTTATAAATGAGATACAATCTTAAAACAATAATAAAAATAATGATGACGATAGTTAATGCTTTAAAGGTTTTGATGACAGCTAAAAGGGGTGTTTCTCAAATTGTTTTTAGTTGGAGAACATTTAAAATACTACAAATAAATGTAATTGCACCATATACAATTTTCAGAAAAATATATTAATATAATTAAGTATCTGAAAGATCTGTCGAAAAATTTCTACATAAAATCCTATTGAGGATAGAAATTCCTGATTCATGCAATTAGGACATTGAAAGTAATTTTTTTATGTTTTCAGATTGCATGAGATTTTTGCTTTTTTTATTGACTTACTTTTTCTTATTTCCAGAATAAGATTGTTCAACATTTCTTTTTGAGAAATCTGTTCTTTTTATTTGAGCATATTTACCTAAACAAAGTAATCTGAACATGGTATTCAATTTCAAAATAATTTTCATGATAAGTAATCACACAATCAGCAAAATGGCTGTTTTCGGAGAAAAAAAAATTGTTAATTTACATAATAGTAATATGTTGACCGAAAGAGCAGTATATTCGTAGTATAGTTACCAAATTTTAATAGAATTATATATATATATTTCTGTAACGGTTATCACTGATAAATAATTTTTTTTATCAGATATATTAGATTGATTACACAGGCCTGTAGCCAAACAAGTCTTTAGAAACCAATAGCTGATACTGATAGATTTTTTGACGCTGATTTCAATAAAAATTGTCAAGATATTCCATGACATACCAATTTGAAAATTAAAAACAGACAAAGTATAGATACTAATGTAGATGGAACGTCAATAGGGTGGTGGACTACTGTTGGATGATAGTATGATACACAGAGACGTTCCCCGTACTGCTTACAATAAACTTAGTGTCAAAAGAAACTTTCAGGGCAAAAGGAAAGAAAGCATTAAGAATAAATGAAATCAAAATGTATTAAACAATGATAACCGTTAAATAGTATAATTAATATAATTTCCAACTGATATAAAATCAACATACATTTAGTAAATAATTTCCAGTTGTTTGACATATTAATCAAATTTGTAAATTAAACACTTAAAAATATTTTTAAAAGACCTCCTTTTCCCCAGAACATGTAGACAGTAATGCCAGATTGGGGACTTTTTTTTATTCAATATCCCCCATTAAAATTTCAATGTAACAGAATTGTAAAGGTTAACTAATCACTTCGAAGATTATATATATTAAATATCAATTCTCAAAAATATTGGTGGTAGTTAAATAAAAAAAGTCCCCAATCTGGCAACACTGCATGTAGAATAGATTTTCTTGTCCATATGTTTAAGCCATACTTGCCAACCTAACCCATAGCTGCCAATATTTTAATTTATTCCGGAGTACTTTTAGCCCCGCCTTTATTTCGTACCATTTTATTTATAGAAAAAAATTCTCCAATATATAACTTCGATAAAATAAGACAAAATTACTTTTAAAAATTAAGTGGAACGAAATAAAGGCGGGGCTAAAAGCATTCCGGAATAAATTAAAATATTGGCAGCTATGCCTAAGTCGGAAGATTGTTAGTTCCCGCTCCTTTTTGCACACCACTTAATTTTTAGAGTAATTCTCTTCAAATATATTTACGATTAAGTAAGAAGAAAAGTACTCTAAAAAAAAGACTGGTGTGAAAAAATAGGCCGAAAGGGGCGGGACTAACAACCTTCCGAGTTAGGTTGGCAAGTATAGTTTAAGCTCATTTTGTGAAAAATCCTTACGTTATTCAGAAAAATGGATGTCATATTTGAAATCAGCGCACCAAATAATATAAAAATCAGTCATTACATTGCAAACGCTTTTTCATAACTCAAATTTCGCAGGCCTGTGTTATTTATCTATCTATCTCTCTGTATAATATATATATATATATATATATATATATATATATATATATATATGTGCGCGTGTGTGTAACAGTTTTCACTGATTAGATAAAATAAAATTGTGCATTAAAATTTTCCGGTAGCCAAAAACCGTAAAAGTTCATCTCAGTATTCATGATTCGCTGTAACTATATTTAATTAACTGTATTTAATTTTATATTTGGGAACACATTTCTTTGGAATACCACAAGGTACCCAGAAATCTTCTATTTCACAACTAGATACCCTGGTATAACCTTCGTTTAGAATATACTGAGTTAAAAATATTAGTATTCATCTATTCAGAGTTAAATGTTTAGTTACAAATTACAATTGTTTGGAAACTAATGAAATTTAAAACTTTCTAAGCAAGAGTTGGATACTTTCTACAGAAAAAATATTATTTAGCATCATCAATATCGAAGTCCATATTATTATTTATTTGCAAAATAATATATAAATATCTATATAGATAACTAGATATTACCCAAGAAAATTAGCAAGACAAATAATGATTATATGTTAGTTATTTTTAAAATTACTTTTAGTAATCTGGAATTAATATTTTTTAAAGTCACGAGAAGTGATTTACCAGCCAAAAACTGTAATTTTTGGTTTCTGTAAAATTCCATCTGTTAACAAATCGACCAAATTTTAATATCTTTTGGACGATTTATTTATTTTATATTATTTTATTTTATCTTTCCATACATTTCTTTCTTATTCATTCCAGGGATGGAACACGGGCGGAGAATTCATACCACTATCAATGTAAGGAAATTTTCTACCTCTTAAATCGACGATATTATAGGTAGTGAAATTTCTTAAACACATTCCGGTATGAATTCTGCGCCCGTGTTCCATCCCTGTCATTCCTTCTCAATCATTTCATCGTGTAAGGAAAGATTCAACAACGTCTCTCTCACAATGGACAATATATCTTACAAAACATCCATCATTTTCAAATCTCTTTCTTGCATCGAGCTTATGAAAATTGTCACCTGTAATAGATACGTTCTCTTAAAAAAGGAGAGTGGGGGGGGGGGGGGAATAAGGAAAAATATGTAAAGTTCCATTCTAACCTTTTATAAAAGAAAATGATTTTGTAAAGTGAAGAGCTCATTTTCGCTTCTTTAGATGTAGTTTGCTGGTTCTAATTTTTGCACAATGTGTTTTTATTTTGTTTATTATGTTTTATTTTTATTTTTTAGTACTTATTAAGTGTTTATACATTTGTTTTGAATGTTTTAAATAATTTTTGTAAAATGTAAGCTTCAATATGCTCTTCACTTTTTTAAATCTAAATTTTAAAGAAATTTTATGACATTAGTTACACATACAAATTTAACTGCAACTGTAAAATGGAAAAAGTTTTCTTTTTTATTCCATAAATGTTATCAACCAACGAGATATATAAATTAGATTGCTGATTCAATGGATGGAGGATTAGCTTTCCGTGGTTCAAGATGAATCACGTGACATGCTCCAATTGGTTGCTGTGTTTGGCCTTTTATCGTTATTTTGGCATTTGAAATATCAGTTCGACAAATTATCATTATTATTAGGTAACATGACACTCGCTATAACCGAAAAAAATTATTATTTTTTTTTTTTTTCATCATTTCCCAACAAAGTTTAAAAGTGTTTATAAAAGAAAATTTAAACTTTTAAAGAGCCAAATTTAACAACAAATAATATTTTTTCAACTATTTTTAAGCATTTTGTCGATTAAATTTCAACTACACGAAATAAAAGAGAAGTAAAATCAAAATCAAAATGATTTAAAACAAAAGAATATTAAACTACGTAAGTAAACAAAAACATTGGCGGTTATGACTTATGCGAAGAACAATCTCCAAACCGTTGCCATAGAAATTTACTGAAATTAAGCTGTTACCAAGGGAACTACCGAATACACAGGTGCAAGGAGAGCATGTCACATGACTCATCTTGGACCTTCTCAAGGGTTACCATTTATCACTCTTCATCATTACCTTACCATTTATCACTCTATATATCTCGTTGTTATCAACAATCTTTCAATGAGAAGACATCGTGTGGTTTAAATTAAACAGATGAATCAAACTGGTTGAATCAAAACCCTATTTTGAAAATGTTATCTCATGACTGTACAGATTTGATTTCTGAAATTAAATAATAATTATAATTATAATTAAAGTAGGTCTCATCTCAAATCCTTTTTTATTTGAAAAACGAGACATACTTCAACGTTTAATCGTCTGTTTTGAATATTAAATATCGTTTCCCAAAATTATTGGTCCTAGTTAAATAAAAAAAAAAGTTCTCAATCTGGCAACACTGTATGCTATGAATAATAGTGGGGATTACTTTCTTCATAATTTAACACTGGATTTCCGGATGTCGACAGTGAAAATATTTTCCCTGATTCTTCCACCAGTATTTTTCTTTCGGAAATTTTAGGATTAAGTTTGCACGATCAGTTAAGTAAAAGAATTATATATAAAAATACTGGTGGAGGAATCAGAGAAAATATTTTCACTGTCGACACCCTGGATTTGGATGACCTTGACGCTCACTGATAACGAGACTTGAGCCTAAAATCCATAGATTTGAAACCTGTCCTGGACAAGACTATAGACCTATTATAAAAGTGGAAAGAGCATTCTATTATTAAGGGAATATAAGGAAAGGTGACAAAGATGAAACACGTGACTACTAAAAAAATGTTATCTTTTCTGCAATTTATCGTGTTATTGGCGATTTTTTTGTTCTGAATATTATTTTTATTATTATTATTATTATTATTATTATTATTATTATTAAAAGATACAGCAAGCAAAATTTGTGTAAAACACTACAGCTGCTGAAATTTATTTTTGCCTTGTTATTAGCACTTTCCAACAAAGTTCAAAAGTGTTTATAACTCCGGTTTGTATATACTCGCTTTAACTCTTGTAAATGATCATGGACATTTTTTAAACCATATAAGGTATAATATATTTAAACTAATTCAATTTAAAGAATTAAGTACAGCAATTATAAATATTTTATAAAAATAGTAATTACTTAAAAAGAACGAAATAATAAAATATTAAAAAGAATCTTACCTGTGAAATAAAATTCTTATTTTACATAACTTCTAGGGTTTTTAAAGTACATCTGATTACTATTTCTTGCTATAAAATTCTTTTTAACTTCAAAGCAATCTAACTTTTAAAGTAAAATAAAAATTGTAAAAGAACTTTCAAAGAAAAGGGGAAAATATCGTCTGCTAAAGAAAAAGCAGAGTTTAGAGCATGACGAGAAAATTTCAATATCGCCCAGTTTGGCTTCCTGTAGTTCAACAGTCACGTGACTTTTTTATGAGTTATCTTTGCCGCTAAAAAAGGTTGTCATTGTCCCGTTCACTTTTATAATAGGTGTATGGACAAGACCGTCGCCAATTACACAATGCGCATTGTAATGTGCACCTTGTGACGCTAAAACCCACTCACTCGCCAAGTCTTGGGCACTTTTCGGTCTTGTAAAAATTAATTCAATCTTTCTGTAGTAAACAAAGAAATTTTTCTTTAGAAAATATGAGTTGATGTTATGTTTAACTGCGATTTATCAATTATTTTTTATGTACAAACATAGGAGTTTTCCTTTCTCATTAACAAACAATCGTACATACTTGTAAATAGAATAGAAAATATTATGTACACACATATACTTATATACCAGAGCTGCCAACCTAATCCGGCGAGTTGTTAGTACCGCCCCTTTTTCTACACCAACCATTTTTTAGAGATTTTTCCTACTTAATTCATCATAAATGTATTTGAAGAAAATTACTTTAAAAATTAAGTGGTGTAGAAAAAGGGGCGGTACTAACAATTTGCCTGATTAGGTTGGCAGTTCTGATATACTACATATGGTGGTGGTAAAATAAACGGAAATCGCTTATCTTTGAAAGTGTCTTGAAAAAAGTGAGCGGGCGGAGATTATGACGCCTTCTTTTAGACACAAACAAAGCTCCAAGTCTCCGTCCTTTTTTCAGAAAACTTTCAAATTTATAGCATCTTTGCTACTACAATTTATGCACAGAAAATTTTATTTTATCACATTTTTATAGTAATTGGTCGTGATTTTGTAGAATAGAGATTACGATATGAAAATCTCCTTATATTATTAAAATCTGTACGCATCTGTCTGTCTGTCTGTCTGTCTTTCTGTCTTTCTGTCTGTCTGTCTGTCTGTCTGTGAGAAATACATTGTCATAGCTAAAGCTCCGGCGCTAATGGTCGCAGCGCTTCGAAACCGGTGTCGACAGACGCAGAATTTCTTCATCTCGACATCGCGATAATTCGCTAAGCGATGCGACCCTAATTAGCGGAGATATTAATTAAAACGTCGACCCATATCTACCGAAAAATGACCCAGAATTCATGATTAAATGCTTAAAAAGCGACATTTTTACGGAAAAAGTGGAAAATAAATTAGAAATATCAGTCGTATCGTTACAAATAAGATATCAAATGAAAGGTCCGATTTTTCTGAATCCGACGGTTTAAATAGCTTATCTATAGGGCAATTAGATTTTTTAAAATTAACTAAAGTATAAAAAAAAAGGTGGCAACAAATCACAACAGTTCTATTAATTTCGCAATAGACGTATTTCGGTTACCATGGCGCCGGGCGAAAGAATAAATAGATTTTACTTCCAGTTTTACTGATTTTGTACTGGAAATAAAAATTGCAAATTTCAAAATGCTTCAATTTTCTTCAAAATTAATTCAAACTTGCTACAAACTTTTAACATCACAAGAAGAAGTTCCAGTTCAAATATCATCGGGTTTCGAGAATAAATAAAAAATGTACAATTTAATTGCAAATTAAATGTTACTATAATACGCGTATTTCAAATTCTAACTATGATTAAATTATTTTTAGTACATCATTCGAAAGATATTTTAAAGTACTTTTATATTATCGAAAGCGGGATTCAAGATTTCGCTTCATTTACATGTTTTGAGGTCTCCTGAATCGGTTTTCTTTTGTATCTGAGCTACTAATTAAAATAATTCCATAAGTAATACATCATAAGATAGCTTTGTTGGTTTAAAATCGAACAGTAGATTACAGAAATTTCTACCGCCAGATGGCACTGTAATATTTTAAAATTTCAATTTCTAATTATGATTAAATTGTTTTTAATACATCATCCGAAAGATATATTAAAGTTCTTTTATAATATCGAAAGTTTTAACCAGATTTGCACGTTTTGAGGTGTCCTGATTAGGTTTTCTTTTGCATCTCAGCTAATTCAGTTAGACCGTTCAAAATTGGTATATGTAGGTTAATTAGGAAGGGCTGAAAGGGTGGGGAAGATAAAGGCGTTCACCGCGCGCACGGGACAGCGCTGCCGAAGGCAGTGGGGACCCGGTCCGACTTTTTAACCGATGAGAAATGATTTTTTTTTTTCATTTTCTTTTCTTAAGAATAAAAATTTGATTTGAGAAGGAATATGTGCGCGTAGCGCGCGTATACCTTCACACGTGTGTGCGCAGCGCGCATGGGTCTGCGCTGCCGAAGGCAGTGGGGATCCGGTGTGAGTTTTTATCCGATCAGATTTATTTTTTTTTTTGAGGGGGGGGGGGGCACGGAGGGTCAGGGAAGGAATACGCGCATGCAGCGCGCACGGGGCAGCGCTGCCGAAGGCAGTGGGGACCCGGGCCGACTTTTTACCCAATCAGAAATGATTTTTTTTTTTTTTTAATTTCTTTTCTTAACACTAAAAGTTACTGTTAGTGATTCATTAATTTTAGTGATTCATTTGAAAATACTGACCCGCTAGCGGGCGAAGCTCGCTAGTAGTGTTATTAAAAGGCGAAATTTTCTCATCTCAGATAGCGTTCTGAAAAGAGGGCTTAGACTTTGAACTCTGCACACAGCTGATTACAAATGTGTTTAAAAAAAAAAATACCTTTTATAATTTTCGAGAATTTTTTGGTTTTGAACATCTATATGTTATCCTGATTAAATTCAAATAATAATTAATTTGATTAATAAATCATTTTGTTAATAAACACAGAGTTACCAACTTTTTTAATTTATTCCAAAGCATTGTTAGCTCCGCTTTCTTTTCATACCACTATATTTTTACAGTAATTTTCTTCTTATTTAATCGTAGTTACATATTGAAGGAAATTATTTTTAAAAGTATATGGTGTGAAAAAACAGAAGTGCTAATAATGCCCCAGAATAAATTATAAAAATTGGCAATTCTAATAAACATTACATTTTGCAAAAATTCGCAGTAGTTGCTTCAGGTCGAAACAATAGCCCGGCCTTTGTTCAGTTGGAAACAATCGGTACAACTGCATAATCAATGCGTTCGCGCAAACTAAGAAATTAAAAATGGCCTATCTACCGAAGAGAAAAGAAACATAAATTTAAATATCGATTTAAACAATGAAAAATTTTTCAAAAATTGTTGCATAAAAAAATTGTTAAACGTTATTTTGATGATTTATTTATTTTTTCTCGGTACGAAACCAAGCAACGACAAAAGGTTAAAGAAAAAAAAAATAAGTGAGCTAAATTTTAAAAATGAAAATTTTCATTATGTTTAATGCAAAATTCGAAAAATATATAATTTAAAAATAAAATGATATTTGAAATTTCAGCATAAGAACTTAAAAAATAAAACACAAATAATATACATTTCGCAAGAAGAGTTATTCACTTTTCATTTATCTTTACTTTTTTTTTTTTTTTTTTTTTTTTTTTTTTTAGCCTTTAAAGAATCGTAATTACAAAAGAAAATTCAAGGAAATTTATTGATTTTAGCTGAAATGACATTGATTAATGGCGTTGATTTTGGAAGTGACTCCTGAAAACATAGCTAAGAACTCAAAACTTTTACATTTGACCTCCCATCGGTTATTTATTTACGTATTGCAGTTTAAAATCGTAGATATTAGTTTAAATATTGATTGCTTACACTGGAATACAAATCTAATTGTACAGAAAATTTAAAAATGTTTAAATATTGATAGAGAAGAATTTTACTTCGGCTAAACATTCTTTTCAGTAATGAAAATTAATTAAAGAATATGTAATTGGATGTAAATTTTTGATTAACGTACAAATTGGATTTTCCAAACATTAGAAAAAATACATATACAAAAGCATATTTAATGAAAGATTATTAATTTCTTTATTATAGGGAACTGTTTCTAAAATATTAAATAACAAATAAATATGAAATTCAAAATTACAATAATAATTGGTGTTATTATACTGAAAAAAGAAATTATGAAAAAATAAAGACATATTTTACTATTCTCGATTATTTTAATCGGCACATATTATCATAAAATTTTAATAAAATCTAATTTAAATTTTGAGGCATACTTGTTACCTTTTAAGAAGAATGACTAAAATTTTTCCTCACCAGTCAGAGCTTCTTTTTTTTTTCCTCCCCTGAGCGTTTTTTCTGACGTTTATTTTTAATTTTTGTTTGAATATTTAATGAATGTAAAAATAATTCATTTTCCAAAAGATACACCTGATTGTTATTTTCTCAATTTATATATATATATATATATATATGCATACATAAATAATACAGAATGATTATGATAAAGTTTCAGTATAAACAACAACCTGCAGTTAAAGCGTGTAAGCAGATTCACACCAAATCTTATAAATGACGATTCCAGAGAATTCCTGTTGGAGGAATTACAAAAAATGAATTTGGTTCAAAAATACCCACACGATGTCGTTTTGCAGGGAAAACAAAAAATATAAAAAAGGAATCATTTCATACGGAATGTATAAACAATGTGAGCACTTATTTATAAATGTTTAATCATGTGTGAGTCATACTTTTTTTTTTTTTTTAATTAACAATTTTCTATATAAAATGCCCCTATTGGAAATTTTTTGAACTAAAAATATTTTCTTTTACTCCTTGAGCTACACCACCTAGATTAAACATTGTGGCGACCGCTTATAATTGTAATGCGTAATATACTACTAGGAAAATTAAGCCTCTCTAGACCGCGCTATTCATGCCTAAATCGTAAACATTCCATAAAAGTTGATTAGCTCTTCTCAGTTTTGTCTAATCAGCATACTTGCCAACATCCTAATTAACATACCGTAGTACTGTTAGCCCCGCCCTTTTTCTCACACCAGTAATTTGTTAGAGTAATATTCTTGAAATGCTATTACGATAAAATAAGATGAAAAATACTCTAAAAAGATACTGTGTAAAAAAGAAGGAGAGGCTACCAAAACTACGGAATATTAATTAGTTTGTTGGCAAGTATGAGCCAATCGCGGGACCAAGACTGTAAATAGTTTACTTTCGTTTTTCCAGCAAGAATCTCGATCACACTGACCTCTCGTGTGAGGCTTAATCTTTAGAGCGCATTTTTACTGGACGGTTGCCATATTATGTATTTTAGACGCTATATACTTGTGCGCATCTCATGAACCATTTAATTACCAAATGAGTCTGCAATTTACTAGCCCGTTTCAACTGCATGATGTGTTGATATCAGACGTTTCACAAAACAATTCTCGATATCATAGCCTCCTAAACTAGATACCTGTCGCGTTGTTCGTAAACTTGGCTACAGTTCAAGTGGTAGACAGCGCTACCTGGTACAGATTGCGCGACTTTTTTATGCAACAGCCACCAAAAACTTTTAAAAGTGGGATTTGATAAACATAAAAGACGAATATAATCGAAGAAACGTCGATTGTGTATATACTATATCACTTCTTAAAATTATTGGTGACAGCTGAATAAAAAAGTCGCGCAATCTGTACCAGGTGGCGCTGTCTATCGCTTGAACTGTTGACAAGTTTACGAGCAACGCGACAGGCATCTAGTTTAGGAGGCTATGCTCGATATATACTTTTAACCCTTTAAAGGGTAAGCAAATTTTCTTAATTTAAAATCAACAGCTATCAGAAATCACCAACTACTAAAAGAGATTAAATGTAATTATTTGTCTCACTTATAAAAGAAAAATTTAAAAAAAAATATTCTGGGACAGCTTTAGCAATTTTGAATTAAAATTTTGGGGTTGCACTATGCAACTACCGTCCCTGAACGGTTAAAACACACTTTCTTTTCTTTTCTTTTCTTTTTTTCATGGAGCTACGAATTCCACAAAAGCTTTACTTTTAAAGAAGTAAATTATATTGCCGACTTTTACGCTTTTTAGCTACCAGAAACATTTAATAAAAATTTTATTTTATTTATCCCAATGGCAACTGTTGCAGAAATGAGAAAAAAAAATTTTTTTTTCGTTAAAATTTTCCGGCAGCCAAAAAGCGAGAAAATTGGCAGCTGTATTAATAAAGTTTATTGTTTTATGTAACTCTAGATATTTTCTAAAAGCAACAAGGCTACACAAAAAAAAATTTATTTTTAACTAAGAAAGAAAAAAAAAAAGCTTGGAAAAACTAACTAATTAAAAATTGTAAGAAGGACAATATACATAGCTGCCATCATTTTAACGCTTTCGCGACCGCTGACGTAGATTCACGTCATTTGAAAATCTGTAACTCCACCATTGGGCTTTTCTTTTGCAATTTGTATGTTGTTTATTTCTTAAGAATATATCCAATATTCATATTTGTACAATTAATGTATTATGGATACAAATACTATGATTAGAAAGGATATAATTATAATGCATATTCATTTGTAATATAGATGTGAATACAGAGGATTTTTGTTCTGAAATGTTGTAACTAAGGAGAATAACGCCCACAGGCGGACCTTACTCTCAAAAAGACAAAAGCATGCGGTCGCGAAAGTGTTAAAAAATACTCGGAAATAAAATATTAGCAGTTATGATTATATTATGTTACAAAAATTTTTAGCATTTAAAACTGACATTAAGCAAGTTTTGCATATATCACTGTAAAAGGAATTTCTTGCGCTAAAGTTCACATGGAAATTGTTCTTAAGCAAACAAGATGAATAACCGCAATACACCAGGAAAATAGATGAAGGAGGCCGTAAATAAAAACAATCTTCTTAACTGACAGTACTTTATTTTCGAATTAAACGTCACAGCTATGGGTTAAAAATTATTCTATAGTTTAATTGACAAGATACATAAAAAAATATTGTCTTTGAGACATTCAGGTGGTGTAAAACAAATTTTCAGGTAGAGAGAGAGAGCTATTTGATTACGTGTTAATCAAGTCAGATTAGGAGCGGATTCTGAAGTCGACTCAGTCGCAATCCAGGACAGACTGCTGAATTACGCCAAGAATCTATGCCAAATTTTATCCCCAGAAATCCGTTAAGTAAGAGAGACATAAAGTCTGTGATTTATTGCACATCCTGTCATTAAACAAAAATAAATTACTCTTTAATGATACTACAACGGAAATTATAGCCTAATTTATTTATAACAATGTGGACTTGCGCAATTTTAGAAGAATGAAGATGTAAATATGTATACAACGGTTGATAAATGAAAATAATATTTTTTTATATTTTATTTATTAAATGATTTAGGAGAGATTATAATTTTGAGAGATGTCATTTAAAAAGAATATGTTTTTGTTCTCAGAAGATTTATTAATAGCATAAGGGATAAGGTATTATTAAAATTAAGATTATAATATCATTGATTTAAGAAGTAGAAAATTTTATTACATTGATAGTAGTATGAGTTCCACGTCCGTGTTCCATCCCTGCATAGTGCATCTAAAGAACTTTGTAAGATCCCTTAAACACAGTATCAATGTTAATATTAAAATTTACAAGAATTTTTTTTTGTGAGCATTCCAACTGTACATGTTAATTTTGCTCTGTTATACGCAGTATAATAATCTCATAATATCCTTTAAATACCTTTTATACACACCATGATGCACTTGAACACCGTAAAAACCCTTCGTACCACAGACCAAATGTGCTGTTTACACCATTTTCAATAAGAGACATTCTCAGAGCTGTCAATTTAATCCGGAGAATTCTTAGTACCGCCCCTTTTTCACACAGGGTTGAAACATATCAGGGGCTACCACTGAATTCAGGGTTTTTGGAAGATTTTGCTGTGTTTAAATTTCACTATAAATTATTTTGTTTTCGTAGAAATTTCTAATTTTGAATGCTTCATTTTCCTTATAATGTATTTAAAACTCTTAAAATACGACTTATTATAGATAGTCATTTGGTATATCATTAATAATCACTACCTGCAAATAACAGTTTTCAGGGTTTTTGCATGTTTGGAAGTTTCACCCCTGTCCATACTAGTCGTTTTCCAGACTATTTTTCTTCTTATTTCATCGTAAATACATTTGAAGATTAAATACACTCTAAAAATTGTGTCGTAAATACATTTAAAAAATTAAGTGGTGTGGAAAAAGAGGCGGTACTATGAATCCTCCGGATTAGATTGGCAGCTCTGCCTTTTACAGCGAACCTGAATAACCTATATTTGTTTTAAGGCATTCCAAAAGTGTTTACGGTAATTAAACTGAAGGCAGACCGACCGACATAGAGGTTGACGAATCAAAGCCATAAACGGTAAATATTGGAAATTTTTTTTTAAACGTATGCTACGGAAGACCATATAAAAGATTCATTCTTGCTAATGAGATCGTTGAAAACAGGAAAACAGCAAACAGAATTTAATTTTTATTCTCTCTTGGAAGCAATTATGTCACTCACATGCAACCTGCAGTGCCAAAAAAAAAAAAAAAGTTGATTCATGAAATTAATCACATTAAATCACAAAGAGATATAAATCTAAGTTAAGGATTAAAATTCTCGAACATTTTTAGATTGGCTAAGTCTGTATTCATTCATCCGCATGGAAATAGCGCAATCTCTCCTGCCAAAGTGAGAGAGTTTGCGTTTTTGCTGTTTAGGAGAGATTGCGCATTTAAAATTCTATACAAACGGAGATTTCGCAGCTTATTGGTGATAACAAGACAATGATGATGAGTTTGTTCAATGACTGGGACTGTACCAAAACCTAACCTTCATAAGTCATTGGACTAGTTCAAACCATTCGAGACGGCGCACCACCTTTATGGAGACTATCTACAGAATCTGAAATTAAACATTATTCAGAAGTGGCACAATCGACAAAAGCCACACCTCTGATGGGGTTTACATCTAGAATACTGTTAGCCTATGAGAAATTTATCGCAAAGGATTTAAATGTTATTGTATATCTATTTAGTTTTGCTTATTGTATATCTATTTAGTTTTGCAATATTTTCAAGTATGATGCTCAAGTTTCGTCGGCTGCTTAAATAGGAGAGATAAAACTAAATACAAGCAAAAAATATCAGTCTACTCACTGAAAACCATCTCATGGTGTAATCATAAAAAAAAAAAAAAAAATTACAAACAAGCATTAATGGAAAGAGCATATATAATAATGTTTTTTACTCATAAACATAAAGCAATAGCCCATGTCAGCTCATTTTCGAGTTTTAAATTCTGAAATTTCGCTAATAATCGGTGCAACCATACCTGAATTGAAAACACCACGCCTTACTGAAAGAATGAATAAAATCAGAAATGCAGAAATCGAAAGAGCATAGTTAAATGTGTTCTTTGATGGAACAATCAGTTGCCCATTTCAGCTTTTAGATATAGTCAATCGAGATATAATGGCTAAAAATTCGCTAAAATAGAATCTAAAAATTGATTAAAGTCATGGTTCTGGCACAGCGTTCCCAACTTTTATAATTTATTCATGAGCAATTTTAGCCCCGCCTTCTTTTCGCACCAGAAATTTTGTAGATTATTTCTCTTTAATATGTGACGACGATTAAATAAGAAGAAAATCACTTTTCAAAATTTCCGGTATGAAAAAGAGGCGGGGCTAAAAATGCTCGTGAATAAATTATAAAAGTTGGGAACGCTGTTGTGGCAGGTTGTCACGGGACTCCTCCCACTTCTTTCAGACTACTATATTTTTACCCAAACTTAAATATATATTTCTCTAAATTTATATAAAATAAACGTAAAGGATTTTAAAGCATAAAATATTTTTAAAAGTAAAGATATTAAAGCGTAAAAGATTTTAAAACGTAAAGGATATTTTTGGCAGAAGATTTTAAAGAAAAAAAAAAACTTTAATAAATAGTAAATGATGAGTGTATTCTGCGTTTAAAAATGGGCGGGACTAGCCACATATCATTGGACGTACCGTGTGCTAATTTTTTTTTCTTTTTTGGAAATGCTTGTTTGAGATGGATACACCGTCTGGAACAGGTTCACTTGTCGCAGGTGGTTGCATAATAAGTTTACATGTACAATAAATAATATGTGCACTAATTGTGGACAACGAGAGATTTGGTCAGCAAACAAGAAACCATCCTAGCTGAAAATGTAATGTACTAATTTTAAGTTAAACGTCATATCTAGTAACTTAATATTATTTTCTGGTCTTGTGCTTTATCTAATTTTGCTCTTTTTTCTGTTTCTTTAAACAAGTTTTTGTAGTTCTTTTTAAATTTCTTTTAAATTTCTGATTTTTTTTTTTTTTTTTTTTTTTTTTTTTTTTTTTTAATGATTGAATCGAAATATCCACTCCCAATTCAAAAATATTTGTTTACAAATACCTTACAACAATGTCATTTAAGTGAATTATTATTATTGATAATGTAATTGTAGTTATAATTAAGCACAATCTCTCTGACTCATGTGCGCAATCACTGCTACCCGATTAGGAGAGATTGCGCAAAATAGCTCTCTTGTTTTTATTACTTCTGTTGTTTTAAATTACAACAGAGCAACTAAATAGCAATGGAAATGCCCAGAAGAAGGATCAATTTATAGTTATGCACCAAAAGTTTAGTAAAAAATTAATAATTGGATTTTTTATATCATTTTGTTGAATTGTGCGCAAACTCTCCTAGCTTTACCTTATATGTATGCATGAAGACAAGATATATTGTTTTCCTTCGAAAATGTATAACTTAGAAAACTTTTAAAAGAATATTTAAAAGTAATCGGCAAGCGTCTCCCATTAAGAGCATTCATTCCTTTGAATGATCGTAAGAGAGAGGTAATCAACAAAAGACCCATTAAATCTAACTATCTTCATTAAAAATGCATTTCTGAACAGAAATATTCTTCGAAATACACTTGACAGCAGAAGGTTGATTTATTTTTACATTAAAAAAGGCTCTGAATATATGCATGCATTAAAAGTATTATTACTTTAAATTGTAATTCATTTTTCTGCCAAGATATTAGGCATACATATATATACGGGTGTCGCATAAGTCCGTAGACATTTTAAAACTTCATAAAACTTGAAGAAATTGGTAGAATTAAACGTATTTTGCGAAAAAGTTATTCTCGTGAAGGGGGATTTGTTTTTAATAAAGAAAAAAAAATGGTTAATTTTTTTCTTCAATTGAAAACGAATCACGGACGCTTAACGAGAAATATGCAAATCAGAGTCCTATAAATTGCACAATTTTACCCATAAGTCCGTAGACATTTTAAAACTTCATAAAACTTGAAGAAATTTGTAGAATTGAACGTAATTTGCGAAAAAGTTATTCTCGTGAAGGGGGATTTGTTTTTAATAAAGAAAAAAAAAATGGTTAAATTTTTCTTCAATAGAAAACGAAGCACGGACGCTTAACGAGAAATATGCAAATCAGAGTCCTATAAATTGCACAATTTTACCCATAAGTCCGTAGACATTTTAAAACTTCATAAAACTTGAAGAAATTGGTAGAATTGAACGTAATTTGCGAAAAAGTTATTCTCGTGAAGGGGGATTTGTTTTTAATAAAGAAAAAAAATGGTTAAATTTTTCTTCAATAGAAAACGAAGCACGGACGCTTAACGAGAAATATGCAAATCAGAGTCCTATAAATTGCACAATTTTACGGTTAATAAAGCTTATTTCTTAATTTACTTCCGCCTTGTACGTACATGTAGTTTTAATTGTGATGCTGACTTGTTGGATAAAGCGCTACTGATGAAGATGTTTTCCCCTGAGCTGCTTTCCTTCGCCAACTGAAGTTGTAATTAGTAGTGTTGTAGTATTTTGTTTGGAAACTGCAACTTTTGATGATGGTGGCAGCTTTGCCAGATGTGGCCTTTTTTTTTTTATTCAATATTCACCAATAATTTTGAGAAGTGACATTTGATATACGTAATAGACTATCAATCTTCGAAGTGATTAGGCAAACGTTACAAATAAAAATTATTGGTGACTATTGAATAAAAAAAAAGGCCAAATCTGGCAACCCTGGATGGTGGGCATATATAACAGGGTTTATATGCCTGTACATACTTCTATAGAAATAAATGAAGTTTATTTTTAAAATTTGTGATTTACCAGCGTACAGCGCCCTCTACTACGAAAATTTTAACTATTATTTTTTTATTTACCAAAAAAAAAAAAAAAAATTCCCCTGTCACGAGAATAACTTTTTGGCAAATCGCTTTCAAACCTACCAATTCCTTCAATTTTTATAATTTTTAAAAATATTTACAGACTTATGGGACACCCAGTACATACATACATATATATATATATATATATATATACATATATGAGAGAAATGCATGTATAGAAATGTAAACTTTTAAAAACTTTTATATATATACGGAGGTCACAGCCTCTTATATTTCGAATATCACTCTTTTTTAATAATAAACAGCTTTAATTAATTATCGAATTTCTATAATTAATTAAAGAAAAAAGCTTTAAAAAATATTTGGTATGAAAATGTAAAAAGATGCGATAGCGGTATATATGTATAAGGTACACAAAAGGTGGCCATAATTAAGCTTTGAGAATTTTTTATAATTTTCTGGTTGGGTTTATCTGGCTGGACTTTTTTTCGTAAAATACTACACTTATCTCTTATACATATCAAGTATAATTTTATTGGTAAAATGTAATTTAGATATTTTTATAATACAATTTCAAAATTGTAGCTTATGGGCCACCTTTGGCGCATAGGTGGACCCCCTACATTGAAAACACCTTTAAAATGTGCTTATAAGATGCTCTTTTGTTGTGTTTCGGGTTTTTCTTCTTATTCATTTTATCTTTTGACAAATAATAATAATAATAATAATAATAATAATAATAATCAACCACCTTTTGTGCAAAGTAGTTCAGAATTTTTATTCTGGGATTCATTGACCTCTTTCCATACTTGCCAACATACTAATTAATATTCCATAGTATTGTTAGCCCCGTCTTCTTTTTCACACCAGTATCTTTTTAGAGTATTTTTCATCTTATTTAATCGTAATTGCATTTGGAGAATATTACTCTGAAAATTTATTGGTGTGAGAAAAGGGCGGGACTAACAATTACTACGAAATATTAACTAGGATGTTGGCAAGTACATACTTGCCAACCGTCTCATTAATATCCGTGGCCCACCAGCGGCCGAGCGGTTCTGCGCTCAAAGCTGGTAGATGGGAGGTGCCGGGTTCGATCCCAGGTCGCGCTCATCGACCTAGCCGTTCGGAGTTTTCCGTGGTTTCCTCCGAAACTTGCGTAAATACGGGCTAGGACCCCTTAGAAAGACCCCCACGGAGGGCATTCCCCCTCTAGGCCTAGGACACATCAGGAGTCACTCGGCCTTAAATCCAACAACCAACCAACCAACCAACCATTAATATCCGTACAATTGTTGACGCCCCCTGAAAAAACGCCCCTTTCCTCACACCACTCTATTTTTAGAGTAATTCTCTCCAAATGTTGTGATTAAATAAGACAAAAATTACTCTAAAAAATTATTGATGCGATAAAAAAGGCGGGTACTAAAAATTGTACGGTTCATAATGAGATGGTTGGTGAGTATGCAAGTATGTCTTTCAGAGATCTCTGGAATTCTCAATAGTACAGAAATTGTTATAGAATAAACGATAATAAGATTTTTTTTTTTTTTTTTTTTTTTTTTTGCAGATATTTAAGCAGAAATTTTGAGAGTTACCCTTATTGCATTAATTTACATTTTCATTTGCTGTGTTGGCTCACGTGTTCTAAAGTTGCCCGATATCTGGACCATCTAGAGAACATGCATAGGGTCGCCATTTGCACGGAATTAAACTTTTTATCTCATAAATTTATTAATAATAAAGTTAATGTGGTTAAAAAGAAAGAAATGAGCTTTTAGAAAACATCACATAACTCAAAGTTCTAATAATTTAAATGCGTGTAAATTAAATTATCTTCTGAACTGGAAATTAGAACGTCAACCCTTCTAAAGTGAAAACACTGTATACAATGGAGGTCGATCACGATAATCTTTTTAAATCCAGACACATTCCCTGGAAATACATAATTTACAATACAGCAGCGCCATTCTGTGATTCAAAATAATGTAACCCCTTTTAGGGTGGTGGGCTACCTTAGGAACGCTGGCCACCTTTGGTTTACCTACCTTATGTATGTATGTGTCTACAGGTATGCACCCACATGATAAGACTTCTGATAAGATTTTTGTACACATGTGTAAAAAGAAAAAATAATAATATAAAAGCATCTTTTTATGTTATTTCAGTGACCATTTTCAAATAATTTCGATTTTGATTAAATTTTTGAAAAATTAAAAGAAAATGTGCATATATATATGTAAATGTATATTTTTTATCATTATCGGTATATAAACTATTTTAACTAATTCGGCATTATTATGGCATGACTCTTAATCTTTTAAATAATTATTTCGAAAGTTTACATTAATACATACTCCTGATATAGGCTATAAATATTCCTGAAAATATTGCATTTTTAACACGCTTTAATTAGCTTCACCTCTATGTATGTTTGTATTGTATGTATAATGTATGTTTGTAGCCGCTATGGGAGCAAAACAAAAAATCTATATTGTAAAAAAAGACTTTCCCTACGTGAATGCTGTGGCTGTGAGGTAAAGCTCCGCGCTACGAACCTAAAGGTCTAGCGTTCAGGGGAGATTTTTTAAAAATGGTTTTTGTTTAATTCTAAATTATTTTAATTCAAGATTTAAATGTATGTAAATATTATGGTGTGTCACTCACACGATTTTCTCTTACCCTGCATTTTAATACTAAGATAGATATTTTGTGCTTTTTAGTTCACATTTCTATAAAAGCGTATTCTTTAATTTTTTAAAACTATAATATTATTATTACATCTCTTTATGATAAATTGCACTGATTCATCAGTTTCGCTACTAAATTTTTCTATTTTTACGCATCTGTATATTTTTTTTATTATATATTTAATATAAATATTTTTTATTATATATTTCATATATTTTTTTATTTTGCAAAATAATTCATATGCATATTTCAGAACAAAATACCTTTTTCCCTGCTTTTTTACTTTCTTCTATATGTATATATAGAAAAAGTATTGGATTCACGAAAATTTTCGAAGTCAAGTTTTCGATGGATTTACACGTTTTGGGATTCTCTGAACACGATTTGACTGTTTTTAGAAAATGTCTGTCTGTCAGTCTGTGTGTCTGTGTGTGTGTGTCACAAATTTTGTGGACGCTGTATCTCACGAACCAATAAATTAAGTTTAACCAAACTTACAATCGCTCAACAAGTGGCGCTGTCATTGCATTTTTTGATAATAATGGCAGTAAACTAAGAAAAAAATCGTGTGCATGTGGGAGCATCCCGGGAAGTACACCCCCCGGGGGGGACACAGCTAAAAAAAAGTCTTCAAAAAAAACTATAAAAAATGAAGATAAAATGCAGATAATGTGAAGGTATTTGAAACAATCCCAATTTTAAAAAGTCTTCAAAAAAAAAAAAAAAAAAAAAAAAAACTGTAAAAATGAAGAGAATTTGCAGAAAAACTGCAGATAAACTGAAGGTATTTGGTATCTGAAGCTATTTGCAGTTTTTCTGCAGTTTTCTTCATTTTAATAGTTTTTTTTTTTTTTTTTTTCTTTTTAAGCTGGGATTGTTCCAAATACCTTCACATTATCTGTACTTTTTCTTCATTTTTTATAGTTTTTTTTTAAGACTTTTTTAGCTCGGGGGTAAATTTTCAATATGGGTATCTTTAGAAAGATCTGGTCAATACTTTTAAAATGAATGGTTGAACTATAGATCTGTGACAATTTAAAACAAAGTTATCGAATTTTTTTTAATTTTTTAACGACAGAAAAAAAATCTTATTTCATTTGATAATTGCAAAATATTGACTTTCTTTCGACATTTAGTGATATATATCTGTCATGTAAAAATCGTCTGCATTTATAATTTAAAATAATTTGATAATTTAATAAATAATTTGTATTGAATGAATTTTGTGTAAAATTATATAGAAGAAAGTCATGTCAGAAGAAAACAACATCATACTAGTTCTTATTATCATCTAAACATCTTTTATCCAGATTTTTTACTTTCTTCTATATATAGAGAAAGAGAAAGTATTGGATTAGTGAATGTTTTTTAACTGCAGTTTTCGATGGATTTACACGTTTTAGGATGTCCTAAACGTGTTTTGACTGCTTTTAGAAAATGTCAGTCTGTCTGTGAGTCTGTGGGTGCGTATCACAAATTTTGTAGTCACTGTATCTCACGAACCAATAAATTAAGTTTAACCAAACTTGTCATTTAGTTGGACCCTGACATAAACTGGTGCTGATTAGATTTAAGGGCCCGCTTCACTCACCGCCGCCGGAAGCCGAAGCTAATGTTATTCTATGGAAAAATTTTCTTTACAAATAACTTATTAACTAATACATATTTTTAAATTCTGTTTTCACATTCTGAGAATTCCCAGCTGTTAAATTGACGGACCTTTTTTAAAAAATTATTTTTTAAATTTTTTATTTATTTATTTATTTATTTTTATTTTTATTTTTATTTTTATTTTATTTTATTTTATTTTATTTTTTTGAAGCTGCAAAATACGAATTTTCAATTTGCGAATTTTTTTTTCATTTTGCAATTTCAAAATAAAATATTAAAAATAAAAAAAAATACATTTTTTAAAAAGGTCCGTCAATTTAACTGTTAGGAATTTTCTGAATGTGAAAACAGATTTTAAAAATATGTATTAGTTAATAAGTTATTTGTAAAGAAAATTTCCCCATAGAATAACATTGGTTCGGGCTTCCGGCGACGGTAAGTGAAGAGTACCGTTAAGGATGCATCGCTCAACAAATGGCGCTGTGATTCCATTTTTAACATGGCAGTATAGGACAAAATTTCGTATAAATGTACATAATGAGAGTTATTTTTAACGTGTGGTTGTAAAATTAATATAACTTATTGATATTAGTAGTTGTAGACTAGAGAAGAAAGTTTGTATATGAAGCACCCCCCCCCCACCTCACCCGGGAGGTGTAAAGTTTCAGTATGAGTATCTTTCAAAAATCTCGTAAATATCTTCAAAACGAATGGTTGAACCATAGATTTATGATAATTTAAAACAAAGGTATTCTGAAATAGTAATAAAATATACTTTCAGCATATCACATAATTTTAAAAAACTTTATTCCGACGTTTCGGTTAAAACACATCTTTAACCACCTTCAGGGAAAAATGATGTTTAAAAAACTATAAACATAGATAATTTAAGCCATTCTATGATACAATAAATACAATTCTGAAAGAAATTAACACACATAGAATGGCTTAAATTGTTTATGTTTATAGTTTTTTAAACATCATTTTTCCGTGAAGATGGTTAAAGATGTGTTTTAACCGAAACGTCGGAATAAAGTTTTTTAAAATTATGTGATATGATGAAAGTATATTTTATTACTACTTCATAATTATTAACAGCATATATAAAAGTGGAATAAATATTTCTGTATTAATAACAGAGGTATTCTTTAACCACATTTCTTGCGAACATGGAAGACTATGCGCAAATGCGGACTGAACGAGTCCAGTGTTAAAATAAGGGTGACTGAGAGAAAACAAGCGATAAGGGAACACCGAATAACTGGATGTTTGCCAAATAACTATCTCTCGGGCAATTTTGCATCCCTCCAAACTTTTGGACTCGGCCTCACTGCTAGTCGTAGGAAACGTGGTCGCACTCTATTGATTTTTTTTTTTTTTTTTCATTTTTTAACGGAAAAAAATTAGAAAAAAATCGCATTTCTTCTAACATTGGCAAAAAAATTTACCTTTCTTTCAACACTCAGTGATATAATTCTGTCAGATGAAAATCGTCTGCATTTATCATGGAAAATAATTTAATAATTTAATGAATTATTTATATTACATGAATTTTGTGTAAAATTATATAGAAGAATGTTTTGTGGTGTCCCAATCATACTAGTTTTTGGTGTTTTTATAACCTTAAAACAAGTTATGTTCAACATTTTCCCCAAATCAGGGTTTTTTTTTTTTTTTTTTTTTTTTTCGAAAAAATCCCCAACTTGATTTTTACTAAAAAAAGAAAATAAAAATTTAAAAAAAAAAAAAAAAAAAAAAAAAAAAAAAAATATCAAGCAGATTTTTCTGTGATTTAAGCTCAGATTTTTTCCCACATGAAGGCAATTTTTGAAAAAAAAAATCCCCAAATAACAATAAAGCCTAGTCGTAGGGACAAATCATTACGTTGCCAACATTGACAGAAAGTTAATGAACTCCCCAGATTTGTCCCCAAAATTTTTAGAATTCCCCAAAAAAGTCCCCACAAACATTTGGTACCCAAAATTATCCCCAGAAGCTTCAAAAATCCCCAAAATGGGGACAAAATCCCCAATCTGGCATCACTGATACTGTAAAATGTTTTATTTCCAAACAAGAATGAATCAAATTCTGCAAGGCCATGTGGAGTACGCTATTATTTTTGACATATTTATCTAAACGCTATTTATTATTTACCGTTGACATTGATGAATAGTTCTAAAATGATGAGGGATTGGATGTCTGCTTGGTGAGAAATTAATGTTCCAGAATTATTGTTCGGAAACACTATTATTTATGTACCGCCAATAACAACATTTTGAAATGATGGAGGTCATCAAACTTCACATAACAGTATGACTTTGACTCCAATTACTGGTTTCGCTATAGACATCTCATTTTAAAATCACGAACTTGCGATAGCTAATGTTGTGTTTGTAGTATATAGATACATTTACAAATGTTCTTCATTTGGAAATGATTTGTAACATAGAAAGTTGTAAGAAATTTTTTTTATACCATTTCCATTAGAAAAAAAAAAAGTAATTATTATATTTGATATAAAGTGTAATTTCAAACTATATATATTCACATTTCGAAGTCGAATGTGTAAATTTTATTCACGAAAAATAATATAATTAATCAAAAACCAAATTTCAATTAGAATAAGGCATTGTAAAATACTCTAATTTCCAGGCAAATGAAAAATTGTAACATAATGATATTCTGTAGCATTTTTATAGTATTTTATTAAGCAGAAAACTTGATTTGGTAAGTTATTTACAACTAGTTCATAACGTTTCCTGTACAGATATGACGATGTCGAATTATTGCTGAAAAACATAATAATTTTGTTGTTTTGTTTAAATTTTCGGCGCAATTACTTGTAGTCTTTTCTTTAATACTGTAGTTAATTTTCTTTTTCGATTCAATTAGTTACAGTCTTTTCTTCAATATTGTTTGCTTTGATTTTTGTTGTAATTAGTTGCAGTCTTTTCTTCAACATTGTTATTTGTTTCAATTTTTGGTGCAATTAGTTGCAAACAAAGCGGCAAATTGCGTTGCCGCTTTGTTTGTGGCACTCTTGCATATTTTGTTCGCCAGACGAAGGATCGTATCTTCTTTCGATTCGAAACAATTGTTGCGTGTTCTTGCACTTTATTGTGTGTATTTAAAGTTTTGAACTAATAACGTAGAGATTATAAAGTCAGAAATAATAAAGTCAAAGTCTGTTTGCAGAAATTATAAAGTCAACGACATCGTAACAACAGTGCCGTTTTCTACATCCCCATCGAAAATATCTGATACGTTTACTATCAGATAGTTTTGATGTTTTGTTTTGTTTTTCAAATGATTAAGACCTTAAATTTATTTAAAAATATTATATCAGAATGATGTCACAATTGACCATCGAAAGGCTTCGATATATTCGTGGTAGCACACTAAATCTTTCATGAGAAATGAATAGTTTTATAGAACAATTTGTATTCATAAAAGCCCTGTTATGTTGACTGCAATCTTGAACATTTTTTCCTTTCTTTACTTACTTCCCATAAGGTAGAGAAAGTATTGTTTTTGGGTCAAATTTTCGAACGCGAGTTTTTGTTATATTTACATGTTCTGAGGTCCCCTGACTACGAAAATCATGTTTTTAGCGAATGGTCTGTGTGTATGTCTGTGTGTATGTCTATGTGTCTGTGTGTGTGTGTCTGTCTGTCTGTTATCAGCATATCTCAAAAACAAATTAAGGCAAAAAGTTCAAACTTGGTATTCTAAATGTGTATCATATAAGGATGCTGCACTAAACATTTCGTTAAGATCCAGCAAATGGTTCGTGTACAGGGACACTCCAAATTATTCAAATACATTACGTCTATGGGGGAAATTGCAGGTAAGTAGAGTTTAACATCTATAGACTGCTTAAAACCAAATGAAACGAATATATATTTTTTGTAATAGAGATAGTCAACTGGGAAAAAAAAATTGTGTATGTAGGAGCCTCGCTTCCCCCGCTTGGGGGGAAGTTTCCCCTCAAGGGGAGTAAATTTTCATGATGGGTATTTTTCAAAAGAACTCGCCAATACCTTTAAAACGAATGGTTGAACCATCGATCTGCGATAATTTAAAACAAAGTTATTGATTTTTTTTTTTTTTTTTTTTTTTTACTTTTAACGAAAAAAAAATCGTATTTTTTTTTTTTTTTTTTTTTTTTTTTTTCTTTTTTAAATATTGAAACTAAAATGGACTTTTTTTTTTTATATATATTTAGTGTTATACTACTTCTCTAATATGGAAATCGTCTGCATTATCACAAAAGGTAATTTTTTTAAATAATAATTTTAATAAATTATTTTTAAAAAACAGAATTATTTTTTAATAGCCGAATTAAATTCTATATAAATGTAGGTGCATTAATGAAACGGGGGGTTGAGGAGGGCGCTGGCCTCCCTCACACAGAACTAATTATCATATAAATTTCTTCCGAAGCCTAATTTGAATTGTTTAACACAGGTTTACATAACAGTACTCGTTATCTTATGTATTAATCTGCAACCTGTATTTATAGTATTAAATTTCAGGGTAAGAGAAAGTCGTGTGAGTGACACACCAGATTATTTTTATTTGACATATGCTTTTTATCTTCTTTCGCCATTTAAAAAAAAAAAAAAAAAAAAAAAAAAAAAAAAAAAAGTAGATTACTCTACATTGAACGGAACACCTGTACAGCAGTATATTTTTCTAGTTATAAATACCTAAAATTCTAATCGTATAAATGCCTTTTTAACCCTTTGCGGCGCAAGGTAATTAGGATAATCAAAATTACACTGCCACCGGAATTAACGAACAGAATTAAAGTAAAAGAAATTAACAACCTTCTCTGATATGATGTAAAAGTTAAATTTTGCTAAACAATTTCCGGGATGAGTTTTTGCAGTTGAAAATTTAAATTAGCTGAAAGGGTTAAGTTGTGATTTTCTTTCATTTTCCTGTTCGATTGTCACGAAAGACATTTGATTTGTGGGGAAAGTTTATTTAAATCTATAAGGACATCTCAGCGTTATAAATTTACGCACATACAGGGCTGTGACTTTCTTCTTATTATTATTATTTTAGTAACACTATTTGCATAACACAAAATTTATAATAAATTTATGCAGGCAAAGTGCAGATTTACCTGCGAAAACATATAGTATACATTTTAGTTACGGAAATAGTGGTGTGAAAAGGCTATAAAAATAGTCGCTTATGGTAGCTCTGCATATAAGAACTGATAACTGCTATGTTTCCCAGTTTTTTGATACCACATTTGCTTTCTTTTATATTCAGTAGAAGAATATAATGATTTCATAAAAATTTTCGATTTCCAGTTTTCGATAGGTTTACACGAGGCCTAGAACACAATTTGAACATATATATATATATATATATTAAATGTCTAATTTGTGTTTGTGTGACAAAATGTTTTGTGGCAGCTAGCTTCAGGAACTAATCCGCAGAATTTTATGATATTTATGTGTAGCTTCACTTTGACATATATTAACGCCTATCAACTGTTGGTGAAAATGGCAGAACAGATGGCGTTGACATTCTGTTTTTCCTTAATTTTTGTCATTGGAGTATAAAACAAAAAATCTGTAATGACTCCACCCGACTTTCCTAATATTGAGTAATTAACGGTTTTTTAGATAAAGTAAGAGGAGTTGTTAAATAAAAAAAAAGAGAGTAAATTATAATAGGGAGTTTGAGTAATTTTCTCCATATAGTACACGATATTTAATTTAATGCTACTTAAATTTGAGCCCATAGATAATAAAACTAAAGAACTTTTCGTTGTGTCCCTGTAAAAACCTATAAATGTTGCATTCAAAAAAATGCTTACAGTTAGTGCAACAGTGACTTGAAAGATTCATATAAATTTTCAGCTCCATTGAATAAAGCGTTTAGACGCTATCGCCCTTTTAAAAATTTTGTCCCATAGGCCATAATGATAAAAAAAATTTCTTTGTGTCCCTGTAAAAAAACTGCAAGGGCTAAATTCATGAAAATCTATACAGTTCGTGCAACTGTAACCTATGACATGCGTACAATTTTTTTGCTCAGTTGAATAAAGCGTTTAGAAGATATCACACTTTAAAAATTTGACTCCATAGGCAATAATGATAAAGAATTTTTCTTGGTGTCCCTGTAAAAAAAACTGTAAGTGCTAGATTCACCAAAATAAATAAGGTTCATACTACGATGACTTACAACATATGTACCAACTTCCAGATCATTCGAGCAAAGCATTTAGACGCTAGCGTGCTCACTCACATACACACACATACATACACACACACACATGCACACACACATACGTACATCATCGTAAAAATAGTGAAAATGGACTCAGGTTACCTCAAAACATATAGAAACATAAAAATATGAAATTCGGATTTTTGACATGATTACAATACTTTCATTACATATATGTATGTTCGGAAAGTAAAAATCGTATAAATGTGCACAACAAAAAATATTTTTAACTAATTATTGTGAAATCAAAAATAATTATTTATAACAGTAAAAATGTTTATATTCAGGAGCATCGCTCTCCCTCTTATAAGTGCAAATTTTCTGTATGAAACTGACTTCTGTTGGACTGCTTCTTAACTAAAATAAGTTAAGAAGCAGTCCAACAGAAGTCAGTTTTACGCTTAATTTCTGTAATTTCCTAAATCAGTCATAAAAATTCGTAAATCATCAATTCGATAACATTTTGAAACATTTAATTTTTTAATGTTTCAAAAAATGAAAGTATTTTTTAAATATACAATATTCACTCAAAATTAAACCCGTTAAAATTTTAGTTTACTATTATAACATAAATAAATTCATTAAAACAACATTATATATATATATATATATATATATATATATATACTAGCAGACCCGGCCACGCGTTGCTGTGACTAAGTTATACGTTGAATTATACGGCTGTAAACTATTTAGTACAGTCAAATTATTATTTACGAACAAAGACGAAAACGTTGTAGCCGATGTAAAAACCCACAGGGTTGAGATTTGAAACTTAGGTCAAAATTTGGAAGCGATTGATAAAAATTTTCGTAGTGTTGATATTAAGCACAAATTAATTTTATTGTAGGGTCCTATAAACTTTAATGGAGAAGTGATATATATTATTTCTAATGCTACTTTGGATAAAATTGCTAAAATGACTAATATATAAATTAAATTCTATTAAAATTCTATTAAAATAAAAGTATAAAAGAAACAGACGATTTTAAAATCAATTTTTATGGAGGAGTGAAATATAATATATGCTATAATGGATAATTTTACTATAAAATGACCTCATCATTTTAAATATTTTAAAGAGGGCAACAGCTGTAGTTATAAAAAGGAAAACAATAAGGCTAAACCAGAAAAATAAGTAAATTTGATAAATATTTTAAAACTTTAAAATTGGAAATCTTATGAAATATTGGACATTTAAAGTAAATACATGTATCATTTTAAATAGAAAAAGATTTTGGAAAAGTTTAGTGTATTTTAACGAAGTGATGAGAAGTTCTTGAGTATGTTAAAAGTTTAATAGTAAATTCAAGTTAATAAAGATGGGAAACATTGAGGATTAAAATAAGAATAATTATAAGATTAAAAAAAAAAAAAAAAAAACTTTTTATATACCATGCTTTTAAACTTTAATATACTAATAATATACTAATTAAAAGGAAAATGATAAATATTCTATCATAGTTTGAAGTCAAATTTGTTTTCAAATGTCTAAATAAAATATCTGATGTAAGATACTAATATTTTGAAGCGGAATAGATTTCATTTCTGTCATCCTTGGCGAAAAAAAAAAAAGAATATCGCCAAATTATCTGGCGAAAATATTTAAATCATGGTTATTTTAACAACTTATATTAAAAGAGTAATGAATAATATGAAACAATATTTCGTACAATAGATATTACATGTCATACATACGTACAATGAATAATACATATTACATTTCGTACAATGCATACATCTGGCATGTATATTTTCGTGTTACGCTTTTGATCGCCAAATAATAATAATAATAATAATAAAAAGCCAAGGGCGACAGAGTTTTGAAATTTAAAATTAAAATTTTGTCAATTTGACAGCAAAATAATTCAATCTAACACCCGCGATAGCTAATACATATCTATACCCAAATATAAGGATTAAAATCGGGAAATAAATTCCCTCGATTTTTAATAATTTCTTACAAAAAATCCAGTGGGCAATTAACATAGGAAATCTTTTTCTTGGCTGCACAGACGGTCAGTGAGTCACACTTCGCTTGCGTATAGAACTGATAGATATAGTATAGCATATATAGAATAGAGTGATCATTGGGGAGAAAAAAGTTATTCCTTTTCATTTGGGAAAAGACGAAGTTTTTACCAAAATATGGCCGTCTTTTCCCGAGTGAATACACACGGGAATACATACTAATATTTTAGCAAATAAAATTTATGAATAATTTATTTGCTAAAGGGGAATGGAAGACTCCAGATGCAGTTTCAAATTCATATTTCTTTCTTTCTTTTCTTTTCTTTTTTTTTTTTTTTTTTTTTCAATACCACTTAATGGCTGTTTCCAAAGCTTTTATTTATTTATTTTTTCGGCATCAAAAATCTTTGTACGATAACATGGGGATGAGAGATCTATATATATTACTATATCTATGATAGAACTACATTAGCACTTTATCAATGTGTATAAAATCTTTAAATTGATTATAACGTCAATTTTCGTAAGATGCATAATTTAACTTTTTATAATTTTTTAACGTTCACGTTTGATTAAATGTATTTATTTTTATGTCGAAAGAAAATGAACTCGTATTTTTTTTTTTTTTTTTTTTTTTTTTTTGGCAACAATTAAATTAATGGAACTCACAGATATTTTGGAGCAACTTTAATAAAGGTCTATAATTAACAAATAATTGCAATAAAACAATATTGTGACAATAAATTGAGATAAAAACTATCCTGTCTCTCAAGTTGGACCAAAATGCACACAGTGTGCAAAATTTCATTACAATCGGTTCCTCAGTTTAGGAGTTTACCCCGGACAAACATCGTGACACGTAATATATATATATATACAGATATATTCACATGTACTTTATGGAAAGGAAAGTAAATGTTCTTCAAACAAAAGAAGTTATTATTATTAGTATAGTATTAATTCTTATTATCATTGCTTAAGGTTCTACATAATTATCATTATTAAATTTTATTTTCTTGTACAATTTTTTTAAATAAAATAATCTAGTGTAGTTAGAACCTTAAACTTATTCTGAAAACTTTAAATTAAAAAAAAAAAAATAATAATAATAATAATAAATTAATAATTATCGTTTATTATAATGCCATCAATGCTGAAAAAAAAAAAAAAAAAAAAAAAACTTTAACCCGTTAGTAGTCGCTACAGACAGCGCCACCTATTACAGATTGCGCACTTTTTATTTAACTCGCACCAATAATTTTTAAAAGTGATGTGATCAACGTTTCTTCGATTTTATTCCCGTTTTATGTATAACAAATGCCACTTCTAAACATTTTTGGTGGCTATTGAATAAAAAAATCTGGAAAAACTGAAAGATGGGCGGCAAATCGACCAACTAGCGACTACTTACGGGTTTAATTTCACAAATTTCTAACATATCATACTTCTCAAATGACATATACAGTAAAGTCTCGCACAACACGGTGGCAGAGACGACAAATAAATAAAACAGTTTTATTTTTTAACACCACTAAATTTTTAGAGTACCAATCAATTGGTTCAAACACTCGATTTAGTTTTTGTATAAAGCAGTTGCTTAGATATAAAATTAGTAGTGTTAAAAAATAAAATTGTAATATTCATGATGCAAAGTTGCACCCGCGTTGTACGAGACTTTACTGTATATTGAATTCAAGTAGATAAGATTAAACTAATTATCGCTTTATACAATGAGGATTTCCATGATCGTAAATCATTTTCTCTTTTATCGTTATAACGACATTTATTGTACACTGTGATCTTAAAATATTCCAAGTCTGTATTAATAAGCTGTGGTAAAACCTGTGCTGAGATTTTGAAGACCTAATCTCCGCTCACGTTCTAAGATAAACAATTTCGAAATCAGTTCTATTACCATACATTTACAAAAGGAATATACAACGTATAATAAATTTGTTTTATTTAGAAATTTTACTTATTAAAGTTATTACATTTTTCTTTCTCTTTTTTAAACATTTGTAATGTTATATGGATAACCATATAATAGATCTTACTAGAATAAAATTGTACGTGACTAAAAATAATCAATCGAGATTTTATATATATGTATATATATATATAAACTATTAATTGAAGAAAATGTGTAAAACAGTTTGCAGGAAAATAAAAAGTATATATTCAATTCATTATTTTTGTAAATTTGGACACTAGAGTAAGTTCATTTCTTTCTGCGCTTCAGCTGGCATCACAATGAGTGTGCAAAAGGTTCACCCTGCTCCGTGTAAAACATTATTACAATATTCCTCGCATGTGAAGTCATCAAACCATCAAAATCATTCGAAAACTTAAATCACAGTTTGGGGAGACGGGGAGACTAACTTGCAGAAAAAAATCTAGTGTGAAACAACAAAACGACTTCCATTACCCAGTATTACACGTATTATATGCATTTTTGAGAGATAATGTGATCAGAAAACATAAAAATGACCTACAGAAGTAGAAACCTAAAATTTTTCTGGAAAAAGAAACTTTATACATATATAAAGACATATAAAACGAAGATTACATATAACGAGATAAAAAATAAGAGAAAAAAAATGGTAGAGTTATTTTTTGAAACACAAATTTCCGAGATATGAAAATGACCTACCTAAGCAGGATGACTGTTAATTTTCCTCTAATAACCACGTAATACATGAAAAAGAAATGGATTTATATAACAATTTTCAAGAAAATCGTTAGAGCCGTTTTTGAGATACCAACTTTTACAAAAAATCAATTATTGACCGGAAAACAATAATTATGTACAAAATTATATTTAAAAAGTCAATATGGCGAATATGAAAAAAATCCATACAGCCGTTTTGAAAGGAACGCGTTTGCGAGACCTATTGAGCTATTTATACAGGATGCCTATAAATTTTCCTGAACTAACCAACTATAGCATTCGCAAGGACACCTAATAAAGTGTTTATATAGCAAATTTGTAGAAAATCGTTAGAGCCGTTTTTAATATAAGGACTTAGGTCCCACTTACAGTTTCTGATGTCCCACTTCCGGTTTTTCAATTTTTACCAAAATATTGATAATTCATCTATACACCGGATCTGCATCAATTCTGAAGTTTCCTAGTTCTATCTTTTTTAGTTTCGGAGATATGATAGCCAGAAGATTCCACACATACACACACACACACACACATACATACATACATACACACACACACACTGACCAATTGCCAAACACCACTTTTTTGAACTCAAGGAACCTTAAAACGTGTAAATCAGGTGAAATCTCGATATCGAATTTTTGGACCAAATACAATACTTTCATTACCTACGGTAGTAGGGTAACGGAAGTAAAAGTCTACCAATGGCATAAAAATGTTCCAGCTGAGAGGCAAAATCACACTTCTCCAGAAATGTCTTTTCGACAATTTTTTTGGGACTTCAAATTAGTTTTGCTCTTAGACTTTCTCCATTAATATTCCATAGCTGCCAAGTTTTGTAATTTTAAAATAAGGTTTTCCACCGCTATTTTTAGATAGGAATGTGTCACATATTTTCGAAGATTAAATGTAGTGAAAACATTTATAAAAAAAATTCCGGAAAAACGGAAAACTTGGCACCTATAAAATTCTTCATTCAAAGGCTATTAGTTTAAGCAAAGCTTGTATTTCGGCGAAAGATCCAGTTAAATTTCCACAAAGAAGCGTGATTTTGCTTCATAAAAATGCTCGTTCACACGGTCAACAGAAAAGTTGAAGGAACTACATTACCACTGAACAACTGTGGACCACAATTCATTAACACTGAACATCAACATTCCATAACACTGGAACACCCTCCCTACAGTCCAGACCTAACTTCGGGCGACTGTCACGTTCTTGGGCCACTGAGAGAAGCTCAAGATGGTGAGCGATTCGACGACGATCTTGCTGTTGAGTCTTTCTTGCGCAATTGGCTGGAAACGCGATTTCACTGTTTTTATGAAGAAGGCATTAAAACCTCCTAATCAATTGAAAAAATACATAACAAAATCAAGAGATTGTGTCGAAGAATAGTAAATAACCTTCACGTACGTATCTTGCACCAATAAATCAGAAAACTTAAATTCCGATTTATGTTTGATTCACCCTCGTATTACTAATGTATAATTTTTAATTTATTGACTTAACTTTCAAAAGAAGCGCTTTTAGGTTATACCTATTGATCTTCTCGATCTTCTTGGAGACTTTTATCAGTGGTTGGACAACTCAGTGAAGCATCAAAACACGGATACAAGGCGCATTTACTGTTCTTCCGGTGAGCGAGTAATATTCCAGCTCATAAACATGACAAGAACTTAGATCGGAAATTGATTCCGGAAATACTCGAATCAGAAAAGCATGCAATGGAATATTTTTCGGAAAAGTTAAAATATGACTAAACTATCTTTGGTTGAGGAAAAAATACATAAAAAAATCAGAAAATATGTAATCGTAAAAAAATTGAGGAAAGAAAAAATTTAATACTGTTTTTGTAAGTTCCTTAGAAATTAAAGTAATTTTTTTATCACTTTGCATTTATAGCCTTAAAATCGTGAGGTTTTTTTTTTTTTTTTTTTTTTTGTTTTTTTTAATAGACTAAAATATAATTAATAAATTTGAAAAATTGTATTAAAAGATTATCGCACTTAATATTTAGAGACTTTACACATATGAAATTTAACAAAAGACCTGCAAAGTAACATTCTCACTAAAAGAATAATTTATGTATTTAATAAAATAAATATTGATTATTTTATGCCTCAGAATCATTTTTATTATAATATGCTTTTAAAATGTATTGAACAATTTGTTCGGATAGTCAAATTATTCACCACGTGCTTACATTTTTAGTACTGTGCAATTTAAATACTCCATACTCTCTTTATAAGATTTTTTTTTTTTTTTTTTTTTTTTTATCATACGTAAATGTCGAAGAAATGGTTAAATATTAAACAAATCTATTCAAATGAATTTATTTACATTTCTATAACCATAAAAGAACATAATATCACCACATTTCTAAACAATTAGCTGTATTATGTGAAACAGGATGTGGGTAGTATAATTAACCCGTTAGTAGTCGCTAGGTCGATTCACCGCCCATTTCTTCAGTGTTTATTCAACAGCCACCAGAAAAATTTAGAAGTGGCATTTAATATACATAAAAGGCGAATCGACTCGAATAATTGTCGATTATATCTATCAAATGCCACTTTTAAAAGTGTTTGGTGGCTGTTGAATAAACACTGAAGAAATGGGCGGTGAAACGACCAACTAGCGACTACTAACGGGATAATTAATGAAATACACAGTTAATTATTTCAAAGTAAAATTTTCAAAAACCTTCAAGATTTTTATAAAAAGTTTTGATGGCAATCTGTTATTACATAGGCCAATGTATATAAAACACTTTTAAATTGCTACATTTATTGCGATTTTATTCAAATAGAATGGTTAAGTGGATGTTGGATTAGGTCAAGTTTCTTTTGGAAAATCCTTGGCGAGTAGGTGGTGTCATGCACAAAAAAAAAGACTGTTTTATAATTTGTGGATTGTCTCAAAATCAATTGTACTGCAAAGAGTGTCAAAAACTTACCAGGGTGTCTTTACCAGGAAACAGTCACTTACTGTATTAATAAAAAAAAAATCCAAATAAGCATCAATCGAAAGAATATATATATAAATATATTTTTTGACGCATAAAACGCTTGTCCTCGTCAGTTCGTTTTCAAGTTATAAATTCTGAAATTTCGATAAAGATTGGTGCAACCACGTCTGAATCGATAAGACCGCGCCTTACTGAAACATTAAATGCAACCTAAAACAATCAGAAATCGAAAGAGTATAGCATAAATGCCAACCTAATCCGAATATTTTTAGTCCCGCCCCTTCCCGCCAATTTTTTCATACCAGTCTCTTTTTAGAATACTTTTCTTCTTATTTAATCGTAAGGGTATTTGAACAGGGTTCCCACGGCGCAAATTTTTTTAAGGACTCTCCCACCAGTATTATCTTAAAATAAATTTCTTCTTAATAGTACAGCGTACATTTAAGATTAAATGTATTGTTAGATAATATATGTGTGAGAGTCCTTGAAAAAATTTGGGCCATGGGAACCCTGTTGAAGTGAATTACTCTAAAAATTAAGTGGTGTACAAAAATCTGCCCATCACTCTAATAATTAAATGATGTACAAGTACCCAGAAAATAACAATCTGCCAGGTTAGGTTGGTAAGTATGGTATATAGACAAACGTGTTCTTTGACGCATGGACCAGTTGCCCATTTCAACCTTGAGATGTATTCTATCGAGATATAATATCTAAAAATTCGCTAATGTAGAATCTAAAAATTGATGAAAGTCATGGTTCAGCCAGGTTTTCGTTATTACATTTTTACTTAAATTAAAATGTAGATTTCTCGAGAGGGCAAACAGTTTATGAGTCGAAAATCACGTTAGATTATGCCCTCACGAATGAACATTATTTAATTGATTTCTGTTATTACACTATTAAGATGGTTTCTTGTTTAGCCTAATTACACAATTTATTGGCACAAACAATATTGCCAAATGTATCCAATATGCACTATTAAATTTAATTGTAATGGTTGTTAATCACGTCGAAGATCAGTCGTCTTAAATGCATGTCAAACACCACTCCTCAAAATTATTACTGATTAACCCTTTGCGGCGCAAGGTAATTGGGATAAAATTTAAATTACATGCCGCCAGAATTTACGAACAAAATTTAAATAAAAGGAACTGACGACATTTTCTGCTCTATTATAAACGTAAAATTTTGCTAAAAAATTTCCGGTATGAGTTTTTGCAGTTGGAACTTAATAATTGTGTCCTCGCAGCGATGGACAGTGCACCGCAAAGGGTTATTGAATGTTAGACCTGCTAACTATGCTAGTTTATCCGTAATGGTATTAGGCCCCGCCTTTTTTTCACACCAGAATAGTTGTAGAGTAATATTCAGCAATATGTTCTCATGATTAAATAAGAAGACTATTGCTCTGCAACTAGTCTAGTGTGAAAAAAAGGCGGGGCCTAATACTATTACGGATAAACTAGCATGGTTAGCAGGTCTAGAATGTAAAAGTATCTAAATTTGGCGACACTGGGTGGGCACAAATGTTGCGCACAATAGGAGGCACTCATCATTTATCTTGATCTCTGAAAATAATGATTTTATATCTTTTCCGTCAATGGCAGGATAGCTTGTCCCTAATTGTAGCGGGTTATGTTCCACAAACGTAACCGGAGTTGTCAGGAGAATTCATACAAACTCAAGACAATCTGCAACAAAAAATAAATATTACCAATCTATAAACAAACAATAATAAAAAATTAAATGCAAATATTCATTTGTAAAACCAAATACTTAATGTTTTTATATTTTAGTGAATACATGGAAAAAATTTGGTAGCTCTAAAACAGTATTATATATATATACCGGGTGATTCAAAATAGATGTTACAGCGATTATCTCGTAAACTAAGAACGATAGAAACAAACTTCCAATTACAAAATTAGAGCAAATTAAGAGTAGATTTCAGATATGGCATTCATTTGTACAAGGGGCTGTATACATGTTAAATACGAAATTTAATTTTTATATCGCCCCTCCTATCATATGACTTATATTTAGAAAAATATTCTCCTCGCTCTAACAATCAAAATAAAAAAAAAATCATCTCTCTAAGTCAAATTCTCGCTGAGTTATTGCAATTTGAAAATTCTAGCATTTTTCGCCAAGTCTTAAGGGGTTGTATCAAAAGTGAGAAATTGTAATTACTATCGCTTTTGTAATATGACACACGTTGATCAGCGTTTCGGGGGGGAAAAAAAAGAAATCATTCAGGGAAAGACGGCTATTTTAACCTATAATGTCTCTCTTTCTCCTAGTGAATACACAAGAGAATACTCACTGATAATTTAACAAATAAAATTTATGAATAATTTATGTACTAAAAGGGAATTTTCAAATTCATTTTTTTTTCTATGTACATTCTCTTACTCATATACAAGGTGTAGAGAAAGAAATGTTTTTGACTCAAATTTCCGAAAATTAGTTTTTGTTATATTAGCACGTTTTCAGGTCCTCTGAATTCAAAAATCATGTTTTTAGCGGTTGGTCTCTCTCTCTCTCTCTCTCTCTCTCCTTGTGTAAGTGTGTCTGTGTAATATTAGAATATCTCAAGAGCAAATAGTAGCAGAAAATCTAAATTCGATATTCTAAATCCGTATCATATTACGGTGCTACACTAAAGTATACGTTACGATCAGACAATTGTTTGTTTACAGGGTCATCCAAAAGAATTCAAATACAATACGTCTGTGAGCGAAATTTCTCATATGTACAGTGTGACATGTATAGACTGCCCTAAACAAAATGAAAAGAACAAATTTTTTATACGCATAAAAGCATGTTTTATGTAGATTGTGGTATGGCAACCATTCATCATTCATTTACAGGGTTACCCAGAGTATTTCGATATATTGGAGCTATACTTGGGAATTGCTGGAAGTGTATTTCATTTTGTGTTACCCATTTTACATATAACACTAAATTTACTTATACAAAGTCATGTGTATATAGTTTATAGACAATATGCAGGACTACCTAAAATTAAGGTATTTTATTATTATTATTATTATTATTAAATGTAATTGGTGTAAGCGTTTGCTGCTTTTTTTTTTTTCGAAGAACACTGCTGACACAGAACGAAAAATTAATTTCTCATACCCATACTGTAAACAAAGTAGCTTTTGGAGAGCGAATTTTTTTCTGTATAACATCACATTTTAAGGCCTCCTGAATACGAAAGGTAAATTTTTATTCGTTGATCTGTATATATATGAATTATCAGCCTAATTTAATAACAAATAATCTGGTGTGCCACTCACATGACTTTCTCTTACCCTGAAATTTAATACCTTAAATACAGGTTGGAAATTAAGAGGTAACATAAAGAGTACTATTATGTAAACCTATGTTAAAATAATTCAAATTAGGCTTCGGAAGATTTTTATATGATAATTAGTTCTGTGTGAGGGGGGAATCTCCTGAAATTATTCGACGCAGGCAATAATCAAACTTTAAAAAACTTGACTTTGGTAATAAGGAAGCCTCAAAACGTGTAAATACACAAAACACAAGCGTTGCATATTTAGCTTAAAAACATACATTATTTATCATATGTCTATGAGGAATTCATTTCCATTCCTGAGCAGCTTTCCTGGACATGGTAAAATATATTAAAGCACTTTCACTAGCAATAAAAAAGAATATTATAGCTTAAATATTTGCAACCCTGTGTATCTTTTGAAGAATACGTACAAACCACAAAGTGCACCTAAATATAAACCTATAGTAATAATATACGGAACAACCTAAAATGCACTTCCATCAATTTTCAGCTATTGTCGCATTATAATCTAATTATTTTGTGTAGCCCTGTAAATGAACTGAGAATAATTTCCCTGCCATATTCTACATGAGGCATGTTTTTATGCATATAAAAAATATATATTCATTTCATTTGGTTTAGTGCAGTCTATAGGTGTTAAACTCTACTTAACTGCAATTTTCCCCATAGACGTAATGTATTTGAATATTCTTGAGTGTCCCTGTACACGAACCATTTGCTTCATCTCAATGAAAAGCTTAGTGTAGCATCCCTATATGATACATATTTAAAATACCAAGTTTGGAATATCTGCTGCTATTTGTTCTTGAGATATGCTGATAACAGACACACACACACAGACCAACCGCTAAAAACACGATTTTCATATTCAGGGGACCTCAAAACATGTAAATATAACAAAAACACACTTTCGAAAATTTGGCCCAAAGACAATACTTTCTCTACCTTATGGGTATGAGAAAGTAATAACTACAGGAAATGCGAATTTGATACTTTGGATTCCATATCTAGTTGCCACTTGAAAAGTTGATCAAGGTTTGCAAGTTTTAAGGAAATTGATAACAGACTTGATTTATGTTTTGATAAGTATAGGCACTATAATTAAACAGGGGTTGAGAAGGGCGGTAACCCCCTTGACATAGAATTATACATCTATACCATATTATATTCTACACAAAACATTATTTTAGAATATTAACAATAAATATGGATTTCCTTATGATTTTTACAGTATAAAGTTATTTAAATGTAACTTATGAGAATATCTGTCCCAAAACGCATTTTTTGTGCGTTCCTGTACATAAACCAATTGTAGAGAATTAATTAATGCCATTTTAAATAGGGAATATCATATAGTAAACTTGAATAACATATGTCATTTCTCAAAATATTTATAGACGCTGGGGACGGGCAGACGGACAGATGGACAGTCAGACAAAAAAAAAAAAAAAAAAAAATTTTTCACTGTTAAAAATTGTTAGAAAATGTTTAATGTAAACGAAAATGCAATTCCAGCAAATGTTCAATAATAACCCTTAACGTAACTGAATATTTTTGTGTGCCCTGTAAATCTAATGCTAATCGTACTGTACAGTATTGAAAGCACCCTTTTGTGCATATGAATAACATATTTCAACTTCATTAAGATTTATGCAAAGTAATTAAATTTTGGTTTATAGAAATATCTTCACATAGAACGCAATGCTTTGGAATACTTTCGGGTGTCCCTGTATACAAACCAGTGATGGTGTTTACTCCATTTTCTATAGAAAATATCCGATAGAAAACTATAATAACGTATTTCAATTTTATTAATATATGCATAAATTAAAGGTATTAAAATATGGTTTATAAAAATACCTCTCATAGAACACAATGCCTTGGAATACTTTCGGGTGTCCCTGTGCACAAGCTAGCAGAGGTACTCACTCCATTTTCTATAAGGAACATCCGATCGGGAACTCAAATAACATATATCAGTTTCAGGGAATTCTATGACTATTCACGGGAGTTAGAGCGCGGACACACAGAAAGACGGATGGACAGACAGACAAATCGAAGTCATTAACACTTTCCAATCTTGCTGGAATTGTTGAAGAGCCGAAGTCATTAAATTTTTCAACCATGATGGAAAGTGGTAAAAATAAAGCACGAAAATTTTACACGGTTTTGCTAGTCTTTTCATTTTTTCCCTCTCTTAACGTGTTTTAATTTGCAGGGGACCCCCCTAAGAAATTTAAGTATTAAATTTTTTAACAATACGAAATAATGTAAATTTGCATTAAGTTCTTAAAACTGTTGATTTCACGCGTTTGAACGATTTTAGTTGCTGTTTTAAAAGAAGGGATCTTTTTTAATTTTTTCTCATCTCATAGATAACCCCCTAAAGTGAGCTCGTTGGCATTGAAAAATAGATGCCAAAATTGAAAAAAAAGTGGTGTAAGTCATCATTTTCAAATTGCAATAACTCAGCGAGATTTTGACTTAGAGAGATGATTTTTTTTTTATTTTGATTGTTACAGCGAGGAAAATATTTTTCTAAATATAAGTCACATGATAGGAGGGGCCGTATAAAAATTAAATTTCGTATTTAATATGTATACAGCCCCTTGTACAAAATAAATTCCATATCTGAAATCTACTCTTAATTTGCTCTAATTTTGTAATTGGAAGTTTGTTTCTATCTTTCTTAGTTTACGAGATAATCGCTGTAACATCTATTTTGAATCACCCGGTATATATATATGTGTGTGTGTATATATATTTTTAAAAAAAAGTAACGCCCACGATCTCTTTAAAAACAAAATGTTAAACGTACTATAATTTATGTGCTTTCTGCGACTGAAGCAGTGCATTTGATCTTTTTAAAGTATATAATAAAATTTGGAATATTTCTATTAAAAGTTAATTAAAATTTACTTAAGATTCATAATTCCTTTTTGTATAAATATTTTAGAAAATGTATATTACTGGTTCACCTCACTTTAGGAGCAGATTTTCACGTTACCAAAATTTCTTAAATACAGTGGAACCTCGTTAACATGAATCTCAAGGAGAAAAAAATCGTTCATGTCATTAGTAGCTCATGCCATCAGTAACTAATCTGCATATAACTAAACTAATCTTCATTTTGAAGGGGATTGTGGAAACAGTTCACGTTAAAAGTACTTCACGTTAAGCGTGTTCATGTTAATGAGATTCGACTGTAACAGCATACCTGTCAACAATTTAATTAATATTTCACGACATTGATAGTAACCGTCCCTTTTTCCACACTACTTTGTTTTTAAAGTAATTTTCTCCAAATGTAATTACGATTGTATATGAAGAAAAGTACTCTAAAAAATGACCAATGTGATTAAAAAAAAAAAAAAAAGAAAGAACAAAAGAAAAGCGGTTACTAAACAACTTTACGGAAAATTAATTAGAATTTTGGCAAGTGAGAATTGTCAACATTTTAATTTATTCCGACGCCTTTTCAGCCCGACTCTATTTCATACCACTTGTTTTAAAAAAAATAATTTTCCTTTCTTATTTTATCGTAGTTATATACTGGAAAAAAGTACTATATAAGGTAAAGACACCAGTGCTCGTCACCCCTAGAATCTGCACCAGTAGTCGTCACCCTCTTAAAAGAAGTGTTAAAATAACCGTTTTATAACCTGTATGAATTTGAATCTAACCGCACAAGATTCTCCAAAGCTTTCTGCTTCTTATAACACAAAAAGTTCGATTTCAACTATTGGGTAAGAGTAAAGAGAAGCAAAATAAGGGAAGTATACGCTAAATTACAATTGGATTGAGTCAACGTAAAGCAAATGATTAAGGGAATAGATATGCATTTCTTGATACATTTTGTTGTTTGCTGCATTTGACATTGCTCATAAAGCATTGTATGTAATGTTTATGAAATGCAGAATACGATTTATGTGCAACTTTTTAAAATTTGACATAATATAAAGATTTTTAAGGTATGACGGCTACTGGTGCATATTTTGCACGTTTTACCAGTGCTCGTCACCCCTGACAAACACTGATGTTTTAACATTTTTAATAACTGGGTAACTTTTTGGATGAAAAATACTATATTTTCGTTTAGAATTATGATGGTATAATTTTTACTTTAATTGGACTATCGGCACCAGTAGTCGTCAGGGGTATTCGTAAATGTAAACAAATGTATTTTAACCTCAAGAACGTGAACTTTATTGCACTTGTAACTTTTGTATAGCTTGCTTAAATAAAGTCAGTCATGGTACCTTTTATTTTTCTATGACTGACTTTAAACCACCTAAAATTTTCCATATTATTTTGCTGGAAAAATTAAACAATGGCACATAAACATATTTAGTTATAAAGAGTTTTTTCAAGTTTTCTGTTATATATTTTAGAAAAACAGACATGATTACTCCATACATCTGTCTAATGTATTTTAAATTTTTATGATGTCATGCTTTTGCGAAGATGTATTTAAGTGATGTTTTAAAGTTGCTTCATACTAATTAGTTATAAACAATAAGTACCATTTAAGCACCTTTTTATGCATTTTATATAAGTTTTTTATTGACCGTGATAATTTAATTTTAATTCATATATATTTCGAAAATTATAAAATACAAAGGCTTAATTTCATAGTTAGCATGACTGTGAGTCGGTTCAAAATTATGTTAAGGCTTTTTTGTTATGTTAGATACAGGTGAATAAAAATTTATATAGAAAATATTAAACATTAAAAACATTTCTTAACCCGTTAGTAGTCGCTAGTTGGTCGATTTGCCGCCCATCCTTCAGTTTTTCCAGATTTTTTTATTCAATAGCCACCAAAAATTTTTAGAAATAGCAGTTGATATACATAAAATACGAATAAAATCAAAGAAACGTCGATCACGTAACTTCTTAAAATTATTGGTGACAGTTAAATAAAAAGTGCGCAATCTGTAATAGGTGGCGCTGTTTATAGCGACTACTAACGGGTTAAGAAAGTTTTCTGTTTATACATTATATTAATTATGTAAGATAAACAAATAGTTAAAATGTTGATCAAAATTATCCTGTTGACTGTTGTTCTTAAATAATTAAAAGTGTAAGAAACAGATCCATAATATTTGATAACTTTAGCTTGATGTGTAGAATAATACTAGCAAGCTTTGCCACCTTCGCTGGTCCCTATATTTAAATAAAATAGAAAAAAATCCATACCATTATCAAAAAAAAAAAAAAAAAAAAAAAAAAAAAAAACACTTTGAAATCAGTCGAAACCGCAGTTAATGTTCCCGTTGGCTTCTGTAATAGCTTTCCATCCCGCAATATGATGATTGGCTTCTACTACCTTCGGCATAGACTTAACCGCTTTTTATTAACCCCCCCCCCCTTTCCCACGGGTAAATTTAAAATTTTAACGAAATATTATCAAATTGCTTATTGCGTACTTTTAACCAATACCCACACATCAAAACTCACCTTTCTGAGTTAATTTGGAGTAGAGCTAAGGTTTAAAAACGTGTTTTTGTCCGACCGACCGAGGGAAGAGGGGAGGGGAAATTTTGCAAAATCGCCTTATAATGCGTGTTGGGTACACACGACCAACCAACGCATAAAAAAAATCCCCTCACGAAAATAATTTGCAGCACAGTTAAGCTTAAAAACATTTTTTTTTTTTTTTTTTTTTTTGTCACCCTCACATAGACGAAAGATTTCCACAAAATCTCTTTATACTGCAAAATCACTTTATACTAGGTGTTGGGTGCATATCACCAACTCACACATCAGAAATCGCTTTTATAAGATTATTTAGAGCAGAGTTATGCGTATAAATATGTTTTTGCCCCCCTTTCTTAAAACTTGGTTTGGAAAGAATTACGCAAAATCCCTTTACAGTATTTTTATAAACGCATAAAAAAATTGCTTTCCTGATATAATTTGTCCTGAAATAATTTGGAGAATAATTACTCTTGAAAACGTGTTTTTGCATCCACCCCACACTTTAATGAGGAAGGAGAAGCGAAGGATTTCTCAAAAATCCTTTATAGTGTGTATTGGGTACGCATAATCAACCCATACGTTTAAAAAAAAATAATTGCAATATAAAAAGAATATTTATGTACCGTGTTTTAAAATTTTCTGTTGAATCATATAAATGCTATTGAAGGCAGCGAGAACCCGAAACAATTGGCTAAAAGTAATTTAAAAATGCATCGTCACTGTGTTCTGAGCTATTCTGAAAATTTCAAAAGTCTAGGTAGTCGGGAAGATTGATGATCGGGATGAGTATATGATTGATGAATCATATAAACGCAACCGAAGGCAGCGAAAACCCGAAACAATTGGCTAAAAGTATTAAAAAATGCATTGTTATCGTGTTTTGAGCTATTCTAAAAGTTTCAAATGTCTAGCTAGTCGAGAAGTTAGTAAAATAAATTTTCTGTTGAATTATATGAACGCTACCGAAGGCAGCGGGGGCCCGAAACATTATGCTAAAAGTATTTATAAAATGCATTGTCACCGTGTTTTGAGCTATTCTGAAAGTTTCAATTGTCTAGCTAGTCGGGAAAAAAGCTAAATAAATTTTCTGTTGAACCATATAAACGCTGCCGATGGCAGCAGTGACCCGAAACATTTGGCTAAAAAATTCAAAAAACCCATTGTTAATGTCTTCTGAGCTTTTCTGAAAGTTTCAAATGTCTAGCTAGTCGGGAAGTTAGTTAAAAATCGATTGCAAGATTTGTACTGATAACGCTGCCGAAAGCTGCAGGGACCCGGAGCAGTTGGCTAAAAGTATTAAAAAAATATATTTTCATTGTGTTCTGAACTATTCTGAAAGTTTCAAATGTCTAGGTAGTCGGGAAGTTAGTTAAAAATCAATTGTAAGATTTGTACTGCACAAACAAACAAGAATACGAGTTAATAAAAAGCATGGTAAAATCAATCTTACTGCGATAATTTGGAACAAAGTCACTCTTAAAAACGAGATTATTACCCCCTTCCCTGCTACTTACCCTCTGCTTTAAGTAAAGATATTTTTGAGAACGAATAAAATTTTGAGAACTTTTCTGAAAAGCAAAGAATTTTCAAATTATTTCACATATGAATTTGTTTTATTCGCAATATTTTGAATTTTACCATTTAATGTTTTGTGTTTTAAACCCTAAGAATGGATTTGGGTTCTAAATATGTTCCAAAGATATTCTGTTTCATTTAATTTTGTAAAAGCGCAATTAAAATCAAACTACTGAGCAAATTGTTGCGTTTTATTTACATGACGACCACTGGTGCAAACACCTGACGACTGCTTTTGCAACGCAGTTTTCAAGTGACGAGCACTGGTGCATTTTTATAGGTTTAATTTTTTTTTTTTTTTTTTTTTTTTTAATTAGCTTAATGTACTGAAAAATTTAAAGTGTCTAACAACAACTAGAAGAATCAGTGTATAAAATAGACCAAAGTATAATATTGATACATGAATACCACACGAATAACACGCGAAAAAAACAAATATTTTAAAAATAAGGCCTTAAGAGTGACGAGCACTGGTGTCGTTACCTTACGTAAAATGATGCTAAATAAAAACCAGGCTAAAAGTGTTCCGAAATAAATTTAACCCTTTGCGGCGCAAGACAATTCGGATCATTTAAATTATACTGCCACCGGGATTCATGAACTAAATTAAACTAAACGAAATTTTAATTTTTAATGTTAAAAAAACCGGCCATTTCTGATATGTTATAAACGTAAATTTTTGCTAAAAAATTTCCGGGATGAATTTTTACAGCTGGATCTTAAATTTTGCGTCCTCGCAGCGAGGACAGCGCGCGTTAAGGGGTTAAATGTTCGCAACTATGGCAATATGTATAGTCATAATGTTTACCTTGATATACATAGTTATGATTTTAATAATAAGATGGCATAACCTTCGTTTCAGTACATTATAAAACTGTGCAGTGAAATAACATTACAATTATGCTCTTTTATAAACCTTTTCAGGGGGTTAAATGTGAACAGTGGCGTTTAAACATTCATATGCAATTTTGTTTGACTGGAATACACAGATCAAATAAAAAGTAACATACTACAGTTATATTGTAGAAATAAAGTAATATTTCTGACTTGTCGAAGTATGATAAAAAGTATTGTATGTTCATTTGAAAATGCGTGTAAGAAGAGGGAAAAAGTGAGAAAGAGGTTTTATTTATGCCTACTATGTATGCTAATATAGTCTACTGAAAAAAAGAACTTTATTGTTAGAATCGATATAAAAATATCGTTGTAAAATCTGATAAAACTAAATGTATGAACCTCCACCTGAATGCAAAAAAGGATTTTCTGTATTTGTACATTTCTCCAGAATTTTATGATATTTATAATAACCCGTCAGAGAGATTCTTTCTTGACTTATATACATTTCATTAAATGGAGTACACATCACTCTGCAGGATGTAGGCGATATATATTTTGTTTTCAACATGATTTATTCTATATTAACTGTAAACGTACAGAATAAATAATAATGATTTTTTTTTTTTTTTCTAATATTGGAAAAAAAATTCCAAAGATTTTTTTTTATTATTATTTAAAAACTTATATTTCAATGACGTCATTGAATAAAATTTAATTAGACATTTTAACGTACACAAACATCAAACCGTCTCAATTATATATATATTAAAAACAAAAACTATTTTATTTACGAGACAAACTTTAGTTAAAATACATTTAAAAACAAAATATGCATTTAAAAACATTTAAAATTTAGACGTTTCGAAACCCGTCCAGGTTCCTCATCAGTATCACTACAACATAATTTGTAAGCATTACATGAATACACAAGGAATTTATAGAAGTACAGAATATTGAGGAGCCAGTGCGCATGCTTCATTGATAGTGTAGAGATGGCTGGCAGTGTGCCAACTCTCAAGGAAAATACGTGATTTATTTAAATTCTGGATATGATAATTATAAATCACGTATTTTCCTTGAGAGTTGGTACACTGCCAGCCATCTCTACACTACCAATGAAGCATGCGCACTGGCTCCTCAATATTCTGTACTTCATTCCTTGTGTATTCATGTAATGCTTGCAAATTATGTTGTAATGATACTAATGAGGAAACCTGGACTGGTTTCGAAACGTTTAAATTTTAAATGTTTTTAAATGTATATTTTGTTTTTAAATGTATTTTAACTAAAGTTTGTCTCGTAAAAAAAATAGATTTGTTTTTAATTAGACATTTTAAATTGCATGGAGTCATAAAAAGGATAATTTTGTAATTTAAACTTGATGTACTGTGGAGAAAAGGGACAATAAGCGCAGAAAATCATGTTAAAAATTTTAGTGCCTGTTTGCAATTTTTGGTTGAAATTAACAGCGAAATGATTCTTTTTTCCTTTTTTGTTGTGAAAACAGCCGCATAATTACCAACTTGTACGGATTTTTTCTACCATAAAATTTTTAACAGAAATATTTTATAAACTTTTTAAACAATTTCCGATGATAAAGATGATGAAAGTTTATACTCAGAAAAAGTTCTGTTAAAAACCATACACGTTTTCAATTTTGCAACTTTACTCAATCTAAATTTTACAACGAAAAATGAACGATAACCAAACTCTTAGTACATTTTCTTTCCTCGTTATTTTCATACAAAGTAGAAACTTCAGAAGTCAGCATAAATATTTTTAAAATTCAATCAGTTTTTTAAATTTTATAAAAAATTATATAATCTTTTCTAATATGTACTTACTTCACACATAAATCAATCCAAATTCTAAAATCTGGTCAAAAGAATCAGACGTAGTTCTTCACGGCATGGTATCTGAACATTTTCAAATAATGTTTGATAAATTATAGAAAACATCGTATAAAGTTTGCCCCATTCACTGGGATATTTCAAATAAACAAAGCGAGTGACATATCCTATTGGCATTCCCGTCAAATAAAGCTAGAATAAAACATTTTAATTAAAAGGGCGCTTCTTGCGATCATTTAATTGAAAATCTAGTCAAAATTTCATTGATCAAATACTATGCGATAGATCAATCATTCATTAATCTTTCTACATACATTGACGCAAAATGTAAAATATTTTGTGTCAACATTTCTGTTTTAAATTAAGTTATCTATTTCAACGAATTTTCATTAAATTCGATATGTAGCATTTTCAAAAAGACGAAGTATTTGCATTGAAAGTGATTTATTTATATATCTTTTTTTTTTTTTTTTTTTGTTAATAAAAACTGATTAGATTAAAACTGATTTAAATTTTTCATATTGTAGAGTTAAGAATTATATTATTTTATAAATTTCAGTTTCATTTCTGTAAAATCATTTTTTATTAAATTAAATAAAATTAAGAAGTATTTTAATTAATCATAATTAACAGAAAGAACTTAATTTATATTATTCATAAAAAACTTTTATATTTAAAAGAACTTTTCTCTTGTTTTCTTTCTTTCTTTTTTTTTTTTTTTCCTCTCTCTCTCTTAACACTTTTGCGACCGCTGATGTATATATTCACGTCATTTGAAAATCTGTATCTCCGCCAGTGGGCGTTTCTTTTGCAATTTCTATGTCATTTATTTATTAAAAATATACACAATATTCATATTTGTACAACCAATATACTATGGATATAAATACTTCGGTTAGAAAGAGTATAATTATAATGTATATCCATTTTTAATATGCATGCTTGCCAACCATCTCATTATGAACCGTACAATTTTTAGTACCCGTTTTTTTTTTTTTTTTTTTTCACACCAATAATTTTTTAGAGTAATTTTAGTCTCATTTAATCGTAACAACATTTGGAGAGCATAACTCTAAAAATATAGTGGTGTGAAAAACGGGGCGTTAACAATTGTACGGTTATTAATGAGATGGTTGGCAAGTATGAATATGACTCTGAATGCGGAAAATTTTGTTCTGAAATATTGTAACCTGGGAGAATAACGCCCACAGGCGGACCTTATTGTCAAAAAGACAAAAACATGCGATCACGAAAGTGTTAAAAGTTTTCTCTTTCATTTAGAAAACGAAAAATATTTTCGTGTTTATTTGAAAGTTTTAACTTATAAAGAACCAAAGGGTATGCTTGGGCCTTTTAAAATTGTAATCTATTTCTATAAATTGTTATTGTTAATTTGTGGAGTTAACTGATCTCTTCTAACCTCCTGCCTTAACATTTTCCTACTGATAATAAACCAACCTAAGTAGAGAAAAACGCTCTTAATCCAATCAATAAATCGATCTCGCACATTAATTTTTCGTAAAACTACAAAATTTTTATGAACTTAGTAAAGCACCTTACACATCTACACGTTGTCTTACATAAGTGTTCTATTATAGTTCGTCCTTTTCGTGGAAGATCGATTTTGCGATGGCATGTCATCGGACCACCCTTAAGAATTAGTTCTACACCGTCAGCAATTACCAGTATTACAGCACTAGTGCGACATAAAATCCACTCAACCAACCAACCAACCATCTACATCACTACTTTTACAGGCCTTGAATTTAGCAATTTTTTTTTTATAATATGTGCCTATATATTCAAGAATGAATTTATATTCTGATAATAGTGATAGCAGTTTCCTTGAAAAAAAAAGGCGAGGCCGTGGAAATCCTGCTTTATTACGCAGATGCTAGTGCGTTAAAATCACCACAAATAAATCCATATTTAATATCACTAATTCGAGAAATGAGAAATTAAATGAAAGATTTGTTATCTTAAATAGGCTTTCTAATTGAAATATTGCTACATATCTATTAATTTTCAAATATTTATATGCATTTATTTATACTACATTTACAGATTTAAAATGCGACATATGAAAAATAAATAAATAATAAATAAATAAACGGATAATTTAATATTACCCAGTTTTGAAAAAAGAAGTTTCAATACAGTTATGGCAAGTATTTACTAAACAGGCCAAAACAAAAAAATCTGATTCCACATAAAATCTATTTGTGTATGAACAAAATTGATTATTTTATGTCTGACATTGATGGATTATTGTGTGGAATACCGAGGGATGTTAGATTCTTGATCGCGCGGTTAGGAATTAATTTTCTTCATCTGTTCTTTGCTAAGAACATTGTTTTTATTGGCAAATATTTTTAATTCATGATAGTCATGAAAATTAACTTACATTTTCTCTATATTTTTTTTCTTCTTTGTTACTTTAAGATGGAGATTGCTAAGCATCTGTGTTTTTCTTATAAAAAATGTTAAAAGTTGAGTTAAATACGAACGGGTATAGTAATGTCTGAATTACACTGCTCGGCATGAAAATCGCCTCCAAACACAAGTTTGGCAAATTCTTATGTAAAATGACCTCCTGAATCCGAATAGGACGTCCATTTTGCCCTATCACTCACCGTTTTTCAGAGACGACCCTCTATTTTTATCGCTTTTCGGTAATTTTATGGCTATAAATGTGATTTTTTTTTCGGGGGAGGGGGGGAGGATGATTATTTTAACTGTTAAATATCTTCTGAGGGGCTACAGAGTTAAAAAATTCTAAAACATCAACATTTGCGGCAAGAGGAAAATTTAGGGGGGTTGGGGATTTGGCACTGAAATTACGTATTACCTTTCTTAAACTGGGGAAAGGGTGGTGTCCCGAGAAAACGGTGGGTGACTGGGCACAATGGTAGTCATATTCGGATTCAGGAGGTCATTTTACATAAGAATTAGCAAGAATGGTATCAGGGGTCGAAAAAAAATTTCTTTTGGGGCGCAGTGTTATTATTAAGAAATAACCAAGACAACTGGATATTTTTTTTTCTGTATATTAATTCAGAGCTCTCGTGGTTCTACATTTTTCCAAGGGTTCTCCCACCACTATTCACTAAAAATAAATTTCTACTTAAATGTACAAACATTTTTTATAATGAAAACTTCTGCATAAAATTACTGGTGTATATAAATTCCAAGTACCATGGGATTATTGATAATTCAGGGTGGTGACAGGTCACATTTTTCCCCTGATAGGCGGGTCTGTTATCACCCTGTAATTGATATTTAAGTATGATATTATGTACTGATAATATGTATTTATTGATATTTAAAATCACTGTAATTGTTACTTATGAGCATAATGTTGTAAATTACAGCTATTAATGTTGATGTATTTGATTTCAGACAATAACAGAAAGAAGTGACCAACATTTCTCACATCCCCGAAGTTTTGTGTGTTAATCCATCATTTATGTAAAAAAGTATGATAAATTTGTGTTCAATATCTTTTACTCTTCAAACGAACTCTCATTATTTAATCAAGACCTCTTTCTTCCGTGTTAAATATGTTTCAATGTAAGTGTATTTCAAGTAACTGCCACTCTCGAGCTGTGCCTTACGAAACTGTAAATCTGCTTCTCTGCATATCTAATGCGTCTTTATGTATTTGTTGCTTTCTCTCTCTCTGATAAAATGTAACTGTAAGGAAAAGGAGCTCTGTTTTCTAATCCTCATTTAAATGTTTTATTCACATGTTATCTTCAAATTTAGTAAATGTGTAATCCACGTATTAATCAAGAAAAATTGCATTAAAATGCAGCAAGTCAACTATATGTACTTATTAAAGCAACTTACACGCAATTAATACAAATAATTACGTAAAAATTGAGTTTAATTATAGGTGCATTTTATCAGAAGCTGAAAATGATTCCATATTATTCTTATTTCATCAGTAGGGTTAAAGATGTGAAAAAATTTAAACTGACATTGAAGGTGAGTACAAATCTTACCTTCTTCATTAATTCGATAAAATTATTATCTATATATCAAATGTACAAAATTAGCTCTTTTTAAGAAATATAGTTCATTGATGCATGAACAGTTGGTAACAAAAGTGTCCGAACACTAGCAAAAATTCCTGTATAAAAAAAGTAGAGTTAATACTGTTTTGTTAAATAAATCCTTGTCGAATCATGTTCTTAGACTGACTGAAAACAGGATTCGATAAGGATTTATTTAACAAAACTGAATTAAGTGTACTTTTTTTAAATAGGAATTTTTGCTAGTGTTCGGACACTTTTGTTACCGACTGTAATTTGATAGCGCATGATAACATATGAATGGCGCTGCCTTTTTAAATAATTAGTATATAATTCTAAAAATCATTTCCTATAATAGTGCCTCCTAACTGAGCTTTACATCACGCAAGATCGGCAGACTACATCCAATCGACACTTCCAATCATAGCTAAACGGATGCTGTGAATTGTATATAATCGGCCGATCTTCTGTGACGTGAAGCTGAATTTGGAGGCATTATTATAGGAGGTGTTGATTAATCCAATTTACGGATTCTTGAAACCAAACAAAGCATTCTTAATAGCGGTCATTTACAACGTTAAGTATAAAACGATCAATTTATGCGGTATTTCTTTTCTTTTTCCTTTCTTTTCTTGTAAAGATTAAATTTATTTATTAGTAGTAATTTAGGTATTACATATCCGGTAAGTGTGCACTAAAAAAATAAATAAATAAATAAATAAATAAAAATGCCTGTTTGCTACCAGAAGTTTTCTGTAATGCTATGGTAATACTTAAATGGACAGAAATTTTCTGTAATAAAACAATACACAGAATGCTCGTGCACAACATTTTTTTTTAAGGCCTAAAGGGGAAAAAGAAAAAAGAAATAGAAAAACACGCATCAAATACAATTTGCCTTAGCAACCAGGTACATTTTACAGTACCTTTAATCCACATGCCTTATAGTGTGTAACGCAAAGAGTGTTGAAATTCTAAAATAAAATATTGGCGAATTTTTCTGAGGTTAGTAATGATTAATATTTATATACAATATGATAAAAGTCGATCGAGTACTTTTTATGAACATTTAACCTAGAAGGAATATTGAAATCGCCAATAACACTATCATCTTCGTTTTCAAGTAAATATGCATTTTTGAATGAAAATAGCTAAAAACTTTTATTTCATTTTTATTTTTTTATGACTTTAATTAAGTGGAAATTTTTTTGTTATTTAAGTAATGAAAACTGCTACATATATGTTTTAAAACAATACTAATAAAAATTACTGGCAATCAAAACGAGGGAAAATTGGCAGCTGTGACATGTATATTTCATATATAAGAAATCTGTAAAGCAATTATCTTGCCACAATGCGTACAAACAGATATAAAATGATATGCAAAATGAATTTCCCATATATGTACACTGGTGGTCAAAATTAAAGCAACAACCTGTTTTATCGTTCTCTTCTTTTGCACATGCTTTTTAAACAAATAAAAAAATGAACATAAAATTTGGATGGTCTGTTCGTTATCATATTATTAACCGAATTTTATATAACTTTAGCATAAGAATAATTTTTAAGTTAATAAATATTCATTTTTCTCTTAAAAGTAAGCTTTGGAAAAAAATGAAAAATTTCAATAATTTTTGGAAAGAACTCTTAATGAAGAGTGGTGTTACGGAGATAGGTGAAGACGCACATACCTTGAAATGTTAAACTTAATCTCATTTTTTCTTTCTGTATTAACTTTTCTTTTACTTTTATAATGGACTTTTTAAAAAAATATAATTAATATTTGTAAACTATGAACATCGCCAGAATAATAAAAATGTCGATAGATAGTTTTATAATGAACATCTTATTTAATTTTCATGTTTGCATGTATATTTTTTAAAAAGCTATTAACATGTGAAAAAAAAGTAGAAAAAATAAAAAACAGAAATGTGAATACAGGTAGAAAGATTTTGGTTGTAATCTAACATATGGATGCGTGTGCATCTTCACTTATCTGTAAGACATCCTTATGACCCTTTTTCTTTAAGTGTTCTTTCCAAAAACTATTGAAACTTTTTTTTTTTTTTTTTTTAAGCTTACTTTTGAGAAAAAAAAAAAAAAAAAAAAAAGAATATTTATTAACTTAAAAATTATTCTTATGCTAAAGTTACATAAATTTCGGTTAATAATATCATAACGAACAGGTCATTCAAATTTTATGTTCATATGTTTATTTGTTTAAAAATTATGTGTAAAAGAAGAGAACGAGAAAATAGGTTGTTGCTTTAATTTTGGCCACCAGCGTAGATAAATAAAGAGGAGCCATTTTCCGTACAATTTTCACCACTATTCATAAATAGAAAATTTTTCTATTATGTTTATAACCCCAATTCAAACGAGATTCAATAAAGGAAAGAAAACTTTTCAAAAACAGTGGGGGAGAATGTTACGGGAGACGGCAGCTCTCTAAGTATACATAGAAATTTTATCATAAAAAACCAGCATTTAGTTTAACCAAATATTGAAAAAAAAATTATATTTTCTATCAGATGGGATTTTTTTCCTCAATAAAAATGTGCTTCTATGTTATTGATCACATTACAATTACAAAATATAATAGACTTTTTCTTGGTCAGATTATTTTTTATTAATGAGAAATGAAACCAGAAAAAAAAAGTTTTATTGACTTTTCCGAAGTTTTTCTTTTCTTTAGTGAGAGTCATGGAATTTATACATTACATTTATATTTTGTTTTATGGTCTTACCTATCAATTCTGAACATGAGGTGTATTCTAATACTTTTAATTAATAGATGTTTTGTTTCTTTTTATTAAGATTTTTCCTATTTATTCCACAAATAATTTGACACTAAAACATAATGGTACCTTGCAATGTTTTTTTTTTTTTTTTTTTTTTTTTAACAAATGATTCGAATCGTTAACAAAATTTTATTGATTCATATGTCATTCTAAAAATTTCTGGAGTAAAATCATAAAAAATATAACAATATAAAATGTTATGAGGAAAAACTTTCATTGAATATAAATAACAAGTAACATAATTGAAAATTTTTTAAAGTCAATTCCTACTTACGAACACTACCAAAAAAGTTTTTTTTTTTTTTTTTTTTTTAATTTTGAATTAGGAAATAAAAACATACAAATAATTATAAGAAAAAAAAACTTTTTATATACCATGTTTTCAATTTTCTGAAGAATCATAGAGCTCTTATCAATGTGCATAAAATTTTTAAAGTGAGAATGACGTCAATTTTTGTGAGATGCATAATTTAACTTTTTATAATTTTTTAATGTTCACGTTTAATTAAATGTATTTATTTTTATGTCGAAAGAAAATGAACTCGTGATATTTTGGCAACAATTAAATTATAGATAATATTTTAATGGCTATTTTAACGCTATTAGGATGTTATTATTTTCATATTTTAATTAATTAATAAGAAAACTAATAAAAAATTCGAAAATCAGACTTCGAAGTATTGTGTTGTCACCGGGTTCTGAGCAATTCTGGAAGTTTCAAATTTCTAGCTAGTTGGAAAGTTAGTTAAAAATCGATTGCAAGATTTGTACAAGATATATATAGGGAGAGTGTGAACTAATAGTAGGAATTGAAAAAGAAAAGAAAATTGCATTGTGCTCATTGGAAATGAAAACAAAATACGATTTTCGAAATCGATAAATAACACAAAATACTATTTTTAATTATTATTATTTTTTTTTTTTTTTTTTTTTTTGAAAATTCTGCAATTAAAAAAAAAAAAAAAAAAAAAAAAAAAAGACGTTATGTCGTTTATCATACGAAAACAGAAGATAAACAGTAATTTAAATTTATATATACGCCAATGTAAATTTTTATCCCTCATGTGACTATTCGCATATATCAAGCGATCGAAACATATTATTGAAATCTACTTTATCCTTGAAATATTTTTTTTTTAACTTTTCATTTTCTCTATGTCATATAAAAAAATAAAGAACTCTTGTTCAATTAAGATATCCTTTAAAGCAAATTTGGTTATTTTTATTTAAGATAAGCTAATCTGAGAAAGTTTCATTAATAGCTGTCAAGATAAAACTAATTTTAAACTGAAGTTATTTTCCTTTTAGAATATCACAATGTGTTATTTATTTATTTTTATTTATTTATTTATTTATTTTTAAGGATATTCTGAAGGGATTTTTTTTTTTTTTTTTTAAGAAATATAGTTTTATTATAAATATTTACGCAAGAAAGAAATGAAATGAAAAGAATAAGTAAAATCTCAGTGAAAATTTCATAAGAAAATTATTATTAATGATCATTCCATTTTTTTTATTTTTAACGTCTTTATTTAAAAAGTCAACTCTTTTTGTCCCCAAATTCTTATGTACTTACTGTCATTCACTACGGTATGTTTGTGAATCTGAAGCTAGTAAACGTTTACATAACAGACATTTTGGTGTGCTTTTATGAAAATTATAAAAGATTAAAGTTTTAGTTTAAAATCCTCCTTCTTCCAACTACATTTCAACATAGCTGCCAATATTTTAATTTATTCCGGAGTACTTTTCACCCTGCCTTTATTTCATACCACTTTTTATTTAAGAAATTTTTTTTTTATTTCATCGAAGTTATATATTAGAGAAAATTGTTCTATATATGAAGTGGTGCGAAATAAAGGCGGGGCTAAAAGTACACCGGAATAAATTAAAATATTGGCAGGTATGTTTCAAGAGCACCCTAGGAATTCCGAAAATCATGAAAAAGCACTCAATAAATTTGAGGAGAACTTTATTTGGTTTAAAAAAAAAAAAACTGAGCTAGAAGAAATAGCGGTTGTGGGGGAGAGGGGGTAAACACTGAAATTTGAAACGGGAAGAAGTTCTTTACTAGCTCGTTGGGGGGGGGGGGATGCCAAAACAAGCATTTTGTTTACTATTTTTTTCTCATTAAATATGCTACAAATAATCCCCAATTTAATTCCTCTATTTAAGGATCGAATCTAATTTTCTGAAAACTATTTTTAACAAATTTGCAGTGGCTCCACTCAATTTTCCGACCATTGAGTTTTGTAGATAAGGTAAAGTAAGGGGGGTTGTTAAATAAACAAAAGAGAGAAAATTATAATAGGGTGTTTGAGTATTTTTATCCATATAGTACACGATGTTTAATTTAACGCTGCTGAACTTTGAGCCCATAGATCATAAGGATAAAGAACTTTTCGTTGTGTCCCTGTAAAAACTTATAAATGCTAGATTCACCAAAATCGATACAATTATCGCAACTGTGGCCTATAATATGTGCATAATTTTTTTGCGAAGTTTAATAAGGCATTTAGACGCTATCACACTTTTAAAAATTTGGCACCATAGGCCATATTGATAAAGAATTTTTCTTGGTGTTCCTGTAAAAAAAAATACTGTAAGTGCTAAATTCACCAAAATCAACAGGGTTCGTGCTACGGTGACTTACAACATACGTACGAACTTTCAGCTCATTCGAGCAAAGCGTTTAGAGGCTAGCGTGCTCACTCACACACATACACACACACACACATACATACATAATTGTAAAAATAGTGAAAAAGGACTTATAACGTATAGAAACATCAAAATCTCAAATTCATATTTTTGACATGATTACAATAGTTTCCTAACATATGTATGTTCGGAAAGTAAAAATAGTAAATAGTAAAACGGAAAACGCATAGAAAACCATGAAATTATGTGGGAAATTTGGATGTTGAAAAATGTCATAGAAAATTAAATAATGTTATTGTGAGGAAGGTTAGTTACTTAGTAATATATATATATATATATTAACTTTTATACTTGCTAAATTAAAAAAAAAAAAAAAAAACACTCAACCAAATTTATACATGCAAATACATACTTCTCCATTCCATGTGAATTCATTTTTGAAATTTCATACTTGCATCTGAGCTACCAATATTTATGGATGTCCAAGGGTTTTCGTTCGGCTGATAAGTTCTTATGAAAAACCGGACAATTCAGTCATGTATGAAATCGTGCTTATAAAGCGTTTCTGTTACGCAAGCAATATTCCACTTTATAAACATGCCAGAATTTCGAATCAAAAACTCATGTAGGAGGAGATAAATCAAAAAAGTCAGAATAAATAAATAAATAAATATAGGATAAATAAGAAACTGGAAGTATTCATGCTAAATTTAAGCATTCATTAAGAAGAAATAAGTTTTAATAATATTATTAATAAGATGAACTGCAATTAACAAAATGTTGATACCATACTGTTGAAAATGGTTTCTTAAAAATGAACTATATTGTCTCAAAATAGCTCCGAAACAATATATACCTAAATTTGAAAATCCATGTACTCACTTTTGAGTATATTGACGCGTCAAACATGGGGGTATTGGGATTCTTATTGGTCAACCCCATTTTTGATCCTGTTAATATACTCAAAAATGGGTACATGGGTTTTCAAATGTAAATATATATTGTTTCGCAGCAATTTTGAGACAATTTAGCTTATTTCTAAGAAACCATTTTTAACAGTGCATGGTTAAATTTTTACAATGAAATACTTTTTTTTTAAATATCGGTAATATTGCGACCTTTCGCAAAAAGCATGTATATATTTCTCTCATCCAGTATTTCAAAACTATATTTGGACACTTTCAATTTTAGACATTTTGTCAAATATCTAGAAAATTTCTTTGGGAATCATCTTGAAACTTTGGGAGTATAGAAAACATGATATACCTCATATATTACATCAAACATTTTATCCTAAAGAGGAAAAGGGGACCCTTAAGAAATTAAACAAAAACCAAAATGTTTTGGATCATCCTGTAGAAAGTAATAATTGAAATGCGTTTTGGCTGCAGCATATGATTATGAGTATTCTTCTTATTATCTATATAAATTTTAATGAGGCCACCACATATATTTACGGAGAAATAATGGTTTCTTTAAAAAAATGGCAAATAAAATAACCACTTTTTGAATTACTACGCTGCATTGGGTATTATACCCAATGCAAAGCCACTTTTAGTAAATTTGTCATATTACATTTGACACAGCATACTGCAATCAGAATACAAAAATGGCAAATACCATGCGAATCATGAGCATTTTTGCTAAATAATTTTTGACTACGCATGCACAAGCTTTTTAAAAATTTCATTTGCATAATTTAATAGCCAAAGGTATTGAGCTACTTATATGAAAATACCAATCAAATATCGTGTAAGTTCAAAAAGTTATGACAGATGGAATGAACAGAATTTTAGTTCTCTCATAAAAGCTAAACTATAAAGGGTTTTACTCACATTTTTATTTTGTTTCAATTAGACCCTAATTACCCAATAAGAACGAGAAGCATGTTCTTCCCCTGGAAAATTTTGAAAGGGCCCCAAATTGAAAGCTTGTGGTCTAAAAGCATTGTCTGATTATAAAACGTCACAATCCTACCTGACTTCACAACTATCATTTCTAGATCATACTACTCCGATTCAAAAAATTAGAATAATGAAAAGAAATATGGTCAAGGGAAATGAAAATCGAATTTATCAAATAAATAATCAACAATATCAAATATAAAGTACTATAATATGAATCTGCATATTTTGCAGATAATAAAAATGTAAACACATTACAATGAAATAGAAAATATATTTAAATCAGCTAACAACAAAAAATTCAAAATATTAGAATACTTTCTAACATGGTTCAAAAAATTAGAATAATGAAAATATATTGAACATAATTTAAACTCTAAGTATTTTTACTTGCTAATCAGTACTTTGTTGCATCACCCTTAGCTTTAATGACAGCTCTTAAACGTTTTGGCATGTTTTTAACTAAAGGTTCACAATCTTTTTTATCCAAATTCGCCCATATGCTCTTTATACTAGAAATAAGTTCTTTTTTGTCTCTAGGCGCAACTTCTTGAAGTCCCACAAATTCTCGATAGGATTTAGATCGGGTGAGTTTGCAGGCCAAGGGAGTACAGGTATGTCCTTCTCTTTGAGCCATTTAGTTGTTGATTTGGAAGTGTGGGGAGAAGCTGAATCTTGCTGAAACAAGAAATCGTCATCACATAAATCCTCAGCTGAAGGAATCATGAAATGTTCAAGAATTTCTTGATAGACTTCTGAATTGACTGTTGTGGAAACAATACACAACCTGCCTGGGCCTTCAGCAGTCATGCAGCCCCATACCATAACAGAGGTCGCAAATTTAAACGAACGTTTTAAACATTCTTTCTTATAAGCTTCATGTTTGAGTCTCCAGACACGTATACCTTGATTTCCGTGAGACACACAAAACACACTTTCATCGCTGAAAAGTATTTTTTTCCAATCGTCGTGATCCCAAAATAGCCTTTGTTTACACCATTTAACTCTAGCAGCCCTTTGCTTAGATGATAAGAATGGCTTTATCTTAGGCACACGTGATCTAAAACCTAATTTGCGAAGTCGTCGTAGTGTTGTAGATTTGGAGACATTTATACCCATTTCTTTCCATTTTCTATGCACATATCTCACACTCCGAAAACGATGTTTCTTCACAATCTTTTTCAATTGCCTTTCATCTCTTCTTGAAGTTACTGGCTTTCGACCACTTTTAAAGTGTTTATTTTGAAAACACTTCCCAGCAAAACTTATACTGGCGGGCTCGTTATGGCCTACTGCTGGCATCCTGCACTTGCCATCAGTTGCCGGTTGCCCCATATAACTCCAGCAGCGGGCCTTTTATGGCTGCCAGCAGTGATGGAATCCTAAAGCAAAATGGTCGGTGGCCCAGAGGTGGCACAAACACAGATGGCCTTATGCAGGCTATCACCACACGGCCAACCTCATGTTTTTCATGTTGTGGCCACAAATTATTATGCCATAACCAATTTGTATGCATAGAGGGCGCTGTGTTTCTTTTTCGGTTCATTTGAAATTCCCTCGCTTTCCGCCATTTCATACGAAGTTGTTGTTCGTTAATGTAGTCTGCGGGTGCGTCTTCGAGGTTGAAAATCTTGTAAAAAGAATATATGAGTAAGTAATTCCATTATTAATTTGTTTTTGTATTATTTTTTAAATACTATTTTTTAAAAATGTTTCACTCTAAAGCCATTGTTATAACAAAAGGATTTCTAGAAATATATAACAGTTATCGAGTTGATCCGTTTTAGTAAATTATGATAGTCGCTAACCTTCTAGTATTTTATCATTGTTATTATTATTTTAATTGATTTAATAAAATAAAAATTATGGATTTTATTTTATATATTTATATTATATGGACGGGAGAAAGTTATTAGAACAATTATAACTATTTATAGTTTATGTTTTATTTATTTTTTCTTCCTTCAGTGTAGTTAAGAAGAAAGCATTAGATTCGGGAAAATTTTCGACATCCGGTTTTCGATAGATTTTGCACGTTTTGGGTTGTTCTCATGAACATAATTTGAAAAATTGTCTGTCTGTCTCTTTGTGTGCGCTCAAAAATTTATGAAAGTGATAGTAGCCTAAAAAGTTTACTTCTTCCGCTTTTTTTTCCCTTTAATGTACAAACATTGCTTCCTCCACCCCTGAGGGAGAAGTATATCAGATAGAGTAAATTTCCAATATGAGGGCTTGGGGACAAATTCTCTCGGGACAAAATATCGTAGACGTAAATGAATACAAAGTAAAAAGAGTTGGTAATTATTAGTAATGATGTATAAAATTTCATGACAACACATACCTTAGTCAGAGCACTGACATTCTGACAAACCTACAATAATTTTTTTTATAAATTTTACTTAAAGAAGTTTAAAAACTATATTTATTTATTTTTTGTCAGAATTAGTCATAATGAATTCAATCGTGCTTATTAATTTTAAAACTTTTAATTCAAGTTTGTGAACAGTGTTCAGCTTTAATGTCAGCAATGATGTACACGATTTTTAAAATGTATTTTGAATAGTGAAAAGCAAAAGATAGAATAACTTAAAAATAAACATAGATAAAATAATGAAATTCAACTCTATGATTTATTTAATTATTTATTAATTTATTTTAATTAATTAATTAATATTTATAAGGCCCTGTGGCCCCCTCCAGAGATCACGCGTGACACAAAATCAAATTTTCAAATAGATCCTACTATTTTTTTTGACGCGAGATTTTGTCCCGCGATATTATGTCCGGATCCCAATATGAGTATTTTTGAAAAAAAATTCGTTAATATCTTTAAACGAACGTTATATTATACATCTGTGATATTTTAAAGCAAATTTATTGATTTTATTATTTTTAACAAAAACTAGTATGTTGTGGCACCACAAAACATGCTTTTATATTTTTTATTATGTAAATTTGCGTAGTGCAAATAATTTGTTAAAATCATTTTCCTGAATGCATGGAAACGATTTTCATTTTAGAAGAGTGTTTGTCAATAATAATAATAATAATAATAATAATAAATGAATTTTGTGCCAACTTCTGAAAAAATGACTTTTTCTTTTTCTTCTTCTTTTTTTTTTTTTTTTTAATAATTTATAACTTTGTTTTAATTTACCACAAATTTAATTCAGTCATTTACTTGAAAGTTATTGATGAGTTTCTTTTGAAAAATATCACCACTGAAAATTTGAAGGGCGAGCGATTCCTCAACTTATACAAAAAAAGTTTCCTGGTTAGTTGTTAACAAGTGAAATTGTTTTTCTTGAATTTTTGCATGCGTGAGAAATCCTACACACTAAATCAGAACAGAAAGCCATCTGTACTTCTTTCATAAAACAACAACAAAATGTAACTGATAATTGCTGCGTCAGCGTTGGTTGGGTTACTGGGCAGAGAGGAGATTTATTTATTCAGATAACAAGGAACTGTGTTCAGAAAATAAAATAAAAAAAGAAGAAAAATTAGTTAATTCATCAATTATTTTTAAATGAAAATTATTATAAGTATACAACTAAAAGTTTGTAGGTGTAATATATGTCACTATCGCATGAAATGTATAAAGATTCATGGAGTCCTTCTATTTTTTACGGGCCTATAAATAAGTATATTTATTTATTAACAGCTTATAGATTCAAACTATTTGAAGTACGCTATTAAACACATTCTTCAATAACATATTGATTTCTATCTGAAATTATGCTAGGATTTGTGTCAACTAATTATTAATATTATTATTCATTTCCATAATCCGAATACCGTAGATAATGAAAGCATTGTATTCGGTCAAAAATTTTGATATCGAGTTTTCATCAGATTTACATATTTTAAGGTCTCGTGAGTCAGAAAAGTGTTTTTTTGCAATTGGTCTGTGTGTTTGTGTATCTGTATTGTATATATGTGTATATGTTTCTGGAAATTTTCTGATTATCATATCTACAAAACTAATAAAGAACGACGAACTTCTGATTAAGACAGGTATAGTGTACAGATGATTTTTCCAACTTTTGTTGAAAACTGGAAATCTGAAAAACTGGCGATTTTCTTCAAATTTATATAAACTTTGTTTTGGATGTCCTTTTGTACTTGTTAGTTCAGGGAAATTGATAAACGACCTATAAAAATACACAATTTTTTTAAGTCTCACAAGTGCTTTCTCTTAAAAACAGCTTTATGGATTTTCTTCAAAATCACTATATTAATTCCTTTTTAGATATCATTTCGTATGCAATTGTTAGTTTATGGTGAACAGATCAGTTTACTAAGTTTTGGTGAAAATTATCAGTGGGACAGTGAGCCGATATCTCAAAAACGACTTTAACTTTCTTCAAATTTGCTACATAAACCCCTTTTTACTCGCTCTTTAGCATGTAATACTTGCTTAATACAGGAAAATTGACAAAAGTCCTTATTAGGTGGAAGCAATTGCAAATCTAGGAAATGAGTGTTTCAAAAAACTGATCTAACGATTTTTTTTTTTTTTTTTTTTTTTTTTTTTTTTTGTTAATTCGCTATGTAAACTCTTTTTGTTATATCTTCATGACGCATGTACCAGTTTGCTTTGACAGGAAAATTATTAGATGTGTAAATTCATAAATCATTTTTATGTTTTCTGACCACTTTATTTAACAACAGCAACAACAACAATAATAATAAAATATAACAGGGGTAAAATATGTGTAGTAATAACTGATAAAATTCATGCATATTACTATTATTATTATTTTAATGTGGGTCGGGTTGTCTGAACTTATTTTACTGTTGTCGTAACTATTCAAATTTTATTATCTAATAATTTTCTTGATAATCGCGAAACCCCACTATTGGAAAGAAATTTTGTAGCCTAAAATATTCTTATACATCCATTTATTCAACTTTTTATGTATTAAAAAAATATATGAACATAGGAATTTTGATATTAACAAAATGACACAAAAAACGACACTTTTAAAAACTTGAATTTTTTGCATTTCAAACACACGTCTATCTCTAATCTTCGCTTTATGGTAAACGTAGTTTTTAACTCGGTTATCGACCTCAAGGTTTTGAAGACAAACTGTTTTTAAGCTACTACATTTCGTTGATGACATTATGCTGAACTTGTAGTCAATTTATCTTTTCCTGATGATGGGTCAAGCTTAATTATTTTGAGTGGAAACGACTGGTGTGTTGCTTCATAATCTATAAAATTAACTTACTTTTTTCCTTCTTCAGCACTAATTTTCCTGTCATTTTACTAAATATTCTCTAAAATCTTTCTAGCATAATTTATTTTAATAAATTGAAAAAAAAAATAAAATAAAATAACTTATCTAAAACAAACAAGAGAGACAGATTTTAAAACATATACTTATTGAAGCAAAAAATGTAATGAAGAGCTGGTGTTGAAAAAAGTAAATAAAGAACTTAGTAAATTTAATTTACAAAGTTGTAAAAAACATTAATAATAATAATTAATTTAAAAAAAATAAAGTTTCAGGTCGAAATGATTCCACGACCATTCATTATGTGAATAAAATAGGCACGAGTGAAGCAGTTATAAATGGCGAAGTATTGCTCTTTCATACATTTTGAAATATGACTATTAAAATAAACAAACCAAAATGAAATATTAAAAACTGGAAGTGATATTTAAACTTTTCAAAAACATAATTGCCCCATGGAATTGAAATAGTGCTAATGGCATATCTTAATACTATCTTCGGCGTGAAATTGCTGACAGAATTTTTGAGAAATGAATACATAAATATAGAATAATTATATTAATATTATTATATATTTTAATTATATTAATCATATTATAAATTTATAATATAATAAATTTATTCTAAATATAAATTTAATATAATAGAGCGAGGGATAGGAAAACTATTTTATGTAACTAAATTCTCTGATACATGGTACCAAAACTAAGATGTTTAATAGATGCTGAGTTATAGTAAAACTGTAGTTCTTGAATAATAGTAGCATCGCCTGACTGCCGATAAACACACAAATTGAACCTGTCGGATAAGGCTCTATCAAAGGCAGTGGAGACCCGGGTCGAACATTGCGCGAAAGACGAAGACGCTGCTAAAGCAGCGGAGAATCAAAACTTGGTTTTATGTGATTTCAGTGAACTTTGCTTTAGTTATTAATTTTAAAGTAATATAATATATATATATATATATATATATATATATATATATATATATATATTGATTTTCTTTCCTTTCTTTCTTTCTTTTTTTTTTTTTTTTTTTAATTCATTTAAGTGTAGTCACAAGAAAGCGAAGAAATCCTGATAGTAATAAATAGAAACATTTGTAAATAAACATAATCATTGCCCCCTCCCCCCCCCCCACCCCAATGAAAAAAAAATGTATCAGTTCTTTCAGGTTGAAATAATAAAACATCCCTTCGTGAGTCTAACAAAAAGCGTGAATGCAGCAAATTATTTTTGCTGCACTCATGCCCACATTGTTTCGCCTGATGAAGAGCCTTTAAGGTATTTCGACCAGAAACAATTGCTGAATTTTTTTTTTTTTTTTTTTTTTGAGTTTATGGTGTTTAGTTTTTTACAATGCTCTTTTTATAAAAATTTTGGTTTCAATATTTTATAATTTTCACATGTAAAGTTACATTTATTTATATCAAATGACTTAACAAAATTAAACATATTAAAATTTGAACACTTAAAAAAAAAAAAAAATCTACTTCATTCCAAAAAATGTAATGGATCAACTGAATATTTCTTATATGCTGCACTAGAAATCCTGAATTTATAGCCATGGTGTATGAATCAAATACTTGTAAATAGTATTTAAAAATGAATATGTACAAAATCAAATTAAATATTGGATGCATAGAAAAAACTGGTTGCTACCTCATCAGAAAAAAGAGAGAAAAAAAAAAGATTGAAAGAAAAAGAAAAAAAGCACTAATAAAATTAAAGGTATCACCAATAAAATAATATACTAGGTATAATCAAATCACTGCTGGCCTATTAACGGCCTTCTTCACTTACCGTCTCCGGAAGTCCGAGTCAATGTTATTCTATGGGAAACTTTCTTTACAAATAACTTATTAATCAATACATATTTTAAATTCTGTTTTCACATTCAGAAAATTCCCAACTTTTAAATTGTTGGACCTTTTTTAAAGATGTATTTTTTTAATTATTAATATTTTATTTTGAAATTGCAAAATGAAAAATTTCACATATTAAAAATTCGTATTTTGCAGCTTCAAAATGAAATATAAAAAATTAAAAAAATAATTTTTGTAAAAAGTCCGTCAATTTAACAGTTGGGAATTTTCCGAATGTGAAAACAGAATTTAAAAATATGTATTAGTTAATAAGTTATTTGTAAAGAAAATTTCCCATAGAATAACGTTGGCTTCGGCTTCCGGTGACGGTGAGTGAAGCGGGCCCTTAATAAGAAAATATAAAGGACCAATGAAGACTGCCGGCAGTAATATAATTTTTTATGTTTGCCCCAGCTGGCCCACTGTAGGCTGCCAGCAACAACATGGAAAAACTATATTTGCCACCATATGGCCCGACACTGGCCCTCTAACAATTTCCAACCTAATGTTCGTTACCAACAGTGGCCCATTACATATTTTCATCATACTGCTAGCTGCCAGCAACGACCCATTCACCGGCCCACTAACTTATTTTTAACTTACAGCTGGCTGCCAACAATGGATCGGTTGAATACGGCCAACTGATGGCCGGCGTAACATATTCCCTGCGGCAACGTTAACTTTTGCCATCGGCGGGCCAATTGCAGCTACTGCTGGCAACCAGCACTTGGCCTCATGCTAGCCGTCATTTGAGGTTTTGCTGGGTTATTATTAGAATATTCTCTCAAAACTCTACTCACACTTGCTTGAGAGCATTTCACTTCTTTTGCTATAAAAAGTTGTGTTTTTCCTATTTCGTGCAAGTACACAATACGATATTTCACAGCCTCAGATAAATCGCTCTTTCGTCCCATATTAAGCAAATACTACGCTACAATCAAATGCCAAACGACTTTTCATTTTCAACGGAGCACATTTTATAGTCCCACAGATGTTAATCCCGCAGCCGTTCTCTCAACTTATAAGAAAAATTTGAATATTCTAATTTTTTGAACCATGCTATCGAGGTATTCTATTTCTTTGAATTATTCTAATATTTTTTAAATAGTTAATTATTAATATATCAGATAAAAATAAATATTTATGTTATATTTATAAATGCTCTGAAGATAATTAGATACTTTTAATATATTTTTTCCTGGACGCAGTATGCAAATTGACGCGTTAGCAACATCAAACTCATTCTTTTTTACATTATTCTAACTTTTTGAATCGGAGTAGTATAGGATATATGCTAATAAAGCTTTTACACATTCATTTACAATGGAATAATTTCATATATTGTGGTGAATATAAGCTTTCACCAGTTTATATCAGTTTATATACAAAAATCAAGTGAATTTGCTATATTTTGTCTATATTTTAAGCGAATTTACTTGCCCTCAATTCCAGGTAACTACAAAATTTAATGAAAAATTTATAAATTTTTCAAGATGTTTGACCAAGTAGTTAGTGGGGGCCCCCAAATGGATTTGTGCTTCCCCTCAATTGAAAGGTTAATCGGGACCTGGATTCAATCAATGATAATGTAATGCTCGCTGATTGTAAATAAATATTGATAAAACTCCCTGTAATATCCTTTTTTTTAAGTGGAACTGAAATTTTGTTTATTCTATCGAAAATGTCCAAATACTTATTCTTACATACTGTATAAGAAAATATTTTACAATCATAAATATTACGCCATTTAATATCCTCTTCAAATGTTCGATTTCTCAAGTCACATTTTCTTTTCTTTTCTTTCTTTTTTTTTTTTTTTTTTTTTTTTTTTTAAGAAAAAATATTGACAGTAGGAGAAATTAATAATGAAAATATAAAATAGTTTGCATCATCAAATGATTTATCAGCTGATTGTCTAACGTTTGAATAACAAACGATGAAAAATAAATCTTTTTATAAATAATAGTTTAAAATGTACATTTTATATTTTACAGCAAGCAACAAACAAAATGCTGGTTTTATCATCAGATTCATTAAAAAAAAGAAAAAAAAAAAAGTATTGAAAATAAAAATGTACTTTGAATATTATTGTGATATACCGATTTTAACGATTAATAATTAATAAATACTTGAAAGATCATTATGAGCGAGAGTTCATCTCCCCTCTTTATTAACTAAAACGTAATTATAAAACAATAAAATATTTTTCCAATACGTCTTGGAGACTCCAAATGTTCTTGGCAGTATTTTTTTTTTTTTTCTTTTCTCTTTTTTTTTATCATTGATTTGTTCAGGTAGAAAAGACAAGAGAAATGCTGCTTTTGTTATCCAATACTACTTGCATAACGGAAATGGTTGGCTAACTGTAAAAATGCAGATATCTGATGAGTTTTTAAATCTTGCAGACGATGTTATGCTTTGCGTCACAAATTATATCCGATAAAGCAGCAGGATATTTCGATTTGCTGGTTACAGTTAATTTTTTTTTTAATTCCAGGTTTTTTATGGTAATATTTTAACAGTAGAAAGTTGTATTCTATTTATAAATAAATAAAAATGTTTTTAAACGCAAAACATATAACTTTTTTGTAATGCTTTGAAAAGAATTTACACTCCTAATTATGAAATATTTTAACTATCAATTCACTCAAAACTAATATCATTCATCTTCGTTGCAGTACTATATAATAGTAAAGATATTTATCCGTATGTATCTAAATATGTTCAAATTTTGTAATTAAAGGAATTAACATAAGGAAAGGCTATACAGTATATTTTTACATCACTTCTAATTTAATTTCGTTTTACTATTTCAAACCACTAAAATCTTAAATCAAACTGCAGCAGGTCAAACTGGAATTATTTTAGAAAAATATACAAATAGGATTAGCAATTAATTATTTTTTATGAAAATAGATAAAATAATAATAACAGGGAGTGAACTTAGTGCATAACTTAATTAGAAGACATATTAGAAACTAAATCAATTTTATTGTTAATGATAGAGCTGTCAATTCTCCCGTTTTTCCCCTTGTACTTCATCCATGAGTTTTCTATAACAATCTTGTATTTATTTAATCCTAAAAAATAAGAATAACAAATTTCTAGTTTCTAGTTAAAAATAGTGGTTTTAAATCTGATTTAATGTTTCAAAATTTTGGCATCTATGTGGTATTATTTGACTGAATTGTTTACTATTAGTATGAATGTATAAAACCTAAATAATGTATTTTTAATGCAATTTTATAAATTTTATTGTTAAAACCAGCATATATTTCTGCCTGCTGTAAAAAATAAAATACACATTTAAACTGTTATTCGTGAAATTATTTTTTACTTCCCGAACACGATAGTGAGGAAAGTATTGTAATCATGTCAAAAATCCGAGTTTGAGATTTTCATGTTTCTATACGTTTTGAGGTGCCCTGAATCCGTTTTCATTATTTTTACGATGATGTATGTATGTGTGTATGTGTGTATGTGTGTATATGTATCTGTGTATCTGTGTATGTATGTGTGTGTATGTATGTGTGTGTGTATGTGTGTGTATGAACACGCTAGCGTCTAAACGCTTTGCTCGAATGAGTTGAAAGTTGGTACGTATGTTGTTCCCCATAGCACGAACCCTATTGATTTTGGTGAATCTGGCACTTATAGCTTACAGGGACACAAAGAAAAATTCTTTATCATTATGGCCTATGGGGCCAAATTTTTAAAAGTGTGATAGCGTCTAAACGCCTTATTAATCTAAGCAAAAAATTTGTACGCATGTTCCACCAACTTTATATATTTTGGTGAACTTAGCACTTACAGTTTTTTTTACAGGGACACAAAGAAAAATTCTTTATCATTATGGCCTAAGGCACAAAATTTTTAAAAGTGCGATAGCGTCTAAACGCCTTATTCAATTCAGCTGAAAATTTAAGTGAATATTATAAATGACTGTTGCACTAACTATAAGCATTTTGGTGAATCTAGTATTTATAGGTTATTACAGGGACACAACGAAAAATTCTTTATCATTATGATCTATGTGCTCAAATTTCAGTAGCGCTAAATAAAACATCGTGTACTATATGGCGAAAAATACTCAAACACTCTATTATGGTTTTCTCTCTTTTGTTCATTCAACAACTCCTCCTTCTTTGCTTTATCTACAAAATTGTTAATTACTCGATGTTAGGAAAGTCGAGTGGAGTCACTCCAGATTTCTTTTTTTCCTTTGATGGAAGTTTAATGTTAGACAACCATTTAATAATACATTATAAAAACTATTTTTGTTTTTACTTTTCGCCCTTGATAATATTGTTCTAAAAAAAAAATTGATTTGGCATATAAAACTTTTGAAAATAATATTAAATTTAGTGATATTTATGAATAAAAAATAATTTCTAACATTCGAATGAAAGTATTAATCAATATTCTTATCATGTTTTTATAAATGAAGTTTATGGTATTACAGGGTTCGTACTCTCTACCCTTTTTACTTTCCGAACATACATATGTAAGGAAAGTATTGCAATCATGTCGAAAATTCGAATTCGAGATTCTGATGTTTCTATACGTTTTGAGGTCCCCTGAGTCCGTTTTCACTGTTTTTAAGATGATGTATGTATGTATGTGTGAGTGAACACCCTAGCGTCCAAACGAATGATCTGAAAGATGGTACGTATATTGTTAGTTACTATAGCACAAACCTTATTGATTTTGGTGAATCTAGCATTTATAGTTTTTTTACAAGGACACAAAGAAAAATTCTTTATCATTATGGCCTATGGGGCCAAATTCTTAAAAGTGTGATAGCGTCTAAACGCCTCATTAATTGGAGCAAAAAATTTGTACACATGAGGTCACAGTTGCACCAACTGTATATATTTTAGTGAATCTAGCATTTATAGTTTTTTTTACAGGGACACAAAGAAAAATTCTTTATCATTATGGCCTATGGGACCAAATTTTTAAAAGTGCGATAGCGTCTAAACGCCTTATTCAATTAAGCTGAAAATTTAAGTGAATATTATAAATCACTGTTTCACTAACTATAAGCATTTTGGTGAATCTAGCATTTATAGGTTTTTACAGGGACACAACGAAAAATTCTTTATCATTATATGATCTATGGGCTCAAAGTTCAGTAGCGTTAAATAAAGCATCGCGTACTATTTGGAGAAAAATACTTAAACACTCCGTTATGGTTTTCTCTCTTTTGTTTGTTTAACAACTCCTCTTTCTTTACTTTATCTACAAAACTGTTAATTACTTAATGTTCGAAAAGTCGAGTGGAGTCACTCCAGATTTTTTTTTCAGGACACTCTCATGAAGGAAAATGTTTGAAATTAATTGTAACCACTATTTTTATAAAATAATCTGTACCCTGTATAATCACTGCGCATAAAATTAGTGGTGGCAAAAAAGACGAAAAATTCTTATCTCTGAGAATGTCCGGAGGAAAGGGCGGTAAGTACGACCCCTGCTGGTATGTTTTAAAAATAGTTTACACTTTTAATTATACAACATTTTGATTATTGACTTATTCAAAACTAATCTCATCAATCCCTGATCAGTACTATGTAATAGTAAAAGTAGTTTTATTAGGATATCTGCAGATATGTTCAAAATTTCGAGGTTAAAATGATTAAAGAAGGATTATGTTGTTAGTTTCATTTTACAATGCCTCTGACTTATTTTTATTTTTGCACTTTCATATCATTATAATTTTTAATATATCTGCTGAAGGTCAAATTTAAATTAGCTTTGAAAACCATACAAATATTTTGAAAAAAAGTAATTGATTAATTTTTATATAAAATACCATTAACACTTAATGAGAATTCTGTGTTAATAACAGAATACAAGGTTCTCAACAGTCATTATTTTGAATACCCTTTTTTTTTTTTTTTTTTACAGTAATCTTTATTAATCATTTGTAGCACATATCTTCGAAATGGTAATAAATTTATTGCAATAATTAAACTGCTCTGCATAAAAATCGGTCCCAACACCATTTTTGCAAATTCTTATGTAAAATGACCTCCTGAATCTGAAGAGGACGCCCATTTTGCCCTATCACCCACTGCTTTTCTAAGGACGCTCCCTATTTTTTGTCACATTTTAGTAATTTTATGGCTATAAATTTAATTTATAGGGATTATTTTAACTGTTAAATATCTTCTGGGGGGGGGGGGGGAGAAGGGCTACAGAGTTGGAAAATTCTAAAACATGAACTTACAAGGGGAAAATTTAGGAGAGAGGGGGATTTGCCACTGAAACCCTAAATTTCATTTATAACATTTTATTAATCAGTTACTATTATTATTATTTTAAGTGTTAAAATAAGTCTTTTCCATTCTCGAAATCGAATTCATGGCGATAAAATTACCGAACAGTGATAAAAATTTTGGAATAGGGTGGTGTCCCGAGAAAAAAGTGGGTGGTTGGGCAAAATGGTTTTCATATTCTGATTCAGGAGGTCATTTTACATAAGAATCAGCAATATTGGTATCAGGGCTCGGAATTTATTTTATTTATATATATATATATATATATATATATATATATATATATATATATATATATATATATATATATATATATATTTTTTTAAGCGTAGTGTTATTGCAATTTTTTCTAAGTATAAAAAAAAAATAACAGTTTCGTTTTTAGTAGAAACCTCTATGAAAAGTCCAAATTCTTTCACAAAATTTTCTCTAAACTTTAAACTTTTAAAATGAATTTATGGATTTACAAACTTTTTACAAAGAGATTAAGCAATTAACTAACATAGCACTGCAGTTTACAATGAATAGTTAAAATCGTATTATTATTATTTTTTTTAATCATTTATAGTAACTTTCATATTGTTTACCAGTCCGTTAAAATGATTAAAAAAAATGACTCTTGCATTAACCATATCTTTCTTAGTAAAAAATGGGCCTGGGTATTATTGATTACTTTAGAATTACAAAAACAGAAACATACTGTATTTTATTTCCTTCAGATACAGATATTTTATCTTCGTTGATAAGAAAAGAAAATAGAGAGAACCGTTTTATTGACATTTCCAAAGGTTTTTCTCTTGTTCACTGAAGAATTATAGAATTATTTGTCATATGTTGCATTTATATTGTGTTTTATGACATCAGTTTCCAATTTTAGATATCATATGTTGTATATTTCTGATACCATTTTTTGGAATTTTTTTTTTCTTCATAAATCAACTTTCTCTCTCTCTCTCTCTCTCTCTCTCTCTCTCTCTCTCTCTCTCTCTCTCTCTCTCTCTCTCTCTCTCTCTCTTTCTCTTTCTCTCTCTTTCTCTCTCTCTCTGTTCAAAGACCAATAATTAAACATCTCATCACACAATAGCAGTTTATTTAAAAAAAAAAAAAAGTTTAAGTCGAAATCCCTTTCTTTGCTTTTTATTTTAAAATATAATAACGATATTGTTTCTCATTTCAAAATGTATTATAATGCTAATTAATTTCCTCCTATATCGTTTGCTAATAATTTTGATTTTTATCTCATAATTTGATGACGCCTATTTTTTTCCCTCGATAAACAGAAACATTTGCAATGATTTTGCTTCTTATAAGGTAAGAAAAAATACTAATATAATCTACGTTAAGATCTTAATTGTGTACACATTTATTTAAGTAAAATTAATGTTTTAGGTATCATAATAATTATATATAATTTTAGATATCATATGTTGTATATTTCTTATATATATTTTTTTTCCCCTTAATAAATCAACTTTTTTTTTTCATCTCTGTTCAAAGACCAATAATTAAACATCTCATCACACAAGAGCAGTTTATTTAAAAAAAAAAGTTTAAGTCGAAAGTTTAGTATTCTTTGCTTTTTATTTTAAAATATAATAACGATATTGTTTCTCATTTCGAGATGTGTTATAATGCTAATTAATTTCCTCCTATATCATTTGCTAATAATTTTGATTTTTATCTCATAATTTGATGACCACTATTTTTTTTCTTCGATAAACAGAAAAATTTGTAATGATTTTGCTTTTGATAAGGTAAAAAAATACTAATATAATGTACATTAAGATCATAATTCCGTACACGTTTATTTAAGTAAAATTAATGTTACTAATTATATATTTATATATACACTGGTTCTCATAATTATAAGGACACCCGTTTTCCTATATTAACTAAACACTGAACACTATTATTTAAACAAATATATTTTTTATTAATCTGAATTTCATTAATAGACTATATTTAAAAAGTTTTACCGTTTTTCTATCTTAAAAAACTTTAAATACGGTCAAAAAAGATGATTTTTCAGGTGTTCACATTTATAAGGACAGCTCGAATCTTAGTAATTTTTTTTTTCAGTTATTCTTTAAATTAATATTTTATGGGGTCTCTTTTTAGGGTGAAACAGTCAGACATTCTCTCTGGTATATATATAAGATATTTTTTAAAATATATTCAGTTTCAATACCGTTTCATACAGCATAGATGATATTCTGAATATATTTCAACTATTTAAAATTGATTTCCACTTGCATGCACTTTTCTAATAACATAAGTTAAGTTTTTTTTTTTTTTTTTTTTTTTTAACTTTTAGGCCACGGGAAAGGCAATAATACAGAAGTTTCATTCTTCAAACTATTTCCTATTGCTCTAGAAGTAGAGCAAAAATGTAGATCTTGTTGAAAAAAATATTATTACCCCCCAAAATCTAACAAAAATCTGAGAATTCCACGTTTAAAATTTGCGGATATTCTCTTGATGTTCATAATAATAGAAAAAATTACTAAATTCATTCTGCCTTCAGTGAGAAACAGCTCCCCAGAGCACCATAGATCCACCTTTAAAATGCCCGATTCATATCTGCCTTTAAAAAATCTGCTCTGTCTTTCGCTATCTTCAGATCGTGCCAGTAACTGTTAAAACCGTTTGGTTAATCAAGAATAAAATGTTTTTCATCCGAAAATGCAACATTTTACCATTTAATATTGTCTTTATTCAACTTTAACACAGACGTTCTTTCCCCCATTAAATGCTTATTGATTATTACAGGTTTTTTATTCATTTTAACATATTATTAATTATTTTAAACATGCATAAATGTGGACCCCAATCTTTCGTTAAAAAATACGAGCAAATTCAGCAGCAGTCATTATGAGTAGAGCACTAAGAGGAATTATGAGTCTTCGATCTCTGTAAACCATCTCTGATTTTGCATCAGATCTCTCTCCAGTCGAACCAGCAGTTCAACGTTTGATCACATTTCCTTCAGCAATTTTAGATCTTCGAATTTCATTAGAAATTTGGCGGATTGAAATTATCCTTCCACTTAAAAAACACATTTATCATACTTCACTACATGAACGTTCTTTTTTTCGAGGAATTATCAGTAATATCCGTCCAAGAAAAACTGAAGGCTTATACATGAATTAATCTAGCCCAGTAGTTAACGATTTTGCATGACAACTGTAATTTATCCGCTAGTAAGTTAAATAAAACGAAAAAATCGTGATTGTCCCTATAATTATGAACATCTAAAAACGAGGAGAAAAAGATATTTTGCATTATTTTTTGTTAATATTGTTTCATATTAAAAAAAATTATAGCAGTTTCGGTTTTTAGAATACTAGATATATTAAGTGCACTTAGTATAATCTTGTTGACAATTATTTTTACATTAGTTATTTCAAAACATAAAGTGTCCTTATAAATATGAGAAGGAGTGTATATGTGTGTGTGTGCTTATTATAATTTTATAATAATAAGTTTTATTTATATATTTCTTTGATTTAATATATTTATTATCATCTATAATTCATAATGATTTTTTAGTCTGTATAAAATGCTGCATTTATTAGGTATATTTTTAATTAATTAATATTAATTATATATGTGCGTGTGCGTGAATGTATATGCATATATATTTTTTGTTTAAAACTTGATTATTATTTTTTAAAACATGATATCACTTAATTTATTTTTATTTTTATGCATTCGTATGTATTTTGCTCTGTTATATACATACTCGTAATTCTTGTCTTTTGTTGCATTCAGACTGACTTAACCCTCTGTAACTCATGACCTTTAATATTTTTGTGTTTATTTGTTTCGTAATAATTGGAAAAAAATAAAATACATGTGTTTCAGGATTTTTTTTTATTTCTCATAAATTTCGAAAAAACAAACAAAAACACCTACAGGCAACAAACACTTTTTAGCATAAAATCCTATAAAATACGTGAAATTGGGTCAAAATCAGTATTATACAATGAATTTGAAACACTTACCTCTTCACTGTTTCAATATAAAACACAAAACACACGAAAAACTATTTTTTATTATTTTTTGAATCAGAGCCGGTCCGCACTTGTCGTTAGTTACCCACAGTCGAGTAATGAACTTCAACTTACGACATACGGCGCCATCTAGTTGTGTTTCTAGATACTAGATTCTCTAACTGTGAGTGTATACGACAGGCTACAGTGCGTGATTACGTTGTATAACCGATTCTTTGAATTTGAACCACGATCGAACGGTATGTTGCCTACAGTCTACAGTATGGTACAGAGGGTTAAACAAATAAGTTTTAAATTTTAGATGCCACACACTCAATGCATATGTATACTTGCCAACATCCTAATTAATATTTCGAAGTGTTGTTAGTCCCGCCCTTTTTCTCACACCATTAAATTTTTAGAGTAATATTCTCCAAATGCAATTACGATTAAATAAGATGAAAATTGTTTTAAAAAGATACTGGTGGGTAAAAGAAGGAGGGGCTAACAATACTACGGAATATTAATTAGTATGTTGGCAAGTATGGGATATGTATCTATGCTATAATGCATTCTATTACTTTCTTTCTCCAAATAAAAAAATAAAAACGTTTATGTGTAAGTTTAAAAAAAATAATAATAATAATAATAAATAAAAATACAGGTATGTTGCATTTGATAACATACAATTTAAATATAGTTACCGAATTATTTCTTTTTGGATTTTATAAGATTAAAATTCTAGCATGCTCACTTAAGCTGAATGGATGGGGAAGAGGAAATTATTTGTATTATTACGTGGTATCAATTTCCACAATTTCCGTATTGATGACAGTCGTAAGAAAGGAGACACTGGAGTAGTGTTGCAAGATTTTGCGACTTTTTTTATTTAATAGTCCGACAATAATTTTGAGAAGTGATATTTGATACGCATAATTGACGAATCGAATCGAAGAATCGTTGATTATATATGTATAATATCACTTCTCAATATTATTGGGGACTATTGAATAAAAAATTCGCAAAGACTGGCACTGGACCAGTGCACTGGACCTAGTGTCTGGAAAGCGGTTTCCTCTGACAAGACACTGTAATAAAATTCTGTTAAGAAAACAGAAAACTCCTGTAACTTTCCCACAGAAAGTTTCTAAAACTACAGAAATTTAGAGCAAGAATTACATCCTAATCTAACAATATTTCTGTAACCCTAAAAAGTCTGTAACCACTGACATTGATTTTATCTGACAGTTATTTACTGTTTCTGATTTGCATACGGAGAACTTAGTATCAAACAGAACTGGAAAGTGCTGAATAACAGAGCAAATTGTACTTACAATCGCAGCAAAATTATTCGTGCGCAGCATTAATTCCTATATCAAAAAAGTGCACTTAATTCTGTTTTGTTAAATAAATCCTTGTCGAATCATGTTCTTAGACTGACTAAGAATAGATACGACAAGGATTTATTTAACAAAACAGAATTAAGTGTACGTTATTGACATAGGAATTATTGCTAGCGCTCGAATAATTTTGCTGCCGACTGTACGTGTCTGCGAGATAACATATTCGCCGACAATGTGGTGGACTGTAGATCGTTTCTGGCTGTTCTTTTTTCTTTTTACAGTGCAAGAGTTTTCCCAAGTACATGGACATACATTACAGTTATACAAGAAAGATACAGTTATATAATTAATTCTGCATTGTTATTGTGAAATTACGTAATGTGAACCATTCGAAACGAAAGTCGTTGTAATATATAGGTCTCCGAGTTGCCAAATAAATAAAATGACACAGTACTAGCCACTGTTTTGGTAGACTTAATATGGCTTCAGCAATGTCCTTGTTTGTGCAATCAGCAGCAAAAGTATCCGAGCACCACGCAATAATTCCGATATAAAAAAAGTACACTTAAAACAGTTTTTTTTTTTTTTTTAATAAATCCTTGTCGAATCATGTTCTTAGACTGACTAAGAACATGACTCAACAAGGATTTATTTAACAAAGCGGTATTAAGTGTACCAGGGATGGAACACGGGCGCAGAATTCATACCGGAATGTGTTTAAGAAATTTCTCTAGTTATAATATCGTTGATTTAAGAGGTAGAAAATTTTCTTACATTCATAGTGGTATGAATTCTGCGCCCGTGTTCCATCCCTGGTGTACTTTTTTTACACAGAGATTATTGCTATTGCTCAGATACTATTGCTACGACTGTAAAGGGGAAGTCATCTTGAGTATATCGCAGAATAACTTTGCACTGCATGCTAACCCGTCGTATGCCAACTGCTTTTACAGTCGGCAGTAAAAGTTTCTGAAGAGTAGCAATAATCCCTGTCTAAAAAAAGTACACTTAATACTGTTTTGTTTTGTCGAGTCATGTTCTTAGTCAGTCTAAGAACAGGATTCGACAAGGATTTATTTAACAAAACAGTATTAAGTGTACCTTTTTTGTATCGGAATTATTGGCTAGTGCTCGGATACTTTGCTGCCAAGTGTATGTCATTCCTCCAAGGGTTGAAAGATAAAACAGAACTTAGTAAATGAACTTCATCTAAAATACTTATTTTCTGTATAAGTAACTATATAACCAATATTCAGTCGCTTCTAATATTAAAATTTTGAATTGTATATCAATTTTGATATCATTAAGTGGAGATAATTATGCAATTTTTACCACCGTCATTTTTTTTTTTTTTTTTTTTAATGTGAGTAAGAAAATCTTAATTCAAAAACGTATCTTCCACGTAAAAAATTCAGCAAATTTGGTGACACTGACGAAAGGAAAGAAATTAAATTGGACCGGCAAAGGGTTATTTATTATTTTATTGTAATAAACTATTATTTCGTAATTTTAATTTTAGTCATAAGTTTATAACTTTTAATTTTGAATTTTATTTATTTAAAATCATTGTCATACATTTTTATGAAGTTTTATCGCGTAATATATGGCAAAATTTTGTTGTATTTCATGTACTTCTTATTTAATACATTAATCCAATATTTAGTCATTTTTTACGTTAATAAGAAACCAATTCCTTTTATGAAAGATAACATCAGAGTTTATCCAAAATAACAAAATATTCTCATTTGTTTGATTATTCATAAATTTCAGCAGCAGATGTTGCTGGATTATATAATTTTTCTTTGAAATTTTTTATGAGTTTTTACCTGAGTTGGTGACATAAAGCTGATTAAAAAATAGTAAAAATAAAACTTTCGTATCGAAGAAAGAAAAAAAAAAACTTATAAGAAATATCTTGGTTATTTTTCTTTAAGTTAAGGTGAACGAGGAAGGTTTCATTAATATATGTCAAACTTTCGTATGAATAAATTGGTGCGAAATATAGGTGGGACTAAACATGTTTCGGAATAAATTAAAATGTTGGCAACCCTGTTATGTTGTCGAGAAATACGAAGTCGATATTGTTTTCTCAATAAAAATTTGTTAAGTAATCTGCCAAAAGTGTACTTACAATAGAAATATTTACACAAAAGAAAGAAAAGCGTCTAAAGCGTCTTTTTTAATTATTTAAAAATTACATAGGTTTCCTAAAATAATGTTGGCAAAATTTAATTTGATAATTTTACATAGCTGCCAAGTTTTTTAATTTATTCCGGAATATTGTTAGCCCCGCCCTTTTTTCACACCGTAATCTTTGCAGAAAAATTTTATTCAATATATAATTACGATTAAATATGAAAGCAATTACTCTAAAAATATTACGATGCGAAAAAGGGGCGGGACTAACATCATTCCGGAATAAATTTAAAAACTTGGCAGCTATGTATTTAGCTCATAAATATGTGTTTTGGTCTGCTGAAACCGAAAATGAATCCAGTGTTTCTCTATCACTTATAGATTTTTGCCAGTACAAGATGCCTACCGACACAATTTTTTCATTTTCCACAATTTCTTTATTCTCCGTACTATAAAAGTTACAATATAATTATATTGGTGGAAAAGTCACGAAAGAAACTGTGTCGGTAGACACAATAAATAAATAAATAAATAAATAATAAATTCTGTCAAAGACAGAATTTAGTTTAGTACAGAGGACTATTAATTTCAATCTGTAAAATTTTTATTTTTATTTTTATTTTTTATTTTTTTATTTTTAATTTATTTTTTAACTCATTTTTTTACCGTAAAACTGGGGCATGGCATACCCTCCAGCATACTAATTAATATTCCGTAATATTATTAGCTACGCCTTCTTTTTCCCACAAGTATATTTTTAGAGTATTTTTCTTCTTATTTAATCGCAATTGCATTTGGAGTATGTTACTCTAAAATTTTATTGGTGGGAGAAAAAGGGCGGGACTAACAATGCTATGGAATATTAATTAGGAGGGTGGAGGGTGTGCCATGTGCTTTTTAAAACGAAAGAAATGAATTAATTTTAAAAAATTTAATTGTCGTGTCAAAAAACTATTTGTACCCTTGGATTCAGAAAAACGGCCCCTTTCATTTGGTACCGAATTTGTAACGATAGGGCTGATATTTCTAATTTATTTTCGTGTTACTCAAAACTGGTCTACAAAAAATGGCGACGACGTTTTTACCCAGATTGAATCTAAAAGTCCTAATAAAATAAAAATCAATCAAAGTTATTACATCAAAATTTGGGATGCAGAACTGCATAGCTGCCAAGTTTTTTAATTTATTCCGGAACATTGCTAGCCCCGCCCTTTTTTCCCACCGTAATCTTTGTAGAAATTTTTTTTTCAATATATAATTACGATTAAATATGAAGACAATTGCTCGAAAAATATTACGGTGTGAAAAAGAGGCGGGACTAACATCATTCCGGAAAAAATTAAAAACTTGGCAGCTATGGAACTGTGTAATTAACACATACTTTACACACAAACAAATGTGTAATTGAATGATGTTGTAGTTTATTTTTATTATTATATTTTCGGTAACATTATCTATTGTTATACAAATGATACGAAAATGCTAACGCATATTCATACATATGTGTGAGTATGTCATGCATATTTTCTTCTGTAAGTGCTTAAAATTTATTTATGCTATATAAAAAATCTGAAATAAAATACGCATTTTTTCTATTAAAAGAATTTCAGTCTGAATTCTACACTGAATTTCATGCAACTAACGCTTATTGCACCAAACGGAAACTTTTAGATAAGTAAGAGGGGGGAAAAAAAAAAAAACTATTATCGATAAAGTTGATAAAGTTATTAGTTTATCCAAAATGCCTCCATTTGTTTAAGTATTTACTGATTTTAAAAGCAGATGTTAATGAATTTTATTATTTTTTCTCTGAAAGTTTAATAAATTTCATTTGACATGGTGTCATAATACTGATAAAAGAAATAATAAAACTTTCGCATTGAATAAAAAAGAAATATCCTTGAAAGAAAATTTTTGGTTATTTTTATTTAAGTTAAGAAGCATAAGGAAAATTTTATTAATATATGTCAGGAGAAAAATGATCTTTATTTTTACTGGCTTTATGTTGTCGAGTAATACGATGTCGATATTGTTTTCTCAATAAAAACTTTTCAGGTAATCTGCCAAAAGTGTATTTACAGTAGAAATATTTACACAAGAGAAAAATAAAAGTATAGAGGAGACTAAAGTGTCTTTTTAATGATTTAAAAATTATTGATATATATTTTGTAAGAAAAGAAAAACGTGTTGTTGAATGATCTTGAAGTTTCTGAATTTGAAAGATTTTTCTAATTTTTTTTATTGTTTTATCCATATTCGATATTTATCTATATAATACACAGGGTAATTATGATTTCAAAGCGCTATAATTTTAAAACTACCCATCAGAGCGAATTGATATTTTACTAGAGCAATCGTGAGGAAGCGAAATTTTGTTTAGAAAAAGAAAAACAAAAAATAAAGTTCCAAAATGCGCCGTTAATTATCCGAAGTATTTGTTTCATGAAGCTCCTCTTTTTCTCTTTTCACTGTGGCTGTTTCTGTTGTAAACATGTATTTTTGTCTTTTTGCTAACAAAATTGTTCTAAACCCTTGAAGTCTATTGTTTCCTGCTATTCCATTGTGTTGCAAACAACATTCCTGTGTTTATTGAGTCCATTTAGGCGTTTCCCCTGACATTACCCTGACAGCGCCCTCTATAGGAACATGTTGGAACTACTTTTTTCCTCCCCCAAACAAAATTTCATTGCCTCACGATTGCTCTGGTAAAATATCAAATCGCTCTGATGGGTTGTTGTAAAATTATGGCGTTTTGAAATCGTAATTTTAATTATTATCACCCTGTATATTTTTATATAAATGTCACAAAATCACCTACTGTCTGTTAACTTACACAATTATTGTCTGTTTGCTGTCACTTAAATCACTTACTGGATTCATACATATGCGTAAATATGTTGTGTATATTTCTGTACATAAGAGCTTAAAGTTTGTTTATGTTATTATAAAATCTCAAACAAAATATGTATCCTTTTTATAAAACAATATCATGCCGAATTCTATAGTGTATTTCGTGGAACTAACGCATATTACACGAAACTAAAACTTTTACATTATTCAAAATTAAAAGAACTACATCAAAACATTTTATCATTAAGTTTAAGTTTAAATTTGATGCCTTTGAAAATGTAGTATGTGAAAAAAGTAAGCTTGCTTTACCTGTAACAGACAAATTGTATGTATCTGTACAAATGAAATCTGTACACAATGTATCTGTACAAATAAAACAAACAGTTATAGAATTCTATGTATTTCATTCGTAACTGCCTGTTATTTTAATAAGACCTTAAAGAACAATTGATGACAGGTTTTTTAGTTTTTATTAAATTTATACGTACGGAATTATATATGATATGACTTATATGATATGAATTAAAATTATATATATGATGTTTATAGTTTGTTTTAGTTTTTAGAAAATCATAAATTTATTAGTCTTAATTAACTAAAGATAGCCCCATAAACAGCGCAACTTTTGAATCGCACGTCATTTTGGTTTTGGTTATTTGGCAGCGCTTGAAAAACATGGTACGAGTATTTGAGTAATATCACATTTCATACAAATAGCAAACACTGCGAAAATATGTAAACTACTTAATTTTATGGGTAAATTGTATGTTATTATAAACTCAAAAGTTGCACTCTTTATAAAAACACTCTATACGATTAAAGAATAAAAAAAAAAAAAAGAGCAAAATTTTTATGTAACAAAATTTTTCAGTATTTTTTTAACGATCCGTAAAATAACTTAATTTAAAATTTACGTATTAAAATGTTTGCAAAACTGATTTTTACATAAAAGGAATAAATTTCTTTAAGATAGTTAAAAAAACAAATTCTAATTTTTCATGATTAATTGAAAAGTTCTTGTACTTTTTTTTTTTTTTTTTATTTGCACGATATTTTCAAATATTTTATTCCAGGGAATTTCTATATAATTAATCTATATATATAAAAATGAATGTTTGTCTGTATGTCCTTTATAAAATCGTAAGCGGCTTGACCGATTTCGATCATTCTTTTTTTGTTTTTTTCCTTATAGGTCAGGGATGGTTTAGGAAAAAAAAATTGAAAAAATTCGCCCCCCAAGGGGGGGAGGGGGGCAAAACGTGAATTCAAAAAATCCTTCATATCTTAAACAAAAAATATCTTAAACATGTCTAAAAACCAATTTCTGGAATTTTCGAAATTCGGTCCCCAAGGGGGGACGGGGTGGGGGGACAAAACGGGATTTCGCATGCATAAAACGCGATTTCGCATAATCCTATATATCTCAAACAAAAAAAAAAAAAAAAACAGATATGCCTGAAATTTTTGCTATAAAATATAGCTAATACAAATAGCTAAAAACCAATATCTGGAATTTTAAAAATTCAGCCCCCAGGTGGGGCAGCAGGGGCAAAAACAGTTAGAAATACAGTTAGGCCTTTTAAAATTGGTACAGATAGGTTTCAATAGCCTGCAAGTCGAATGGGGATATTTTCGAAAGTATAAAGTTATTAGGAGGGGAGAGAAGAGGGTAGGGGAGAGGGGGGGGGGCAAAAAAATAAAAATAGAGTTAGATCGTTCAAATTTGGTATATAGAGGTTTTCGATACTTACAAATCGATTGCAGATATTTTCAAATTTGTAAAATTATTAGGAGGTGCGGGAAGGGGGTGGAGCGGTAAGGGGGGGCTATGGGCAAATACAAATAGAAATACAGTTAGGGCATTCAAAATTGGTACAGATAGGTTTTAAAGGCCTGCAAGTCGAATGGGGATATTTTCGAAAGTGTAAAGTTATTAGGAGGGGCGAGAAGGGGGGTGGGGATGGGGAGGGCAAAAAAATAAAAATAGAGTTAGATCGTTCAAAATTGGTACACAAATGGTTTTCGATACTTAAAATCGAATGCGGATATTTTTGAATTTGTAAAATTATTAGGAGGGGCGGTAAAGGGGTTGGGGCTATGGGCAAAAACAAATAGAAATCAAATGCAGTTAGGCCGTTCAGAATTGGTACAGATTGGTTTTAGAGGCCTGCAAGTGGATTGGGGATATTTTCGAAAGTGTAACGTTATTATGAGGGACGGGAGGGGGGGGGCGGAGGGGCAAAAAAATTAAAATAGAGTTAGATCATTCAAAATTGGTACATAGAGGTTTTCGATACTTACAAATCGATTGCGGATATTTTTGAATTTTTAAAATTATTGGGAAGGGGGGGGAGAGTGGTGGGGCAAAAAAATAAAAATAGAGATAGATCGTTCAAAACTGGTGCATAGAGGTTTTTTATATTTACAAATCGATTGCGGATATTTTCGAATTTGTAAAATTATTAGGATAGACGGGAGGGGGGGGCGAAGGTGGAAAATAACAGAAATAAGAGTTAGAGCATTTTGGGAATTTTTTCCGAAGGCAGTGAGAACCCGGTGCGATATTTTTCCTAATCAGATTTTGTTTCGCTTTTTTTTTTTTTTTTTTTTTTTTTCACGTGATAAAAATTAATGCAATTTTGAGAATTCAGTAATTATAGTGATTCATTTAAAAATAGGGTCCAGCGAAGCGGGCGAAGCCTGCTAGTTTATTCTATAAAAACCAAAGCAAATTTCGGAGAATTTTCAAGCAAATTTATATGCTAAATATAATAAATACAAAATTATCTTGCGAATCGTAAAATACGATGGACAAATTGTCCTATATTTTTATTTTTATTTATTAAGAGTATGAGTTTTATAAATTTAAAAAAAGCTAAAGCATGTCTTAACCATCATATCAATTTTTGTTTAACTCTTTGCCGACCCTAACACTCATTCAACTGTCACCCTTAATTTATAGAGTGATATTTGATATATACAATGGACGAATAACCTTCAAAGTGGTTAGGCATACTTGCCAACATGCTAATTAACATACTTGCCAACATACTAATTAACATACTTGCCAACATGCTAATTGAAATTCCGTAGTATTGTTAGCCCCGCCGTCTTTTTCACCCAAGTATCTTTTTAGAGTATTTTCCCTCTTATTTAATCGTAATTGCATTTGAAGACTATTACTCTAAAAGTTTACTGGTATGAAAAAAGGGCGGGACTAACATCACTACGCAATATTAATTAGAATGTTGGCAAATATGCTGTTAGGTAACCGTTATAGTTGAAATTTAGTGGTGGATAAGAAAAGTCCGTAAATGTGGGAAAACTGACCAGGGGAGTGAAATTAAATAAGACCGGCAAAGTGTTATATGAATTACAAGAGCTTCTGATTAATTGAACTAGACTTATTTTTCACTAGTACAAAAAATATTTAAAAGGCATACAATACTTTAAAGGTTCAAGGGTTGATGGAAAATTATTAAAATATATGCAATTAACCCGTTAGCGCCCAGTGTACTCATTTGAGGGCAGCTAATAAAATGGCACGTATATATTTTGTGGTTTCTTGGAATGATTTCTACTTTTTAGTGACAGTGTATAACGTCACTCTAAATGATCCCTGAAAGTTTTATGTGCCTACTATAAATTATTATTTCATAATTTGGATTGTCATTTTATGATTTTTCATTCGTTGCACCTATATTTGCTTTTTGCGCGGATATACTAACTTAAATCAAGTTGAATAATATATATAATTATAATACTTTACTTTCAAAATCTTTGTCAACGTATAATAGGAAATTAATCTGTTATCTCAAAGTTTTTCTATTTCGATGTTTTCTCGCTCGAACACTAAACGTCAATAAATGAGGATAGGCTTTAAATTTAAAACTATTAGCAGAATTGTTTAAGTTAATATATTTTACTGTCAGTTGTCCATATTAATTTAGAAGTGAAATAATCAGCTAATAATATTTTGCTAAATTAATTCGGGCGTTAACGGGTTAAAAGTATTTAAATAGTTATTATAGAACATACTAAGTTATGTAATACTTTTAAAATAATATCATTCTACAGCATCTTAAATATTATTTAAAACATTTTACAAAATTTTAAACTTTATTTTTCTTGGATTCCAAATTTCGGTTAGTATAATTAGTTACTTATAATGTTCCTTACTAATTTGTTTCACCCAATCCTTTTAAAAATTTCTGGGAATGTTAATCAACATATTTATGATAAGACCGGGCACTGATTTTGAAATTAAGAAATTATTACTTTTTTTTTTTTAGGAAATCCAGTCGCATAACAAAAGTGCATAAAAATTTCAAGTGTTAAACCTTTTTTTTTTTTTTTTTTTTTTTTTTTTTTTAGTACAACAGGAGACAGGACTATTTCTTTCAATCTGCTATTTTGCATCATTACCAATTTCTAGTGTTTCGCTTCGAAAATGCCTGCCAATATCCAATTTTACCATTTAATTTCTTTCTCTATCTTAAACTATTTAGTGAAATCCGTAAAAACTTATATATATATATATATATTACTTCCCATCAGTGAGGATCAAGCTCACAACATTTGGGATCGTAGTTTTGCACTGTGACCACAAAGCCAACGGGTCTTGTCTGAATATTTCCTGATTATTTAGACTAGTTTTTTTCAGATATTTCTAGAGAAAAGTGTGAATTTTATTTAAAATGTGTGTTATTTTCCGATTTGTAAGATGAGTATATTGATATTAATTATGTTTTTGAAAAAATAATGGATTAGTATTAATTAATCTGTGATGAATTTTGAGTATAATTTAAATATCGAATAATTGGTTTATAGCTTTTTTAATATTATGTTTTGTTCTATAGAAATTGAAACTATTGATTATTAATAATAAATACGAAATCGTTATTTAGATTATTTTACTAATTAAAACATTTAGTAAATGAGTATTAAGTCATTAGGGGAAGATACTATACAATTAATGCATTCAAATTTTATTAATTTATTTGGAATTAAAAATCAATACATTATTCGAATATGTGTTTAAAAATTTTATTGAGCATCCTCTCTTTTTATTATTATTATTTTATTTATTTATTTATTTATTTATTGAAAGGTTGTTAAAATACAAATATATGTAATCCTGTCGCACTAAACTAAATTATTAGATTGTTTTTTTTTTTTTTTTATATTAGACTGTTATTTATTTATTTATTTATTTTTGGTAACTGATGCTGTAATTGAGATATAAAAAAAAAAAAAATCAATGCGCGGATAGTTCATTACACAAGAGACACACAATAAAAAAATCGGAGCTTTAAAATAATTTGGAATAAGAATGAAACATTTTTTAAACAGAGCATTATTTTGAATCATTTTCCCATAAAAGAGGCCTTTCTATCTCCAAAATTACTTTATATCATTTAAAACACACTGCATACATAAAAATGATTGATTTCACGGCTGTACTAGATGTGAAAACCAACAATGTAAAACAAAAATAATTAATTTCAAACGTCCCTTGTCCCTTTAGGAAAAGAAGTTGTGAGTTTATACACAATTCCAAATTAACCCCTTCTGTTCGAATATTTACAGATTTTTGCAGCAGATGACACTGATTTTTTTTTTTTTTTTTTTTTTTTTTTTTTTTTCGCTTCAATTTTTTATAAATTTCACTTGAGTTAGTATCACAACACTGATAAAACAAATAATAAAACGTTCGTATTAATAATAAATAAATAAAAAACAAAAAGTATATTCTTGAGAGAAAATTATTGGTTACTTTTATTTAAGTTGAGGGGAACGAAGAAAGTTTCATTATTATATATATATGTGTCAGGAGAAAAATGATCTTTATTTTTACTGGCTTTATGTTGTCGTGTAATACGAAGCCGATATTGTTTTCTCAATAAAAACTTTTCAAGTAATCTGCCAAAAGTGTATTTACACAAAAGAAAGGGGAAAAAAAAGAGAAAAGAGTCTAAAGTGTCTATTTTATTGATTAAAAAACTATTGATATATATTTTTCAAGAAAAAATGTGTTATTGAAAGATGTTAAAATTTTGATTGTTTTTAAATAAAGGAGTAATTTTTTTTTCTGTCTCGTCTGTTTTCGCGCGATAATATTATACATTGTAATATAGATGACACTGGAATATTGACGCATATCCAAACACATGCGTGAGTGTGCTGCGCATATTTTTGCACGTGTAAGAGCTTAAAACGTTTTTATTCTATATAAAATTTTAAATAAATAACGCGTTTTTATTATAAAACGTTTCTCAGGCTTAAATTTATACTGAATTGCATACAGTCAACGCTTATTAAACAAAATTCAAACTTTTACCATCAGTAAGAAAAACTGCATTAAAACAAACTATATTTGATGTTATTAATTTAAAAACATTTTTGATGATATTATTTTATCCAAAATCGTAAAATATTCTATTTGTTTCAATATTTACACACTTCAACAACAGATGTTACTAAATTTAAATTATTTTTCCTTGATTTTTTTTTCCCCCTTAATCTGACTTGATTTCATATAACACTGTTAAAACAAATAATAAATCTTTCATATCGATAAAAAAAAAGGGGGGGGGGAGATTTTTTGAAAGGAAATTCTTGATTTTTTTTTTAAGTTAGGGATAGTGAAGAAAGTTTCGTTAATATATGTCAGGAGAAAAATGATCTTTATTTTTACTGGCTTTATGTTGTCGAGTAATACAAAGTCGATATTGTTTTCTCAATAAAAAGTTTTCAGGTAATCTGCCAGAAGTGTATTTACAGTAGAAATATTTACATAAGGGGAAAAAAGTAGAGAAGAGTCTGAAGTGTCTCTTAAACGATTTAAAAATTATTGACATGTATTTTTTAAGAAAAAAATGTGTTATTGTCTCATGTTGTAATTTTGCTTTAAAAACATTTCTTTTGTTTTTATTATATAATATGTTAATTTTTTTTTTTTGTTTGTTTGTTTTATCTGTATTCGATAACTTTATTTATTCACATACACGGGAATTATAATTAAACGCCGATAAATAACATTTCGTAGACGAAATAATGAACAAATTGTAAACAAACTTGATATGCTGACGATTTTTGTGATCAGTCAAAGCGTTAAAAATAATTAAAAAGGAAGAAATTTTTCGTGTACATTACTCAGAGCTGCCAGTCTAATCCGGAGGATTGTTAGTACCGCCCCTTTTTCTACACCACTTAATTTTTAGAGCAATTCTCTTCAAATGTGTTTTCGATGAATTAGAAGAAAATGACTCTAAAAAATTACTGGTGGGGAAAAGGGGGTGGATTTAATAATCCTCCGGATTAGGTTGGCAGCTCTGATTACTCCACACTTGCCAACATACTAATTAATAGTCCGTAGTATTGTTAGCCCAGCCTTCTTTTTTCACAACAGTATCTTTTTAGAGCAGTTTTCATCTTATTTAATCGTAATTGTATTTGGAGAATATTACTCTAAAAATTTACAGGTGTGAAAAAAAGGGCGGGGCTAACAACACTACGGAATATTAATTAGGTTGTTGGCAAGCATGTTACTCATACCAAATTAAATTGCCATCATAATAACCTTGTTTAAGTTATACATATTTTCATATATGTGCGTGAGTTATATTGTGTATATTGCCATATGTGACAGCATGAAGCACATTTATACTTAAAAAAAAAAAATACAAATAAAATACTTATTTTTCATATCAAAAGCATATAAGAAAGAAAACTTTATCTTTTTTTTTATATATAAACATTGCCAATGTTCAGTTGCTAGAATTTAAAAAAATTAATCTTGCCAAATTTTAGTGAAGTCTTCCAGTTTAGATTTCTATTCACCTCGTCCTAACTTGTTCATTTTTACAATGGCTTTCTCGCACTATAAAACTCAAAATAGCATATATATTGAATAAAAGAAATATTTCTGTTTCAATAAAAATTTCAGAATTAATACATAAGGCATCTTAAAATATTTCAGTCTGTTTGAAAATAATTCCGGTTTTCAGAAAATACAGTTGTTCTATAAGCTATATTACAATAATAATATATACGTAATTTTAAAATTTACTTCTCCCTGCCTGTTCAAATTGCTAAACATTGGTGCGCATGATATTTAAAACAAATGGATTTTTCTTTTATATCATGATATTAGTACTTTTTAAAATCTATACTTCTCCAAGAAATTAAAAATGACACTGTAGTCCTTTCAATAGTAGTCCTTTAAATGACACTGTAGTCTTTTTTTTTTTTTTTTTTTTTTTTGGTAGCCTCAATACTTGTATGTGATGTAAGTTTTGTCCATTAAATTATCGGGCCGCGGTACGTAGAGTGACCATATTTTTTTCATTGAATTTGGGTACAAAGATGGCGGCGTCCTCGAATTTCGAGGACAAAAAAATAAAAAAAAAACAGTTAAATCACCTTAAATTGTAAAATTTTAGTAATTTTTATGTATAAAGCACCTAAAAGAACTTATTTAAGCTTATTTATTATACATGTAATAAGTTACTATAATAAAACATCAATAACTTTATAACCGGCGTCCCCAAATGTTTTGTAATGTTTTGAAGACGAAGAGTTTTGCCCTCGAGATTCGAGGACATATGGTCAGCCTACGGTAACCCAGTCGGTAGAGCGCCGGCCTCGTAATTGGAAGATTGCGAGTTCCGTACTCCAGCCGACCAAAGACCGTCGTGTACACTGATGGTGGCTGGTGCACGTAAAATCTGTCGTGGAAGCAATGTCCTCCATGTTCCCATTAAAACTTATACCTCTGGGGGTCACCGAAGCCGGAGAGTCATCCTTTCCGTGGAGGATAAAAATTGTGATGGTATGTCTCCGGACCACCTCTAGGGGTGTGTCCCAGACCGTCGCCAATTGCCCTTCTGTGCAGCACTAGTGCGACGTAAAACCCAACCATCCATCCATTAAATTATCTCTTTTCATTTTTTTTTATTCAGTTGAAATACACGCAGGAAAACGATAGATAAAAATTTATTATTATCATCATCATCATTATTACAACAATACATTTATATAGCAATGACGTCAGTTTCGAGCGTTTGTTTCCAGAAACTTGGGTTTTTATTATCAAGAAAATGTTAGATTCTTTTTTTTTAAGTGGTACTAATTAGATTTAAATAATGAAACATAAATATGTGCCAACTGAGTTCAGTTTATCTTGAAAATTGAAATTTTACTTTTTTGTATTGCATTTTTATTTTTTTTTTTATTTTTTTATTTTTTTTTTTTAATAAAAGAGAAAAATATTTCTTTCAGGATGTCCCTGTATTCATAGGCCAAACTTTAAGGATAGATAATATAAAGAAGCATTTTTTGTATAGCAATATGAGGTCGGAAATGAAAAATGAAGGCGGATTAAAAGAAAAATTGAGGAAATTAAAGACAGCTCTTTCTTTACATAACATTACAGAAAGTGGTCAAATGTATCCAATATTCGTATTAATACAATCAGTACTTTAAATGCATCGATTAGAAACAGCATTATTATTATGTATATCTTTTATGTAACCATTTGCATAAAAAAGTGTTTGTTAAAAAATAACAAAAAACAACTTAAGGGGTTCTTAAGGGGCTAAGATGACACTTGCGTACGTGGGTTCCTATGCAATTTTTAATCCTTATGATGTGCCCTATTTCCCCTTAAAGTTTGGACCATGAATTCAGGTACACCCTGTACATATATAAAAATACTAGGAGGCTTCGGCCGCTTTATATTTCAAGGATTTCTTTTTAATTGAATAATTGAAACGTTTAAATAAATATATTTCGATTGGCGACTATTTTCTTCACAGTTTTAGTATGGGATCTCCTTGACAATATCAAACATTTTTTTGAAACTTCTCGAATCTGTGCAACAAAATTATTATTAAAACAAATATTCTCGAAAACAGTCAAATAGATATGTTAATTCTCCTAATATTCTGTAAACAGTTGAAGCTGTTACTCGTACAGTAAAAGTCACGATCGATGAATGGTCGAATCAGAGAACGCACGTAAGTCGTTTTCGCAGCAATTCCGCGGCAATCACTATCACGCATGTTTAAAAAAAAAAAAAAAAAAAAAATCACTTGACAGCATTACCTCGCTGTGCATGCATCTCAGAACACACGAAACTCTGTTTCGTGTGTTCTGTCTAGTTCTGTTCTTAGTCAGTGTAAGAACAGGATTCAACAAGGATTTATTTAACAAAACTGTATTAAGTGTACTTTTTTTATATAGGAATTTTTGCTATCGTTCGGAGACTTTTGTTACCGACTGTAAAATACACTCAAATCAATGAAAATCAAATAAACCAATCAATCTTTCGTAATTCCTCATAACGTACAGTCGGTAACAAAAGTGTCCGAACACTAGCAAAAATTCCTATGTAAAAAAAGTACACTTCGTACGGCTTTGTTAAATAAATCCTTGTCGAATCCTGCTCTTATTCAGTCTAAGAACGATGATTCGGTAAGGATTTATTTAACAAAACCGAATGAAGTGTACTTTTTTTACATAGGAATTTTTGCTAGTGTTCGGACACTTTTGTTACCGACTGTAGCTCTAGTTCAACGTAAAATATACTCAAATCAATGAAAATCAATTTAACCAATCAAATCTCTCGTAATTCCTCATAACGTAGCTCTAGTTCAACGTAAAGCATACTCAAATCAATGAAAATCAATTAAACCAATCAAATCTCTCGTAATTCCTCATAACGTAGCTCTAGTTCAACATAAAATACACTCAAATCAATGAAAATCAAATAAACCAATCAAATCTCTCGTAATTCCTCATAACGTAGCTCTAGTTCAACGTAAAATATACTCAAATCAATGAAAATCAATTAAACCAATCAAGTCTCTCGTAATTCCTCATAACGTAGCTCTAGTTCAACGTAAAATACACTCAAATCAATGAAAATCAAATAAGCAAATCAATTCTCTTGTAATTCCTCATGATGTAGCTGTAGTTCAATGTAAAATACATTCAAATCTCAATGAAAATGAAATAAACCAATCAAATCTCTCCTAAGATTCTCCAATTCTGCGTCATTATAGAAATGGGAAGTTTCATTTTAATATTTTTATTAATTAAAAGAAAACTAATCAAAAATTCGAAAATCTGACTTCGATGTGCACAATGACCCTTCGGAGGGCACTCTTGTGTTAAATCACGTGACTGTCCGAGCTACCGTTTTCGAGAACAGTGAAATATACATATATATATATATTTATATATATATAATAAATATATATATATTATATGTATGATGTAAAACAATTGAAGTATGGCTAAAAATGCGCAAATTTAGTTCAGAGAAATTTTTATTTCTAAAAATTTACGATAATTATGCTATTTAAGAAAAATATAATAGAACGATGTTTATTTATTTTTTATTATAAAATTTCAATTTGTTTTGATAAATAAAAATCATCCAGGAATTTTTTTTTTCTTTACTTTTAACAGAAAATAAAAATTCTCTAAAAATTTTATAATCTCAAAAATACATTTCTGGTAGATTAATATACTTCTTTTTCTGATATATTGGCAGTTTTTCAGATACATTTTTTTTCCACAGCTGAAAATAGTTTACCTATCATTTAACCGCGCAGAAAAAACATTACAGTTGCATGCCTTTCTGATCCTACTATTTCAGGAATAAGTTTTTGATGTTGCGCTTTATCATATTTATGAACAAGAATACTGCTTGCTCATAACAAAATGAAAGGATCTTGCATTCATATTTTGAAGCTTCACTGGGTTGTCCGGCTTCTTACAAAATGTAATCAATTTAGCAAAATATTTAAGAAATCAATAATTCTCAACGCAGCCTATTTGAAAGCATATAAAATGAGTATTAAAAATATTTTTGTGGTAAATTTGAATATTATTTGGGTTAATGCATAGGTATTACCCAGACAGCACATCACCTCCCCGGGATGTCTTCTGGATGAAAAGGCATCCCAGAAACGTCCTTAAGATGTACTGTGGATAAGTTAAGCCTAACTGTGCTGTTAGGGTAGTGCTTTGAGGGTCGCTAATATTTAATTCATGGGATTCGAATTGATGATTTTCTGGCCAAAGTGTTAATTTTTTTTTTTTTTTTTTAAGTGAAAACTTCTTTAGGCGCGTTGAGCACTTTTTGGGTGAACAAAAATCATGGAACTCGCGTCATCGTCACCGAACGCTTTCCATGAGCTATAGGTATACTGTGTATATATGTACATAGATATACCTCTGTGAGTTATTAGTATACATTATATATATACAAAGAGTATATCTCCCTACATATATATCCATATATGTAGCGCACGGCGCGGCATGCCTCATATATATATATATATATATATATGTGTGTATATGTATAAAATGTATACTAATACGAGTAGTATACTGGCTACTGGCATGTGTCTCTTTCTAGTTCTATACTCTATGTGTCTATGTACTTTTTCCACAGTATATATATAGTTCACAAAGTACAAGCACGTGTTTTTATACAGACTGTTATATTCTTCTTTTTGCTTTCAATATAAATTTTCAAATAAATAATAAAAAAAAATATTTTAGTCATATTACATTATTTTTACCTAATATAAGGCTTAGTTCATTTAATTTGGGTAGCTACAAATATTGTGCCGAATCATATAATACAGATCATCAACACTTCTTTACAAACCAAAAATAATTCGAAAATAATAATCTAATAGCTCGACGATACAATTCACAAGTTACTTAGTTTTCACTTCTATCGGCAGTCCCCAAAGACTGCTTTTAGTTTTTTTTTTTTTTTTTTTTTATGCATGTTTGAATGTTATGCATGTTTCAAGTGTAATTGAAAGTCGGTGTTTTGTAACATGTAAAGACAATTCTATATTTTTGCACACGCCAGCACACGCTGAGATATTATGCATTACAAGAAGCAAGAAAATGACAGTTATTCTTTTTTTTAATGAGGAATTTGCATAGCGCAATTATTGATGTGTAAATAATCAACAAAAACAACCTTCTGTAATTTTCTTCTTTACAAAACAGAGAATTAAGATCCTTAATATTATATTGTTATTATTGCTTCGTATATATTACTATACTAATTTCTTGTCTTGTGATGACTTAAATCTAAAATAATTATAAGATAAAAAAAAAACTTTTTATGTACCATGTTTTTGGATTTTCTGTTAAATCATAGCTATAAAACTATATTATCACTTTATCAATGTGTATAAAATAATTGAAAATGACGTCGATTTTCAATTTTTGTGAAATGCCTAATTTAACTTTTTATAATGTTCGCGTTTAATTAAATGTATTTATTTTTATGTCGAAAGAAAATAAATTCTTATTCTTATTATTCTTCTTATTATTTTTTCAACCAATAAATTATAGATAATGTACTTAAATGGCTAATTTTAAGCTATTAGGAGGTTATTGTTTTCATATTTTCATTAATTAAAAGAAAACTAATCACAAATTCAAAAAATGAGCTTCGAGGTATTATGTTGTCATCGTGTTCTGAGCTATTCTAAAAGTTTCAAGTGTCTAGTTAACCGGGAAGTTAGTTAAAAATCGGTTGCAAGATTTGTACTGGACAAACAAATAAACAAGAAAGCGTGTTAATAAAAAAATAGTAATAAATTTGAATTTATGTCCGTTCCCTCTTTTTTTAATAGCAATTAAATTATTAATCTCTGATTGTTTACAATTTTGAAATGTTATCATTTTAACACATCTTTCCATCAAAATTTGATTATTTAAGATAACAGATTGTCCGTTATATTTTTCTCGCTATTTCCGTGTATCGAGAATCTACTGTAATAAGTAGGATGCGCTTTCTAAGCAAACAGTGTAAATTTGAAATACTAGAAACATTTGTTGCAAGCAAAAATAAAGGCAAGGTCCTTTATCAGGCGAAATAAAGTAGGCACGAGTAAAGCATGAAAGCAGTCACGCACAAAACTGACGCCAGCGACAAGATAAAATCAATGTAAAGACATCCTTAATAAATACTGGCGTGAACATGAATTTAAAAAAAAAATTCAAATAAAATTACTAATAAATAAATAAAGTTTGAAAAAACAACTTATAAAAATTAAAAGCAAGTAATGAAATAAAAAAAATTAAAGTGCGTAAATGCAACGAAGGGAGAGAAGTTTATGTTAGCGATTTCTGAGAATCGGATATAAAAGGCGTTGAATAAAGACCATAATCATGATTTTTGAAATGTAATGTGAAATGAAATGATGATGAAATGTAAAGTTAGAAAATATAAAATTAAAATGGATTCATTGCGTTTTATTACAATTTGGGTGCATACATATTTATTAGAGATAAAAGTATCGTTTAGCAATTTGTTAGTATTTAAACGTGTAGTAAATTCGGTCGGAATAATGATTTTAATATTAACATTTTCCTGATATTTTTTAATTTAAAAATATTTTACATGATGATTATAAGAATGTATGTTAAACAGTGATACTCTAGAAGTATTAGTTGCTTTTAAGTAAACTAAATTTATTTCTCCAATAGAAATGTTTGTATTTTTAAGGATAAGAAAAATGTTTTATGTGTAAAATACTAATAATACCTTATGATTGATATAATTAATTAATACCTATGTTATGCTATGTAACCTTTATTGGATAACCTGATGAACAGCAGTTGTACAATATCAATCTTAAATCTTATCAATCTCTGCGAAAACTGGCTAAAAGTCCGCAGCTAACAATTTTTATGCATTTACAGTTTAGGATCATTTGGCAATGGAGTGAATTCTTGACTCTAGAGTGAAAAACTATACATTTAAATATACGAAATCTTTAAATAAGTAACCGTACTTTGCGTATCAGTAATAAGTATCCACTGGTAGAATTTATGTATTTATGAAAAAAAATAAGTATTTTTTGAATCCATATGAAAAGATGTATTTACTTTATAAAAAAATAGTACATAAGTATATGCTGGAACAATAATCTATATAATATTTACCTAATGTGGACCAGTTCCAGTTATTTTTTGTCGAAACGATACGATAGTGGTGAAATTAATAAAATAAGTGAGGATAAAAAATAATATTTAAAAATGAACAGTATTTAAGCACGCGGACTCAGCTGAATGATCTAATAAGAAGACATGACGACATTTGTATGATGACATAATTTTATGGAAAATGTTTTTTTTTTTTTTTTTTTTTTTTTTAAGTTATTTCTTCAGAACCTTTTTAAGCGTCATTTAATATTTTAAAGATATAAACAGAATATGAATTATTATCATAAATTGACTAAAAAATGCAATCATAAAAAGTATAATCAAAATAAGATTTTTTTTTTTTTTTTTTTAAACAAAAAAAAAAAAAAAAAAAAAAAAAAAAAAATGCATTCTTGGAGATAAAAATTTAAAAGGCGTCATGGGGATTCTTTACTAAAACTGTACTGCCTGCCGAAGTATGAAAACTGAGTCGTCAACCATGAATTTTATTTTGAAACTTTTTTTTTAATGATTCTGGTTTCACTATTGCACAATATTTATTTGATTATAATAATAATTTGATTATAATAATAATTTGGTAAATTAAAATTTTAATTAGGTGGTGAAATTGGTATAATATTTATGAGTTTCAAATTTTAAAGTTAAATAAGAAAAGAAATAAAGTACGAAAATTTCGCACGGGTTTGCTAGTAATCTATAAAATATTTCTCTAACGTGGACCAGTTTCAATCATTTTTTGTCAAAACGATACGATACGCGAGGATAAAAAAATAATATTTATACATGAACAATATTTAAGCACGCGGACTTAGCTCAATGGGCTAAAAAGAAAAAAATACGCCATTTGTCTGATGAGATAATTTTACAAAAAAAATATTTTTTTAACAGTTGTTTCTTCAGAATCTTTGCAAGCGTCATTTTAAACCTAGCAATATTTTAAAGATATATACAGAATATCGATATAATATTTCTCTAACGTGGACCAGTTTCAACCATTTTTTGTCGAAACGATACGATACCCGAGGATAAAAAAATAATATTTTTCATGAACAATATTTAAACACGCGGACTTAGCGCAATGAACTAATAAGAAAAATTGCGACATTTGTTTGATGAGATTATTTTACGAAAAAAAATGTATTTTTAACAGTTGTTTCTTCAGAATCTTTGCAAGCGTCATTTTAAACCTAGCAATATTTTAAAGATACATACAGAATATGAACTTTTTGTATCATAAATTGACTAAAAAGCACAATCATAAAAAAATATTATCAAAATAGGAATTATTTTATTTTATTTTATTTTATTTTATTTATAAAAAATAAAAATAAAATTAATAAATAAAATAACAAAATTAATAAAAAGTCATCGCCAACATGACGACAAAATTTAAAAGGCGTCGTGGAAGTCCTATATTAAAATTGTACTGCCTGTGGGCGTATGAAAATTGGGTCGCGAACCATGAATTTTATTTGGAAACCTTTCTTTTAATGATTTTGGTTTCACTGTTGTACAATATTAATTTGGTTTTATTAATAATTTGGCTTCTGGTAAATTAAAATTTTAATTAGGTGTTGAAATTGGTATACTATTTTTAAGTTTCAAATTTTAAAGGTTAATAAGGAAAGAAATAAAGTGCGAAAAATTCGCACGGGTTTGCTAGTAATAAATAAATAAAAAGTCCTGTTAATTACAGAAAATCCTTGGCAGAAAGTTGCTACAAAATTTCCATATGGTATGCGAAAAATGTGTTGACAAAATTTTTTCTGTAGTAGAACAATGCAGAGAATATTCGTACACACACTTGTTTTTTTTGCGTAATGCAACACCGTAAAAATTCTCGCATTAAATAAAATTTTTCAAGTTCTATGAGCCAGGTTCGAACCACAGCCCACCGCATTAGCGACGATATCACTGCAGTTTTCTGTATGCATAACAGAAAAATTATCTATAGTGCCAGTTCAGAGATTGAGATATAATTAAAAAAGGAGAAGAAGAAGAAAAAAAAATTCTGTAGTTTTAGTAAACAACAGAATTTTTTTTTACTGTATAGTACAGAAAACTCGTCTGCAAATGAATAAAGATTTACAATGATCATTGGTTATCAAGGTCGTAGACAAGGAGTTCGAGAGAGGTTCAAACCACATCCAAAATGTTGTAAATATTTCGAAATTGTTTATGTTGTATATATATATATATATATTAACACTGAACATTGTATACTAAAGTTTGAAACGTCTCCGAAAGTATCTTCTAGCTACGCTTTTGATGGTTATGGACATTTCAAACTATGATAAACAAATGATCATAAATATTTAACACTCTAGTTCGTAAGTAAAGTTTGCATATTAATTCTATTAATTGTGAAATACACCTAAATAGGTTAAAATAAACATTATCTTAAATTATATTAATAAAAAATTTCTAATCTTTCCTTTACTTCAAAACTGATGTAAACAATTCGTAAATTAAACTTTTAATAATCTTACACTTACCTAATTTATACGCATTGCTTTATATATTTATTTTAAGTATAAATTTTTTAAAGAAGTTTAAAAAAAATAAATCTTTAAAAAATTGATATCATATTGTACTAAACGTTCAAAATTCTTAGCAATTCGTCAACTGAATCTGATAAACACCCAGCATATTTGCTGTATCCACCTAAATTTTTACAGTAATGAAATATAACAGGGCTAACATTTTTTTTTTTTTCCTTTGACAGCTGTAAACGATAAAGTTCTTTACATTTATCCATCCTTCTAATGTCTTGTCAGTAGATAGACTGACATCGGCTTAGATATTTTCACGGTCTGTCAGGTAGTGAGTGACGAAAAAAGAATAAAAAACATCTATAGGGAGTTGAATTTCTTTAACGGAATATTGGTTTGAGGCCTGATATGTGTAAAGAAATGGTATACAACTCACAAACAATTTTGCGACTGCAGTTTTATTAATAATAAAAGAAAATAATTCCGTATATTTATTAAAGAGGGTGCAATAAACTCAAGTATTTTTTTTTTTTTCTAATAATTATTTCTTCTTTTTCTAATTATTATACACTACTTTTCCACAAATGACCGGATATTTTCAATTTCATACTTTTTTTTTTTGGACTATTTCAAAAAAGACTGGACGAATCATGTCAAAATTTCAGGACTGGGGAGAACATGTTATACCTCATGTATTTCAGTGAAAGTATAGCCCCGAAATTGAAAGAAGAACCAGTAAAAAAATTAAAGAAAAATGAAAGTATTTGGCATCATCCTGTAAAAAGTAATGCATGAAATGCGATTCGGCTGTAGCATGTGATTATGGGGCTCTTTCTTATAATCTTCTAATTATCTTATTCTTATTATCTAACTGATCCTCTCTTCACTTTCGGGGTAAAACTTTCAATGAAATGTATGAGGTATAACATGTTCTTTACACTCCTGAAGTTTCAAGATGGTTTGTTTAGTACTTTTTAAGATATTTCAAAAAACATCTGAAATCGAAAGTGTCCAGTCATTTATGGAAAAGTAGTATATTACAATGAATAATAATTAGTTTATTCGTTTTCAGTTTCAAACAACTTCCTAAAAACTTTAACGTACACAAACATCAAACCGCCTCAATTATATATATTAAAAGCAAAAACGTTTTATTTATGAGACAAAAATTTTAAGTTAAAATACATTTAAAAAACAAAAATTACATACAAAAATAATTAAAATCAGACGCTTCAAAACCCGTCCGGGTTTCCTCATCAGTAATTACAGTCACTCAAAAAATTAAGTGAACACGAAACCTTTCTCAGAATGCTAAAGAATAAGTCTATTTTTAAAAAAAGGAAACTTTAAAAATATCTTTTTTTACTTTAACTCACTTTATTAAAATATTATCGAAAATATAATTGAATAATTTGAAAGTGAAAAAATACTAATAATCCTCCGTACTAAGGTTTCGTGTTCACTTATTTTTTTGAGGGACTGTACAACACAATATGCAAACATCACATGAACACTCAAGGAATTTAAAGGAGTACTGAGAATTGAGGAGCCAGTGCGCATGCTTCATTGATAGTGTGGAGATGCTTGGCAGTGTGCCAGCTCTCAAGGAAAATACGCGATTTATAATTATGAAAACCAGAATTTAGAAATTTTTATGTGATCGAAGTCAGGAATATGATCGGTTTCGGTTTCTATTGAATGGATTACAATTTTAGAATTTTGGTTGCAATTTTTAAAAGATCGTCTGTGTTCTTGTAGCCTAATTTTTGCTGTACAGCCAGTTTCACCTATATAAACAAATTTGCAATTTTTACAAGTTAATAGTTTTTAATAGTTCCTAAAAACTATTAAAAAAAAAAAAAGGAAGGTGAATAATGTCATATGCTTATTCAATGGGATAGGATGAACTGAAACAAATCGTTTTCCAATACTATTATTATTATTGTTGTTGTAGTAAAATAAAAATAAATAATAAGCTATTTAAGTGTGGAAAATTTATTAAGCATTTTCACTTTCAAACAATATTTTAGAAATGATGAGAAGTTAGTGAAGAACATTAATTCATATGCTTACTAGATGGGATATAAAACAAATTGAAACAAATCTTTTTGAAATTATTTTAAGCAGTAAGCTTTATTATTAAATTACTCTGAATGATGATTCCTTAAAATATGAAACTTTTATTAAGTACTTTCATTTTCAAAAAGATTTTGAAGTGATCATAAGTGAAGGAAAGACTTGTCATATCCATACTAGATAGGATTTCATATTTCGAAAAAAATCTTTTTCAATTAATTTTAACCTGCTTCTTTTTTTTTTTCTTTTGTTAATATTATTATTATAAACTAGTCGATCTTCGTCCGCTTAGCGGTAGAGCACTAGATTAGTGATCGCTAGTCGCTAGTGGGCGACCATTATATTGAAAATGGCTACCAAAAAATCAAGCTCTAGCAGCCAAGAGTGGCGACCATGTTATAGTTTATTTTTAAAAAGCAAATGCATGCAGTAAAATGGTATACCTGCCAACAACTACACATTCACCGTATATTCTATCGGGAGTAATAGGAAACTACAGAACTAAAATAAGACCTAAAAAACTACGGAATCTATCTTCTCTCATAGCTATTATTATTACTATTATTATTATTATTATTTAACTTTGAAAGTAATCACAAATCAAAAAGATTTCATTAGGAAGCAGAAAAAAATCGTCTCAATCTCAGCATACGTATCGCCTTCGACACTTTTCCATCCAAGAAAGCGCAAAAATTAGGGAAATATCATAACCTCCTAAAATAGATGCCTTCCGCGTGACTCGGAAACTTGACAACAGTTCAAACGGTAGACAGCGCCACCTGGTACAGATAACGCGACTTTTTTATTCAACAGCTACCAAAAAATTTTTAAAGTGGGATTTGTTATACATAAAACTAAAAGGCGAATAGAATCGAAGAAACGTCGATTACATACATAATATATCACATCTAAAAATTACTGGTGGCTGTTGAATAAAAAAGTCACGCAACCTGTACCAAGTGGCGCTGTCTACCGCTTGAACTGTTGCCAAGTTTCCGAGCCATGCGAATGGCATCTAGTTTTGGAAGCTATGATTATATTGATTAACGAAATGTGAAGAATATGAAAACGAAATATTCTATAATTGAAGATTTTTATATTCTGGCACAATTCCATATCTTAAGCCCCAAATCATTTTTATTTCCTAAATATTCCACGAACGTCTTGTCTTTATCACTTTCCATAGCTGCCAACATTCTAATTAATATTCTGTAAAATTTTTAGTGCCCATCCTTTTTTCACACCAGTCTTATTTAGAGTATTTTACTTCTTTTAATCGCAATTATATTTGGAGAAAATTAGTATAAAAATAAACTGGTGTGGAAAAAAGGGCGGTGCTAGCAATCCTACGGAATATTAATTAAAATGTTAGCAGGTATGCCTTTCTTAGATCGTTAAAATGCCACATCATATTTTTCTGTAAATAAAATAGTTGCTAAATTTGAATAAAAATACCTGAAACCTTCATGGTCAAAATTTAAAATAAATTTTAAATTACATCGGGAAATTTAAATCACGTTATTTAATGAAATAAAGGAAAATTTGGAAAAGATTTTTATATTTAGATCACCCAATAATTAAGAAAAGATTTTATTGTATTTGTAAATATTCTAATTATTTACTACTATTATTTAATAGGAAAAATAAATAAAAACTCTTACTAGGATATAAAATAGTTTTTGTATTGAAAATTATTTTTATCTATATATATAAAAGAACACTTCCTGACTGAGTGAGGGGGTGATCTATCAACGCCCAGACCAATCCCCTGGACCTAGAAGCATGAAATTTTGTGACAATGTTCTTTCTATGACGTAGGCATCCACTAAGAAGCGATTTTATAAAATTCGCCCCCCAAAGGGGGGAGGTGGAGGGCAAAACGTGATTTCACAAAATCCTTCATATCTCAAACAAAAAAACAGATATCCGTAAAATTTTTGCTTTAAAATATAGCTAATACAAATGTCAAAAAACTAATTTCTGGAATTTTCAAAATTCGGTTCCCAAGGGGGGCGGGTGGGGGGCAAGACGTGATTTCACATGCGTAAAACGTGATTTCGCATAATCCTATATATCTCAAACCCAAAAATATCATATGCGTGAAATTTTTGCTCTAAAATATAGCTAATGCAAATATCTAAAAACCAATTTCTGGAATTTTAGAAATTCAGCCCCCAGGTGGGGCAGCAGGGGAGGGGGCGGGCTAAGGGGCAAAAACAAATAGAAATACAGTTAGGGCGTTCAAAATTGATACAGATAGGTTTTAGAGGCCTGTGTGTCGAATGAGGATATTTTCGATTGTGTAAAGTTATTAGGAGGGGCAGGAAGGGGGGAGGGGAGAGGGGGGGGGCAAAAAATAAAAATAGAGTTAGATCGTTCAAAATTGGTATATAGAGGTTTTCGATACCTACAAATCGATTTCGGATATTTTCGAATTTGTAAAATTATTAGGAGGAGCGGGAAGGGGGGTGGGGCGACAAGGGGGGGCTATGGGGCAAAAACAAATAGAAATACAGTTAGGCCGTTCAAAATTGGTACAGATCGGTTTTAGATGCCTGCAAATCGAATGGGGATATTTTCGAAAGTGTAAAGTTATTAGGAGAAAGGGGGAGGGGAGAGGGGGGGGGCAAAAAAATAAAAATAGAGTTAGATCGTTCAAAATTGGTATATAGATGTTTTCGATACTTACAAATCGATTGCGAATATTTTCGAATTTTTCAAATTATTAGGTGGGGCGGTAAGGGGGGCGGTAAGGGGGGGCTATGGTTAAAAACAAATAGAAATACAGTTAGGCCGTTCAAAATTGGTACAGATAGGTTTTAGAGGCCTGCAAGTCGAATGGGGATATTTTCGAAAGTGTAAAGTTATTAGGAGGGCCGGGAAGGGGGGGCAGAGGGGCAAAAAAAAGAAAAAGAAAATAGAGTTAGATCATTCAAAATTGGTACATAGATGTTTCCAATACCTACAAATCGATTGCGGATATTTTCGAATTTTTAAAATTATTGGGAGGGCGGGAAGGGGGAGGAGTAGAGCGGCAAAAAAATAAAAATAGAGATATATCGTTCAAAACTGGTGCATAGAGGTTTTTGATACTTACAAATCGATTGCGGATATTTTCAAATTTGTAAAATTATTAGGATAGACAGGAGGGGGGGGCGAAGTGGGAAAATAATAGAAATAAGGATTCGAGCATTTTGGGAATTTTTTCCGAAGGCAGTGAGAACCCGGTGCGACATTTTTCCTACTCAGATTTTGTTTCTCTTTTTTTTCACGTGATAAAAATTAATGCAATTTTGAGAATTCATTATAGTGATTCATTTGAAAATAGGGACCAGCGAAGCGGGCGTTGCCTGCTAGTACAAATATAAAATATGTGTAATAATTGAAATTTTAGTTTTCTTAAAAAAAAAAAAAAAAACTTATTAAAATGAACATTTTCAGTATCATAGAGGTATCAAAATTATGCAATATTTAAATTTCATTTTACTATTTTTATTATTAAGTGGTATTTTAAGTGTTCACGGAGTTAAAAGTTGCATTAATTTTACTAGTTCAAATATAGAAATTAAGTTTTTTTTCATGTATTTTCTTTCGAGGTTTTTGTTTACATTTGCTCCATTTACTACGAAAATACTAAATAAAATTTTCTAAATTCTAACAAAAATGTAGAGAAACAATTTTGTTACGTAATTTTTGGAGAAAACAGTTCCACCATACAGTCGAATTGTCAATTCGAATACATACACAACTGAATTTAAACTAAGTATTAAAATGAGTTGGGGTGGGTATTTTTTACCCCTCACCAGTCTCAAACAGTTGAAATAATTCAAAAATCTCAGTATACCAATTATATTCATTTTAAATTCAAAATATATCACTTACTGCAATATATTTTCTGCTTGACTCCTTCATCTAACGAAAATCATCTATTTACACCATACTTGCCAACATACTAATTAATATTCCGTAGTATTGTTAGCCCCGCCTTCTTTTTCACACCAGTATCTTTTTAGAGTATTTTTCATCTTATTTAATAGTAATTGCATTTGGAGAATATTACTAAAAAAATTTACTGGTGTGAGAAAAAGGGCGGGACTAACAACACTACGAAATATTCATTAGAATGTTTGCAAGTATGATTTATAGACCTGCTAACTACGCTAGTTTATCCGTAATGGTAGTAAGCCCCGCCTTTTTTTTCACACCAGAATAGTTGTAAAGCAATAGTCTTCTTATTTAATCATGAGAACATATTACTGTACAACTATTCTGTTGTGAAAAAAAGGCGGTGCCTAATACCATTACGGATAAACTAGCATAGTTAGCAGGTCTAGATTTACACATTTGATAGCTCCGCAACAATCCATGTAATTGAATAAAATAATTAGATTCTTTATATTCTTTTATACTTACAAAATTTATATTATCACATTACACTTTATTGTAAAATGTGATTGTAAAGATAAGCAATTTCAGTTATATTAGACAATCAAGGATATTTTAAACAAATGTTATAAATGATGAGGCATATAAAGTTTTCCTTCGAGGGAGAGGAACAAATTTATATTCTATCCAATTAATGACCTATATTGGAAGAGATTTAGCAATTAATTATTCATAAGCAGTACTTAATCGTATTCTAATCCCATCTATTACAATCATATTCCGATATAACTTTATCAGCATTTACAACGGAAGTCATAACCAACTAAATTTTCCAAAGGAAACCAATTTTTATGTTAGCGCATTAGTTAAGGAAACGTGATGAAAGGGAACTGAGCTCGGAAATGTTTCCCACAAAATGGAAGCCTGGGATTATTTCTTCAACGAGAACAAACCCAATTATAACTAACTTGCAATGTTTCCGGACTCTTTAAGTTTATGGCAGCCCATAACTGTCACTGTAGCGATGAAAGGGGAAATGATTTATGGTTAAGAAAATCTTTACAATATGATTTGATCACTTGCTTAATTACATTCTCCCATGTTTGATATAAACATGTCCTAAAATGGAAAAAAAAGTGTGCTATATCAAATAGAGATTAAAATATTTATGAATTCTAAGCATTTATAGACTGGAGATAATGAATGTATATTAATTTATAAAAATTATCCATTGTTTCTAAATAATTTATTAGTTAAATTTAAACTTAAATATTAGAATTTAAATCATATATTAAAGTTTTATAATAAATTTAACTATTTAAATTTTTAAAATTTTTAACATATATCTTTAAAAATCTTATAGAATTAAAACCAGTCAGAAATGTAATTTTTTTACACAAAAATTCTCTCAAATTTTAGCGATTGGACATATTATAGTTGTTAGTTATTTAAAGCTTATTAACACGTTGAGCGCCATGTCAGCCATTCTAGATTCTAGACGTTCTATCATATATCTCTAAGTACTGAAGGAATCATCTTGAAACTTTAGGAGTGTGCAGAACATGTTATACTTCAAACATTTCAGTGAAAGTTTTACCCCCGAAAGTAAAAGCAGTACCAATAAAAAATTAAAACCTTGAGCGCCCTGTCGGCCATCGGTGGCTGACAGTGTCAAATAGGATATAAAGCCGCGTCAACCATCGGTGGCGGATATAAAATAAGATATGAAACTAAAAATATTACATTTAATGATTGAAAATTTATTAAAAATTTGCTTAATTTTTATTTATTACAGGAGGAATAATTATGGAATTTTAATGGATTTTAAGAATTTGCGTGGCGCTCAATGTGTTAAAAATACTGATGATACTTGCAACTATTTCAAGCTTAACTAAAATCCTTTAATTTCACTGCGTATGTATTTTTAGACTCATAACTTTTATTGACTGTTACACAATTTATATTTTAAAAATCCCAACGCTCTTTTTTGGGGAAATAATTTATAAATTAATTTTATATATATATATATATATATATTTTTTTTTTTTTTTTTTTTTTTTTTTAAAGAGCTAAATTAGCTATGTAGCAATTTCTTTCGAGAAAAGCATCTTAGCAAATCAGAAAACAATCTAACATTGTATATTCAGCATGATATCTTTTAGACTCACTGTTTTAAACAACTACACATTAAAGCTAATTATAAAATGCACATTCGTGTTCGAATACAACATCAAGAATTAAGTGTTTGAGATAACTAACTTTACAATTAAATAAAATAGATTTATTAAAGTTCAATGTGAAATTAACTTTTTTCGTTTTCTAGAGGGTTCCCACTGCCTGAATCTTTTCAAGGACTCTCACACCAATATTATCTAGAAATAAATTTAATCTTAAATGTACGCTGTACTGTTAAAAGGAAATTTATTTTAAGATAATACTGGTGGGAGAGTCCTTGAAAAATTTTGAGCCGTGGGAACCCTGTTCTAAAGCCCTATTTTGACTAGCACTTTTAAAGTTCTACTAGTTCTGCTAGTTGCATGATTCAACTAACATTTCGAGCCGTAAAACATTATTAGCCCAAAAGGCGAAAACACCGTATATCAATATGAATGCAGTCATTGTGAATGCAGTGGGTCGCAAATTGTCAGTTAAATCTGTTTCTACAGTGCAATATCGTATTAATAGCCTAAGACACTGTGAAGACGGCCCTTTGAAAATTTCCTACAAAACTTGCTAGGAAGGCCAAGAGGTTCTGATTTTAAACGTGGAAGACTGGAGCAGCTGGATCCTCCAGCTTTCCTGCACTGTAAAAAATATGTCCCATTTGCTGCCAGACCAGAAATTCTCTGTAATTTGTGAAAATACGTTCTGACAACGTAATTTTTTCGTAAATTACGCATATTTTCTCAAATTACAGAGAATTTCTGGCAGCAAATAGGACATATTTTTTACAGTGTAGGTCAGATTTATCAGCCTTGACAGCCATGAATTTGTGCTAGTACCCCTTAAAAATACTTCCACGGGAGGCATTCCACTCCCGGCTGGTACTCTGGTGTAGTCAATCGGCCTTAGCCTATCCAAGAAAATTGACAAGAAAAGAGAAATGTGTTTACAATTGCAAGAGAGCAGATTATTTCAATCCGACCACAATGGATTTCTATCTTGATTACAGATATGTTGAGTTTTAATTTTAAACCCTTCGGCCGTGATTTATAAATTTGGCAGATAATAAAAAAAAAAGATGTATTAATTTTTAACTCTGAAAAATATGGCATTCAATATTACGGCATTATTTAATAAATACTTAATATGAAATTTTTATGCATTATTTAGCATTTCATTACAATTTTTTTTTTTTTTTTGTTGTTGTTTCTTTCAATTTCAAGTTTTCTTTATATATTTTATATATCATAGTTATATATATATATATATATATATATTGTACGCTTTTTCAGATAATTCCGTTGTAGTTTATCATATAAAATGTGTTAAAGTTTTTTTCTTTTTTTTTTTTTTTTTTTTTTTTTTTTTTTTGAAAAATTAATATATTTGCTAAACTTGCACAGATATATGTATGCTGCAAAATATAGTTTAATAAAGCATTGGAAAACTGTCAATGCTTCTGATTTGTCTAATCTAATATTTCTTTAGCGACTTAAAAATTGGTGCATAGCTTTTTTTAAAAATAGTAATAGCAATATAAGTTGTAAATAAAGCATTTTCTTTTTTTAATTAAATCGTTAAATATTTTTATTTTGAAAAAATTTTTTTACTTATTACAATTATAATATTCATTTATAAAATACAATTTATTGAAAGCTATTAAAGTTATTATATTTCCTATTAAAAATGCATAACATCTTCAAACTTATATTGACAGAATAAAAAAGATGAAATAAAAAAAAATTAAAACAAATATTACTTTAAAAGACATAAAAATTAAAACACATACAGATTAATATAAGTAAAAAAGAAAAGAAAGAAAACTAATCTTTTTTTTTTTTTTTTTTTTCCCGAATGAAAAAACAAATACAACACAGCGTGTTGTAAAATTACAACAACAGAGATTTTATTTTCACTTTAACGAGTGTCCAGTAGGTAATGTGCAGATTATCTAGGTAATTTGCAGATTACCTAGATAATTTGAGAAATAAAACAATTTTTCTCACTTTAACGGATCGCCCTAGTTAGCAGCCTATGTGCAGATTACCTAGCTAATCTGCATATTAACTGATTTTTGCACTTTAGCGGTAACATATACACTCTTTCTCATAATTATAAGGACACCCGTTTTTCTATATTAACTAAACACTGAACACTATTATTTAAACAAACATATTTTTAATTAATTTGAATTTCATTAATAGACTATATTTAAATGTTTTATCGTTTTTCTATCTTAAAAAACTTTAAAGATAGTAAAAAGATGATTTTTCAGGTGTTCACAATTATAAGGACAGCTCGAATTTTAGTAATTTTTTTCAGTTATATTCTTTAAATTAATATTTTATGGTGTCTCTTTTTAGGGTTAAACAGTCAGACATTCTCTCTGGTATATATATTTATACATTTTTTTTTTTTTAATATTCAGTTTCAATACCATTTCATATAGCATATATGATATTCTTAATACATTTAAACTATTTAAAATTGCTTTCCACTTGCATGCACATTTCTAATATCATAAGTTAAAGTTTTTTCAAAATGAAAAAAATATTATTACCCCCCAAAATCTAACAAAAATCTTAGAATTCGACGTTTAAAATTTGCGGATATTCTCTTGATGTTCATAATAATTGAAAAAATAACTAAATTCATTCTGCCTTCAGTAGAAGCAGCTCCCCAGAGCGCAATAGATCCACCTTTAAAGTGCCCGATTCATATCTGCCTTTAAAAAATCTGCTCTGTCTTTCGCTAATTCCAGATCATGCCAGTAACTGTTAAAACCATTTGGTTAATCAAGAATAAAATGTTTTTCATCCGAAAATGCAACATTTTACCATTTTTAATATTGTCTTTATTCAACTTTAACGCAGACGTTCTTTCCCCCATTAAATGCTGATTGATTATTACAGGTTTTTTATTCATTTTAACATATTATTAATTATTTAAAACATGCATAATTGTGGACCCTAACCTTTCGTTAAAAATTACGAGCAAATTTAGCAGCAGTCATTATGAGTAGAACAGTAAGGGGAATTATGAGTCTTCGATCTCTGTAAAACAACTCTGATTTTGCATCAGATCTCTCTCCTATCGAACCAGCAGTTCAACGTTTGATTACATTTCCTTCAGCAATTTGAGATCTTCGAATTTCATTAGAAATTCGGCGGATTGAAATTATCCTTCCACTTAAAAAATACATTTATCATACTTCACTACTTGAACGTTCTTTTTTTCGAGGAATTATCAGTAATGTCCGTCCAAGAAAAATTGAAGGCTTATATATGAATTAATCTAGCCCAGTAGTTAACAAATTCGCATGCCAACTGTAATTTATCCGCTAGTAATTTAAATAAAACGAAAAAATCTGGATTGTCCCTATAATTATGAACATCCAAAAACGTGTAGAAAAACACATTTTACATTATTTTTTATTAATTTTGTTTCAGATTAAAAAAATTATAGCAATTTTCGTTTTTAGAATACTAGATATATTAAGTGCACTGAGTTAATCTTGTTCGCAATTACTTTAGTTATTTCAAAATATAAAGTGTCCTTATAAATATGAGAAGGAGTGTATAATAGTTAGAAAAGTTTTAACAAAAATGTAGTAATCGTAGTTTTTGTCAAGTAATTCATGAATTAATGTAAAACTACGGCAAAACAGAAATTATTTTTTATTATTTTATAAAAATACTAGCAGGCAAAGCCCGCTTCGCTGGTCCCTATTTTTAAATGAATCACTATAATGAATTCTCAAAATTGCATTAATTTTTATCACGTGAAAAAAAAGAGAAACAAAATCTGATTAGGAAAAATGTCGCACCGGGTTCTCACTGCCTTCGGAAAAAAATCCCAACATGCTCTAACCCTTATTTCTATTATTTTCCCAATTCGCCCCCCCCCCCCTCCTGTCTATCCTAATAATTTTACAAATTTGAAAATATCCGCAATCGATTTGTAAGTATCAAAAACCACTATGCACCAGTTTTGAACGATATATCTCTATTTTTATTTTTTTGCCGCTCTACTCCCCCGCCTTCCCGCCCTCCCAATAATTTTAAAAATTCGAAAATATCCGCAGTCGATTTGTAGGTATTGGAAACCTCTATGTACCAATTTTGAATGATCTAACTCTTTTTTTTTTTTTTTTTTGCCCCTCTGCCCCCCCTTCCCGGCCCTCCTAATAACATTACACTTTCGAAAATATCCCCATTCGACTTGCAGGCATCTAAAACCTATCTGTACCAATTTTGAACGGCCTAACTGTATTTCTATTTGTTTTTGCCCCACATAATACCCCACTTATACCACATAAGTGTCCAAGGCAATGTGGTTGCAGACAGGCTATCTAGAATTGAGGACATTGATTCACCTGTTGTTGATTTTGACCTGAGAGCAGATGCTCAAATTAATGATAATGAACTGCTACAGTTGAATTTACACTCCAAACATTGCATTTTACACAGCATCAATTACCAACAGGAAAACTCTTGTATTCTGATACCTCTACTTCCAGTATAAGACCATTCATACCGAAAAACTTTCGGAGGACAATATTTGATACAATTCATGGTTTAGCTCACATTGGAATCCGCAGTACTGTAAAAGAAGTTACAAAAAGATTCATTTGGCCAAATAAAAACAAAAAAAGGTGTTAAACAGTGGGCTCAAATCTGTACCAACTGTCAGAAAAAAAAATAATAACTAACATACAAAATCAGAATATTCACAATTTCAAGCACCAGACGAGAGATATAGTGTCGTGCACATAGATTTAATAGAGCTTTATTCACCTTCTAAGGGGTACACATATTGTTTCACGTGTACTGATCGGTTTACCTCTTGGATGGAAGTAATACCATTATCAAACATCGCTGCAGAAAGTATAGCAAGAGCTTTTTATGTAAATTGGATTACCCGATTTTGTGTACCTTTTCATGTTACTACTGATAAAGGCACTCAGCTTATTTCAGAACTATTTAGAAACTTGGCTTTGCAATGTGGTGTAAAAGTAGATCATACGACTTCTTACCATCCTCAGACTAACGGGAAAATTGAACGTCTACACCGTACTTTAAAAACAGCTATTGGTGTTCGTTGTTCAAAAACATTACCTACAGTTCTTATGGGTTTGCGTGCTCTACATGAGGACTGTAAATATACAATAGCTGAAATGGTTTATGGTAAAACTATAGCTTTACCTGGAGAATTTTTTGAAGAATCAAACATGCCAAAATCTGATGATAATTTTGTAAGCGAACTTCGAAATCAGATGTCCCTCTTAAATTCCCACCAATCCAAATCCAAACAAAAGATTTTCGTTCCAAAAGATTTGTACACATGCTCGCATGTGTTTCTGCAGGTTAACAGATTAAAAAAAAAAAAAACTTTGGAGACCCCATATGAAAGGCCCTTTTTGGTAATCGAATGATACTCAAAATATATTCTTCTATCAATTAAAAATAAACAAGTTAATATCTCTGTGGATGTGGATAGATTAAAACCGGCGTATGGGTTACAACCTATTGAACTTCTGTCTCCAACTTCAGAAACTGATCATACATCTGCGCCCACATCTGTTCCAAGTCAGCAGCTAGAACAAACTACAAAAACAACACGTTGTGGAAGACAAGTAAAACTTCCTGTTCGTTTCAATAACGTTATTGACTTTCCTTGAAATTATGACTCTTCCAAGTTCATTAAAAATTTCACTATGTTTTGCTTATGTATATAATTTGAATTTCTATATATTTGTTTCAATGTTTATTTCTATAGATAAAAGTATCTTTTCTCCTCCATTTTTTCAGAGTAACGTAACTTCGTTACTGGTAGGGGAGTGATGTTAGCTACATAGCTCACTCCGATTAAAATAATTACTTCTACTTTCACTTCTAGCCGTAGCTTGTAAACAAATTCAAAATCAGTTCCATTCTAAAAAAGTGAAACTGCACGCAACCAACATAGAGATGTTCTAAACGAAAATTGATTCTCGCTTCTTTTCTGTCGTTTGAATTTTAAGTTATAAAAGGACATTGCAAGCGTCCACAAATCATTTTAACAGCCCTGTTGTATCTGAAACAGTTTTCTAGTTACCGCAAATAAAATCTAAAAGCAAAAAGACTTAAAAAAAAATCTCTCATTTCTGAAATTTCTAAACATTTTGCACAAAAATCAAACACATTTTCGGAAAGAACAACAACAACAACAACAACAACAAAAAAAAAAAAAAAAAAAAAAAAAAAACCCACAAAATAACATGTTCTACTTTAGAATATCTCCATTTAACAATGAGTTTCAAGCATTTAAACATTGAAAAGATGCAACATCAATCATTTGCCAAAATAATTATTTGATAATTGCACAAAAAAAAAAATTTCTAGCTAAAATTGTAAAATTCTCTAAAAGTTGGCCCATTTCAATAACTTTCAATTAGGCATTACAATGACCAAATCAGCAGTATCGTGCAGGACAAATTTAGCTGTGTGTTTGTCTTGCATCATTCATTTTCGTGTTTTCAAAAAGTGAGACCCGCCCATTCCGTTTTGAAACCCCTTTACTATCACCTGTAGTTTACTTTGATTATATTCATAAACATTAATGTATATATTTTTTTATTTCAAAGACAATAATTGTATGCTTCTCTGTATCATAATATTATGATAAATATACATTTGTATTTTGATTAAAAAAAGGGGGAAAAATAATAATACAGAAATTTTTGTGAATTCTTATGGGTGGAGTTTACGCTTTTCAAAACGTAAAAAAACACCTGTTTAAAAAATGTTAATTTTCAAAAACATCGAAATAAAAAAGTATGTTTAAACTTCCTTATGCATGCATGTTTTAATGGCTTTGCTTTAATAGTAGGCAAGAAATACAAAGCTGTTTGTTAAAAAAAATTAATTTCATTGCAATGCTTTGTAAAATTATTTATTTTATGCCTGTATTTTTCTTATTTTATAGGATAAACTCCTCCCATGTTTAAGTGCAACAACATACTTGCCGACATCCTAATTAATATTCCGTAGTGTTGTTAGTCCCGCCCCTTTTCTCACCCTAGTAAATTTTAAGAGTAATATTCTCGAAATGCAATTACGATTAAAGAAAATGAAAAGTACTTTAAAAAAGATATTGGTATGAAAAAGAATGGTGGAGCTAACAGTACTACGGAATATTAATTAGTATGTTGGCAAGTATGCAACAATTTCTGGTTAACTTTTTTTTAAATCTAAATACAAATGAAAAATAAACATACAATTATTGTCTATAATAAATAAATCTGTAAATTAATGCACATGACACCGATCAGAGGTAATAGCTGCCAATATTTAAATTTATTCCGGATTATTTTTAGCCCCGCCTTTATTTCGTACCGCTTATTTTTTTAAAGTAATTTTGCCTTATTTTATCGAAGTTTTATATTGGAGAAAATTTTTCTATAAATAAAGTGGTACGAAATAAAGGCGGGGCTAAAAGTACTCAGGAATAAGTTAAAATACTGGCAGGTATAAAAAGTGAATTCGTAAGATCGAAAGAAAAGTTAAAAAACATGACACTCGGAGTCTCATATTTTCAAAATGAGGAAAAGTACGGTACATAACAAATAGCTTAATTCCCCCTTCAATAATAACTTCTAATATGCTTCATAGTAAACTTATTCGAAACCTATTGAAATGGAACAATTTGAGGAAATGTTATCTGTTATTGAATGACCAGCTTTTGTGGAATATCAATTTTCAAAATAGTTTGTGGATATTTGAATTTGTTTTTTCCTCCCTTACTGTTTCATCGTTTAAAACGAGATATTCCAACACAATAAATGTTCTTTTACAAGACTTTTCCCGCTATTTTTCAGTATGTGCTTACTATTTTTGTTGCATGTTTAAAAAGTTTCAAAATAAAGGATCTTATAAGACTTTTAGCACTTTCATTCTATTCGAAATAACTTGAAAACAGTTTGAGATAAACGGGATCGTTACACTCATTTAATATATAGAGTTTTTTTTTTATTATGAAATTCAGATATCATCTGATTAATAGACAACGAAAATAAAACTTTTTGAAAATAATGTTAAAAAGAGGAAAAAATATCAACCGCATATAATAAGAAGTAGAAACTAATGTTATTCATGAATTTGCATTACAAATAAATGAAATCAATCCACATTTAAATTTAAATATGAATGCAGAATAATGTAATGATCTAAGAAAAACTGAACACAGTTTCGCTTTTGGTTGTTGTATAATCAGGTATCCATGAAAAATATTTTGTCTTTGATGAATAAGATATTCAAGACTGAGATTTTCAAGATATGTTAGATATTTTTAAAAATTATAATATAGATTCTATCACTTATATGTTATCAATTACAATTCACTTTGTTCTATTTAAGAAGAAAAACTTTGTTTTCAGTATTTAAAGCTACTTTGAAAATCAGCAAATTAAAATACACTTTCTCTATTAGAATTGTGATCCAAGAGCGAAAATGTAAGTACACACCCTTAAAAATTTTTCTGATGAAATCTGTATTAAAAACTTTTTATTATATTTAGATTTGCTGAATTATAATCACTTGAAAAAAAATCATATAGTTACTCAATATATATATATTGTCTTTCTTTTGTTCGCATAAATAATAATATTACATTAAATAATAAATATTATTTAATGGTGTTAAGTAATGAATATTATTTCCACCAGTTTTTTTTACGTACGTAATTCTTTTATGAAAAACATAAGACACTTCGTAAGGTATAATTAATAATTTTGCCATATTTCTGTAAAAATTTCTGTTCTTCTGCCAAGCAGTGGCTGTAAGGACGGAAAGATCATAAGGAAGCAGTGTGATGTTAAAAACATCACCTTTTTTTAAATTTTAAATAAGATCGTTTTTCTGCACTTAAATGCATTGTGTCTCTCAGCTGGCTCAACTCACCCTGTTGTGTTTGCTTTACTGCAATACACACACAGGAGAAAAATTGGTTCTTCTTTCCTAGTGGTGATGTCATATCACACCATTCTGAGAACCAATAGGGTGATGGTTCTGACCCCACCTTCTGTTATCCCGGCAGTTTTAAATTCAGTTGAGTTTGAGCAGTGCTCCAGATAGCAGCATCGGTAAGAAATGATTGTTTACATTCTGTTTTTTTATAGGACTGTCACCATTTTATCATTTTGGAGAGAGAGTGCCTACTTATTGACAATAAACATATATATTATCAGCTTATATTGATACATACTCTGATTTAAAGAACCATCTATTTTTATGTCATGCTTACTTTGAAAATAAAGAATAGAATTTGGATGCACCAACAGTTTAGTTTTATTACAAACATTATTTTGTTTTGGCATTTTTCCTTTACAGCATTCTAGCAAAATTAAGTGAGTTTATTCCTCTTTTGTCTAAAGTAAATAAAAATATTTGACATTCTGACCAAAAGAACAAAAGGGTTAGTGGTCAAAATGTAATGTACGCCATGAGGTTCTTGATTCCTCAATAACGAACTTCAATTGATAATTAAAATTTAAAATGTTAATAAAATAAAATAAAAATATGAAAACATAAAAGGTAAATGAATTATTTACACCACAGCAGAATAACCACGACCGCTAAAGACAGACGTTGTAAAGGCTCAAGGTTAATATTGCACGGAAAATTTTTGGGTGTCTTTAAATTTAAATGAAAATCAATGTATACTTGCGTAATTTTCTCAGAAACTATCAAGAGTAGAGTAACTGCAGTTTTTCCGATCTCATGTAATTGTAAGTAATAACGATAACAGAAATTCATAAATGTGTGATAAAGGGAAATAATGCAGAGCTGCCAACCTAATCCGGCAAATTATTAGTACCGCCAATTTTTCTACACCACTTAAATTTTAGACTAATTCTCTTAAATATATTTACGATGAATTAAGAAAAGAAATACTCTAAAAATTAAGTGGTGTAGAAAAATGGGCGGTACTAACAGTTTGCCGGATTAGGTTGGCAGCTCTGATAATGGTTGAGAGTAGAACTGAGACTTGTAGGAAAGAGAAACGGCACCCTTCCTTGTTCTGCATTAGAAGGGTTTTGTATTTTATTCTCCTTTTTTTTTTTTTTTTTTTTCAAATGCCATTAATAACTAACTAACGAATGATAGCCTTAGTTTTTAATTAAAGTCCGTATACTATTCAAATTTTCAAATTCGTTAAAACATCAGCTGCATCTGTAAAGGCTCCAAAGATTTTTCTACCTTTGAAAACAATACTAAAAAGCATAAAGATTATTCTCTATACAATTACTTTTCTTTTTCTTTCTTTTTTAATTTTTTTTTTTTTTTTTTTTTTAATTTTCAAGCAAAAATCTCTGTAGAAATTGTCAATTTGATTTTCTCCTGTACATACTGATGCAATTTTTCTGAATCGTGTTATCATCGAACCTACTATTAAAGTAAAATATTACCTTGAAATTTTTTTATATAAGAATAAATTTTATATTAAAAAAATCGATATGGCTTATAACTTTAATTATAAATATACTATATTAACTATAATTATAACTATAACCATACACTCGTGAACAGCCAGTAATTTAAAACAACAAAAATATTATCACTTACTATTTTTACTTTCTTTTCTATTCAGTAGAAGGAAATATTGGTTTCATAAAGATTTCTGCTTTTGTTTTTTGATGGATTTACATGTTAAAAAATTATTTGAGTATTTTTAGAAAATGTCTGTAGGTATATGACAAAATTTTGCGTAAGTACACAGAGACGGTTTTAAATAAATCACAGAATTTCGTGCAAAATATTATGTAGTTACACTTTGACAGGCCTCACAGCGTTCCTAAAATTTTACTGTCGGGTTATTATATTTTACCTCTTTCATCACTCGAATTTTTTCTTAAATATTTCAATGGTAGAATAGGAGTACACCAAAAGTATTTAGGCAAGCAATTAACAGTCGCAATGAAGACGGAAATTTCTTTCTTCTGAGAGTGTCTTGAAAAAGGGCGGAGAGTACACCCTCTGAAAGCATGGTACGTACGGCCACGCCTTTTTACAAGGATTGTTTCACCAGTATTTTTGTAAAATTTCTTTCTTCTTAAGTTTTAAGGCCTTTTTTCATAACAAAAATTGCTATATAACATTACTAAGAGGCTTTGCCCGCTTCGCTGATCATTATATCGAAATGAATTCTCAATATTTCATACCATTATTAATATATAAAAAAAAAAAAAAAAAAAAAAAAAAAAGAAGGGAAGAGAAAGAAAGCAGTTAAAATGTAAGTTAAAGTTCCCGCTCCCCAGACTTTTCCAATCTCGAGACCCAATGCCTTCCGCACTAGCTTAACTAATTTCTACTCCCCTCCCATACAGCTAATGTTAAAAGTTTTGCAAAATTCTCTCCCATCAAAGTGCATATTGCGTACACTTACTCAACACCTACTCATCAAATTTCATCATTCTAAGCTAATCTGGAATATATTTAAACTTGAAAACGTGTTTTCCCCCCGCCAGCCCAGTAGTAATTTCAGGGGTAATTTCACGAAATCCCTTTATAGTGCATTTTGCATACACATACCTAACCAGACTAAAAAAAAAAAAAAAAAAAAAAAATCGAGGTCCTGTGATTATTTGAAGCAAAATTATGTTTTAAAACGTGTTTTTTACCCCTGCTCATAAAAGAGGGACAAAGGAGGGAATTTCGCAAAATCTCTTTATAGTATGAGTTAGATACATATAACCGACCCACGCATCAAAAATCTCATTCTTAAGATAATTTTGTCCAGAGTTACACATGAATACATGTTTTTTGTCCCCACCTCCTATTAACGGTAGGGTGGAATTTCACAAAGCCCCTTTGTAGTGCGTGTGTTGAGTATGCGTAACCAACCGACTTATCAAAATATCACTTTCCTGAGGTACTTTGGAACAGAGTTACTCTTAAAAACACGTGTTTCTCCCAATTCTGCCCTTAAAGGAGGTAGGCAGAGGAAAAGTTCGTAAAAATCCTTGATAGTGCGTGTTGAGAACGCATAACCAACCCACCCACAAAAATTAATATTACTGTGATAATTTAAACAAAGTTATGCTTGGAAACGTCTTTATTGCTCTCCCTTCCTTAAGGGAGAAAATGGGGACATTTTCAAAATCCCGTTGCAATGGGTGTTGGATACATGTAAGTAAACCTCACACTAAAAATTGTGGCCTCAGCTCCTATGGATTTCTTTGGACAAATTTTACCCGCTTGGTTGGTCACTATATTTAAAGAAAATTCTTTTCTATATCGATTTATCAATAAAAAATATAAATAAAATTCATTGAAATTGCTCAAAAGCTCGCTTCGGGTGTGTGTCGCTATTGCATGCGACAATGCCATACCAGTGAGCTTCCACTTTTGTGCTTATCATATAAATATTTCTAAACAGACAGTATCGAAAAAATTGAAGTAGCCCTTTTATATTTGAATTTTAGTTACATATAAACAACTCTATACGTACTGTACATAATATTTACTTTCTCGTTATTTCTATATTTATACGATTTTTCCGGTCGACCATCATATATCAGCAATTTCACGTCAAATATAATATTACAAGATGCTGTGAGACAGCTAACTTTTTGTGGCTATATGTATTTCATAGTTAGTTAACAATGGTTTTTATATAGAAAAATAAATAAATATTTAACCTTATCGTGGTACAGGCTTATTATAGTTCCCCTTGGTGACTTTTGAATTTTTGCCACCATTTTAAACAAAAATACATAATTTATGAGATTATTGTTTCTGTTTCTTTCTTTCTATGTTTTTTTTTCCCTCAATATTTTATAATTTATTTGTTTAAATGCTTTATGGGTTACATGGCTTAAAATGGCTATCGCGAAAGTAGGCTCCTTGGCGAAAAATGTCGTATCTACTTCAGCATCAAAATTTTTAAAAATACCCTGCATTATGAATAATTAAATCTGAATATAATGCTGAATTAGCTTTCATGCCAAACGTATTATACGCGTTAATAAATAAATAAATAAAAACACTATTAGAAAGAAATCCAAAATTGAGGTGTGTTGAAAAAGATTATAAAACAAAATTTGAAGAAATACGCAAGCGAAGTGATGACGTCACTGGCGGTCCGTGGATGTAAGAAAAATATTTCCTATGTTAATCGCCCATTGGATTTTCCGTAAAATATTATTAATAATCTGGTGTGTCACTCACACGACTTTCTCTTACCATGAAATTTAATACAATAAATACAGGTTGCAGATTAAAAGGTAAGATAACGAGTACTGTTATGTAAACCTGTGTTAAACAATTCATATTAGGCTTCTGAAGAGTTTTATATGATAATTAGTTCTGTGTGAAGGGGGCTACCGCCCCCCTCAACCCCCCGTTTCATTAATGAACCTACATTTATACAGAATTTAATTCGGTTATTAAAAAATAATTCTGTTTAAAAAAAATAATTTATTAAAATTATTATTTAAAAAAATTATCGTTTATGATAATGCAGACGATTTCCATATTAGATTAGAGAAGTAGTATAACACCAAATATAAAAAAAAAAAAAGTCCATTTTATTCTGAATATTTAAAAAAGAAAATACGATTTTTTTTTTCTAAGGTTTTTTTTCCGTTAAAAGTAAAAAAAATCGATAACTTTGTTTTAAATTATCGCAGATCGATGGTTCAACCATTCGTTTTAAAGGTATTGGCGAGTTCTTTTGAAAGATACCCATCATGAAAATTTACTCCCCTTGAGGGGGGACTTCCCCCCAAGCGGGGGAAGCGAGGCTCCTACATACACAAAAAAATTTTCCCAGTTAACTATCTCTATTAAAAATTAATTCGGTTATTAAAAAATATTTCTCTTTTTAAAAAATAATTTATTAAAATTATTATTTAAAAAAATTATCTTTTATGATAAGGCAGACGATTTCCATATTAGAGAAGTAGTTTAACACCAAATATCCAAAAAAAAGTCCATTTTATTCTCAATATTTAAAAAAAAAAAAAAAAAAAAAAAAAAAGTACGATTTTTTTTCAAAGTTTTTTTTTCGTTAAAAGTAAAAAAAATCGATAACTTTGTTTTAAATTATCGCAGATCGATGGTTCAACCATTCGTTTTAAAGGTATTAGCGAGCTCTTTTGAAAGATACCCCATCGTGAAAATGTACTCCCCTCGAGGGGGGACTTCCCCCCCCAGGGGGGGAGGCGAGGCTCCTACATACACAAAAATTTTTTCCCAGTTAACTGTCTCTATTTCAAAAAATATATATTTGTTTCATTTGGTTTAGTGCAGTCTATAGACGTTAAACTCTATTTTCCTGCAATTTCCCCCATAGACGTAATGTATTAGAATTCTCTTGATTGTCCCTGTACACGAACCATTTGCTTGATCTTAACGAAAAGCTTACTGTAGCATCCCTACCCTATATGATACACATTTAGAATACCAAGTTTGAACTTTCTGCCATAATTTGTTTTTGAGATATGCTGATAACAGACAGACACACACAGACACACAGACACACACACACACAGACACACAGACCATTTGCTAAAAACATGATTTTTGTATTCAGGGGACCTCAAAACGTGTAAATATAACAAAATCTCGCATTCGAAAATTTGAGCCAAAAACAATACTTTCTCTACCTTATGGGTAAGAGAAAGTAAAAATCGAAGAAAATTATTTTCCGATTTTAATCCCCATATTTGAGTATAGACATATCATGTGCATGCGTTAGATTAAGTTGTTTTTGCTGTAAAATTGATAAAATTTGAATTTTAAATTAAAAAACTCTAGACAAAAAAAAAAAAAGATGGCAAACTTCCATATTCGATTGAAAACATACACATTTTATTTCAAAGGGTGATATTTACACAATAAATATCTAACTAATATAAAAATTAAAAGGAAAATGATAAATATTCTATCATAATTTGAAGTCAAATTAGTTTTCAAATGTCTATATAAAGTGTCTGATATAAGATACTCATGTTGCAGCGGCACAGATTTCATATCTGTCATCCTTGGCAGAAAAAAAATATATATATATTGCCAAATTATCTGGCGAACATATTTAATTCCTTTCAAAAATCATGATCATTTTAACAACTTATAATAGAGTGATGAATAATATGAAACAATATTTCGTACAATACATATTACAAACACATACATCTGCCATGTATATTTTCGTATTACGTTTTTTGATCACGAAATACAAAAAACGTCAAGGATGACAGAGTTTTGAAATTTAAAATTAAGATTTTGTCAATTTGACAGCAAAATAACTCAATCTAACATATGCATACTATAACTAATACATATTTATACTCAAATACGGGGATTAAAATCGCGACATAATTTTCCTGGATTTTTGATACTTTTTTACGAAAAATCCAACGGGCGATTATCATAAGAAGTCTTTTCCTTGCATCCACGGACAGTCAGTGACGTCACGCATTATTATTATTATTATTATTTAATTTTGATAATGACGTCATTTTGTCATAGCCTAAGCAAATTTATTATTTAATACTTCTTTTACTATTCGCATGAAATTATATTTTATTATTTGTCGTAAAATAAATCAACTCGTAAATTTTTTTTTTGGCAACAATTAAAAATTAAAATAATTATTTTTAAAACTTTATTATAGAAGAAATATCTATATTATATATAGAAGATATAATATACATAACGTTTTGCTTCCTCCTCCTCCCCTTGGGGACTGAATTTCTAAAATTCCAAAAATAGATGTTTGTGTTAGATATATTTTAAAGCAAAAATTTTACGGATATCTGTTTTTTTTTTTTTTTTTTTCTTTTTCTTTTCTTTCTTTTTGTTTGTATGTTTTTTTTCTTTGAGATACGACGGTTTTTGTGAAATCACGTCTTGCCCATCCCACCCCCCTTGGGGTGCGAATTTCGCAAAATCGCTTCTTAGGGGAGTGCTTACTCTACATGTTCTATAATCTGACCCAGTTTCGAGTCAGCGGCTCCAGTAGATTTTGTTGTGAGTTGACGAGTCAGTCAGTGAGTGAGTGAGTGGAAGTACTCTTTTATATATATAGAATATAAATATTTTTGGAAATATTCAGAATCATACAATATGCTTCCCCTAAATCAGTTTGTCAATATATGTTGATCATGAACGTCTCGGTAGTAAAATGCAATATATTTGTATGTTTGTTCCTTTTATTTAAAGATTAAGAACTCTATGGAAGCTCTGTATATACCAAGTTGGATATTTGCAAACGCTCGGAATCCTATTTTGAGCCTTAGATTTCCGTCCGATGAAATACAATGCCCAAAAAATATCACAGAGCGACTCCAATATCCAAAATATTTGAAAGTATTTTGATTTATACTCATTTAAATAGTTATAGTGTCATATACAAGAAACGAAAAAATTTAAATTTTTTAAATTAAAATGTTATTGTAATTTTGTCACTTTTTTTTCGCTTTAAACCTTATGATACTAATAACAATAATACTAATAATACTATCATAATTAACACATTTAGTTCTTTAAGAAACTTCTATTCTTAAACGGCAATTAGTTAACACTTCTAAAATTATTAGGAAAAAGAATAAAAATTAAATGTATAGAATAAAAAATAAATATATATGTTACCGTTAAAGCTCGAAATCCGTTAATGTGCAGATTACCTAGTTAATCTGCTGATTAAATAAAATGACCCGTTAAAGTGCAGAATCAAGAGTTTTCCGCATTTTATTAAGTAATCTGCACATTAGCGTCTTCTGTATTGTTAAAGTTCAAATGTTTGTTTCCAGCCTTAGTTATTTTTACATTCACTATAACGTCAAACCGTCATGTGATACAGATACGCGAATGACCTTCAAACATAAACTAAAATTTTACCCCTTCCGCTCCGCTATGAGCCATGATAAACGCGAAACGTGGAGGATCGAAGCCATGATTAGGTTTCTTATTATGACCAACACAAAATTTAAAGTAACAAGTAAGTTATAATTGTTTTAATTTTGATTTTATTTCTTCTCTTTTTTAATTCTGTCAATATAAGTTTGATAAGGGTCTGCATTTTATTAATGAAATCTGATCTTAATTAAAAGCTCTCTCTCGTGAAACTAAATTTTGAATTATGAATAATAAATTTACAACACAGTAATTATTTCATCCCGAAATAAAACTATTCAATCACAACTTTTTAAAACTAATTTATTTTCAAATTGATTACTGAAACTATTACTTACTGAAAGAAGAAAAAGCAAGAAAGTTGTATTAATTTTTAACTTTGAAAAATATTATGGCATTCAATATTATGGCATTATTTAATAACTACTTAATATGAAATTTTTGTGCATATTTTTTATCATTTTATTACAATATATATATATTTTTTTTTTCTTTAATTTCAAGTTTCCTTTATATATTTTATGTATCATAATTATATTATTATTATTATTATTTTAATTTTGTTCGCTTTTACCGATAATTTCGTTGCTAGTTTATCACATAAAATGTGTTTATATATTTATATATATATATATATATATATATTAAATATATATTGTAAAATTAATGTATTTGCTAAACTTGTACAGATGTATGTATGCTGCAAAAAATAGTTTAATAAAGCATTGGAAAACTGCCATTTTAATTTTCATGCGTTCTAAAAAATATTAGCAGTTTTAATTATTTGAAGTACTTCTTAAATAATGCTTCTGATTTGTCTAATTTAATATTTCTTTAGCGAATTAAAAACTGGTGCGTAATTTAAAAAAAAAAAAAAAAAAAAATAGTAATAGCAATATAAGTTTTTAATAAAACATTTTTTTTTTTAAATGGTTAAATATTTTTATTTTGAAAAGAAATCGTTACTGTATTACAATTCTAACATCCATTTATAAAATAGAATTTATCGAAAACTATTAAAGATATTAAATTTCATATTAAAAATACATGACATCTTCAAACTTATATTGACAGAATAAAAAAGATGAAATAAATAAAAAAAATAAAACAAATATAACTTTAAAACTCATAAAAATTAAAACACATACAGATTAAAATAAGTAAAAAAAGAAAGAAAAGTAAACTATTTTTTTTTTTTTTTTTTTTTTTCCGAATGTAAAAAACTAATACAACACAGCGTGCTGTAAAATTACAACACTAGAGATCATATTTTCACTTTAACGAGTGCCTAGTAGGTAATGTGCAAATTATCTAGGTAATTATGCGGAATAAAACAATTTTATTCACGTTAACGGATCACCCTAGTTAATGTGCAGGTTAGCTAGCTAATTTGCAGATTAACTAATTTCTGCACTTTAGCGGTAACATATATATAAATATATATACAAGCACAGGGGGATTCCATATTGCAACGGCAAACTCAGAGACATCAAATTGAAGAGCTTATGTAGAACATGAATGAATGTAACAACTATACCAAACAGCTTTACCAACACCTATACCAAACAGCTTTCAAGTTACTGGAAATAAAATGTAACAGCTAAATATCTTCAAATATTCCCAGGGATGGAACACGGGCGCAGAATTCACACCAGAATCTGTTTAAGAAATTTCTATACCTATAATATCGTTGATTTAAGAAGTAGAAAATTTTCTTACATTGATAGTGGTATGAATTCTGCGCCCGTGTTCCATCCCTGTATTCCTCATTTCTGAAATTTCTAACCACTCTGCACAAAAATGAATCACATATTCATAAAGAACAAAAGATATCCTACAAAACGACATAAATTGCTTATGAGTTGGGTGGGGTTGTTGGGATTAAGGCCAATTGACTGTAGCAGAGTCCTAGGCCAAATTATTTTAGGATATCTCGATTTAATGATGAGTTACAAATAAGTAAAATCAAATATATGCCAAAATATTTGTTCGACAATTGCGCAGAATTCTTTCTAGCCTAAAATAGATAAATTTCTCCAAATATTGACCCACTCTCGATTTGGTTCTCAGTTCAGCATACAATGAACCGCATCAGATGTCTTGTACACAAAAAATTTAGTTGATTCTTTGTCATGCACCATTCATTTTCAAGTTTTTAAAAAGCAAGAACCCATTACGTTTTGAAACCCCCTTCCCTTCTCTAATATCTCTAAGAATTCACATTGGTTATATTCATAAGCATTAATTTACAATGTATTTAATATATAGACAATAATTGTATGTTTATCAGTATCATTATATTATAATACACGTATATTTGTATTTAGAATTTTTTTTTTTTTTTTAAGTTAATACAGAAATTTTTGTTGTTAGAAATGGGTGGGGCTTATGCTTTTAAAAGCGTAAAAGTCACCTGTATAAAATGTGTTAATTTTACAAAGCTATAGAAACAAAGGAAAGTGCATAAACTTCCATATGAATATATACTTTTACAGTACGCGTGAAACTGTTGTTATTTAAAAAAATATATTTTTTAAGTGCACATAGCTGCCAACGTTTGAATTTATTCCGGATCATTTTTAGCTCCGCCTTTCTTACGCACCACTTTTTTTTTTTTAGAATATTTTTCTCCAACATAAAACTACGATAAAATAAGAAAAATTTACTCTGAAAAAAAAGAAAAAAAAAAGTAGTATGGAATAAAGTCAGAGCTAAAAATGCTCCAGAATAAATAAAAATATTTACAGCTATAAATGATGTAAAATTAATATATTTATGCTTTTTTTTTTTTTTTTTCATATTTTACAGGAAAAAATATACTGCTCCCATGCTTGTATACAACAATTTCTAGTTAACGTTTTTCAAAATGAAACTACAAATGAAAAATAAACGTAAAATTAATGTCTATGTAAAAATAATCTGTAAATTAATGCTTATGACTTTGATCAAAAGCGAATTATTAAGTAAGAGGAGTTGGTAAGAAGGATTAAAAAATATGATGGGCAGAGTCTCACTTTTTAAAATTGTGAAAACGTATATGAAACTTATCTTTCACAGAAGTCGTAATTTCAGCATTTTTTCAGAACACCCTTTGAATGGGAAATTTATGCCTATTTTTCTACCACTATTTTTATACAACAAATACTATATTTTTTAATCACAACCAGTTACTTTAAAAATACTATAATTATTCCACTAAGGTAAAAGTGGTGGTAAACCGAGCAGAAATTTTTCATTCCTGGAAGTTTCCTGAAAAAAAGGGAAGGAAAACGAACCTTGTGTACAACAAATAGCTTAATTTCTGTTACGACAGTAACTACCAATATGCTTCATTGTAAGTTGAATCGAAACCTATTGAAACGGAGCAAAATTTTATAAATTTTGTTTGCTGTACCTAAAACGGTTTTTGCGAAATATCTTATATATATATATAGCGGACACTTGATTTTGCTTTTTTTTTATTCTCACTGTTTTGGTGTTCAAAACTCGTCATTAAATCAAGGTATCCCAACTCAAAAAATGTTGTTTTGCAAGATTTTTTGTGCTATTCTTGAATATGTGATTAATATTGTTGTAGTATGTTTATAAAGCTTCAAAATAAGGGATTTCATAAAATTTTTACCTTTTTCATTCTATTCGAAATAACATGAAAACAGTTTGAGATAAGACAGATGTATACTCATTTAATATATAGAGTTTTACAATTATAAAATTCAGATATTACCATCTGATTAACAGACAACGAAAATTAAACTTTTTGAAAATAATATTAAAATGAGGAAGAAATAATATTCACATATCATAACATGTAGAATAGAGAAGCTAATATAATATATAAGTTTACATTGCAACAGACTAAAGTCAATACGCATTTAAATTTAAATATGAGTGTAGAATAACGTAGTACACAAGATCTAAGAAAAATTTAACACAGTTTCGATTTTGATTTATGTCTAATTAGGTATCCATGAAAAATATTTTATCTTTGATGAGTAATCTATTCAAGGATTTTCAAGATATATTATATGTTTTTAAAAGTTATAATCTAGTTTCTATCACTTATAGGTTATCAATTACAGTTCATTTTGGTCTTTTTACGAAGAAAAACTTTTGTTTTCAGTATTTAAAGCTGCTTTGAATATCAGCAAATTAAAATAGATTTTCTCTATTATAATTGTGATCTAAAAGCGAAAATGTAAATACACACTGTTACAAATTTGTCTTTTGAAAGCATATATACACACAGGCTGATTCCATATTCCAGCAACAAATTCATAGAAAAGCCTAATTAAATTGCTTATGGGAAGCATGAATCTGTACGCTACATAGCACACACCGAATAAAATTATTACTTCTACCTTCACTTCCAGCCGTAGCTTGTAAACAAATTCAGAATCAGCTCCATTCTAAAACAGTGAAAGGATCTATAAAAAAGATCAACGCAAAATACCATGGACCAATGAAACCAGAGAAAGTTTTGAAAAATGCAAACGAGATATTGCTCAAGTAGCGTTGATGGCCTATCCCAATTCGGATTATCCTCTGGCACTCCTCACAGATGCATCTAATTGGGCTATTGGATCAGTTATTCAACAAAAAGAACCAAATGGATGGAAACCAATTGCATTTTTTTTTTTTTTTTTCAAAAAAGCTTATTGTTGCCCAGAAAAATTACAGCGCTTACGACCGCGAATTTTTGAGTACATAGTTATCCATAAAACATTTTAAACACTTATTTCAATGCCGTGGTTTCGTTATTTATACGGATCGCAAGCCATTGATATTTGCTTTCAAACAAAACAATAACAAAGCCGCCCCCAGACAACTTAGACTGCTATAATATCTTCCAATTCTCTACCAACATATATCAAGTAAGTGGCTGAGACAATGTGATTACAGACAGGCTGTTTAGCATTGAGGACATCGATTCACCTGTTGTTGATTTTGACCTGATAGCAGATGCCCAAATTAATGATGATGAACTGCAACAGTTTAAATAACACTCCAAATCATTGCATTTTACACAGCATCAATTATCATCAGGAAAGCTCTTGTGTTGTGATACATCTACTTCCAGTATAAGACCATTCATACCTAAAAACTTTCAGAGTACTGTAAAAGAAGTTAGTAAAAGATTCATTTGGGCAGTTACAAAAAAAGGTGTTAAACAGTGGGCCCAAACTTGTATGAACTGTCAGAAAAATAAAGTAACTAAACATACAAAATCAGAATATTCACAATTTTAAGCACCAGACGAGAGATATAGTGTCGTGCACATAGATTTAATAGGGCCTTATTCACCTTCTAATGGGTACACATATTGTTTGACGTGTATTGATCGGTTTCCCTCTTGGATGGAAGTAGTTAGTACCATTATCAAACATCACTGCAGAAAGTATAGCAAGAGCTATTTATGAAAATTGGATTACCCGATTTGATGCAACTTTTCGTGTTATTACTGATTACGCACTCAGTTTATTTCAGAACTATTTAGAATCTTCGCCTCGCTATGTGGTGTAAAAGTAAATCATACGACTTCTTACCATACTCAGAGTAATGGGAAAATTGAACGTCTTCACCGTACAGCTATTGGTGTTATAACTCTCTCCGTTGGTCAGAAACATTACCTACAGTTCTTATGGGTTTGCGAACTGCTCTACATGAGGACTGTAAATATACAATATCTGAAATTGTTTATGGTAAAACTATAGCTTTACCTGGAGAATTTTTTGAAGAATCAAACATGCCAAAATCTGATGATAATTTTGTAAGCGATCTTCGAAATCAGATGTCCCTCTTAAATTCCCACCAATCCAAATCCAAACAAAAGATTTTCTTTCCAACAGATTTGTACACATGCTCGCATGTGTTTCTGCAGGTTAACAGAGTAAAAAAAAAACTTTGGAGACCCCATATGAAGGGCCCTTTTTGGTATTGGAAAGATACCCAAAATATTTTCTTCTATCAATTAAAAATAAACAAGTTAATATATCCGTGGATAGATTAAAACCGGCGTATGTGTTACAACCTAAAGAACTTCTGTCTCCAACTTCAGAAACTGATCATACATCTGCGCCAAGTCAGCCAACATATGTACCAAGTTAGCAGCTAGAAGAAACTAAAAAAACAACACGTTGTGGAAGACTGGTAAAACTTCCTGTTCGTTTGGATGACGTTATTGACTTTCCTTGAAATTATGACTCTTCCATGTTCATTTAAAATTTAACAATGTTTTGTTCATGCGCATAATTTGAATTTCTATATATTTGTGTCAATGTTTATTTCTATAGATAATAATATCTTTTCTCCCACCATTTTTTCACAGTAACATAACTTCGTTACTGGTAGGGGAGTGATGTAGGCTACATAGCACACTCCGATTAAAATAATTACTTCTACTTTCACTTCTAGCAGTAGCTTGTAAACAAATTCAAAATCAGTTCCATTCTAAAAAAGTGAAACTGCACGCAACCAAAATACAGATGTTCTTAAAAAAATTTATTCTGGTTTCTTTTCTGTCGTTTGAATTTTAAGTTATAAAAGGACATTGCAAGCGTCCACAAATCAATGTAACAGCCTTGTCGTATCTGAAACAGTTTTCTAGTTACTGCAAACAAAATGTAAAAGCTAAAAAACTTTTTAAAAAAATCTCTCATTTCTGAAATTTCTAAACACTTTGCACAAAAATCAAACACATATTCGGAAAAAACAAACAAAAACAAAAAAAAAATAAATAAATAAATAATAATAATAATAATAATAATAACATTTACCGTTTTAGAATATGTCCATTTAATGATGAGTTAGAAGTAAACATTGAAAACATGCAAAATGAAATATTTGCAAAATATTTATTTGGTAATCGCACAAAAAAATTTTCTAGCGAGAATAGTAAAATTCTCTAAAAATTGGCCCATTCCAATAACTTTCAATTAAGCGTACAATGACCAAATCATCAGTATCGTGCAGGAGAAATTTAGCTGTTTGCTTGTCATGCATTTTTCATTTTCCCGTTTTCAAAAAACGAGACCGCCCATTCTGTTTTGAAGCCCTCTAATTTCCTTTCATTATATTCATAAACATTAATCTATAGTTTATTTATTTCATAGACAATAATTATATGCTTCTCTGTATCATAATATAATGATACATATGCATTTGTATTTTGATAGAAAAAAAAAAGGGGGGGGGGGAATAAATACAGAAATTTTTGTGATTGCTTATGGGTGGAGTTTATACTTTTAAAATAATAAAGTAAAACACCAGTTTAAAATATGTTAATTTTTTTAAAAATGGAAATAAAAATGTTTGTTTAAACTTCCTTATGCATGCATACTTTAATGGTTATGCTTTAATACTAGGCATGAAGTACAAAGCTGTTTGTTATTTTAAAAAATTATTTTCATTGCAATGCTTTGCAAAATTATATATTTCAAGCATGTATTTTTCTTGTTTTATAGGATAAACTCCTGCCATGTTTAAGTGCAACAATTTCTGTTTTTTTTTTTTTTTTTTTTTTTTTTTTTATCAAATACAAATGAAAAATAAACATACAATTATTGTCAATAATAAATAAATCTGTAAATTAATGCACATAACACCGAACATAACTGAATTCGTAAGATCGTAAGAAAAGTTAAAAAACCTGATGGGCGGAGTCTCATATTTTCAAAATGAGGAAAAGAGTGGTCTATAACAAATAGCTTAATTTTCCCTACAATAGTAACTTCCAATATGCATCATAGTAAACTTATTTGAAACCTATTTAACGGAACAATTTTAATGAAAGTTTATCTGTTGTTGGTTGAACAGTTTTTCTGGAATATCAATTTTCAAAATATTTTGTGGATATTTTAATTTTTTTTTTCCCTCACTGTTTCAGCGTTTAAAACTCGTCATTAAATCGACATATTCTAACACAATAAATATTTTTACTTCCATTACCCTACTACCGTAGGTAATGGAAGTATTGTATTCGGTCTGAAAATTCGATATCGGGTTTTCTCCTGATCTACACGTTTTAAGGTCCCCTGAGTCCAAAAAAGTGGTTTTTGGCAATTGGTCAGTGTGTATGTATGTATGTGTGTGTGTGTGTATGTATGTGGAGAATCTTCTGGATATTATAGCTCAGAAACTAATAAAGATAGAGCTACGAAACTTTAGAATTGAAATACGCCTGGTGTACAGATGAAATTTCCAAATTATGGTGAAAATTGAAAAACCGGAAATTGAACATCGGAAACCGGGAGTGGGACCGTAAGTCCGTATCTCAAAAACGGCTCTAACAATTTTCTTCAAACTTGCTATATAAACACTCTATTAGATGTCCTTTCGAAAGATATAGTTGGTTAGTTCAGGAAAATTGATAGGCGTCCTGTATAAATAGCTCAAATTCAGGTCTCCCAAGGGCGTTCCTTTAAAAACAGCTGTACGGATTTTTTTCATATGCTTTTGTATGAAATTATTGTTTTCCTGTCAATAATTGATTTTAACCGGAAGTGGGACATTGGAAAGTAATGGAAGTCGTGTGGCTGTTACACACCAGATTTTTACTTCCATTACCCTACTACCGTAGGTATTGTATTCGATCTGAAAATTCGATATCGGGTTTTCACCCGATTTACACGTTTTAAGGTCCCCTGAGTCCAAAAAGGTGGTTTTTGGCAATTGGTCAGTGTGTATGTATATATGTGTCAGTGTGTTTGTATATGTGTGTGTGTGTATGTGGAGAATCTTCTGGCTATTATAGCTCAGAAACTAATAAAGATAGAGCTACGAAACTTTAGAATTGGAATACGTCTGGTGTACAGATGAAATTTCCAAATTTTGGTGAAAATTGAAAAACCGGAAGTGGGACCGTAAGTCCGTATCTCAAAAATGGCTCTAACGATTTTCTTTAAACTTGCTATATAAACACTCTGTTAGATGTCCTTTCGAATGATATAGTTGGTTAGTTCAGGAAAATTGATAGGCGTCCTGTATAAATAGCTCAATTTCAGGCCTCGCAAAGGCGTTCCTTTAAGAACGGGTGTACGGATTTTTTTCAAACTCGCCATTTTAACTCACTTTAAAATATGCTTTTGTATGTAATTATTGTTTTCCTGTCAATAATTGAGTTTAACCGGAAGTGAGACATCGGAAACCGGAAGTGGGACCGTAAGTCCGTATCTCAAAAACGGCTCTAACGATTTTCTTCAAATTTGCTATATAAACACTCTATTAGATGTCCTTTCGAATGATATAGTTGGTTAGTTCAGGAAAATTGATAGGCGTCCTGTATAAATATCTCAATTTCAGGTCTCCCAAGGGCGTTCCTTTAAAAACAGCTGTACGGATTTTTTTCAAACTCGCCATTTTAACTCACGTTTAAATGTGCTTTCGTATGTAATTATTGTTTTTCTGTCAATAATTGAGTTTAACCGGAAGTGGGACATCGCAAAGTAATGGAAGTCGTGTGGCTGTTACACACCAGATTTTTTTACAGGACTTTTCTTGCTATTTTTGAGTATGTGCTTACTATTTTTGTTGGATCTTCAAAAAGTTTCAAAATAAAGGGTTTTATAAATCTTTTAGCGTTTTCATTATATTCGAAATAACTTGAAAACAGTTTGAGATAAGACGGGATCGTTAAACTTATTTAATATATAGAGTTTTTTTATATTATGAAGTTCAGATATCATCTGATTAATAGACAACGAAAATAAAACTTTTTGAAAATAATTAAAAAGAGGGGAAAATATCAACCGCGTGTCATAAGAAGTAGAAACTAATGTTATTCATGAATTTGCATTACAATTAAATAAAATCAATCCACATTTAAATTTAAATATGAATGCAGAATAATGTAATGATCTAAGAAAAATTGAACACAGTTTCGCTTTTGGTTATTGTATAATCAGGTATCCATGAAAAATATTTTGTCATGAAAAATATTTTGTCTAAGATATTCACGACTATGATTTTCAAGATATGTTATATATTTTTAAAAATTATAATACAGTTTCTATCACTTATATGTTATCAATTACAATTCACTTTGCTCTCTTTCAGAAGAAAAACTTTGTTTTCAGTATTTAAAGCTACTTTGAAAATCAGCAAATTAATATATATATATTCTTTAATAGAATTGTGATCTAAATGCGAAAATGTAAGTACACACTATTAAAAATTTGTCTGTTGAAAGCTTTATTAAAAACTTTTTATAAAATTATTATTTTATTATATTATATATTTATTGAATTATAATCACTTAAAAAAAAAAAAAATCATATCGTTACTCAATATATATATATATATATATGTATATATATATATATATATATATATATATATTATTGTTAGTCCTTGTTTTGTTCGCATAAATAATAATATTACATTAAATAATAAATATTATTTAATGGTGTTGAGTAATAAACATTACTGACACCATTTCCATTACGTAGGTAATTCTTTTATGAAAAACATAAGACACATTGTAAGACATCGTTATTAATTTCCCCTATTAAAAATTTCTGTTCTTCTGCCACGCAGTGGCTGTTAGGACGGGAAAACATAAGGAAGGTGGAGGCTGATCGCCTCCCCAAAGAATAGACGTTGTAAAGGCTCACTGTTAATATAGCACGGAAAAGTTTACGGGTGTGTTTAAATTTAAATGAAAAACAATTTATACTTGCGTAATTGTCTCAGAAACTATCAAGAATAACTGCAGTCTTTCCGATCTCATGTAATTGTAAGTGATAACGATAATGGAAATTCATAAATGTATGATAAAGGGAAATAATGCAGAGCTTTCAACCTAATCCGGCAAATTGTTAGTACCGCCCATTTTTCTACACCACTTAATTTTTAGAGTAATTCTCTTCAAATATATTTACAATGAATTAAGAAAACAAATACTCTAAAAAAAAACTCTAAATTAATAAAACAAATACTCATACGATAACTAATACATATTTATACTCAAATACGGGGATTAAAATCGGGAAATAATGTTCATGGATTTTTAATATTTTTTTACAAAAAATCCAATGGGCGATTAACATAAGAAACATTTTTCTTGCATCCAACGGACAGTCAGTGACGTCATACTTCGCTTGCGTATAGGTTGGATTTTTATTATTATTATTATTATTATTATTTAATTTTGATAATGACGTCATTGTGTCATAGCCTAAGTAAAGTTTTTATTTAATACTTCTTTTACTATTCGCGTGAAAATACATTTTATTATATGTTGTAAAATAAATCAACTCGTAAATTTTTTTGGTAACAATTAAAAATTAAAATAATTATTTTTAAAACTTTATTATAGAAGAAATATCTATATTATAAATAGAAGATATTATATACATAACGATTTGCTTCCTCCTCCTCCCCTTAGGGACTGAATTTCTAAAATTCCAAAAATTGGTTTTTAGGTGTTTGTGTTAGCTATATTTTAAAGCAAAAATTTTACGGATATCTGTTTTTTTTTTTTTTTTTTTTTTTGGGGGGGGGGGGGGGGGGAATATAAAGGTTTTTGTGAAATCTTGTTTTCCTCCTGCCCCCCCCCCCCCCTTTGGGGCCGAATTTCTAAATTTCCAGAAATCGGTTTTTAGATATTTATGTTAGCTATATTTTGAATCGAAAATCTCACGTATATCTGTTTTTTTTCTTTGAAATATGAAGGTTTTTTAAGAAATCACTTTTTGCGCATGTGAAATCACATTTTGCCACACACTCCCTCTTGTGGTCCGAATTTCCAAAATTCCAGAAATTGATTTTCAGGCATTTGTGTTAGCCATGTTCTAATGCAAAAATTTTACAGATATCTGTTTTTTTTTTTTTTTTTTTTTTTTTTTTTTTCCTTTGAGATTCGGCAGTTTTTGTGAAATCACGTCTTGCCCGCCCCACCCCCCTTGGGGTGCGAATTTCGCAAAATCGCTTTTAGGGGGTGCTTATACTACATGTTCTATAATCTTACCCAGTTTCGAGTCAGTGGCTCCAATAGATTTTGCTGTGCGTTGACGAGTCAGTCAGTGAGTGAGTGAGTGGAAGTACTCTTTTATATATATAGAATATAAATATTTTTGGAAATATTCAGAATCATACACTATGCTTCCCCTAAATCAGTTTGTCAATATATATTGATCATGAACGTCTCGGTAGTAAAATGAAATATGTTTGTATGTTTGTTCATTTTATTTAAAGTTTAAGAACTCTATAGGAGATCTATATATACCAAGTTGGATATTTGTAAACGCTCGGAATCCTATTTTGAGCCTTAGATTTCCGTCCAATGAAATACAATGCCCAAAAAATATCACAGAGCGACTGCAATATCTAAAATATTTGAAAGTGTTTTGATTTATACTTATTTAAATTGTTATAGTGTTATATGCAAGAAACGAAAAAATTTAAATTATTTAAATAAAATGTTATTGTAATTTTGTCACTTTTTTTCGCTTTAAACTTAATGATAATAATAACAATAATACTAATAATACTATCATAATTAACCGATTTAGTTCTTTAAGAAACTTCTATTTTTAAACGGCAATTAGTTAACACTTCTAAAATTATTAGGAAAAAGAATAAAAATTAAATGTATAGAATTAAAAATAAATATATATGTTACCGTTAAAGCTCGAAATCCGTTAATGTGCAGATTACCTACCTAATCTGCAGATTAACTAAATTGACTCGTTAAAGTGCGGAATCAAGAGTTTTCCGCATTTTAACTAAGTAATCTGCACATTAGCGGCTTCTGTATCGTTAAAGTTCAAATGTTTGTTTCGAGCCTTAGTTTTTTTTACATCAAACCGTCATGTGATACAGATACGCAAATGACCTTCAAACATAAACTAAAACTTTTATCCCTTCCGCTCCGTTATGAGCTATGATAAACGCGATACGGGGAGGATCGAAGTCATGATTAGGTTTCTTATTATGACCAACACAAAATTTAAAGTAACAAGTACGTTATAATTGTTTTAATTTTGATTTTATTTCTTCTATTTTTAATTCTGTCAATATAAGTTTGATAATGGTCTGCATTTTATTAATGAAATCTAATCTTAATTAAAAGCTCTCTCTCGTGAAACTACATTTTGAATTATGAATATTAAATTTACAACACAGTAATTATTTCCTCCCGAAATAAAACTATTAAATCACAACTTTTTAAAACTAATTTATTTTAAAATTGATTACTGAAACTAATACTTACTGGGAAAAAAAAAAAAAAAAAAAAAAAAAAAAAGTTGTATTATTTTTTAACTTTGAAAAATACAGGGATGGAACACGGGCGCAGAATTCATACCGGAATCTGTTTAAGAAATTTTACTACCTATAATATCGTTGATTTAAAAAGTAGAAAATTTTCTTACATTGATAGTGGTATGAATACTGCGCCCGTGTTCCATCCCTGAAAATATTATGGCATTATTTAATAATTACTTTATATGAAATTTTTGTGCATTTTTTTAGCATTTCATTACAATGTTTTTTTTTTTTTTTTTTTTTCTTTAATTTCAAGTTTCCTTTATACATTTTATATATCATGATTCTATTATTATTATTATTTCTTTTAATTTTTTCGCTTTTACAGATAATTTCGTTGCTAGTTTATTACATAAAATGTGTTAATAGAGTTTTTTTTTAAATATATAATGTAAAATTAATATATTTGCTAAACTTGTACAGATATATGTATGCTGCAAAATATAGTTTAATAAAGCATTGGAAAACTGTCATTTTAATTTTCATGCGTTCTAAAAAATATTAAGAGTTTTAATTATTTGAAGTACTTCTTAAATAATGCTTCTGATTTGTCTAATTTAATATTTCTTTAGCGAAATTAAAAAAAAAAAAAAAAAAAAAATAGTAATAGCAATATAAGTTGTTAATAAAACTTTTTTTTTTTTTTTTTTTTTTTTTTTTTTAAATATTTAAATGGTTAAATATTTTTATTTTGAAAAGAAATCGTTAATGTTTTACAATTCTAACAATCATTTATAAAATAGAATTTATTGAAAGCTATTAAAGATATTACATTTCATATTAAAAATACATAACATCTTCAAACTTATATTGACAGAATAAAAAAGTGGAAAAAAAAATTAAAAATTAAAACAAATACAACTTTAAAACACATAAAAATTAAAACACATACAGATTAAAATAAGTAAAGAAAGAAAGAAAAGAAACTATTTTTTTTTCCGAATGTAAAAAACGAATACAGTACAGCGTACTGTAAAATTACAACACTAGAGATTATTATTTTCACTATAACGAGTACCTAGTAGGTAATGTGCAAATTATCTAGGTAATTCGCAGATTACCTAGGTAATTTGCGGAATAAAATGATTTTATTCACTTTAACGGATTACCCTAGTTAATGTGCAGGTTACCTAGCTAATCTGCAGATTAACTAATTTCTGCACTTTAACGGTAACATATATATAAATAAAATATATATACAAGCACAGGGAGATTCTAAATTGCAACGGCAAACTCAGATAAGTCAATTTAAAGAGCTTATGTAGAACATGAATGAATGTAACAGACCTATCCTATACCAAACAGCTTTCAAGTTACTGGAAATAAAATGTAAAAGCTAAATATCTTCAAAAATTCCTCATTTCTGAAATTTCTAACCACTCTGCACAAAAATCAATCACATATTCATAAAGAACAAAAGATATCCTACAAAATGACATAAATTGCTTATGAGTTGAGTTGGGTTGTTGGGATTAAGGCCAATTGACTGCACCAGAGTCCTAGGCCAAATTATTTTAGGCTATCTCGATTTAACGATGAGTTACAAGTATTTAAGCATTGAAAATATGTAAAATCAAATATATGACAAAATATTTGTTCGATAATATCTGCGCAGAATTCTTTCTAGCCTAAAATAGATAAAATTCTCTAAAAATTGACCCACTATTGATTAAGTTCTCAGTTAAGCATACAGTGAACCGCATCAGATACCTAGTACAGAAGAAATTTAGATGATTCTTTGTCAAACACCATTCATTTTCACGTTTTCAAAAAGCGAGACCCCACCCATCACGTTTTGAAACCCCCTTCTCTTCTCTATTATCACAGAGAATTCCCTTTGATTATATTCATAAGCATTAATTTAGAATGTATTTAATATATAGACAATAATTGTATGTATATCACTATCATTATATTATAATACACGTATATTTGTATTTTGATAGTTAAAAAAAAAAAAAGTTAATACAGAAATTTTTAATAAATTAATTAAAAACACTTTAAAAGCACGTTAAAAATACATTTACTAAAATATCCAAAGCTTTTCGCCTATATACAAGAAGGCATCATCAGGGAATTTGGTTTGACACATACTTCAGTGCAGTTATATGTATTTTTGAATCACATGGTTAACAGTTAAGTTCTTACATAAAATATATTCAACTGGAAGTCAAAGGCTGGATCTATTTCAGGAAGAGGAGGTGCTACACTTGGACGCTGGAGCTATTTCAAGGAATAGGAGGTGCTACACTTGGAAGTTGGGAACTATTGCAGGAAGAGAAGGTGCTACACTTGGAGGTTGGATATTAAATATGTGTTTTGATTCAAAACACATATTTAATAAATTTTCATCTTCAGCATTTGCAATCTGATGTTTCTACAGTCTCCCCAACCTCCAAGTGTAAAACTTCGTCACCCTGCAATAGTTCCAACCTCCACGTGTTGCACTTCGTCACCCTGCAATGATTCCAACCTCCAAGTGTAGCACCTTCTCTTCCTGCAATAGTTCCAACCTCCAAGTGTAGCTCCTTCTCTTCCTGCAATAGTTCCAACCTCCAAGTGCACCTTCTCTTCCTGCAATAGTTCCCAACTTCCAAGTGTAGCACCTCTTATTCCTTGAAATAGCTCCAGCGTCCAAGTTTAGCACCTCCTCTTCCTGAAATAGATCCAGCCTCTGACTTCCAGTTGAATATATTTTATGTAAGAACTTAACTGTTAACCATGTGATTCAAAAATACATATAACTGCACTGAAGTATGTGTCAAACCAAATTCTCTGATGATGCCTTCTTGTATATAGGCGAAAAGTTTTGGATATTTTAATAAATGTATTTTTAACGTGTTTTTAAAGTGTTTTTAATTAATTTATTACAATATGACACGTGTTTTTAATGCAACTCTTAACTGGAGTTTATTTATACAGAAATTTTTGTAGTTAGAAATGGGTGGGGCTTATGTTTTCAAAGCATAAAAGTCACCTATGTAAAATGTGTTAATTTTAGAAAGGAATGGAAACAAAGGAATATGTATTCCTTATGAATACATACTTTTATGCTAAGCGTAAAATACAAAACTGTTTGTTATTTAAAAAAAAAAAAAAAAAGTATTTTAAGTGCACATAGCTGCCAATATTTGAATTTATTCCTGAGCATTTTTAGCTCTGCCTTTCTTACACACCACTTTACTTTTTAGAATATTTTTCTGCAAAATATAACTACGATAAAATAAGAAAAATTTACTCTTAAAAAAAAAAAAGTTGCATGGAATATAGGCGGAGCTAACAATGTTCCAGAATAAATTAAAATATTGGCAGCTGTAAATGTTGTAAAATTAATATATTTTATGGGGTTTTTTTTTTTTTTCGTATTTTACAGGAAAAAACATACTTCTCCCATGCTTATATACAACAATTTCTAGTTAACGTTCTTTTTTTTTTAAATGAAACTACAAATTAAAAATAAACGTACAATTATTGTCTTTGTAATAAATAATCTGTAAATTAATGCATATGACTTTGATCATAAGTGAATTATTAAGTAAGAGGAGTTGGTAAAAAGTTTTAAAAATATGACGGGAAGAGTCTCACTTTTTAAAATTGTGAAAACGTATATGATATGCTCAGGGGTCGTAATTTCCGCATTATTTCAGGACACCTTTTGAATGGGAGATTTACGCCTATTTTGCTACCACTATTTTTATACAATAAAATCTACTTTTTTTAATCGCAACCAATTACTTCAAAAATACTATAATTATTCCTATAAGGTAAAAGTGGTGGTAAAACAAGCAGAAATTTTTCATTCCTCGATGTGTCCTGAAAAAAAGGGAGAGAAAACGAAACCTGTGTACAACAAGTAGCTTAATTTCTGTTACGATAGTAACTACCAATATGCTTCATTGTAAGCTTAATGGAAACCTATTGAAACGGAGCAAAATTTTATAAATTTTGTCTGTTGTACCTAGACAGGTTTTTGCAACATATCTTTAGATATATATATATATATATATATATATATATATATATATATATATATCGGATATTTGATTTTTCTTTTTTTTTTTTTTTTTTTTTTTTCTCACTATTTTGATGTTCAAAACTCGTCATTAAATGAAGGTATCCCAACTCAATAAATGTTGTTTTGCAATTATTTTTGTACCATGTTTATAAAGCTTCAAAATAGGGGATTTCATAAGATTTTTAGCTTTTTCATTCTATTCGAAATAACTTGAAAACAGTTTGAGATAAGACAGATGTATACTCATTTAATATATAGAGTTTTACTATTATTAAATTCAGATATTATCATCTGATTAACAGACAAAGAAAATTAAACTTTTTGAAAATAATATGAAAATGAGGAAGAAATAATATTCGCATATCATAACATGTAGAATAGGCTAATACAATATATAAGTTTACATTACAATTGACTGGAGTCAATACGCATTAAAATTTAAATATTAGTGTAGAATAACGTAGTACACAAGATCTAAGAAAAATTGAACACAGTTTCGATTTTGATTTATGTCTAATCAGGTATCTATGAAAAATATTTTATCTTTGATGAGTAAACTATTCAAGGATTTTCAAGATATATTATAAATTTTTAAAAGTTATAATCTAGTTTATATCAGTTATATGTTATCAATTACAATTCACTTTGGTCTGTCTCTTTACGAAGAAAAACTTTTGTTTTTAGTATTTAAAGCTTTTTTGAATATCAGCAAATTAAAATACATTTTCTCTATTAGAATTGTGATCTAAGTGCGAAAATGTAAATACACACTATTAAAAATTTGTCTGATGAAATCTTTATTAAAAACTTTCTATTATATCTAGTTTTGCTGAATTATAATCACTTGAAAAAAAAAATCATATCGTTACTCAATATATATATATATATATATACATTTTTTTTTTCTGTCCTTATATTATTTCGCATAAAAAATAATATTACATTAAATAATAAATATTATTTAATAGTGTTTTATAATAAATATTACTTACACCATTTCTTTTACGTAGGTAATTCTTTTATGAAAAACATAAGACATGGTGTAAGGTGCCTGAACCGTTTTTGTGAACTTTGAAAAATTTCTGTTCTTCGGCCCAGCAGTGACTGTAAGGACGGAAAGACATAACATTAAGAAGGATGGTAACTATAGTTCGACTTTCATGAGTTGGCACTAGGGCTGGATTATTTATCAATATATCCCCAAGTATCGATATTTTTTTAATATCGCGATAACAGTATTTAAGTTCTTGCTCTACCGATATATCCCTCTAACGATATATCCTAGTGCGCACAGCGCGATCGATCCATATGCCGATAAATAACGTTGAACACCAATCACCATATCTTCAAATTCTGCTTCCCCGCCTCACCATGCCACCGCACAAACATCCAACAAAAAGACCGCCGAATATCTTATACAACTACACCTTCTCTTCCTCCTATTTACTCACTGACTAAACCCGAAAAAATAACCCCAACCGCAAACGATCCAAACAAGATACATATACTTTCTCTTCCTTCCTGCGATCAGTGCCTTTGCTTCATGTGTGCGATCTCTCAAATCGAAACCACTACTTAAAAAGTACGATGTTGAACGATAACATATAAAATGTTTCATTCATCAAGTTATCGCAGTAGTATATTATTTTCCAGCTTCTCACATTCGATGATATCCACACACCAATAATATCGAAACTCATCGCTAGCAGGTGAAAACAATATCTTGCATTTAGTTATCGCAGTAGTATATTATTTCCCAGCTTCTCACATTCGATGATATCCCCACACCAATAATATCGAAGATCATCGCTAGCAGGTGAAAACAATATCTCGCATTTAGTTCTTTTTGCTATCGGTTAGTTGATTTTGGGAGGGATAAAGACTCCCTATAGAAATAGTATTATATAGGGAGTCTTCATTGGGATACTTGAAGTAATGTTCAGAATTGCATCGATTGTTCGAAATATCATCAAGTGGTATTTAAAAAAAAAAAAATCAAAGAATTAACTAAAATTGATTACTTATTTTTTGAAAATTGGATTTATTATTTCTGCATATATAAGAAGAAAATATAAGATTTAGATAAACATTTTTCTGGTTTTCGATGAATTTACACGTTTTGAGATTTCCTTGCTTTTCAATTAACTGAAACTGATTACTTATAATTTAAAATGTGGATTTATTACTGGCTTCTGCATGCTTAAGAAGAAAGTAGAAGACACGGAAAAATTTCGATTTCCGGTTTTCGATGACTTTACACGTTTTGAGATTTCCTTGCGTTTTAATTAACTGAAATTGATTACTTATTTTTTAAAAAATGGATTTATTATTCTATCTTCTGCATGTATAAGAAAAAAATATAAGATTTGGATAAACGTTTTTCCGGTTTTCGATGAATTTACACGTTTTGAGATTTCCTTGCGTTTTAATTAACTGAAATTCTCTACACATTTTTAAAAAGTAGATTTATTACTAGTTTCTGCATACTTAAGAAGAAGGAAGATACGAAATAAATTTCGATTTCCGTTTTTCGATGTATTTACACGTTTTCAGGTTTCCTTGCATTTCAATTAACTGAAATTGATTACTTATTTTTAAAAAATCTGGAGTGACTCCACTCGACTTTCCGAACATTGAGTAATTAACAGTTTTTTAGATAAAGTAAAGAAAGAGGAGTCGTTAAACAAACAAAAGAGAGAAAACCATAATAGAGTATTTGAGTATTTTTCTCCATATACTACACGATGTTTTACTTAACGCTACCGAACTTTGAACCCATAGATCATAATGAAAAAGAAGTTTCGTTGTGTCCCTGTAAAAACCTATAAATGCTAGATTCACCAAAATGCTTATAGTTAGTGTAACAGTGATTTATAATATTCATATAAATTTTCAGCTCAATTGAATAAGGCGTTTAGATGCTATCGCACTTTTAAAAATTGGTCCCATAGGCCATAATGATAAAGAATTTTTCTTTGTGTCCCTGTAAAAAACTATAAGTGCTTTATTCTCCAAAATCTATACGGATTGAATATCTGTGACCTATAATATGTGTATAAATTTTTTGCTCAATTGAATAAGGCGTTTAGATGCTATCGCACTTTTAAGATTTTGGTCCCATAGGCCATAATGATAAAGAATTTTTCTTTGTGTCCCTGTAAAAAAACTATAAGTGCTAGATTCACCAAAATCTATAGGGTTCGTACTATGGTGGCTTACAATATACGTACCAAATTTCAGCTTATTCGAACAAAGCTTTTAGATGCTAGCGTGTTCACTCACAGACATACACACATACATACACACATACATACACACAGACATACACACAGACATATACACATACATACACACACACATACATACATCATCGCAAAAATAGTGAAAACGGACTCATTGAACCTCGAAACGTATAGAAACATCAAAATCTCCAATTCGGATTTTTGACATGATTACAATGCTTTCCTCACTATAGTGTTCGGAAAGTAAAAAGTGGATTTATTATTCTATCTTCTGCATGTATAAGAAGTCAATATAAGATTTGGATAAACGTTTTTCCGGTTTTCGATGAATTTACACGTTTTAGATTTCCTTGCATTTTAATTAACTGCAATTGTCTAATCATTTTTAAAAAGTGGATTTATTACTAGTTTCTGCGTACATAAGAAGAAAGAAGATACGAAATAAATTTCGATTTCCATTTTTCGATGAATTTACAAGTTTTGAAATTTTCTTGCTTTTCAATTAACTGAAACTGACTACTTATTATTTAAAATGTGGATTTATTACTGGCTTCTGCATGCATAAGAAGAAAGTAGAAGACACGGGAGAAATTTCGATTTCTGGTTTTCGATGAATTCACATATTTTGAGATTTCCTTGCATTTCTATTAACTGAAATTGACTATTTATTCTTAAAAAAGTGGATCTATTATTTTACCTTCTATATATATAAGAAGAAAGTATAAGATTCCGAAAAATTTAGATTTCAAGTTTTTGATGATGTTACAAGTTTTGAGATACCCTGAACTCAAATTGACCATTTTTAAGATTTTTTTTTTTTTTTTTTTTTTTTTTTTTTTTTAGTTCGAACACTGTATTTCATGGACGACTCGTGCCTATCGGCCAACAGGGATCGCTGCTGTGCTGCAATTTAATTCCGTTTATGAGAAGGCAGTTGTTTTGCTTTGCTTTGCAAAAAGTTATCGATCTTCAACGACTGGGCGATACTAGTACATAAATATAATACAAATTCCAATTGTTGTAAATTAACTTGATGATATATCGCGATATTAATTTCTGATATCGTCCAGCTCTAGTTGGCACCTGTCAATCACGCGTGACGTGGGCAGCGACGATTCTATTACCTTGAAATCGGTTGAGGGGGAAAAGGGACGTCGTCTGCTATGTTTACAAGTTTTGCGACATTTTGGCGATTTTATTATTATTATTATTATTTATATATTTATTTCCAAATTAAGAGAACTTCTGGACTTTCTAGTATGTTATATTATAAAAATAATATTTCTTTATTTTTCTTTTTCTCTTTTTTAAATCATTATTTAAAAAAAAAAAAAAAAAAAAAAAAAAAAAACAAGAAAAATGATTGATTATTTTAAAAATCGAATAAAGAATTACACTTCAATAATTAGATTTCTAGAAAATTTGATTTTTTTTTTCTTTTTTTTTTTTTTTTTTTTAATATTTAGACCGAATACATAGAAATTTAAAGCCATCATAACAATAATATAAGAAATTATCTCATTTATTTATAATTGATGTTAATGCAAATATTCTGAGAGGTATTGTACATTATACTGTAAATTATGTGCACAGCGCAATTTATTTTAATAAATTTCCCCATTTGTTCATTCAATATTTTAAAAAAATGTTTTTCTTATTTTTTTTTTTTTTTTTTTTTTTTTTTTTAAGAGTATTATTATCATTATTATTATTATTTTGTTTCCAATTTTTATTTTTTAAATCTTTTCAAACAAAATTAAGAAGTGTTAATGACTTTGTGTCGTCTGTCTATTAGTCCTAAAGATAACTTTCGTAAATATGCTTGGGTAATCATAAATTTGATACATTACTGCAGGGCATTAAATTATACCTAATGAAAAAAATCCTTTTAAGTGCCTTTTACAGGGGTGTTTGTAACCCCAGAATTTGCTACCAGAATATTTTTAACAGTGATATTATTGATAGTTTTCTAGTAAAGTTTAGCAATTGACTATAACTAAAATTATAATTTGTAATTTCTGGTGGAAAATAAAATAAAAATCCCGGAACGCAAACACCCTTTCTTTTAACAACTACTTTAGCGTAAATACCTCGAAATTTGTAACTGTTATAAGAGAATATCTGTTGACAATGGATTTGATCTCAGTACCTCCGACTCTGAATACTGAACTTCCCAGCAGCTAGTGGGGAGTCAATAAATTCAAATTGTAGCGTGCGGAACTCAAAAATGAAGCTAAATTAGGGTAACATTATTTATTATTTACATTTAAAGTTACACACTAAATATACAACACATAAAGTTACTATTTACAGGGGTAAGTTAAAGGGGTAAGTTGAAATTGTAGAAATAATGAGTCCGACACCCTACAATATCTGTTACTTTGTGATCGTGGGCCATTTCGGCTAAACACCGACCACACGTTGCATGCACTTCCCTCTCTGGAAGCCTGGGGGTCTCTGAATGTTCTCTTCTTGGCAGTGTTGCCAAACGGGTCGCTAGGGGGCGCTGAGGTTACGTAGCATAGGCGCGCTACAAAATACATTATACGATGAAAGTGAAAATTGTTCGAAACATTTTCAGCTGTAATCTTTTATTATTATTAACCTATATCTTTAATATTTAATACGCTCTACATGATGCATATATTTTCTTAGACACTATACGGAACAACGGGATTGCAGAAATGCATTCTAATTTGTACTTTATCTTTAAAAGTAAGACTATTAAAGTCTCTTTCTCTGAAATAGAAATTAAAGTGAGTAGACCGGCAGTAATTTATAATCTATATTAGCAGCACAATTTTTCTTCATCGTTTAAATGCATTGCTAACAATACCTTTATCTAAATAAGGTATTAGTGCCTATCGAAAATGCAAGCATAAGTGAAGATTTGTAGTTGTTATTATTTATTATGTCATCAATTTTTAAATGTTAACACATGTTCTTTTTAACAGGCAAAACGGGATTTCAGATGGCGAGAAGTAAAAACTATTGGCTTGATGCTATTCTCATAGCAACCTTCCTTTTTCCTCACCCATTCATTCTTTTCAAATCGCGCACCCCTACCTTAAAGTAAACTCTTCTAAAAAGAGGAGGGACGAAGTGTCATCTCGTGAAAGGTGAAATATACCTCCCCAAAGAACAGACGTTGTAAAGGCTCATGGTTAATTTTGCATAGAAAACTTTTCGGGGGTTTTAAATTTAAATGAAAATCAATTTATACTTGCGTAATTTTCTCAGAAACTATCAAGAGTAACTGCAGTCTTTCCGATCTCATGTAATTCTAAGTAATAACGATAATGGAAATTCATAAATGTATGATAAAAGGAAAAAATGCAGAGCTGCCAACCTAATCCGGCAAATTGTTAGTACCGCCCATTTTTCTACACCACTTAATTTTTAGAGTAAGTCTCTTCAAATATATTTACGATGAATTAAGAAAACAAATACTTTAAAAATTAAGTGGTATAGAAAAATGAGCGGTACTAACAGTTTGCCGGATAAGGTTGGCAGCTCTGATAATGGTTCAGACGTTCAGAGTAGAACAGAGGACTGTAGGAAAGAGAAACGGCGCCCTTCCTTGTTCTGCATTGGAAGGACTTGGAAAATGCAATTGAAATTGTTCTGCATTTTAAAATTTGTCTGATGAAAGCATACATACACACAGGGTGATTCCATATTGCAACAACAAATTCATAGAAGGCCCTAATTGAAGTGCTTATGGGAAGCATGAATCTGTAGGCTACATAGCACACACCAATTAAAATAATTACTTCTACTTTCACTTCTAGCTTTAGCTTGTAAACGAATTCAAAATCAGTTCCATTCTAATAATGTGAAACTGCACTCAACCAAAATAAAGATGTTCTAAAAGGAAATTGATTCTCGCTTCTTTTCTTTCGTTTGAATTTTAAGTTATAAAAGGACATTGCATGCGTCCACATTCTTGGTGACCCTAATTATTTATAAAGATGTCAGAAACTGAAGAATCGGTGACAAAAGATGAAACAGCACGGGTGAGTGTAAAAATACCTCCTTTTTTGGCCTAAAAAAACAGAAATATGCTTTTTTAAGTGGAGGCTTAGTTTTCTATTTGTGGAATAACTGCCGAGGAAAGTAAATTCAATTACTTAGTTTCACAATTAGAACCAAAATTTGTTGAAAGTTTGTGGGACATTATAAGTGACAATAGTAAAACAAAATACACTGCTGCTAAAAAAAGTCTTTCAACACTTTCAAAGAAAGCTAAAATAAGCGTTTACAGAGACTGCTTACAGGTAAAGATTTGGCAGCTTCTACAAAAAATGCAAAATCTTGCTATTGATGACATTTCGGATAAAGTTCTTAAAACAGTATTTTTGCAAAAAATGCCGGAATCTGTGCGCAATATTTTACTTAGTAGGGATGAAGATATTAAAAAACTGGCACTAATGGCCGATCGTATCGTCGAAATGCAACCAAAACAAAAACTACACTGTGCCAGCAGTATTGTTTCTCCAGGAGCAAATGCCTTAACGGAGTTATGACAACAAATTGCAGCTTTGGATAATAAACTCGAAGAACTGAGTGTCACAAGGAATTCTCATCCTCGATCAAGAAATAGTGGTCAGTCTTATGATCGAAGCTAGTCTCGCACTCGTTATAATCCTAATGGTAAGTACTATTACTTCCATTTTCGTTTTCGGGAAATATGTTTTCCTGATAAGTGCAAAGCTCCCTGTGCCTGGAAAGACAAACCATCGGAAAACCAAAATCAGCAGTAGAATTAGCGGCAAGCTCTGCTTCTGTAAATAAAGAAAATTGCCGTAGATTTCGTCCATTTGTCACGGACAATAAAACGGGTTTACGTTTTCTGGTTGACAGTGGAGCAGACGTAAGCCTTATTCCTCAAACTTCTAAACACAAGCTTGTTAGTAACTATAAATTATATGCTGCAAATAATACCGAAATCGATACTTTTGGTACAGAAATATTAAACCTTGATCTTGGATTGCGTCGAGAATTTCAATTCCCATTTGTTGTCGCCAAAATTAGTAAACCCATATTAGGTGCAGATTTTTTTAATAAGTTCAATTTATTGATTGATATAAATCATGTAAGGTTTACTTACGGTATAACGAACCTTGCAGTCTCTATCAATGAAAGTTTAAAACAACAAGCAGCTTATGTAAATATTCTGATTTATTTTCTATGTATCCCAGTATAACAAAACCGAATTTTCTTATTTCTACTGTGAAACATCATATTGTAACTAAAGAACAACCCGTAAATTGTAAAGCAAGACAGTTAGGCCCCAAACGGTTGGCAATAGCTAAAAGAGAATTCAAATATATGCTAGACAATAACATTATTAGTCCGTCTAGTTTTGAATGGGCAAGTCCTATACATATAGTGACAAAGAAAGACGGCCCTTTCCGCCCTTGTGGCGATTATAAAAGGCTAAATGATTTAACTATACCTGATCGTTATCCCATACCTCGAATTCAAGATTTTCAACATATTTTAACTCATAAAACTATATTTTCTAAAATTAACCTTTTAAAAACATATTTTCACATCCCAGTAGCAGATGCAGATAAAGAAAAACTGCCATCACCACACCTTTTGGTCTTTACCAATTCAATGTAATGAGTTTTGGTCTCAAAAATGCCCCAGCAACCTTTCAGAGGTTCATTAATGAAGTATTTTATGGCCTAGACTTTGTATTTCCATATTTAAATGATGTGATGATTGCCTCTTCTTGCAAGGAAGAACATCGTTCACATCTTAAAACAGTTTTCCAGCGTTTAGATAAATATGGTCTTCGACTTAATATTAGCAAATCAGTTTTCGGAGTACCTGTAATATACTTTTTAGGCTATCAAATATCTGCAGAAGACTCAAAATCTCTACCTCAAAAAGTTAAAGCTATCATGCAATATCCATTGTCAGAAACTATACATGAACTTCGTTCCTTCTTAGGGATGATCAATTTCTATCGCAATTACATAAAGGATGTCGCACAAACTCAAGCTCCGCTTCATGAACTTTTGAAAGGATCTACAAAAAAAGATCGACGCAAAATACCATGGACCAATGAAACCAGATTAAGTTTTGAAAAATGCAAACAATATATTTCTCAACTAGCGTTGATTGCCTATCCCAATTCTGATTACCCTCTGGCAAACCTTACATATGCATCTGATTGGGCTATTGGATCAGTTATTCAACAAAAAGAACCAAATAGATGGAAACCAATTGCATTTTTTTTTTTTTTCAAAAAAGCTTAATAATGCTCAGAAAAATTAAAGCGCTTACGACCGTAAACTCTTGGGTACATATTTATCCATAAACATTTTAAACATTTACTTAAAGGCCGTGAATTCGTTATTTATACGGATCACAAGCCATTGACATTTGCTTTTAAACAAAACAATAACAAAGCCTCCCCCAGACAACTTAGACAGCTACAATATATCTCCCAATTCTCTACCAACTTATACCACATAAGTGTCCAAGGCAATGTGGTTGCAGACAGGCTATCTAGAATTGAGGACATTGATTCACCTGTTGTTGATTTTGACCTGAGAGCAGATGCTCAAATTAATGATAATGAACTGCTACAGTTGAAATTACACTCCAGATCATTGCATTTTAAACAGCATTAATTACCATCAGGAAAACTCTTGTATTGTGATACCTCTACTTCCAATATAAGACCATTCATGCCTAAAAACTTTCAGAGGACAATATTTGATACAATTCATGGTTTAGCTCACCCTGGAATCCTCAGTACTGTAAGAGAAGTTACTAAAAGATTCATTTGGCCAGATACAAAAAAGGTGTTAAACAGTAAGCCCAAACTTGTATCAACTGTCAGAAAAATAAAATAATTAAACATACAAAATCAGAATATTCACGATTTCAAGCATCAGACGTGAGATTTAGTGTCTCATGCACATAGATTTAACAGGGCCTTATAGAGCAGGCGCATGTTTATAAACAAGCGACGCTATTTTGCAATTTTTGCGCATGTAGGCAAAATATCTGCCTTTCCATTGGTGCTTTATCCCACCTTTTGCCTACATTCCAAAGTACGCGCGGAATCACCTGTCGCAGTGACGTCACGTGCGCCTGTTCTATTCACCTTCTAATGGGTACACATATTGTTTGACGTGTATTGATCGATTTACCTCTTGGATGGAAGTAGTATCACTATCAAACATCACTGCAGAAAGTATTGCAAGAGCTTTTTATGAAAACTGGATTACACGATTTGGTGCATCATTTCGTGTTATTACTGATAAAGGCACTCAGTTTATTTCACAACTATTTAGAAACTTACCCTCACTATGTGGTGTAAAAGTAAATAATACGACTTCTACCATCCTCAGAATTTGGGAAAATTGAACGTCTTCACAGTACTTTAAAAACAGCTATCAGGAGTCATAACTCTCTTCGTTTGTCGGAAACATTACCTACAGTTCTTATGGGTTTGCGAGCTGCTCTACATGAGGACTGTAAATATACAATAGCTGAAATGGTTTATGGTAAAATTATTTCTTTAACTGGCAAATTTTTTGAAGAATCAAACATACCAAAATCTGATGATAATTTTGTCAGCGATCTTCGAAATCAGATGTCCCTCTTAAAGCCCTACCAATCCAAATGTAAACAAAAGATTTTCATCACAAAAGATTTGTACACATGCTCACATGTGTTTCTGCGGGTTGACAGAGTAAAAAAAATCTTCGGAGCCTCCATATGAAGGAACCTTTTTGGTATTGGAAAGAACTCCAAAATATATTCTTCTATCAATTAAAAATAAACAAGTTAATATCTCCGTGGATAGATTAAAACCACTGTATGGGTTGCAACCTAATGAACTTCAGTCTCCAACTTCAGAAATTGATCATACATCTACGCCAAGTCGACCAACATTTGTACCAAGTCAGCAACTAGAACAAACTAGAAAAACAACACGTTGTGGAAGTCAAGTAAAACTTCCTGTTCTTCTCAATGACGTTCTTGACTTTCCTTTCAATTGTAACTCTTCCGTGTTCATTTAAAATTTAACTATGCTTTGTTTATGTGCATAATTTGAATTTGTATATATTTGTTTCAATGTTTATTTCTATAGATAATAGTATCTTTTCTCAAACCATTTTTTCAGAGTAACGTAACTTATATTCTGGTAGAGGAGTGATGTAGGCTACATAGCACACTCCGATTAAAATAATTACTTCTGCTTCTAGCTGTAGCTTGTAAACAAATTCAAAATCAGTTCCATTCTAAAAAAGTGAAACTGCACGCAACCAACATAGAGATGTTCTAAACGAAAATTGATTCTCGTTTCTTTTCTGTCGTTTGAATTTTAAGTTATAAAAGGACATTGCAAGCGTCCACAAATCAATGTAACAGCCCTGTCGTATCTGAAACAGTTTCCCAGTTACTGGAAATAAAATGTAAAAGCTAAAGGACTTTTAAAAAAAACTCTCATTTCTCAAATTTCTAAACACTTTTAACAAGTACCATTTTAGAATATGTCCGTTTAATGATGAGTTAGAAGTAAACATTGAAAACACGCAAAATTAAATATTTCCAAAATATTTATTTGGTAATCGCACAAAAATTTTCTAGCTAGAATAGTAAAATTCTCTAAAAACTTGGCCCATTCCAATAACTTTCAATTAAGCATACAATGACCAAATCAGCAGTATCGTGCAGGAGAAAAGCTGTTTGTTTGTCACGCATTATTCATTTTCGCGTTTTCAAAAAGCGAGACCCGTCCATTCCGTTTTGAGGCCCTCCTATTTTCATTACTTTCATTATATTCATAAACGTTAATCTATATTTTATTTATTTCATAGACGATAATTATATGCTTCGCTGTATCATAATATTGTGATATATATACAGTCGGGGAAAAAAAAAACACAACACCCGCTGTAATTTCGTTATTTATTGACGCAGGAACATCTAATAGACATAATTCAACAGGAAATTAAATGCACTTTCTGAAAATGTCGTCTAATTTTCAATTAGGGGTCATCTACATATTAAAATAAGCGCCAATTTTCATTTTTCCAATTGCAACACCTAATTTTGACTTCATATTCGAATTTCTGAGAGTCTGGCAGTGCGGAAAAGTATACTGTTTGTATACATTATCTTTAGTATTTATAGAGTTATAATCAAAAATGTGTTAGGGGGTTATCTCTAAATGTAGAAAAATAAAATTAAGATCCTATAAGAAATAGATAAAATTTAAATGTTTGACACCGGAAATCTTTCAGGAAAAAAAGAATTATATAAATTAATAAAAACATATACAATATTCAGTTTCTTGATTAACCAGAATTTAGTTTTTTAGATTTGTATATACTTAGTACTTTTTTAAATAAGCTTAGGTCTATTTAAATATATTACACTTGCGATTGGTCCAGTCAGTACTGTTTGAAAAAAGTGCAATATTTTTCAAGTAAAAGTGTCTACTATGGCTGTACTGATCACCAATAAAGCTTAAATTTTCTTTTGTAGGTGTAACATAATATACGAAATGAAATAATATAGATATAAATATACAACAACGCATAAACTAAATCTTTTCGGATAAATTATTGTAAGGGTTCATGAAGTAAATATTAAACAATTTTAATCGCACTTACCAGTTTTGGGTCAGTTCAACTCTTTGGAAATGTACGATTCGTTTTATAATTTCTATGAAAATATAATTTCTTAATTAATCCTTTCGCGACTGCTGACATAGATTCACGACATTTGAAAATCTGTAACTCTGTCAGTGGGCGTTTCTTTCGTAATTTGTGTGTTACTTATTTCTTAAGTGTGTACCCATTGTTCATATTTTTGCAATAAAATATACTATGGATAGAAATATATTGATTTGAAAGAATATAATTCTAATGTTTATCCATTTGTAATATGATTGTGAATACAGAAATTTTTTTCTGAAATATTAAGCCTATTTTTCTATTTAAAGCAGTAAACCCCGCCTGTTTAGTTAATTTTTTTCTTCTAGTGTTCGTTTAATAGATTCAAAATTTATCACCAGTTATCGATGAAGAAAATACCATTTGTGCATATTTTTGTCAACATAAAATAAGGGGTTTAACACGAATACTCGATGTCACATTTACTTTTCTTTAGTTTTCTGTATTGTTTTGTTCTGAAGAACGATAAAGGCGGGGCTTGTCTTCTTTAGAAAACAGGAATTCTTGATGACAAATGACTAAAAATCATTATTTTTGTTTCATTTCTTTGCATTTGACGTAGTTGTTATATAATTTGACCCGTAAGTAAAAAATAAAAATATTTTGTTTAATTTTCTTTGTTATTTTTTAAAGATTTAATTCGTTATGTCATGCAAAACTTAATAAGAGACGGCCCCCTAAACCACTCGAAAAGAAAGATTTATTTATATCTCGAAAACTAATAACTGGAATGAGCTGCAAATTTGCACACCCATATTTTTCAACATTAGGATTCATTTTATGTAAAAATTTATATAGGTCATAATTCATAATTTTTATAAATATGAATTTATTAATATTTTTCAGAATTAAAAATATTTTTCAGAATCATAAAATGATGGATTATGTCTGGGTTTCTTCACTGTATCTTGTGAAAAAAAAATTATATCGATCAAGTTATTTTTGTGAAGATATTAATAAAAGTTTGAAATATGGATTTAACATTAGCACCTTCAAACTTTGAACGCTTATAACTCTGTGAAAAAATAAGTAAAATATACAACCAATATACTTTTTCGCGTTGTCGTGACCCCAGGAATTCAAATATAAAATAAAAATGGGGCATTACCATTGAAAAAATCAAAGTTGGTGCGCGTTTTAATCTGTAGACGAACCCCAATTCAAAATTTCACTTAATTTTCTGAAACTACTCACAATTCCCCGTCGAATGAGACCTATTACATTTTTCTACATCGATTAGCTACGAAGTTACGTTGAGTGTTGCGTTTTTTTTTCCCCGACTGTACATTTGTATATTGATTAAAAAAAAGAAAAAATAAATAAATACAGAAATTTTCGTGATTGCTTATGGGTGGAGTTTATGCTTTTAAAATCATAAAAGTAAAACACCAGTTTAAAATTTGTTAATTAAAAAAAAAAAAAAATGGAAATGAAAGTGTATGTTTAAACTTCCTTATGCATGCATACTTTAATGGTTATGCTTTAATACTGGGCATGAAATACAAAGCTGTTTGTTATTTTAAAAAATTATTTTCGTTGCATTGCTTTGTAAAATTATATATTTTATGCCTGTATTCCTCTTGTTTTATAGGATAAACTCCTGCCATGTTTAAGTGCAACAATTTCTGGATATATATTTTTTTTTTTTTTTTTTAATCAAAATACAAATGGAAAATAAACATACAATTATTGTCTATAATAAATAAATTTGTAAATTAATGCACATAACATCGAACATAAGTGAATTAGTAAGATCGTAAAAAAAGTTAAAAGACATAATGGGCGGAGTCTCATATTTACAAAATGAGGAAAAGCGTGGTCTATAACAAATCGTTTAATTTCCCCTACAATAGTAACTTCCAATATGCTTCATAGTAAATATATTTGAAACCCATTTGACGTAACAATTTTAATGAAATTTTATCTGTTGTTGCTTGAACAGTTTTTGTGGAATATCAATTTACAAAATATTTTGTGGATATTTTAATTTGTTTTTTTCCCTCACTCTTTCAGTGTTTAAAACTCGTCATTAAATCGATATATTCTAACACAATAAATATTTTCTTACAGGACATTTCCTGCTATTTTTGAGTATTTGCTTACTATTTTTGTTGGATGTTTAAAAAGTTTCAAAATGAAGGATGTTATAAATCTTTTAGCATTTTCATTCTATTCGAAATAACTTGAAAACAGTTTGAGATAAGACGGGATTGTTAAACTCATTTAATATATCGAGTTTTTTTTATTATGAAATTCAGATATCATCTGATTAATAGACAACAAAAATAATACTTTTTGAAAATAATGTTAAAAAGAGGAAAAAATATCAACCGCGTATCATAAGAAGTAGAAACTAATGTTATTAATAAATTTGCATTACAATTAAATGAAGTGAATGCACATTTAAATTTAAGTATGAGTGCAGAATAATGTAATGATCTCAGAAAAATTGAAAACAATTTCGCTTTTGGTTGTTGTATAATCAGGTGTCCACAAAAAATATTTTGTCTTTGATGAATAAGATATTTAAGACTGAGATTTTCAAGATATGTTATATATTTTTAAAAATTATAATATAGTTTCTATCACTTATATGTTATCAATTACAATTCCCAATTACAATTCAAGTACACACTCTTAAAAATTTGTCTGATGAAAGCTTTATTAAAAACCTTCAATTCTATTTAGTTTTGCTTAATTATAATCACTTGAAAAAAAAATCCTATTGTTACTCAATATATATATATATATATATATATATTGTCCTTGTTTTGTTCGCATAAATAATAATATCGTATTAAATAAAAAAATATTTTTTAATGGTGCTAAGTAATAAATATTACTTACACCATTTCTTTTACGCTGGTAATTCTTTTATGAAAAGCATAACACACAACGTATGGTACTGATCAGGGAGGGGGGTGCCATTTCATAGATGCGCGAATGTTTAGCTATTTGAGATTTCTCGCGCACTACGTCATAAGGCGGATCGATCAAATCTTGTTTACATTTGAAATAACTGTGTTTAAATTGCTTTTTTATTATTTATTTATTTATTTTTTCTTTTTCTTTTAATCGAATTAGTTTAAATGTACCGTGTGATAATCTTAATCTACGTCTTTTGTTGCTTCTTTGACATGCTCCGCATTAGAGCACATATATTTTTTAAAGAATACATTATTGAAAGTGATAGAACATTGCTGAAAAACTGTGATGTATAATAGCAATACATAGATTGCTCATAAAATCAAATCATGTAAGTAATATCATCGTGTATATTACATCATACATTTTCCAGATCAGAAGTAATAAATCAAAGGGATATTAAATTAGCAATAATCATGTAATAAGTATGTTTGTTAAATGTTTATGCTACTTCCCTTCGATTTTCAAGTATACTCTTTTGAAAGCAGGCAGAAGCCAATGCCTGTTGTCTGCTGTTAAAAGTGACCTTTTTTTAAAAAATTCAAATAGGAACATAATTAAGATTTTGTTAAAATTTATTATCTTTATAAAACATGAAACAAATTGTGGTATCTCATTAAGTTATGTAGTGGATAAAAATGAGTACACACAAAAATATTTCTGCAGTTTAAAATTAAATTTGCAGTTAATACAATTAAAATGAAATAAACTTGTGTGTAAAAAAAAAAAAAAAAAAATCTTAGTACTTTTTTTAATTTTAATTTTTTCTTTCTTTAATCCTCTGTAGAAAGTATCTGGATAATTGAAAATTTTATGAAATTGTTTTTATGTAGTAACACATTTCAATGTAACTTTTGTAATAACATGTTAAAAGTGTCCGTAGTAGCACATGTTTTCCAATGAAAATAGTTTTAAAAATACCAACAAGCCAACATGAGCAAAATGTTTTGAAACTATTTCTGTCATACCATATTTAAACAATGAATATAATTTTTCTTTTGTAAAAAATTGTTGATCATTGCTTAAACATTTTGGAGTATTATATATATATATATTAAAAAAAATAAGTAAATAAACACCACAGAACTGAGGTTTGAAAGTAATAAGTACAAAACTTTGAATAAACACCATAAAATGCAAGAGTTCACAATAATTGTTTCAGGTGAAACGAAAACATGACCCTTCGGCAGCACTCTTGCCTAGTTTATTCGCCTTGATGAAGTGTTGTGTTTTCTTTTAACCTGAAACAAATGTTGCAAGTTCTTGCATTTTATGGTGTTTATTCAAAGTTTCGTATTTATTAATTTGGAGCATATTTACTGACAGGGTTTAACCTGGCAAAAAAATTACTTTAGCATTTTAGCGAAAATAGGCAAGCACTATTTTAGCTTTTTCGAAAGTTAATTAATTCTTTGGATACCAGTGATTTCTTTTACTTACAAGGAACATCATCCAACTGTCCGGCTCGGATTTCAATGAGAGAGAGGCGTTTCTTTCATATTTGATATGCTATCAAATTTTACTCAAAAATATGTGAAAAATTTGTATTTATACAGCAAGTGAATACTCAAATGAATAATTCAGTTGAAATAATTTTCAGTACTACTATAAATTTTCATTTGTAACTTAAACGTTTTTAAACTGTGCTATCATAATGTTAGACGTAGAGATGTGAGCGGGGAAAAAACCCGGGTTTAAACCAGGGAATAAACCCGGTTTTTTGGGAAGGGAATTTTGAAAGTTTCCAAAACAAGGGAATTTTGAAAGTTTTCAAAAGTTACGAATTTAGTTTTTTTTCTTCTGAGATTAGACATGTTTTAAGGCATTTCAAAATGTTATCTCACATTTAGATGTTTTTTATGATCTTTCAATTTTTAAATAGTGCTTTTAACGTCTATAAATTTAAAAAGTGCAAGTTTCAAATTTCATTAAATAACAGACTTATTTTCTATTATTGCAGTATATTTATATCTTTGTTCTGACTAAGTTCAATATAACACTTCTTTTATTTATCGCAATCGGAGTATATCATGTTTCAGTTGTATATCTTTAACATTTTATTTCAAAAATAAAACAAAAATGCTTCAAAATATTCTGCATTTACTAAAACAATCAACAATATTACAATGGGAAATATTATTTCAATTAAAATTTCAGCAATATTAATATGCAAAAAATAAAGAAAGAAATAACAGCCAAATTATTAATTATTAGCTATTGAATATTTTATGTATTGATTTGATGCATTGAAAAATTATTGCTCTAATTCTTAATAACCGAAGAACTCATGTTCGATTTTGTTGCCCGTGCTCTTCAACTGATTTAACAAAATTTCATGAACTATTGTGAAATTTTGTTTGATGAATTATAATAAAATTTAATAATTTTAAAGTACTCTAACCATAATTTAATTTCATTGTATTATTTTTTATAACATATTTTATTATGGTATTCATTAAAAAAAAAAAAAAAAAAAAGTTCTAAAGTTATTTAAATAGGCAGACGAAACTTCATCATTTATTATTGTCAATAACGTAAATGTTTAATTTTTTACAATTTTTTGTAAAATAATCACATAATTTTTTATATCACTTTTATTTAAGCAAATAGAATAAAAATTATATTGAAACAAGTTGTTTGTACAATTAAAAGAAGTGAAATTAAATCTAAACACTGAATATTAGTTTCTTCCCATCAAAGTTTCCAAAGTTCCCAAAATTCCCGGTTTAAACCCGAAAATTCCCATGTTTATTCCCCTGAAGCAAAATTCCCGGGTTTTTTACATCTCTAGTTAGACGGTTAGACCCACCACCACGTATCATTTTTTTTTTTTTTTTTTTTTTTCTGGATTGTGTTTTATCAACTGCCCTTCCCTCTTTTTCGGTGCAAGAATGAAAAAAGTGATCATGAGTCCATTCTCATATCAGACTTTTTTGTATATTCATATTACTTTCCGCTACAGTACAGATTTTCATGCAAGACAAGTTAGCTGTATCCGAAGATCTTTTATTTTCTTGTACATTAAGCATATTACTGATTACATAAATACATATGATACATATATGCATATTATTGATTGCTGCAGTACAAAATTTCATACATTTCTTCTTTCATGCAAAGTGAAGTATAATCATCTCTCAAAAATCCACAATTCTCTGAAGTCCACATATCAATTGCAATGTAAACAAACACTGTCACAACTGATTTGTTGATTAGTGGATTGCGAAAATTTAGCTGTATTAGAAGATAAATCAATTATTAATTTGTGCTGATCAATTACCAATCACTCAGCATGTTACATGGGACGAAATAATAATTGTAATTATATATAATTAAAATACACTTGGAGTTCAACAACCAAAAATTCGGTAAGTGATTTTAGTACCCTTCTAATTTCTGTTATTAAGGAACCTATTTTATTTGTAAACTGATACTAATAATTGTTTTGAAATATATTGTTATGCTGAAACTTTTTTTAAATGGGGAAATAATAAATTTAATATGAGTTTAAAGTCTGACATAAATATTAATTTCTCCTATTTCCAATATTTAGTTTACTTTTAATATTAAAATTCATAATATTGAAGTTTTAAAAGGTAAACAAACCTATCATAATAATACAGATAACTGAATATACTATGTATTTCTTTTTAAATTGAAAATTATAAAGTGTTTTATTGTGAACAAACTATTTTAAAGAATGTATTTTTATTTCATTTTTACTCATAAAATTAAAATTCACAATTTTACTGAAATATCTGAAATGTAAACAAACAAATCACACTAGTACAGCAAAATTTATATATTTTAGATTTTTTTAAACAAATACGTGCGCTTTCTTTTGAGCGAAACATTTAAATAACTGCATTTTTATTTCATTTTAATATAATTTAAATTCATCGTCTTACTGAAATAATTCATAACAATATTGAAGTATTTAAAAGGTAAACAAACATATCAATATTACAAATAACTTCATATATTGTGTATTTCTTTTTAAATTGAAAAATATAAGTGTTTTATTTTGAACAAATATTTTAAAAAATGTACTTATATTTTATTTTTACTCATAAAATTAAAATTCATAATTTTACTGAAATATCTGAAATGTAAACAAACATATCGCGATCGTATAGTAAAATGTATATATTTTACATTCTTTTAAAAAAATGTATGTGCTTTCTTTTGAGCACAACAATTAAATAACTGCATTTTTATTTCATTTCATTTTAATATAATTGAAATTCATCGTTTTATTTAAGTATTATAAATGTAAACAAATGCATGGCAATGTTGCCGAAAACGCGAAAGCTTTATAATTTTTTATGAACTTATATGCATTTAAAATAAATATTTTAACGAATATACTTTTATTTCATGTAATACCATACATGATTTTCGTTTTTGGGTAATATTTATATCAGATTATAAGATATATTTTTTAGTAAGTAATAGCTAGCTCTGGGCTAACAGCTGTATATTTGCATCGTAGTTTGTTTCTGTATTCCGCCCTGTGACGTTTCACTTCTGCTTGCTTCTGATTGGCTACTCTTCAAATGGCCCAACCTTATAATAGAAGAACCTTGGTACTGATTATTGTTAAAGTTATTTAACCCATTATTAATCGCTAGTTGGTCGATTTGCCGCCAATCCTTCAGTTTTGCAAGATTTTTTTATTCAACAGCCACCAAAAATTTTTAGAAGTAGCATTTGATATACATAAAACGCGAATAAAATCGAAGGAACGTCGATCACATCATTTCTTAAAATTATTGGTGAGAGTTAAATAAAAAGTACGCAATCTGTAATAGGTGGCGCTGTCTATAGCGACTACTAACGGATTAAGGATTTCTGTTCTTCTGCCAGCAGTGGCTGTAAGGAACGAAAGAACGTAAGATAAGGAAGGAGGATATCCACCTTACCAAAGGACAGACGTTGCAAAGGTTCATGGTTTATTTTGCACCGAAAACTTTTCGCGTGTTTCTTAAATTTAAATGAAAATCAAAATATACTTGCGTAATTTTCTCAGACACTATCAAGAGTAATTGCAGTCTTTCCGATCTCATGTAATTGTAAGTAATAACGATAATGGAGTTTTATAAATATATGATAAAGGGAAATAATGCAGAGCTGCCAACCTAACCCGGCAAATTGTTAGTACCGCCCATTTTTCTACACCACTTAATTTTTAGAGTAATTCTTTTCAAATATAGTTACGATAAATTCAGAAAACAACTACTCTAAAAGCTAAGTGGTGTAGAAAAATGGGCGGTACTAACAGTTTGCCGGATTAGGTTGGCAGCTCTGATAATGGTTCAAAGGAATGTAGGAAAGAGAAACGGCGCCCTTCCTTGTTCTGCATTGGAAGGGTTTTGTATTTCCTTCTTCTTCTTTTTTTTTTTTTTTTGAATGCCACTAATAAATAACTAACGAATGATAACCTTAGTTTTTAATTATAGTCCGAATACTATTCAAATTTTGAAATTCGTTAAAACAACAGCTGCATCTGTAAAGCTCCAAAGATTTTTCTACCTTTGAAAACAATACTGCAAAGCATAAAGATTATTCTATATACGATTACTTTTCTTTTTTTTTTTTTTTTTTAGAAAGTTTCAAGCAAAAATCTCTGTAGAAATAGCCAATTTGATTTTCTCATGTACATACTGATGCAATTTTCCTGAATCATGTTATCAGGATCATCCCCAACTATTAAAGTAAAATATTAACTTGACATTTTTTTATATAAGAATAAATTTTATATTAAAAAAATCGATATAGCTTTTAACTATAATTATAACTACACTATATTAACTATAATTATAACTATAACCATACACTCGTAAGCAGATATACGCACAAATACGCATGCAGGAAAAATAATATAAACTGGTGATTTCCATTTGGTTTTCAATCTGTGTAAAGGAGATATTACAATACCCAGGTCACTTTTAATAAAGGCCGCGTAGAAGTTGCTAAGGATGATTAAGATGAAAGACGACATCTCCGGAAATACTGAAGAATTCCATATGAAAAAGTTCTTTATTCAGAAATAAATTATATAACTTTCTTAAAGATAATAAATATATGGACTTTTGAAAAGAAACTAACATCGTGCGTTAATGCAAACACCAGTTAATATCAAGAATAAAATTCCCATCAGCCAATGGTACGGAGGGAGAGGAGAAGGTCGACAAAATTACTTCTATTTCAAGCAAAGTCTACATGAGATCTGCCAGTCTCAGAGTCAAAAAGTGCTAACCGAAAAAGTTGGCATCGTTGAAATTCAGCCAAAAGAATGCCAAGCTATTTCTTTGTCTTTAGAATAGTTTAATGCAAAATTTTTTAATATAAATTGTCGTTACTAAACTCAAACCAATTTCGCATTAAAAAAATGCGCCACGTGTCAATCAAAGAAACGGACGAAGTCGGTTCGCAGATGCGCGCCAGCCAGTCGACATTAATCCATTAAAAATCTATTTTTAGAACAATAATGACCTGCTCGAAAAGTAATAATAGCTTTTAATGTAAACACAAGCATTATAATTACACTGATCTACAGTGGTTCGGTAACAACGGTGAAATTATTATATTTATTATTAATCCCAATTTTTATTTAAATATCTGCAAGTAAAAATGTCCCACCACGTCACATTTTTCTGTTAGAGTATCAGAAAATGTCAATTTTCCTGATTTTTTATCATTTTCACAGTATCACAAGTGGTAACCCTTCCTGCTGGCAACACAGAGTCCTGAAAACTCAGATTCCCGGCAACCATGTTTGTTCCATTTTTTCGTTAAAGTGTCAGAAAATGGCAAATTTCACTTTTTTTAAAAATGATTTTTGCAATATAGTTGACAGTAAATGTATCCGAGCACTAGCCAATAATTCCGATATCAAAAAAGTACATTTAATACTATTTTGTTAAATAAACCCCTGTCGAATCATGTTCTTAGACTGACTAAGAACATGACTCGACAAGGATTTATTTAACAAAGTAGTATTCAGTGTACTTTTTTTAGACAGGGATATTTGCTAGTGCTCAGATACTTTTGCTGCCGACTGTATCACACATGGTAACTTTTCGTGCTATCAACCCCTCCTCCTGGCCATTCTCTCTGCTGACAACCCCTGTTTTGCAACCTTGTATTCGTACCTTATCTTTTTTTTTTTTTTTTCTGGTATTCCAGTTAACAGATATTCTTTGTTAAGTATGATTGTGCTGTTTTATAGTTAAAGTTTCTTGTTCAAAATGGCAAGTTTTCAGTGTAGAACTTGTAAAACCGTACCCGATACGTTTTGCTGTATTTGTGAGCTATTCATATTAAAATCACATCGTAGACATTTAACACAAGACGTAAAAAAGCCTTTTTTTTTTTTTTTTTTTTTTTTTTTAATAACAAACAATAACAATTCAATCATTTAGTGTATTTTCCATGTTTTTATGTTCTACTTGGTCTACAATATGTATATTATCTCCATATTAACAGTTTTTTATGCTAAATTAATAATATTGTCAGTAATAATGCATGTCTTCTCAAGACTTTGGTACATTGCTTCCAGTACAGAATGAATAATCATAACAAAAAAACTGTAAGTGCTACAGATTTTTCACTATTATTTTTTAATTCTGCACTACAAAATTAGTTGAAAATAGTTAATTTCATAGTTAATTTGTATTAGAATAGTTAATTTGTACACCCAAAATGCTTCTAAGATAAAGCTATACCAAATTTATTTTAAGAAAAAATATAGCAATCTTTTTTTTTTTTTTTTTTTTTTTTGTTAAAATTCTTTAGACTCATTAAATATAATATCGTATAAAAATTATGGGTACAAAAAGGCGAAAATTCCTTATCTCTGAATGTGTTCTGAAGAAAGGTGGAAACTTCGATCTCAGGTTACGTGATATAAAACATTAACTCCCCAAATTATGATGTGCTAATACGTTATCTACGCTGTTTCAACTAATAAAAACTTACATAAATGTACATTTCATTATTATCATTCTGTTAGCGTATAAATCTTTCTACAAACAAAACTATTAGGTTCATTCATAGATAATTTCCGATGCAGTTAAAATAGAATACACACCAATAACATTATACAAAAAATATAATAATGTATATTAGGTATTATTTCCTGCCGAAGAATAGCAGAATAAGCCCCACCCACATTTTTTATGTTATATCTTTGTAGGTGAAGTCGTAAATAACTTCCTTTGTTTTTAGACCGCATTTATTTTGCTTTCATTTAGTTACAAAATTATATCAATTTATTATGTATTCACCATTATTACGTATGACGTTTTCCCATCTTCTTGGCAGCTTATATATTCCTTCCTTGTAAAATGTGGTTTGTTTCGATTGGAAGAAATTTTCGACATCCTATTTGACTTGTTCTTCAGATTTGAATGTTTTTCTTTTCAAAATGTTCTGTAAGGAACAGGAAATGTGAAAATCTGTCGGGGCAAGGTCCGGTGAGTAAGGTGGTTTCGGTAAAACAGACCATCCGAGCTCAGGAATTTTTTCTTGAGTCACCCCTGCTGTATGTGGTTTTGCAATATCATGTAAAAGAATAACGTTTTTGCTATTGGCGAGTGTAGGACATCTTTCATGAAGTTTCTCTTTCACTCTTTGCAGTTGCTGAACATATATGTGTGCAGTAATTGTTAAATTTGACTTTAATAACTCGTGATTGATTAGTCCTCGACAATACCACCATACACACAATAAAATCTTTTTTCCATGGAAGTCAGCTTTCGAATCTGGCAAGGGTTTTTGTTCCTTATCAAGGCATTGTGTTTTATAGATGATATTCTCATAAGTAATCCATTTCTCATCGGCAGTTATTATCCTATCTAAAAAAGGCTCGTTTTTTCCTCGTGAGAGCAGAATTGTAGCGATAGGCAGGCGATCTTCCTTATTCTGTTCACTGAGATTGTGTGGTACCTAATTTGCTTTGGTACCTAATTTGTGGTAACCATACTCCTAATTTTCTGACTTTCCCTAATTTCTTCAGGTGGCGGAAAATAGTTGATTGTGGTGCATTCAACTTTTCTGCTATGTCTCTAGTTGATTGGCGTGGATTTTGTTACAATATAGCCTTTAAAAGGTTGTCATCAAAGTCGGGAGGACGTCCAGTCCTCAGTTCGTCCTTTAAAGTCGTATTTCCAGAACGGAATTTTGTAATCCAATATCTAACTGTCCGATCAGTAATTAGTCCTTCACCGTATACACTGCATATTTTTTCAGCTGTCGCTTTAGCACAATTGTCTTGTCTGAATTCCCAAAGCAAGCAATTGACGAATATGTACTTTTTCATTCTCCATTTTAGGAGTTTGGAGTAACAGTTTAATCAAACATACACCATACAAAACGATTGTTAGAAGAATAATTGAACCACAGATTATATACTAAGACAGATGGCTCATGCCCAATGAAATCAGACCAATGAGTACAGTAATGCCAGTAACGGCTGAAAGCTAATGTTTCCAAATATTTGCATAACTCCATTAAAATAAATAGTGATCGTTATTCTGATTGGTTAAAAGCGAACATAATATGCAAAATTCCACACCTTCGAAGAATTGTATTAATATTTGCAGTATGCATGCTTTGACCATTGGTCCAATGCAAGTAACGCCTAAACACACTACATGATGAATGCAGGGGGAGGAGCCTATCTTTGAAGCCTTATTTTCATTGTATAATGTTTCTGGTGTAAATTTTAATTAAACTAAACTGCAACGGAAATTATTTGTGAATCGACCTAATATATAAACTTTATATTAATGCAGATAATTAGATTCATTTATTATTTCAGACAATTATGTTCGATTTTTTATTCCTAAAAGAGTCAAAAATGAGACAACAATGCTTTCACTTTGTTAAATATTGATTTGTTTCACTAGCGAATAACAATAAAAAATGAATAAATGAAATAAAATAAAACCTTTATATATCAATTTTTGTGCAGCCTCGTACCAAAATTTTCTGTTAAAGCAAATACAATTTAAATTACCAATATAAACTTAAACATTTTTATAACACAATTTTATCTTACAATGTGTTAAATATGAAGTAACATGTGAAATGTATAGTATCAGATTACTAAGCAAAATTTTAACTAAACAAATTCATGAGCAGTGTAATGTATGTACATGTTAACAACCTTTCATGCATTTAGAAAGATTATTTTCTTTACATATATTCATTCCTACAGAATTTTTACGAGACAAGATTTTACTCCGCGCTGCTATTACTTCAAAGCATTTTCCAACCTTAAATACATTTTTAACACAAGCAATTTTAATGGGCCTTTTGTTAATTCCCCCCTTTTATGGGTATTCAATGAAGCAAAAGCTGTTAATGGAATACTTACCGATCAATTTTAAGTGAGTTTCTAAAAGTATTTTCAGTTTATATCTCCTTTTAGAGAATATATAGAAAGATATGTATTATTATTTTTTATTTATTTATTTATTTATTTTAGTTAATATCACTTCCGTAAATTGTACTAGTAGTAATATGAAAGCGATTTATGAAACTGTAAAAATTTTCTACTTCAGATTAGAGCGTAATGGGTTGTAAATGCAATGCTTATTTACTGTGCTGTGTTTTCTGTAGACTGTTGGTGAAATTTTTACTCGTAAAAGTTACGGGCTGTAGTTTTTAGTTTTTCTTCTCTTTTTCTTTTGTAAATGATATATATATATACAGTGCAGCCACATATCCTAAAACAAGCAGTGAGGACGCGTCCAAAATTTTGGAGGGATGCCAGCTTGACCGACAGTTTAAAATTTGGAAAGCATCCAGTGATTCCGCGCTCTGTTATTGCTCATTTTCTCTGAGTCAGATGACTGTCACCCCTATTTTAGCACTGGACTCGTTGAGTTAGCACTTGCGCAGATGCCTCCATGGTTTCATGAAATGTGGTCGAAGAATATATATATGCGCTAAATTAAGCAAACAAACCGAGGGTGGAGGAGTTCCCATCTCAAAATGGAACGCTCGCGCCAGTATTTTTTATCGATAATTTTTATCATGCTTGTGCAGTAATTTATTGCAATTGAGTATGATAGAAATTATTGATAAAAAAATATTGGTGTTCTATCTTGAGACGGAAACTCTTACATCCTGGACACAAAACTCTCGTTATAATGACTGTTTTTTAAAATAATCGGTATTACATAAATTCAAACCGTAATTAGGCAGACGTTTTGTAAGGTAGGAGGCAGTTTCGCAAAGTACGAGTCACGAAACTATTTTCAGGGTTTTACTTTCCCTACTAAAGTATTCTAATAAGGATTTAGGATTTAAAAAGAACTTGCGTATTTTACGAGATTCGCCAAGGGAGTTTTAGTGCAAGCGCGGTTAAAAAGAAAGATGCAAATTAGCAAAACGTATAAAAAGGATGAAGGTATCGTGCTCGGGGATGAGGGATGGAGGTGGTTTAGGTGTGAAGTGGCTTCTGCCTGGAAGCATAAGTCTGGCCGCGAGTACGCCTAGGATATCTAGCTGTTCAAGAGATCATAGAGCTAGCAGTCAAGTTTCTTTCAAGTGTGGTAATATAGTATCGTTTATTGATTTATGCTATGATAGTGGAGTTATATTCTTGCTAGCTAGTAAAAGTATTTAGTATCTATAATTTTACGAGGAAGTTTGCGCAAATAATTGTATTTCAAAAGGTCCTTTAATGGTGTAGTCCCATGCTCCCTTGAATTGAAATTTAATTAAATATAATATTCAGTTTTACATTTGTCTCTGTGAATTACTTTCTCTCACAACTTTATTAAGTATGACGTTGGAAGACAAGACAACGTCTTTACAGTTTTACGCATGCGTTTCAGCAAGTTTCCATCCCAGATTTAAAAAAAAAAAAAAAAAACTGCCGAGTATACTGCCGGTATTTCGGATTTCCTATAACATTTTGCAGGCAATTTAAATGCTCTCACGGGTATTTTGTAGTGAAAAAAAAAAAAAAAAAAAAAAAAAAACGGAAATATTCAGTTTTTTACTTTCCGAATATACATATGTAAGAAAAGTATTGTAACCATGTCAAAAATCCGAATTTGGGATTTTTGATGTTTCTATACCTTTTGAGGTTCCCTGAGTCCATTTTCACTATTTTATACGATGATGTGCGTGTGAACACGCTAGCGACTAAACGCTTTGCTCGAATGAACTGAAAGTTGGTACGCTTGTTGTAAATCACCGTAGCACGAACCTTATTGATTTTGGTGAATCTAGGACTTATAGTTCTTTTACAGGGATACCAAGAAAAATTCGTTATCATTATGGCCTATGGGCCAAATTTTTAAAAGTGTGATAGCGTCCAAACACCTTATTAAACTGAGAAAAAAAGTATACGCATGTTATAGGTCACAGTTGTACGAACTGTATAGATTTTGGTGAATTTAGCACTTACGGTTTTTTTATAGGGACACAAAGGAAAATTCTTTATTATTATGGCCTATGTGACCAAATTTTTAAAAGTGAGATAGTGTTTAAATGCCTTATTCGATTGAGCTGAAAATTTATATGAATATTATAAGTCAATGTTGCACTAGCTATACGCATTTTGGTGAATCTAGCATTTATAGGTTTTTACAACGAAAAATTATTTATCGTTATGATTTATGGGCTCAAAGTTCAGTAGCGTTAAATTAAACATCGTGTACTATATGGAGAAAAATACTCAAACGTCCTATTATAAATTTCTCTCTTTTCTTTATTTAACAACGCCTCTTACTTTACTTTATCTAGAAAAACGTTAATTAATCAATGTTCGGAAAGTCAAGTGAAGTCACTCCAGATTTTTTTTTTTTTAATGGATTCATACTGGTTTATTTCAGAAACTCCAAAATATCTACACGTCTACTGAAGGTATAGTTATATTTAAAGGTTTTTTCGCTTTTTTTTTTTTTTATATTAGAACCTTCTGCTTCAAAAGTCAGCTTCTTATGAACGGGATTAGAGGGTGGGAAAAGCTTGCCCGTTTATTCATTGATGAGCTATGTGTCTACTAGCCATTTTTGTAATTAGTTTAGATATTTTCAAAAAGAAACTATGTAGTGAACGTTAAAAGATTAAAAGCGAATCATCTGATTTTGAAGAGTTTAGGCGCCTTTGATGGAACACCATGTACAACCATTTGCCTATCATTCGATTTGTCCGTTTGCGCGTAAGACAGATTTCATACGTATAAAAATAATTCATTATTTTTCCATTTATGTGGTATTATTATCATCGTGACTTTCTGGTGAAAATAAACTATCATGTATCAAATGATCACTCTTTCTCCCTACACCGAGAAAAAGAATATACCGCCTTCATCTAGAATGAATAAATGGTCATTTTTTAAATCCTTAAACTAGAAATATGGATTTCCAAGCTATGCGCATAATGCACGCCAATAAACTGAATAGACGAAATGGTCGAGAATTTCTAATCTACACATTTCTAGATGGAGAAACAATATTCTGAATATTCTGAATCTTTTGTATTACGAGAAATTCTCGCTTGATTTTCTAGAATTGGGTCATAAACAGAGATTATAGCTGCTGAAACTCGCCTCTTGTATTCACATTCATTTGGAAATATTTTCAAATAGATTTGTCTTCGACAGTTTAGGCAAACGCTCTAGTGTTCTAATAGAGGTCTGCAGAATTCGCTTTCGAAAAGGACTAGAAAAAACTTTATAAGAAATTTATAAAGATGACATGGAACTATTTTTTTTAGAGCCACAACTTAGATTCTGGATGTCAAAAGTAGAATTTTTTCTCCGTGTATTGGCGTGACTTATACTCATAGCTTGGAAATCTATATTTCTAGTTTAGAGATTTAAAAAAGGACCTCCTATTCGTTCTAGATGAAAGCGGTATATATATATATTTTTTTCTCAGTGTAAATATAAAAGTTAAATAAAGAAAATAATTAAAAAAAAATAGTTTTAATATAAAACTTATTTGAAAAGCTAACAAATTTGAACAACAAACTTCTGAAAAACGTATTTAAAAGATAAATAACTTATTTTTGCGTCATGCATCTTAAATAACGTTGAAGAAATGATGTGAATCGTTTCACGTCCAGTCAACAGATTTGTTCTTAAAAGCAAAACAGCCATCCATTTTCCCGGTTCACTGTATTTTTGTTTTTAATCTGTTTTATTTTTCAAAAATAAATAAATAAATAAATAAACATAAAAGTTATATACATATTTGTGCATATGTATTTGTATCCAAACTTTCCATTCAAATTTTTATTTTTTAATCAATTAATGGTAATATAATTAAATATAATTAATAGTTGGGGAAAAAAACGCAGCACTCGATGTTATTTCATTACTAATTGATGCAGGGAAATTTAATACACACCATTCAATAGAAATAAATTTTGAGAAAATAACGTGAAATTTTGATTTAGGGGATACATATTAAAATGAGCGCCATCTCTGAACAAATGATATTCCATTTAACAATGGAAGAGTTCTTAAAAATATCCCATGTACACTTCTTCTCATAATTATAAGGACACCCGTTTTTCGATATTAACTAAACACTGAACACTATTATTTAAACAAATATATTTTTTATTAATTTGAATTTCATTAATAGACTATATTTAAAAAGTTTTATCGTTTTTCTATCTTAAACAACTTTAAATACGGTCAAAAAGATGATTTTTCAGGTGTTCACAATTATAAAGACAGCTCGAATCTTAGTAATTTTTTTCAGTTATTCTTTAAATTAATATTTTATGGGGTCTCTTTTTAGGGTTAAACAGTCAGACATTCTCTCTGGTATATATATATATATATATATACATTTTTTTTAATATTCAGTTTCAATACCATTTCATATAGCATATATGATATTCTTAATACATTTAAACTATTTAAAATTGCTTTACATTTGCATGCACTTTTCTAATATCATAAATTAAAGGGTTTTTTTAACTTTTAGGCCATGGGAAAGGCAATAATACAGAAGTTTCTTTCTTCAAAATATTCCTATTGCTCAAAAGTAGAGCAAAAATGTAAGTCTTGTTAGAAAAAATATTATTACCCCCCAAAATCTAACAAAAAATCTGATAATTCCCCGTTTAAAATTTGCGGATATTCTCTTGATGTTCATAATAATAGAAAAAATTACTAAATTTATTCTGCCTTCAATAGAAACAGCTCCTCAGAGCACCATAGATCCACCTTTAAAATGCCCGATTCATATCTGCCTTTAAAAAATCTGCTCTATCTTTCGCTATCCTCAGATCGTGCCAGTAACTGTTAAAACCATTTGGTTAATCAAGAATAAAATGTTTTTCATCCGTAAATGCAACATTTTACCATTTAATATTGTCTTTATTCAACTTTAACACAGACGTTCTTTCCCCCATTAAATGCTGATTGATTATTACAGGTTTTTTTATTCATTTTAACATATTGTTAATTATTTTAAACATGCATAAATGTGGACCCTAACCTTTCGTTAAAAATTACGAGCAAATTCAGCAGCAGTCATTAAGAGTATAACAGTAAGAGGAATTATGAGTCTTCGATCTCTGTAAAACAACTCTGATTTTGCATCAGATTTTGTTCCTATCGAACCAGCAGTTCAACGTTTGATCACATTTCCTTCAGCAATTTTAGACCTTCGAATTTCATTAGAAATTCGGCGGATTGAAATTATCCTTCCACTTAAAAAACACATTTATCATACTTCACTATTTGAAGTTCTTTTTTTCGAGGAATTATGAGTAATGTCCGTCCAAGAAAAATTGAAGGCTTATATATGAATTAATCTAGCCCAGAAGTTAACAAATTCGCATGTTAACTGTATTTTATCTGCTAGTAAGTTAAATAAAACGAAAAAATCTGGATTGTCCCTATAATTATGAACATCTAAAAACGTGGAGAAAAACACATTTTGCATTATTTTTTATTAATTTTGTTTTATATTTAAAAAATTATAACAGTTTTGGTTTTTAGAATGCTAGATATATTAAGTGCACTTAGTGCAATCTTGTTTACAATTATTTTTACATAAGTTATTTCAAAATATAAAGTGTCCTTATAAATATGAGAAGGAGTGTATATTGCACGCGATTTGAATGGTAAAATAAAAATCGACATAAATGTCTGCTTTCCGGAAGCTCAAATGTGGCTTTTATAATTTTTATTTAAAATGATTAATGCTAAAGTTTTCAATGTAGTACAAATGATGCTAATATTATTATTATTATTATTAATTTATTTATTTAGCATATAAAGCATTTGAAATTCCAATTTTCATGTTAATTTGAGATTGCAATTGGAAGTACAATTCTTTAATTAATTTTTAAGACATACATTTTTTGTAAAATGTAAATTAATTTCAGTTGAATATAATTATTTTTAAAGTTTCGATTGCTCGATTATTTTTATGTACCAGAAAAAAAAAAATCTGGAATGACTCCCCTCGACTTTCGGAACATTAAGTAGTTAACGATTGTATTAATAAATTAAAGTAAGTAAAGTCGTTAAATAAACGAAAGTGAACAATATAATAGGGGGCTTGAGTATTTTTCCCTGTTGTTTAATTTTACGCTATTGTACTTCAAATAATTTGAGTCCCTAGATCATAATGATATAGAACATTTCGTTGTCTCCCTGTAAAAATCTATAAGGGCTAGACTCACCAAAATCTATACAATTATTACGGCGGTGATCTATAATATGTGTATACATTTTCAGTTCAATCGAATAAGGCGTCTACACCCTATCACACTTTGAAAATTTGGGCCCATAGATAATAAGGATGTAGAATTTTCTTTGTGTCCCTGTAAAAAAAGAAAAAAAAAAAAAAAAAACTATAGGTGCTAGATTTACCAAAATCTATACACTTCGTGTGACGATAATTTACAACATGTGTATAAATTTTTAGCTCAAAGGAATAAGACGTTTAGACGCTATCGCAATTTAAAAAATTTGGGCCCATAGGCCATAATGATAAAGATTTTTTTTTTTTTTTTTTGTGTCCCTGTAAAAAAAAACTATGAGATCTAAATTCACCAAAATCAACAGAGTTCGTGCTATGGTGACCTACATTCTGCGTACAAAATTTCAGCTCATTCAAATAAAGCGTTTAGATGCTATCGTGTTCACTCACACATACATACATACATCATAGTAAAAATAGTGAAAATGAACTAGGGGGACCTCAAAACGTATAGAAACACGAAAAATCTCAAAGTTGGATTTTCAACATGATTACAATACTCTCCTTACGTGGGTATGTTCGGAAAGTAAAAAGTGATCTATAACAGTTACTCGATAAATGCAAATAGGATAAAAGAATTGCTGGAGAAATATCAATTGTAATGACTTAAATTCTTAGCAATATTTTGTCTAGTCTATTTGAAAAGTCATTTATCAATGCCATTTCAAGAACGATCGATACGCCATCTGGAACGTTCTTTTGTAATTATGAATCTTTATCGAAAAAAAAAAGAAGTTATGCTTAATCTTTAACTCTGTCTAGACTAAAGTAAATATTTCTTAATTTTGACATTTGCACACTAAACTTTTATCTCATCAACAGATTTAACACATTTTCATGCAAAAGCAATTTGCTCTCAAATCTTTAGTAGTTTAAAATGAATTGAATTAAGACTAGAAGCCACATTACATGATTTCATACTGGACTACATCGATTGATATTGGACTATATCGATTTTAAGAAACTTAATTTATAGACTGAAAAAAAAAAATAATACAGTTAGTAATAGAAAAATTTATCAGTTTCTTTTTCAAGATTAAAAATGTTCACCTGGAAAACTAGATTCTCAATTACACTAGTCGACAAAAAAAAAAAAAAAAAAAAAAATGGGGGGGGAGGGGACAGAAATGAAATCAACTATTTTCAACTGATTTTGTAGTGCAGAATTAAGAAATAATAGTGAAAAATCTGTAACACGTACAGATTTTTGTTATGATTATTTAATCTGCACTGGAAGCAATGTACAAAAGTCTTTAGAAGCCCATGCATTATTACTATCAATATTATTAATTTAGCATGGAATACTGTTAATATGGAGATAATATATATATTGTAGACTAAGTAGAACATAAAAACATGGAAAATACACTAAATGATTTAATTGTTATTATATGTTGTTTTAAAACCAAAATACAAAACCAATATACAATACCAAAAAGACGTAAAATAGGCTTTTTTACGTCTTGTGTTAAATGTCTACCTTGTGATTTTAATATGAATAGTTCACAAATGCAGCAAAACTTATCGGGTGCGGTTTTACAAAGTTCTACGCTGAAAGCTTGCCATTTTGAACATGAAACTTTAACTATAAAACAGCACAATTATACTTAACAAAGAATATCAGAATAACTATAATACTATAATACCAGAAAAAAAAAGAAAGATAAGGTACGAATACAGGGTTGCCAAACAGGGGTTTCCAGCACAGAAGATGGCCAGGAGGCAGGGTTGATAGCACGAAAGGTTACCGTGTGAGATACAGTCGGCAGCAAAAATATCTGAGCATTAGCAATAATCCCTGTCTAAAGAAAGTACACTTAATACTGCTTTGTTAAATAAATCTTTGTCGAGTCATGTTCTTAGTCAGTCTAAGAACATGATTCGACAAGGATTTATTTAATAAAATAGTATTAAATGTACTTTTCTGATATCGGAATGATTGACTAGTGCTCGGATACTTTTGCTGTTGACTGTATTGCAAAAATCATTAAAAAAAAAAAAAAAAAAAAAAAAAAAAGGTGAAATTTGCCATTTTCTGATACTTTAACAAAAAAAAAAAAAAAAATGGAATAAACATGGTTGCCGGGTTACCACCTGTGAAACTGCGAAAATGATTTTTAAAAAACTCGTGAAAATTGCCATTTTCTGATATTCTAAGAGAAAAATGTGACGTGGTGAGACTTTGTTACTTACAGATATTTAAATAAAAATTGGAATTAATAATAAAAATAATAATTTGACCGTTGTTACCGAACCACTGTAGACCAGTGTTATAATCCTCATAACAACATGTAGACTCTTTACGGTCATAGTTTTCCTGTTAATGCGTTGGTGAATATTTCTCAATGAATCGTTTATTTTTTTACATATCTACGGAAAAAAAAATAACGAAGTAATCTTAGACACAGAATACTAATTAGAATATTTATTAGATAAGTGACATAATAAAATGCAAGGAAATATTATTTAATATTAATTAAACAATGACCAGTTAATTATTAGGTTGAAGTGGTTCTCTCTGATGAATCAAGTTTAATTTATTTAAAGCTGACGAAAACAAGCAGGTCTGATGACGAAAATGTGACCGACTTAATGAAAACCGCACTTTTGAAACAGTGACACATTCTCCGTACATTATGGTACGGAAGTGCATAAATTTTCAATGAGTCGGACAAATTTTTATGCTGAAGGGATCAATTAACTCGAAATAAAACGCGGCCATTATAAAAACGGCGCCTGACCGACTATTTTGAAGGTATCTCAGACTTTCCGCAAACAGAATTTCAAGATGATATTGCAAAATACTGTAGGGCGCCTGTGGTGCGTTTATTCGATTCAAATTGTTAAAACTACCTATCCTATCCCATGAGCACCTATAAATCTGTATGCAATCATATCTTTTTTAACTTTAAGTTAAATCCCACAAAAAATATCGTAGAATTTCTATTTCATCAGGCTTGGAAATAGCCCTAATCTCAATCCGCTCGAAAATGTTTAGTCTATAAAAAAGCGTGGAAAAGGGGTAAGGATTAAAAATTTGCATACTACAACTCTGCAAGGACTAGAAGAAATTATTTATGATATTTGGCATAGAGAAATTTCTTATGTTTGTATCAAAACACTGCATAATACTATGCCATTACGCATTAAAGCAGTAATTACACATAAACGTGGAATAACTCAATGCAGAATACATATTTTTATTAAGAAATTGCTTAGATCTAACAAATAAATAGTTTTATTTCATGTATTAAAATATAATTTGTTTATATCGTATAATAAATCATAATACAGTGCAAAGTATATGTTTGTTATATTACGTTTAAAAAGAATGTTTTATGTAGATTTTTAATAATTACTTCGTAGAATGTAATAAAGTGAATTACTAAATCAAAAATGTACATAGGTATCATTTCATCTCTTTGATATTATGCAAACATGACGTTTTTATTTGTTTCAACCATTAGTTTTGAAGTTATTACAAATGAAAAAGGTATAAGTCAATTTTTTTGCAGAGCGGCTTTTTTTTTTTTTTTTTTTTTTTTGTCGCTTAGTGTAGTAGGCGTCTGGACATCGAGATTTAAGGCAACGTGTTTGGAAACAAATGCCGTTTGCAAACAAGTCCCGATTCTGTTTAAGGTGTGACAATTGATGTGTTTTGGTAGGAAATAAAGGGGCACTCGAAATAACCCCACATAAGTTCTTTAAAGGACACATTACATACGAGGTGAGTTGATAGTATGGGCTGGAATCAACATAGATGAACGTGTGGACTTGAATTTCATTCGGAATGGCAATTTGGCACCACAAAGGTATACCTTATTCCGTACCTTACGTTGCACCCATTGGTGACTCTTTTCTTTACAACTCGCGTCTTGTGGAGAACATGCTTGAAGCTGAAACAATACAACGTATAGCATTCCCAACATGCTCTCTTGTCTTATATCCGCTCGAACATGTTTTAGACACGCTCAGGCTACACATAGCAACAATACAAAAGCCTTCTTTTACTGTCCGGGACTTGGAAATTTATATTCTTGAGGAGTAGAACAATATTCTCCAAAGTGCTTCTGATAATTTCTTTGCATCCATGGATAACAGGCGTGCAGCACTCATATTTGTTAGAGGGGACCGCGCATTATATTAAATATTTTATATCATTTCTAAACATTTTTTATTTACATGCAACTAAATTGTTGACCAGAAGCATCTTTTTATATTCTTCTGATTGTTTATATATATATATATATAGCTTCCCTATAATTTTTTGCGCCTTTTTTGTTTTTTCTGTATTATGCTTTCATAGATGTGTGCTCACCATTTTATGTCAATGCGTGATGGAAGTTTCGCTCGGTTTTCTACACTTTTTCGCTTGTTCCCTTTAGTTTTTTAAATCCCCTAATTTAATTAATGATTTTTTTCTTTTCGTTTTTGAGTATTTAATTATAAAATAAGCACAGAAAATTTAAATTTTCAAGTCATTAAATAAAAATTCTATTTTAAACAACTTGAATAAATACTGTAATTTAAATTTTGAGCACTGAGGGAAAAAAATCTGTAACTGACATGTAGAATCTATATTGTGGCTCTAGAAAAAATAGTTCCATGTCATCCTTACAAATTTTAGCCCCCATTGAAAGCGAGTTCTAGAAACCAATATTGGAATTCTAGAGCGTTTGCCTACATTATCGAGGGCAATGCTATTTAAAAATCTCTGCAAATAAATGAGAATACAAGAGGCGGGTTTCGGCAACTATAATCTTGATTTATTACTCAGTTCTAGAAAATCAAGCGAGAATTTCTCGCAATACAAAAAATTCAGAATATTGTTTCACCATCTAGGAATGTGTAAACTAGGAATTCTCGATTATATCGTATATTCAGTTTATTGGCGTGCCTCATGCGCATAGCTCGGAAATCTATATTTCTAATTTAGGGATTTAAAAAGTGACCATTTATTCATTCTAGATGAAGTCGGTACATTTTCATTCTCAGTGAGTAGTTAAAATTTATAAAACGTATTTTGATTTTTCTTCAATCGTTAAATACTTTAATAATTTAAAAAAGAAAAAAAAGTTAAACTTAAATCAATCAGTTGAAAATAATATTAAAAAATCAAGTTATAAATTAAATATTACAGACTTTTATGAAATATGCTTTTAAAAAAATTATTTCTTAAATGTATAAAAAAAAAAAAGAAAGAAAGAAAGAAAGAAAATGAATTTCATGTACATTTTTAAAAAGTTTTTGAAGTTGTAGTACTTTTTTTTTTTTTTTTTTTTTTTTTAGTTTAAACAATCATTTTATTTCATAAAAAAATATCAGGTTTTCAAAATTTCAAAATAAACCCTTAACAATATGATAAAATTATTACATAAAGCAAAAAATCACTAACAAAATATTTTGAACGAAAACAATTTTTGACATCAAGTGTTTTGTCAGCAGAAAGTGATCAATAATGTCATAGTTAAATCGTGGTTGATAAACCATTTAGTTGTTAGAAATTAATGTGACTGTAGAATTTGCTCATTTGCGTTTATTTATAGATGTAATGCTGATTGATATTAATTAATAATCAATATGTTTAATAATTTAAGTGAAAAATAATTGTATTAAAATACCATAGTGATAGCAAAAATTTAAGACCAGAATTATTGTTGAACTTGTTATGAGTTATTTATTTCCTGTGTTCAATATCACTGCTCTACAAAAAAAGGTTTTTTTTTCCGAGATCTGATACCATTCTTTCTGATTCTTACGTAAAATAACCTCCTGAATCCGAATATGACTACCATTTTGCCCAGTCACCACCGTTTTCTAGATACACCACCCCTCCTTCAATTTCTTGCCCTGTTGGGTAATTTTATGATCATAAATTTAATTTCAAGAATGAAAAATAATTAATTTAACACATAATAAAACAAAAAATATATAAAGTTTAAAAAAAAAAAAAAACATTAATAATAGATTAAACAGATTAAAAAAATATAGGATATGTAATGCATAATTTCAGTTTCAAATCCCACTCAAAATTTTTCCCTTGTCGCAAATGTCCATGTGTTAGAATTTTTCCAGCTCTGTAGACCCTCAGAAGATATTTAACGGTTAAAATAATCCTCCCCCCTCCTAAAAATTAAATTTACAGCCATAAAATCACCGAAAAATAATAAAAATAGAGGCCATTCCTAAAAAACAGTGGGTGATAGGGCAAAAAAGGGTGTCTTATTCTGATTCAGGGGGCCATTTTACGTGAGAATATGCTGAAAGGGTGACAGAGGCAATTTTCATGCCGAGCAGTGTATTTTAGAATAGGCCTGTCCAACACAAAACACTTGGTGGGCCGCATTGGAAATCTATTTTATTCGTTTTGGGCCGCACCGTATGTACAGTCATAAAAAAGCCCCCCACACACACACCCTCCTCCTTTCCCGACAAATTTCGCCGCAAATTAGCTGATAATTTACGGTGAAATTGGTCGGGGAAGAAAATTATTATTATTATTATTATTATTTTATGACTGTACATATGCATATGTGTATATATGTCTGTGAGTATATAACTCATGTATGTATATATTTTTTCGGGGAAGGGTAGGGTGAAAATTCAGAGCAGAATACATTAAATTAAATTATTTTCATTCATAAATTAACAATGGTATCATGAAAAATTTATGACTGTATATATTAAATCTATAATAAAAAGAATGAATAATGAATCTAATAATATTACATTACAACAGTTCTTTATCTATCATAATCGTTGAAAAGTATTTTCACTTCGGAAAGTTAGACCGTATTTAATAATTTTTGATCCGTTAACCAAAGCTGTCAAACTTTAAATATCGTTAGTCTCCTCACGGTCCGCAAGAAACTACGCAGTGGGCCGCGGGTTGGCCACCCCTGTTTTAGAAAGTGCTTGTTTCTATATAAAAAATGTTAATGAATTTTCAAATTCGTATTTTTTATGTTATACGTTTCCAAATACTCAAAAAGCTTATTTTTATTTTATTTATTTATTTGTTTGTTTTTTTATGTTGGCCAGTACGAATTGGCGTCGCCAGAAAAAAATTATATCTTTCAAGGTTTTTTGCTGAAAAGAAAAAACATTAGAACCAATTTTTGCAACTGAAAAAGATTATTTAGTGTAAAAAAGTCGACTTTCTTTTATTTACAACACACGTATATCATTTGACATTTAAGTAAGATTTTTATTTTATTTATTTATTTATTCATTTTGTTATTATTATTATTTTGAAAACATTGTTAATAAATTTTGCAAATTTTGGATTCGATACATGAAAAATCTCATAGGATGATTTTCTATCTACAATTTTATGAATAACGTTTATAAACCAGACTACGCATATTTTAAATAATATTATTGTATCTTTTCAAACAGGACATCAATCTCTCTGTCTCAACGTGTTTCTCTTCTCCGTCTATCTCTTTTTATATATTACAAATACTCTGGAAGAAATAATCGTAAATGGCTAAATGTACCTCGCTATCACGATATATTATTAGATATTGCCTTGTAAGATTTGGCATATGTTTAACTAAAATATATGAAGAAAATGGTTAAGGAAAGATATAATAATAAATTATATCAAGATATGAAATAAAAATATTTTTTTTATTATACGTCTCTTCCCTAAAAACCCTTATCTCCATTTTCAAAAACAAAATTACATTATATACTTAATTGGCAGTCTTTTAAATAATGCTGTGCATATGGAAAATCAGAATCCCACAAACCGGAAGTTCGTACATGCTTAATTGGAAAAACCTTTATATAGGCCTCAAAACCGCTCAGCTTTATGTTAGGTTGGTTGGTTGGTTGGTTGGGTTTTATGTCGCACTAATGTTGCGCAGATGGGCAATTGGCGACGGTCTGGGACACACCCCTAAAGGTGGTCCGGAGACATGCCATCACAATTTTGATCCTCCACGGAAGGGATGGCTCTCCCGCTTCGGTGACCCACAGAGGTATAATTTTTGATGGGAACATGGGGGACATTGCGGCCTCGACAGATTTTACGTGCACCAGCCACCATTAGTGTACACGACGGTCTTTGGCCAGCTCGAGTACCGAACCCGCAATCTTCCAGATACGAGGCCGGCACTCTACCAACTGGGCTACCGCGGCCCGCTTTATGTTGGGCAACAGAAAAAGAATTTAAAACAAATCTGTTAGTATAACTTATTAAACCTTTTTTTTTTTTTTTATCTTATTGATTTAACAAATCTGACTAGTGTAAAATAAAATATGTAATTTTTAAAGATTCTTTTAATGCAAAAACCAAAAATTATTTAAAAAAAAAAAAAAAAAAAGTTTATTTTGAATTTAAAAAGGTACTCTTTAACTACATTTCTTGCGACCATGGAAGCCTCTGCGCAAGTGCGGATTCAACGAGTCCACTAGTAAAATAGGGGAGACAAGCTTTTCGATGAGAGAAAATAAGCGATAAAGGAATAACCGAATGACTGGATGTTTACTAAATTCAAACCTGTTGGTCAACTTGGAAACCCTCCAAGATTTTCGACTCGTCCTCACTGCTAGACATAGGAAACGTGGTTACACTGTAAATTGTAATATCTAAACGGAGATATGTGTATGCGTTGGGTAGTACGATCAGTATTTTTATTTATTTATTTTATTTATTTATTTATTTATTTATTAGCTATTAGCTATAGGCTTACAGATATGCAGAAATGCACCCAATATTTTCATATATCATTCAATTCACGTATTTGAAGAAGTATTGTTTTAATGTATGCTTTCACTCTTGGATTTCACAGGAAGAAAAATTAAATATTACATGAGAGTTAGAAGATGTAAATAAGCAAAAAAAGAAAAAGAATTTTCTTTTTTTGCTTAATTACATCTCCTAACTCTCATGTAATATTTAATTTATCTTCCTGTGAAATATTTGAAAAGGTTTTTTAAATATATATAGGTTAAGTGCTCCCGTGATTGACACTTTTAGAGCAATCTCTGATGTTTTTAATGTTTTAGTCATCACAAATTATTTTGGGAAATCTTAAGTTAATATATATATGGTATGAAAGACTTTCAAAACTACATATATGTTAAAATATATACATTTGATAATAATAATAATAATTGTTATTATTTTATGAATTTTTATTTTACACCTACTTAATGTTCCAGTAATTGACACTGCCAGTTTTTCATTTTACCAGTAATTAGCCTCCTGTACTCCAGTGTTTGACACTGCTGGTTTTTCATTTTACCAGTTATTGGCATCACGTGTTTGACATAGAGTCGGTAACAAAAGTGTCCGAAAACTAGTAAAAAATCCTATGTAAAAAAAGTACACTTCATACGGTTTTGTTAAATAAATCCTTATCGAATCATGTTCTTGCACTGACTAAGTACAGGATTCGACAAGTACAGGATTCGACAAGGATTTATTTAACAAAAGCCGTATGAAGTGTACTTTTTTTTACATAGGAATTTTTGCTAGTATTCGGACACTTTTGTTACCGACTGTACAATGTTAAAATTCTTATATGTAAAACATGTGCTTTTATTTTATTTATTTTTTCTTATTTATTATTATTTTGGGTTAGGTGTCAATCACTGGAGCATGTCAATCACTGGAGCACCTACCCTATTTATTTATTTAAAAATATTTTTTATCATACTTTATTTAAATGATTTGATGCTATAGAATGTTTAAGCGATCTTAAGTTTTACTCAACTAGAATAATTTATAAATTTATCCAGTGACATGGGAAGTGGCATAAGAACGATCTACACTACCTACCAATAAGTATTTGGACACTTTCGAAGTTAGAAATTTTATCAAATATCTAGAAAAGTTCTTTTGAAATCACCTTGAAACTTTGGTAACTTAAAGAATACGTTATACCTCATATATTTCAGTAAAAGTTGTGTCCTGAAAAGGAAAAGGGGACCAGTAAAAAATTAAAGAAAAATCAAAATGTTTTGGATCACCCTGTAAAAAGTAATGCCTGAAATGCATTTTGGCTGCAGCATGTGATTAAGAGGACTATTCACATTATCTGTATAAATGTTTAAAAGGCTACCACATGTATTCGTGAAGATATAATTTTTTTTTTTTTTTTTTTTTTTAACATTTAAAAAAAAAAAAAAAAAAATCTTTTTTTTTTAAATTATAACACGTAGGATATTAGACCCAGAGCAAAGACATTTTGAATAAATTTGGCATACAACATTAGGCACAGTATACTGCAATCAGAATTCAAAAATGTTAAATATCCGCAAAATAGGAGCCTTTTTACACAATAATTTTTATCTAGGCATGCGCTAGCTTTTAAACAATTCCTTTTGCATAATTTAATATCCAAATGTATCTAAGCAACTCATATGAAAACCCCAAACAAATATCTTGTAAATTCAAAAGAGTATGAGAGATAGAATAAAGAGAATTTCAGTTCTTCTCAAAATTAGTATGTTCTAGCCACCATATGACTTTCTTCTATATTTTCCTGTACAAATTCACTCAGTAAAAATAATTTATTAAAATTATTTTTTTTTAATTATGTTCCATGATAATGCAGACGATTTCCATATTAGAGAAGTAGTATAACACTAAACATCCAAAACAAAAGTCCATTTTATTCTCAATATTTAAAAAACAATTGATAACTTTGTTTTAAATTATCACAGATCTATAGTTCAACCATTCATTTTAAAGATATTGACGAGACCTTTCGAAAGATACCCATCCTGAAAATACTACCCTCGATGGGGGACTTCCACCCCAGGAGGGAGGTGAGGTTTCTACATACACAAAAAAATTTTCCCACAAAATCCCACAATCACAAAATTAACTAGTATGTTGTGGCCACCACAAGACTTTCTTCTTATATTTTCCTATACAAATTCACTCAGTAACAATATTAAAAACAACTAGTTGGCATAGGTGGACTCTACTCAGTTCCCCATCATATTTATGTTCTCATACATTTCTAGTGCGAGACATGTTATAATCATGTTAAAAGAAATAAATTTGACCAAAGCTTGATACAGTTACAGAATGAAATCTCCGCCTTATAGGCTATCCACCGTTCACTTCGATATATTTATCGTATTCTAATCTATTAATTTATTTTATCAGGGTCAGTTCCGTTGTTTAGTTTCCATGCTACTATTTCCAATGCAATAATCCTCAAAATTAATATTTATATGAAAAATTTCGATTTCGCTATGTTGATAAAATCGTAAATTACGAATAATTTACGAAATTTTCCTATTAGAATATTTGTATTCAATCATGTTCAAACAAACAATGTAATTTTGAAGTTGTCTAATATATTTATGATCCTCTAAATGGAAGTTTATGCTCAATTTTGCCTTATTCTGACATGTTAAGTAAATCGTAAATTCCAAATAACTTACGAATTTTTTAAATTGGAAATATCATAGCCTATGATATTCATGCCAATATCCTAAATAATGTTTCGAAAGTGGTTTCACATCTTTACGACGAAAATATCCCTCAAGATTGACGTTTATGTGAACTTTTGCTCTATTCTGCCATGTTAAGAAATTCGTAAATTTCCAATAACTTACGAAATTTTTATATTGGGAAATTCATAGTCATTAATATTCATGCCAGTGTCCTAAATAATATTTCAAAAGTAGTCTGACATCTTTATGATGGAAATATCTCTAAAAATTGACGTTTATCTGAAATTTTGCCCAATACTGTCATGTTAAGAAATTCGTAAATTTCCAATAACTTACGAAATTTTCAAACTGGCATATTTATAGTTACTGATGTTCATTCCGGCATCAAAACTGATATTTTAAAACTGGTCTGATATTTTTAAAGTAAAAAGTTTCCATTTAATGCACGTTTAAGTGAATTTTTGTCCCATTCTCCCATGTTAAGAAAATTGTAAATTTCTAATAACTTACGAAGTTTTTTAATTTGAATGTTGCAAATGAATAGGGTTCTTGCCAGTGTCGAAAGTAATATTTTAAAACTGATCTGACCTCTCTGCGATCATTTGTTCGTGAGATATCGTGTACACAGACTTACAAACTAACGGACTAACGGACTAACAGACACCCTACAGACAGACACCATACAAATTTTGTCATTTTCGGATTCCTCATACCCGAAAACGTGTAAAAAAGTAAAAAACCGAGATCGAAAATTTTCACGATTACCTAAGTTCCCCATACCTATAGTATGATGGGGAACTAAAAAGTACGATTTTTTTTTTTTTTTTTTTCAGTTTTTTTTTCGTTAAAAGTAAAAGAAATCGATAACATTGTTTTAAATTATCACAGAATTATAGTTCAACCATTCGTTTTAAAAGTATTGACGAGACCTTTCGAATGATACCCATCTTGAAAATTTACCCCCCCCCCTCACCGGGGGTAATTCCCCCCAGAGGGGGGGGGGGAAGCGATGCTCCCACATGCACAAAATTTTTTTCCTAGTTAACTACTACTATTATCAATAATTCATATTAATTTTACAATCGCAAGTTAAAAATAACTCTCATTATGTACATTTATACGAAATTTTGTCCTACACTATCATGTTAAAAATTTAGAAAAAATTTTATTACAGCGCCACCTGTTGAGCGAATGATCCCCAAATCCAATCAGCACCAGTTTATGTAAAAGTCCAACAGAATACCAAATTTGGTTAAATTTCGTTCATTGGTTCGTGAGATACAGCGTCCACAGAATTCGTGATACACACACACAGACAGACATTTTCTAAAAACTATCAAATCGTGTTCATGACATCCCAAAATGTGTAAATCCATCGAAAACCGGAGTTCGAAAATTTTCACGAATGTAATGCACTCTCTATATATACATAGAGAAGAAAGTAAAAAAAGGAAGGTGATAGGGGGTTTTATCAGTATTTATTTACAAACAACGATCACTGTATTGCCATTGGGCATTGATTGAATATTAAAAAAAAAAAAAAAAAAATGTGAGTAAAACCTCTTTATAAGTTTAGCTTTTATTTTGAGAGAAAATAAATATTGATAAAAAATGATGAAATATTGATGAAATTGTAAATAAATATTGATAAAAACCCATTTTATCTTTCATAACTTTTTCACTTTACGTGGTATTTGTTTGGAGTTTTCATATAAGTTGATAGTGTATTTTATTTTAAACGAAGCAAAATGAGTTTTATTTTTAAATAATATACTATTTTTAAAGAATAATATCCATCATGCATACAAAATGAAAATTAATTGCACACACACACAAAGAAAAAAACCCACTAATATCAAATGTATTTATCTTTATTTCACGGACATCTTTATCGTTTATCAGTAAATACTTAATTACCATATTAAACATTATGTTTTTAAGCAGGAACAAACAAAATGCCGCTAATATCCCCATTTAAGCATTATCTGAAATGACTACGACGGAACAGCCTTCATTTCTAAACTACCCATTAAAGTAAATGACAAAAGATTTCTAAAGAAAAATAAACGCATAAAAGTTTCACAAATGTTTTATGAAATGGTAAATGTCTTTTAAACTTTCCGTAATTAAAGCGTAAAGACTTTTTCATCGTTACTTAAAAAAAAATTATTAAGTTAAAAAATTCAAAAAACTATTTTAAGTCAGTTATCTGTACGATAAAACACATAAACTATTATTGTGTTTATAGTTTTATTGAAATTTGTTTTTACTTTGTTCTGCTTTCATAAGAAAATGTAAAGTCTATCAGTTTCTAGTTTTTGATAGATATTCACATTTTGGGCTGTCTTGGACTTGGTTTAAATATTTTTTATCCTAAATGTTGAGTTATTCATAATTTAATTGAGTTATTACATCATTTAATCTCAACCCTAGTTCTTTTCTCCAATAATAATAATAATAAAATATGGTACACTAGAATCACTAAACTAACCTTAGCCATCTATCAATTAACGGCCCTCTTCACTTACCGTCGCCGGAAGCCCGAACCAATGTTATTCTATGGGAAATTTTCTTTACAAATAACTTATTAACTAATACGTATTTTTAAATTCGGTTTTCACATTCAGAAAATTTCCAACTGTTAAATTCACGGACCTTTTTTAAAAATGTATTTTTTTTTTTTTTAATTCTTAATATTTTATTTTGAAATTGCAAAATGAAAAATTTTACATATCGAAAATGCGTATTTTGCAACATCAAAATAAAATATAAAAAATTAAAAATTAAAAAAAAAAAATATTTTTTTTAAAAAAGGTCCGTCAATTAACAGTTGGGAATTTTCAGAATGTGAAAACAGAATTTAAAAATATGTATTAGTTAATAAGTTATTTGTGAAGAAAATTTCCCATAGAATAACATTGGTTCGGGCTTCCGGCGACGCTGAGTGAAGCGGGCCCTTAAATCGTTTGTGTAACTTAACGCTAATTTTGGTGGGGTTCGAACTAATGAAATCGTTCCAAAGAGTGCACTACAAATAATAACAGGAGACTTGGCGTTGGAATATTAAAACCCGAATAAACTACTACGTCAGAAACGATAAAGAAAAATATTTGAGATGCATACAGCTGTTTCGGTAGCCTTAAGCGTACCGTCTTCAGTGCAAAAAGAATACTGAATCTGGAGAAGTGCTCGTATATATAGGAGAGGGACCGAATTAGCCAAAGAAAAATATTCGAGATGCATGCAGCTGTTTCGGTAGCCTTAAGCGTACCGTCTTCAGTGCAAAAAGAATTCTGAATCTGGAGAAGTGCTCGTATATATAGGAGAGGGACCGAATAGCCAATAAATCGGCTATTTCTAAACATTGCTGTTAGGAAAATCATAATTTTAAATTTAATTCAGCTAAAATAATTTGCAGACCTAAATCCATTCATGAACTCGATTTCTTTGAAGCTTTTCATATTTATAAAAAATTTAAAAACCTTGTAAATTGTAATTTTGCTGTTCCCTATTTCTCTGACTGTTGGAAATTTTACATTCAGTCCACATTTTCTTAATTTTTCTACTGTTTACACAGCTACACATTCCTAAATTCCTATTGGCCACACTCCCCACCTTTTCCGTAATCCTATTGGTTGAACTAAATGCGGTCCCTCTCCTACGAGCACTTCTCCAGATTCAGAATTCTTTTTGCACTGAAGACGGTACGCTTAAGGCTACCGAAACAGCTGTATGCATCTCAAATATTTTTCTTTGGCGTTTCTGACGTAGTAGTTTATTCGGGTTTTAATGTGCTACAAAGTATCTACAATAATAATAAAATGAATTTAATTAATTAAAAAAAACTGATTTTTTTTTTAAGTAATATATTTAAAATTTCTATTCAAAACAGAGTTTAATTTAGCATGACAGGATATTTTTTTAGTCTATTTTATATAAAGGCACACAATAACAGTGTTGCATCCAATAGCAACACTACAATATTCATTTTTTGAAATTTCTTTAATGTAGTTTTAATATAGGACCCCTTTAGCAATTTTAAAAATTTTATTTTTGTGATGAATTAAAATAACTATCACAACTGCATATGTATTGACCTTGGCGAGAAATGTCCCAGATACTCTTGTGCCAAATTTCAAATCACGCCAAGAGGGTTCTATACTAAAGCTATTCCATTTATTTCAAAAGATTTTTCTCAATTTTACTTTAAATATGTTATATGCAGCGCTTTCTATTATCGCCTTTAATTATCATAGGATTCTCCCAAGAAATTTGCATAAAGTGTGCCCACACTTTTTTTTAGAACTTTAAATGCTCCACAATATCAGGGATGGAACACGGGCGCAGAATTCATACCACTATGAATGTAAGAAAATTTTCCACCTCTTAAATCAACAATATTATAGGTATAGAAATTTCTTAAACAGATTCCGGTATGAATTCTGCGCCCGTGTTCTATCCCTGCAATATAAAAAAAACTTAATAATTACTGTTGTATCCTAACTTGAGCCTGCGTTATGATTGACCAATATATGATGGTCCACATTGACATGATATGCCATAGATTAGATACTCCAATAGTTATGATAACCTATAGAACCTTTTGACGTGAAAAGGACTAGATTATTCGTGGGCTATTTATACCATCCACTTCCATGTTGATTCTAATTTGATTTTCCATTTTGCTGTTTATAACATTGAGTTACATTCACTTTGCTGTATGTAATTAGCATCAAATCAAGCCTTAATAAAACAAACAAAATGCTTTATATAAATCGATAATACTATATATCTGATAGAGAAAAATCAGTGAATGTAACCAATAAACAAAAAATAAATAAATAAACCAATATTTTTGTAAATTTTCTTTAAGATTATTCGTCCTCGCCTTACATATATCTTTCTGTCAAAATTTCCAGTAGGAGGTTGCCCTATCACAGCGATAAATTTATTGAAAAGAGAAAAAAAATGTTTATCTTTATTGTTGTAGGTTAAACAAAATGATGAAATAAAAAAATAATAAATAAATAATAAAAAAATCTATAAAATTCTTTTATCTTTTATCGACGAATGCTCATTTTCTATGTTAAATATTATGCTTTCAGACACCTAATAAAAAGCCATTAAACTTCTATTCAATTGTTATCTGAGCAAATTACAAAAGGCCATTATATTTAAATTACTCGTTAATATGATTAATAATAAATTCCTAGCAGAAACATATACTTAAAAGCTTTATGTAAAACATGTCTTTTAAATCTACTGTAAATAAGGTAATATAGATTTTTCTCCATATATAAATAAAAGATATTTTTAGCCTAGAGAAAAAAATTATAACTAAGAATTTATTCGTTTATAGTGTATTTAGTGTTAGTTTAATAGTACACTAGATAAACTAAACTAATTTTAGTCGATCATAGAAGTTAATAGTAATTTTGATGGGGTTCGAACTAGGGAAGCTGCACTATGGAAAATAATTAAATAAACACGAACTTGATGTTTCTGATACTATTTTTTTATATACCAAATGTATCCTTTGAAGAAAGCTTTTCCTTTCTTGTTTTTCTCAAAATGTTTAAAGAAGAAAAAAAAAAAAAAAAAAAAAAAAAAAAAAAGCAGTGTACAGGTACAACAGCCCTTTACATTTTAAAAGTCTCGAATTTTGTAAAGCGATTTTTTCTTTATTTAACTGCAGAAATTCGAAAGCTAATTAAGATAAAGGTTATTATTAAAGAAAAAATGGAAACCGGGGCTTTTCTAATATACTATAAATGTTTATATAAGAAATTTGAAAAGAACCTAGCACAATCGTACAGGCAGATAGAAGTTACTAAAATAAGCGGATTTAGTGAAGAATTAGGCGTGCGGAAACGACGCGTGGCAGTATGAGATGGCATTGGTGAGGTTTGTGCACTGTAAAAGTGTGTTTTTTTTTTTTTTTTTTTTTTTAAACGGCACGTTTTAAAAAAAGCAACTACTTACCATTTCCTGAAGCAGATCGATTCGCTTTGGAACGACGACTCTTTTGAGACTTGCAACGATACCAGCCTTTTTATAGTCATAGCCTCCTTAACTAGATGCCTGTCGCGTGGCTCATAAACTTGACAACAGTTGAAGCGGTAGACAGCGCCACCTGGTACAGATTGCGTGACTTTTTTATTCAACTGTCACCAATAATTTTAAGAAATGATATATGATATATGCAATCGGCGTTTCTTCGATACTGTTCGCCTTTTATGTATATGATATCCCACTTTTAAATTTTTTTGGTGGCTGTTGAATAAAAAAGTCGCGCAATCTGTACCAGGTGGCGCTGTCTACCGCTTCAACTGTTGCCAAGCTTCCGAGCCACGTGAAACAGGTATCTAGTTTAGGAGGCTATGTCATAGTAATGAAAGATGTCATTTGTGGAATATTTCATCATCATAAGGGTTTCCTTGCAGGTCTGGAAAAAAAAAAAAAAAAAAACTGTGTTCAGACTAAATCTTTTCGTTCCCAAAACGAGTCAATCCATTTCTGTTTTTTTTTTTTTTTTTTTTTTTTCTTTCTTTCCAGTGCAAGTAAAATGTTTCTATGGTTCTAATTGCTATTATCTGTTTAGATATCGATCAAAATACATCGTTACAATTTCCACTTTTGGAATAACATGAAGAACGTGGTCTACGAAAGTCCCACTGAAGTTTTTTAAATGTATGATCCGGCCTGGACAAAAAACGATGAAATCAGGCCCCATCCAAGAAAAAAAAAAAAAAAAAAAAAAAGAATGATTATAATAATAAAAAAAAAAATGCATGCATTTCTACGTAAATAATTTTAAAAATCTACTTTCATTCATTTCCATTTATATCCCATACTTATAAGTGGAAAAACAAGTGCATGGAAATCGGTAGAAAGATGTATTCGAATCCTTTTGTGTGATCCTGTAAACAAAACACTGAAGCTAATAAAAATATTTTCTGTGCAGAGATATTTTTGTACATCTGAAAAATAATGCTAATTTCATTACAGTTAGGGCCCTGGTAAGTAGTGGGAAAGTGCTTAAAAAGTAGTATTCTTCATAGTCCCTAGGTATCTAGAAACTATAGGACATAAAGCCTCATAGACAGTAACGTATCTAATATTAAATGGAGACTTGGCGCTGGATTATTAAAACCAATAAAAATTACAACGTAAGAAACGCCGAAGTGAAAAAGTATGGGAATCATACAGCAGTTTCGGTAGCCTTAAGCGTACCGTCTTCAGTGCATAAAGATGTACACTAAACAGTGCATAAAGTTTTCTTTATGCACTGAAGACGGTACGCTTAAGGCTACCGAAACAACTGTATGTTTCCCATACTTTTTCACTTCGGCGTTTCTTACGTTGTAATTTTTATTGGTTTCAGTAACGTATCTAATTTTTTTTATTTGTACTTGTGCAATAATTAGCACCGACTTGCATATAATTTTGTATAGAAAATCTGCTATTGCGACCTTAAATTACATAGTATTACAAATTTGTAAATAATTCGTTGTTATTTTCCTGTAAATTCATTTAAAAAGGCTTAGTTAGGTGATAAAATGTTAATTTTCAACATTTCTAACTTGTTTTGCATTAAAATAGCTCGTTTTCCGTATGAAACATATTAAAAATATTAATTAATTTCAAGAAAAAAAACGAATTATATATATATATATATATATATATATATATATTTTCCTCACAATCTTACATATTCATGTTTGATAACAATTTATTCTAGAGCACTTTTATCTCCGTTATTATTTCGAACCACTTTATTTATAGAGCAATTTTCTCCAGTATATAACTATGATAAGATAAGAAAAAACACTCTTAAAAATAAAGTGGCATGCAATAAAGGCGGGGCTAAAAATTCTCCGAAATAAATTAAAATGTTGGCATATTATGTATAACAGTTCGTTGAACGAAAATTTTTTCCAACAATTATGTCACCGTCACCTAAGCAAAAAATTTATGCTACCGTAGAGAATTAATAATGATTTTATTAATACATTTAGATAAAGAAGAATTCAGTCAGATTATATATATATATATATCATAAACATAGATAAACATAGATATAGGTAATATATAGATATATATAGATAAACATAGTTTGAGCACAGCTCTTCTAATACCATTAATTCTATCAAATTCTACAACAATCGCTAATCAATATTTATTTACATCATTAATATTTTCTCTAGGAAAATAAATTATCTGGTAACAATACTTTAAAAATCTCGAGATGTCAATTAATCTTATTATATATAAATCTCTAATGTTGATTAAAAAAAAAAAAAAAAAACGTGATCTAATACATTAAAATGGTAAAATAAAATGTAAAATATTTACAAAGAAATAGTCGTTAATCTTAATTTATTCTGCTACAGATTTCATGTCACTTATAAGTAAATGGCTCTGTTTATTTCTTATTTTTCGGTACAACGTATGCTTTCTTTGAAATGTTTTATTAAGTAATTTGATAGAGAAGTTTTTCTTCCCCTTTCCTTTTAAGGATACTCTTGAGGCAAATACCTTTATTATTAACAAAATGGAATTCGAAAATATCTTTATTAAATTCATTTAACTAATATTGCTTTGCTGAATTTCTTATTACATTCGTCTGTCACAATTTGCAAAATCTTACAAATGAATTTAACACCAGTAATTACAGACAGTTTCTGAAACAGATTAGATTGCTTATTGTACAGCGTATCTGTCCTGTAACTTTTTCTCCTTCATGTCAAGATGTCTAGTAACTGCTACTGTATAGTAGCAGATTGTGATCACGTGAAGAATCCATTCGCTTCTAGCTGTATTGAATGTTGTTTTATTGATCAACTATTTGTTTGCAGTAAAGTTCTGTTGAATTGAATTAAATAACTGACACCAGAACTTTATCCGAAGGTAAATACTTTCTAAAATTTCTATAGGTATTTTTTTTACTTTTCCTAATATATCAAATATTGTAACTATCTTTATTAAATTCATTAGACTAATATTGCTTTTCTGAAGTTCTTAATACATTTGTCTATCGCAATTTGCAAAATCGTACAAATGAAATTGACACCAATATTTACCAGACAATTTTTTTTAAACAACTACAAATTAGATTGTTTATCATAACGAAGACTCCGAATGTCTAGATCGATAAGCACGATCTGGGATCAAACCTAGCCCTAAGTTAGGAAAGAGAGAAAAAATTTTGCTGAGGTTGGGCACATTTGTACTAAATTTTTGCATTTTTTAAAAACCTGTTAGCCAATACACCCTCTACTGAAATTAATAGATAAACTATGTGTGAAACGCTAGCTTTCCCATCGCTTTTTCTTGGCACCTCATGCGACTACATGGTTTCAGACTGGTATTTTTAGATTTAGTTTTATAAAGCAATATATGTATATTTTAAATAATACCTTCTTGACTGGTGCTTATTTTTCTCTAACGCTTGTATGCGCCACACATATTGTACGCCTGGTCGGCGCGCCCCTATTTATGAGCAATATCTTAATTATTGAAGAAGTAGCTAATACTTTTACAGTTCCTAATAAAAATCTACTAAAAATTGAGACTCTTTAAGTTTAATTTTTGATTTGAGTTAATTCAATGTTAACAATGCAAAGCTAAGTTACAGGTCTAAGGAAAATATGTTTTTTTTTTTTTTTTTTTTTTTTTTTCAACAAGACTATAAAAGAAAATTTAAATATCGATAAAATGTTTGTAATTATTAAATACTCCTGAAATATGAAAAAAAAAAAAGTTATCAATTCATACTCAGGTAAAATCATTAATAAATTAAAAAGAAAAAAAAAAGAAAAGAAAAGAAAAAAAGACACTAAAAATTAAAAAAGGAAAACCTTTTAATGAAATCAAAGTTTTTGCCATCTTAATTGGATTTTCAATTAAGGAATTTTGACGATCCAAATCTATTAATAGATTAAAATTTTCAAATATATATAGATATATATATGTATATATATAATCATTTAATATTAAAAACTGAATCTTTTCAAATATTTTTAACATCTTGAATGCCTAACGTTTCTCACATGTTCATGATCCAATTTTGGAGATTAAGCCAATGTGCTTAATTACAAAATATTGCTTTAAACCGAAATATTTATAAATGCTGAGAAATGTAACTTGTTCGTTATACATACATAGGCTCCAACTTGTACGGTTTTTCAACACCACTATTTCTTTGTAAAAAAAAAAAAAAAAATCATCAAGTTTAATCGCAGAAAATTGCGTAAAAATATGTTAAAAATTTCTATTAAAAATTTCCGGTGGCGTATAAACGTACAAGTTGTACATAATTTATGGACACATTTGTGATAACTGTAATTAAGCATATGCTAAACATAGAGTAAGTTTTTTCAAACAAATAGTCTTATTTTACATCACGTTTGATACCCTTCCATTTTATAAAACACATCACCGTACCTAAAACAATGTGTTTGCCTCATTGAACGAAGAAAATTAAATCAAGTTATGATTCGGGGCGCTGGAATTCGCACACAAAAGGCTATTGATCGGCCACGGCTTGACATTGATTGATGTTTAGTGGAGTCATGAGAAATTAATGTTGAGAGATCATAGCGGAGTCCGCTATTTATTGACGGCGTTTGGCAACAGATCAGCAGCAGGTAGTGTCCTTCAATCTTCAACAAGTAAAGAAGATATTGGAGATTGAATAATGAATCGAAGGAGAAGCATTCTTTGTACAGTTCATACATTTTTATCAAAAGACTATTTAGAAAAGGTTAATGAACTTCTGCATACTTTTTTTTTTTTTTTTTTTTTTTACAATATATAACATATGTTTTATGCATTACAATACAAGATAATTACAATTTTTCGATGGAAAACTTTAAACAACACGTATCTTCGGTAGGTGCTCCAGTGATTGGCATGCTCCAGTAATTGACATCTATCCCAAAATAATTAATAAATAAGAAAAATAAGAAAATCATCTATTTTACATTTACGAATTTTAACATTTTATGTCAAACACTGGAGCGTAGAGTGCTAATAACTGGTTAAATGAATAACTAGCAGTGTCAAACACTGGAACATGGGGGGTCAATGACAGATAAAATAAAAAACTGGCAGTGTCAATTACTGGAACATTGAGTGGGTGTCAAATAAAAATTCATAAAAAAAAAATAATTGTTATCAAATGTATATATTTTAACATATATGTGGTTCTGAATGTCTTTCATACCATATGTACTAGCTTAAGATTTCTAAAAATATTTTCTGATGACTAGAACAATAAAAACATCAGAGATTGCTCTAAAAGTGTCAATCACTGGTGCACTTACCCTATATTACATCTTAACTATTTGAAGTATGGTGTTATAATATGGCTATCATATGTGACTTTTTTTATTATTATTATTTTCGTACCACTAATTGTATAACACAAAATTTATAATAAATTTATGCAGGTCAAGTGAAGATTTACCTGCGGAACTGTTTTATAAATTTCATTTTTTCGAAATAGTAGTACGGAAATAATATAAAAAATGTCGCCTATGGCAGCCTTGTACATAGTAGATATTACTTATTTTTTTATAATATTCCGCACGATTTTTTTTTTTTTTACAAAATTTTGCTTTCCGAACAAGGCGGTAAAAAGTAATTTATTTCTTTCCTTTTAACTCTCATGGTAAATTCTTGTGGCACTCGATATTAAATGAGTATAATTACTTCGTGTTTCATAGGATCAAAAAAATCGAAAATAATATATCTTAAGTCTAAGGAAATTTGGTAGATGAAAGTATTAAATTGTAAGTGAATTTCTTCTGTTATGAGCACTCCGCCATATTTTTTAACAGAAAGCAAATATGTTGAATTTGAATAACGTCAAACTTGCATTTTGACAATACACAGTTTTTGTGGTAACACCGAAGTGAATAGCCGTATTTGCTTAGTAAGTGCAAGCTTTGAAAAAGAAAAAAAAAAATGATAAAAAGCAACACAAAATTAATTTGTGAATATTTTCGGTGTGGGATAAATCGAAGTGAATTAATCAAAAATGTGAGTATAATGTATATTCATGCAATATATTCATTATATTTTGTGATGCAATATCGAATGCAACCAAAATATGTACCGAATTTTTTTTTTTCTTTTTCATTATAAAAATGGCTGCCATTCCCGGTTATGGGCGCCTTCATGTAACCGGATTTGGGCACCTTTGTTTCTTTCATTTAAAGCGTGTGTTTCAGTTACAAATTGTCAAAAATGGGCGTTTATGTCAACATAACGTATTTCATTAGCGTTTTTATGCATTTTTAGCCGTGTCAACCCCTCAAAGTCAACCGATCCAAAAAAAAAGCATTTTAATACGCTGGTTAAAGCCATTAAGGATTGCTTAGTGTATAAGAAACTCATAAAATCGACTGACCGAGAATATGGACTTCCATGCAGCATCTGTATCCCTCCAGAAGAACCCTGGAAAAAGAAAGGCAACTCCACCTGCCAAACTGCTCGTCGAGCGTGCTAAAAATGGGAGTGTCCACCATCCGATGATGATATCTATTTCTGTATCATCGGTTTGGAGCACCTACCACCACGCCTAACAAGAGATAACTCAATCAAATGCAACGAGTGCAATCGTCTGGTGCATTTGAAGTGTGCCAGTATGCATGCAAGTTATTTTACTTGCAAGCATTGCACTTCCGATTTAAAGGACGAAGAAGATGACGAATAAAATTAGGAAAATGACATTTTCTTTGTTATTTTGGTCCCTGAATCCTTACAAAATAAATAAATTTTGTTATTTTCTATATTTATGGTAGTTTTCTTATTATTTTATCATTTTAGAGGTTTTTTCAAGTGTGCTCACAACCGGGTACACGATTTTTTTTTTCTTTTCGCGAGGGGGGGGTGGATTGTCAAAAATGACTACTTTACATAATTGGTGATAAAATTATTTTGGTTAACGGAATCAATACAGTTACTCCATCAAATGTTAGCTAAGGGCTCTCTATTTTTCCATTGGTACACTGTAAAAAATATGTCCTATTTTCTGCCAGAAATTCTCTGTAATTTGAAAAAATACGTTCTGACAGCGTAATTTTTTCGTAAATTACGCGTATTTTCTCAAATTACAGAGAATTTCTGGCATCAAATAGGACATATTTTTCACAGTGTATGCATATGTTTGCATAATACCTGCTCTATCAACAGTTATTAGCCAAAATCAAAACCGTGCCCACAACCAGAGACATTCCCCTACTCCTTAACTCCTTAGAACATAGAAGTATAGAAAATATACTTCAAGCTGGTTAATTTTTTCAACCATTTGTTAACTTAGTTCAAATACTTCTACTTAAAAATTATATTAAATGTTACGTACCATATTAAACAAAAAAAAAAATGTTTTTAGTTTTAATGGCATTTTTCTTTTTGTAAAAATAAATAATTTTGAGTTTGTGAATAAAACAAAAATCTGTGCATCATAAAGTTAATTCTAATTGTTTAAAATAAATATCTATTATATAAATAAGCAGGTAGATTCATAATTATATTAAAAAAATTCTTTTGTTTCAATATACTGTAAAAAATGTGTCCTATTTGCTGCCAGAAATTCTCTGTAATTTGAGAAAATACGCGTAATTTACGAAAAAATTACCTTTTCAAAACGTATTTTTTCTAATTACAGAAAATTTCTGGCAGCAAATTGGACATATGTTTTACAGTGTAGGTTAATAGAGGTTGGATGTGGCCGCATTATTCGAATATTTAAAAAGTTCGAGCCCAACGTTAAGCACTTTAAGCGTAAAATAAACAATTTATATAAATTCAAGACCTGGATTACGAAAATATTTAGATGAAACATTTTCATGAATATGAAATATTTATATAAAACAAAGGTGGAAACACAAACCCCACAGCTGTTAGCTTTTTTTTTTTTTTTTCCAGAAGTTTTAATGTATCAGTACGAAACAAAATTTCGTGTACATATACACAATTATGACACTTTTTAACCCTTATTGTAAAACTGAAAATTTTTAATTTATAGCAATATAATAGTTAGAATAAAATTTTGTATAAATAAGAGCATTGCTACCTCCCACGAGAGAGAAGTTCCCTTTTAGGGAAATTTACAAAACATGTATTTTTTTTTTTTTTTTAAGCATGCTTATAGGTACCATTTAAATCAATAGTTAAATCATATATGCAGTCGAACCTCGTTAACTCGTGAACGTGAACACGCTTAACATGAATTACTTTTATTCGACTCTGTCTATAATAGATTTAATTTTTTTTTCTTTTGGTCAATAAGCCATAGAATCGTAGGTCACCATAGAACAAAATATATAGTTTTTTGTGAATCTAGCACTTATAGTTTTTTTTTTTTTTTTTTTTCAGGGACACAACGAAAATCTCTGCATCGTTATGAGATATGGGTTCAAATTATTTGAGATGCAACAGCGCTAAACAGCTTATTTGATTTATTTCAGACTTCTTTTACTTTACAGGGTGACAAGAAATAACTTGGACGAAGTTTCAAACCAAATATCTGTAACTACCACTATATCGCAAACTCATTTTGGAAGATGATGTCTTACCTTGGTCGCAAAAGGTCTTTGGAAACAAAAGATGGACCTTCCAACAGGATTCCGCACCTGCACCCAGAGCTAAAGGCACTTAAGATGGGTGCAAGACAAATTTTCCTGACTCCATTTGGGCTCAAGGTAGGCCATCGTATCCCCAGATTTGAACCCGATGGATTATTCTGTTTGGTCCATCTTGGAGACAATGGTCTGTGCTAAACCTCATTAAACTTTGGCATCCCTAAAGGAATTCTTATGCAAAGAATGGGATAAAATATCAGTAAGTAAGTTGCGGGCCCATAGCCGAAAATTTTGTGACACGTTTAAAGCTTTGTATTAAGGCTAAAAGTAGCCACCTTGAAAATTTGTAAATATCATAGACAAAACAATGTATTCATGATTATTGAAGTTTGGTCGTAATATTTTCATTAGCATTAAAGTTATAATGTATCATGTGTGTCCAAGTTATTTCTTGTCACCCTGTAATTTATTAAAACTACCGTTAATTACTTGATGTTCGGAAAGCCAAGAGAAGTCTCCCCAGCTTTTTATAATTTAAAACGTACTGGTAACTTTTTACGTCTAGATTGCGTGAATTTATGCAGGAGAATGTTGAAAAAAAATTACTTACATAAAAGTTACCTATAAAAAAGTTACCAACATACCATTTCTTGTTTTTCATCTGAGTAGTCACTATTTTCTCATTAAATAAGGGAATTGTAATCCTTATTCCCTATTATGCAAAAAAAAACATACGTGTTAAAGAATCTATTTTATTTTAATATTTCTTAATTTAGTTTAGAATGTTGCTGTATATAATTATTATATTAGAAAATTAATGCTTCCTATTCGCTCAAAATATTAAATTAAAATTTCTTCCCAAACTAAATTATTTTTTTTACATTCTTAATTACTCTTTATGTACAATGATTAATATTTCAAACATGCATTAAATAAACTATGAGGTTTTGGACTGTTAATTAGAACGCTTATTATTCCATATTACACCATTTCTAGTTGCAGCATGATAATTATTCGCAATTACTGTCGACTTAATTGCCTTTTAAAATAAGTTACCTGGAACTGCATAAATGGCCCGGCATTCTTCTTTCCAGTTGAAAGCCAATTACTTCAACCACTTACAAAGAGAATGGGGGAATTGTTGTTTTAAACGCATAATCTAATTTTTCAACATTAGTCGCATTGTACAAGAGGACAGGATGTTCTTAAATAAAGTTCGTTACACACGTTATTTTAACAAATGACAACAACAAAGCTGCGCAGAAAACAATTTAATTAACTAAGTCATTGATAAATTACCGAATAAAACTATATTGCGAATCAGCTCATTAATAATTGTGAAACAAATGAGATACATTCAACATTCGTTTATATAAGATTGATATCATTTTATATGTATATATTTTTTTAATTAAAATAACCTGGTGTGTCATTTACACGACTTTCTATTACTCTGCATTTCAGTACTAGATGGCAGATTAAGATTAACATCAATAAAGTAAGATAATACAATTCAATCTACTTTAAAAATAAACAAAAGTAGGCTTAGAAACTGTTTTATTTGATATATAATTCCGTGTGAAGGGGGGTTAACCACCTCCCTCAATCCCCCATTCATTTATGGTGCTTATATTTATTTCTTTAAAATAAAAGGGGGGGGGGAATGATGGACAGGACTACCTATATTTGTATTTTAACACCCTTTCAAAACTAGTATGTTGTGGCCAACACATGACTTTCTTCTATACAAATTCACACAGTAAAAATAATTTATTAAAATTATTATTAAAAAAAATTATCTTCCATGATAATGCAGACGATTTCCAAATTAGAGAAGTAGTATAACACTAAATATCCAAAAAAAGTCAATTTTATTGTCAATATTACATTTAAAAAAAATCGATAACTTTATTTTAAATTACCGCAGATCGATAGTTCAACCATTCATTTTAAAGGTATTGGCGAGCTCTTTTGAAAGATACCCATCATGAAAATTTATTCCCCTCGAGGACGGACTTCCCCCAAGGGGGGGGGTGGCGAGGCTCCTACACATACAAAAAAAAATTTATAGTTGACTATCTCTATTATAAATAATTCTTGTAACTTTCATAATGATTACTAAAAAATAATTCTCTTTATGCACATTTATACAAAAGTTTGTCCTATATCACCATGTTAAAATTTAGAAAAAGCGATATCGCAACGCAAACTTTTGGACAATTTTTACCAAAAGTTGCTAGGCACTAATTTATGTCAAGGTGCAACTACATACCAATTTGTATGAAATTCTGTGTAGTAGTTCCTGAGATACAGTTGCCACAAAATTTTGTCACACACACACAGACTGACAGATAGACAGACATTTTCTAAAAATTGTCAAATCGTGTTCTACAGCTCTCAAAACGTGTAAATCCATCAAAAAACCGAGGTCGAAAATTTTTAAGAATCCAATACTTTCTTCTATTGAATATAGAAGAAAGTAAAAATAAAATTAATAATAATAATAAAACAATGAAGGCATTAATTGTATAATATCTTCCCCCAATTACGGGAAGATTAGGCTGGAAAATATTGCTTAATGCATGCGTGAAATCGGTAAAAGAGATGGGCTTTCCTCCTAATTTTAGTAAATCGGAATAAAGGGCTTGTGTGGTTATAGAACCTCAATAGATTCTTAATACTCATTTACTAAATATTTTAATTAGTAAAATAATCTTAATAACAACTTCGTATTTATTATCATTAATTAACAGTTTCAATTTCTACAGAACAAAACATAATATTAAAAAAAACTATAAACCAATTATTCGATATTTAAATTATACTCAAAATTTATCACAGATTAATTCATATTAATCCATTAATTTCTCAAAAACATAATTAATATCACTATACTCATCTTGTAAATCGGAAAATAGCACACATTTTAAATAAATCTCACAGTTCAAAACAGAAATTTCCGAAAGTTCTTCCCCAATTGCTTTAAAACTGTGATACAACATTGGATTCGAATACGTACGTGTTTTTGTATAGTCGCTTTTTCGTAGTCTTTTTTTGGCTTCTTTAAGGGCTATAAAAAGTTATATTTTGTACTATATATGCATGCTCTTTTAATAACTGTACATTCAATTCCTACTATTAGTTCACACTCTCCCTATCATAGGTACCAAGTCTCCGTTATTTCAACGGAGATTTCACACCGGAAAGTTTTTATAAACGTTTTCAGTTTATTTATTTGCAGAATATATATATATGGCAGAATCCTTTTTATAGATACTGGTGTTAAATATGATTTAAAAATTAGAAATGTTGGCAAGTATGCCCTATATATATCTTGTACAAGTCTTGCAATCGATTTTTAACTAACTTCCCGACTAGCTAGAAATTTGTAACTTTCAAAAAAAAAAAAAAAAGCTTCAGAATTTATAAGTCCAACCTACGTTTGGAATGTAACTTTCAGTGACACAATTCCACAAATGAAAAATTAATTGAATTTATTGTGAAACGTAAAATTTTATCTATTTTTAAAAAATACGCTTTTAAGCAATGTACAGTCAGCCAAAAAAAAAACGCCACCCCTCCACCTAATTTCGCCGTAAATTATCGTAGAAACATGCGGCTGCTACCTATCGATCTGTAATAACGTCTAGTTTTTAATTGTGTAGTCAGATTTTGCTTAAGGGGTCATCTACATATTAAAACACGTATAAACTTCATTTTTTTTTCAATGACGACCCCTATTTTTGACCTCATATTCAGATTTCTGAGATCAAAGCAGTTCGGAAAACTTACCTATTTATATACTTTAAATCAATTCTAAACAGAGTTACACGTGAAAATGTGTTAGGGGACCGTCTATACATTTAAAAAAAATAAATCGTGATCTATCACCCAATATACATTATTTATTAAATTTCACACCGGAAGAAAAGTTCAGAAATTTTATTTATAAAATAAAAAACGATTAAAATTCGCAGAACTTTCTAAGTTAGCTTATGAATTAAACGATTTTTATTGGTTTCAGTTTATTAAACATTAATTAGTTAAATACAACACTTTATATAAAGAAAATTAAATAGCTTGAATCATATGAACCATACAATATTAAATTATAAAAATCTAGATACCAAGGTAAAAGAACAATAGTAATAATTATAATAATATTAATAGCGGTAAAAAAAAAAAAAAAAAAAAAAAAAAAAAAAGTGTTTAATATTTAAGAAAAAGAATTATCTACTTCTTAAATGCAAAAACTGTTTTATTTAAGAGACAAAAACTTAAGTTAAAATACATATATAATAAAATATATATATAAAAACAATTAAAATCTACTAACTAGCAATTATTATCTACTTCTTGTTGGGAATATTTATATTTTATACATGCATGAGAGTGTTACTATAAAGATTTACATTTAATTTTAGACGTACAAACCAACAATAGATAATATACAAAAATATAGATAACAAGATTTAAACTAAAATCTGAGAAAGGATATTTAACGTTTTCACGACCACTGACGTACTTTCACGTCATTTTGAAATCTGTAACTCCTTCAGTGGGCGTTTCTTTCACAATTTCTGTGTTACGATATTTCTTAAGAATATTCCTTATATTCATATATATATAAACAAAATAGTATGAATACAAATACTTTCACTAGAAAGAGTATAATTATTATGTATATCCATATGAAAAGAAATATGGATATAGAAAAAACGGTTTCCTATTGCCTAGAACAAGTATTCCCCGTTCTGCAGTCGTCTACTGTACTTAAATTTTTAATTTTAAATGTGTAAAATCTATATCTTTAAAAGTAATAAGAAATGTTACTTTGTTTTAAATTCTTTTTCCGTGATAAATGTGACGCCAGTTTTACGCCGTGATTAGAACAATAGAAAATAAATAATATTGCGCTTTGTTTCAATAATAGATATTAAAAACTTTAAAAAAAAAAAAAATACCACTTTATTATTCAGTATTAAAAAAACATTTAATAAAAATTTTATATTTTATTATGTTACGTCATGCGATAACATTTAAATAGTATAAACGGTAGAGTAAGCGAATGCGAAAATGCCACAACAAGATTAAAACATAAAATTTGTTTTAAAACATCTGATAAAAATTAATAAAAATCAATTATATTAATTTAAAAAAAGAAAAAAACAAAAGTATTGTTCACTGCGCATTGATCTTTCAAATAATAGTCCTCGTCTTACCGCGTTTTTTTACCGTCACGGTACTTAACTTGAGGTGCACGAATCGTAGAATATTCAAGTTAAAAAAAAAAAAAAAGGACAAAATAGAATTTTAGCAGTGAGAAACTGGGAAACGTTATGTAATATTTAAGAACAAAGACTTAACATTTCAGAATAGAGTATAAACCTCTTTGCGACAAAAGCCACGCCTTTACACGGTTTTTCTACAACTTTACATTATAAAACAAAATTATTTTACATACTTCCAATTAAATCATTTAAATTTTGTCTTCAGCATTCGATGTAGTGAATGCCATTGACATTTATGCATACCAGCGTCACATAGAGTCATATACGAATACAGAAACTAGTTTTTTTTAATAACGTTTCCACAATATAGAGGCGGGGCTTCATTTCTTTTGGAATTTTTTCACAATCTCTCGCTTGCATTGCGATAATTTTATAAAAAAAATGATCCAATTTGCATCATAAACATCGAAATGTTGCTTTGAAAACAATTAGAATAACATTAAGGTAAATTAAAATAGTTTTTCGTCAAAATATATACAGATATTTACTCACAAAGGATACAAATTATTATAAGTGACGGCCCCCTAACAACAGTAAAAAATTAAATATCACTGTAACTCAAAAAATAATGTTAAGAACGAGCTGTAAATTTGGAAACCCATGTTTTTGATGATACCCGTTCTATTTATGCAAAAATTAACATAGGTCAAAATTCATAATTTTTTCAAATATGAAATTATTAATAATTTTCATATTTCAAAAAAAAAAAAATTTATCAAAAATATGCATGGAATATGTTTGGGTCACTTCGTTCTATCATATAAAAAAAAAATCTGATGTGGGCACCACATGACTTCCTTATACACTTTTAGAAATATACATAATGTTAAAAAATATTGTCACTGGACCCGAAACAGTTGGCTAAAAATATTTAAAAAAAAATGCATGCATACGTAAAAAAATAAATAAATAAATAAATAAAATTGTGCCTTGAGGGGACTCATTTTAAAATCCTTGGGGGGGGGGGGGGACTCATGTCAAAGTTGGGCCTTGGGGGGCCTTATTTCAAAGTTGCACCTTGGGGGGACTCATGTCAAAGTTATGCCTTGGGGGGGACTCATGTCAAAGTTGTACCTTGGGGGGACTCATGTGCCTTGGGGGGACTCATGTGCCTTGGGGGGGGACTCATGTCAAAGTTGCGCCTTGGGGGGACTCATGTCAAAGTTGTGCCTTGGGGGGGGGGACTTCGGATCCGAAACAATTGGATAAAAGTGTTAAAAAATGCATTTTCACCGTGTTTCTGAACTATTCCGGAAGTTTCAAATCTCTAACTAGTCGGGAAGTTAGTTAAATAGATTTTCTGTTGAATCATATAAACGCTGCTAAAGGCAGCAGTGACACGAAGCAATTGGCTAAAAATATTTAAAAAATGCATTGTCACCGTGTTCTGAGCTTTTCTGGAAGTTTTAAATGTCTAGCTAGTCGGGAAGTTAGTTAAAAATCGATTGCAAGATTTGTACTGGTAACGCTGCCGAAGGCAGCAGGTATCGGAAACAGTTGGCCAAAAATATTATAAAAACGCATTGTAAACGTGTTCTGAGCTTTTCTGAAAGTTTCAAATGTCTAGCTAGTCGGGAAATCAGTTAAATTGCAAGATTTGTCCAAACCGTTTTTGAGTTATTACCGTTTTTTGATACATTATGGCCAAAACCAATGTATTTTTAGTCATTATGAACCTAATTTTCCTAAATATCTCCAAAATGGAAAATCATACAAAGTCCAAAAAGGGAGGTGCAGAACTATATGTTATAACAAACCTATGTACCAATTCGCAACTTTCTACGTTCAACCGTTTTTGAGTTATTACCGTTTTTTGATACATTATGGCCAAAACCTATGTATTTTTGTCATTATGAACCTAATTTTCCTAAATATCTCCAAAACGGAAAATCATACAAAGTCAAAAACGGGAGGTGCACAACTAGATGTTATAACAAACCTATGTACCAATTCGCAACTTTCTACGTCCAACCGTTTTTGAGTTATGCGACATACACACACACACACACACAGACACACACACACACATACAGACGTCACGAAAAATCGTGTAAAATCGCTTATATCTCTAAAACGAGAGCTCGTGTTCAGACGACACTTGCAGGTGTACAACTATACATCATGACAGTCACACGTATAAATTGGCAACATTCAGCGATCATTCGTTTTCGAGCAATGTGAAATACAAAATCCATTTCGCAAATCGGGATTACTATACTTCCTTATACTTTGTATAAGGAAGTAAAAAACAGAATTTGAATATCATAATTATTTTGGAAGATATGAATTAATGTTTGTCACATTCATTTAACATTAGCTCCCTCATAGTTTGACAGCTTATAACGCTGTGAAGAATTGAGCAAAATGCATAAACTATACCATTTTCCGCGATGATTTTGTCCAAAGAATTCAAATATATTATAAAAAATCTGGTGTGAAACAACCACAGGACTTCCATTACCCACTATTACACCTATTATATGCATTTTTGAGAGATAATGCGATCAGAAAACATAAAAGTGAACTAAAGAGAAAATCGTTAGAGCCGTTTTTGAGATACCAACTTAAAAAAAAAAATCAATTATTGACCGGAAAACAATAATTACATACAAAAGGATATTTAAAAGTGAGTTAATATGGCGAGTTTGAAAAAAATCCGTACAGCTGTTTTTAAAGGAACGCCCTTGGGAGACCTGAAATTGAGCTATTTATACAGGACGCCTATCAATTTTCCTGAACTAACCAACTATTTCATTCGAAAGGACATCTAATAGAGTGTTTATATAGAAAATTTGAAGAAAATCGTTAGAGCCGTTTTTGAGATACGGACTTACGGTCCCACTTCCGGTTTCCGATGTTCCACTTCCGGTTAAAATCAATTATTGACAGGAAAACAATAATTACATCCAAAGCATATTTAAAAGTGAGTTAAAATGGCGAGTTTGAAAAAAATCCGTACAACCGTTTTTAAAGGAACGCCTTTGCGAGGCCTGAAATTGAGCTATTTAAAAGGGACGCCTATCAATTTTCCTGATCCAACCAACTATATCATTCGAAAGGACATCTAATAGAGTGTTTATATAGCAAGTTTGAAGAAAATCGTTAGAGCCGTTTTTGAGATACGGACTTACGGTCCCACTTCCGGTTTCCGATGTCCCACTTCCGGTTTTTCAATTTTCACCAAAATTTGGAAATTTCATCTGTAGACCAGACGTATTTCAATTCTAAAGTTTCGTAGCTCTATCTTTATTAGTTTCTGAGCTATAATAGCCAGAAGATTCTCCACATACATACACACACACACACACACACACACACATACATACACACTGACCAATTGCCAAAAACAACTTTTTTGGACTCAGGGGACCTTAAAACGTGTAAATCAGGTGAAAACCCGATATCGAATTTTCAGACCGAATACAATACTTCCATTACCTACGGTAGTAGGGTAATGGAAGTAAAAATGTAGGTTACCATTGAAAAAAATCTGGTGTGAAACAACCACACGACTTCCATTACCCACTATTACACATATTATATGCATTTTTGAGAGATAATGCGATCAGAAAACATAAAAGTGAACTAAAGAGAAAATCGTTAGAGCCGTTTTTGAGATACCAACTTAAAAAAAAAAAAAATCAATTATTGACCGAAAAACAATAATTACATACAAAAGGATATTTAAAAGTGAGTTAATATGGCGAGTTTGAAAAAAATCCGTACAGCTGTTTTTAAAGGAACGCCCTTGGGAGACCTGAAATTGAGCTATTTATACAGGACGCCTATCAATTTTCCTGAACTAACCAACTATATCATTCGAAAGGACATCTAATAGAGTGTTTGTATAGAAAATTTGAAGAAAATCGTTAGAGCCGTTTTTGAGATACGGACTTACGGTCCCACTTCCGGTTTCCGATGTTCCACTTCCGGTTAAAATCAATTATTGACAGGAAAACAATAATTACATACAAAAGCATATTTAAAAGTGAGTTAAAATGGCGAGTTTGAAAAAAATCCGTACAACCGTTTTTAAAGGAACGCCTTTGCGAGGCCTGAAATTGAGCTATTTTAAAGGGACGCCTATCAATTTTCCTGAACCAACCAACTATATCATTCGAAAGGACATCTAATAGAGTGTTTATATAGCAAGTTTGAAGAAAATCGTTAGAGCCGTTTTTGAGATACGGACTTACGGTCCCACTTCCGGTTTCCGATGTCCCACTTCCGGTTTTTCAATTTTCACCAAAACTTGGAAATTTCATCTGTAGACCAGACGTATTTCAATTCTAAAGTTTCGTAGCTCTATCTTTATTAGTTTCTGAGCTATAATAGCCAGAAGATTCTCCACATACATACACATACACACACACACATACATACACACTGACCAATTGCCAAAAACAACTTTTTTGGACTCAGGGGACCTTAAAACGTGTAAATCAGGTGAAAACCCGATATCGAATTTTCAGACCGAATACAATACTTCCATTACCTACGGTAGTAGGGTAATGGAAGTAAAAATGAAGTTGATGCCAGTTTTAATATGTAGACGACCCCTTAAGCAAAATCTAACTGTATCATTATAAACTAGACGTTATTACAAATCGATTGGTACCAACCACATGTTTCTACGATAATTTACGGCGAAATTAGGTGGGGGGGTGGCGTTTTTTTTTGGCTGACTGTACTATATGTCATTTAGTTACCTCACTTTGAATAAAAACAAAATGCTAAATTCCGTTTCGTTACTTAACTTTGTAGAAAATGATAAATTATTTTCATTATTATTAGTACGGAAGACTATTAGTCTCAATCTACGGATAAAACGTTGTCGCCAGTTTTACGATGGTTGGACATTTCTCGAAATCGAAAATTTTTCGAAAATACAATTGAATAATTTGAAAACGATATTAGAATTTGAAAAAAAAAAAAAGAAAAAAAAAAAACTAATAGTCCTCCGTATACTAAACTAAATTCTGCTTTTGCCAAAATTTCATCAAAATATTCTTTTTTTTTTTTTTTTTTTTTTTTTTGAAGAAAAAGAAAAGAAAATTAATAATAATCAGTATCGAAACGGACAATATCGATATATATATATATATATATATATATATTTATTTATTTTTTTTGGGGGGGGGGTGAGAAGGTCGAAATGTTTACATTTTATTTATTATTTATTACTTTTATAAAAGAAAAGAAATATTTTTTTTGGTCACTTTGTATCATAAAACCAAGTCTAAAACTTAATAAATATCAACTTTGAAATAAAAAAAATACAAAACTCTTATAAATTTATTTATTAATTATTATTTTGAACGCATCGATTTTAATTAACTGTTACAGTTCAATCATTTTCTCCGATGAAGATATTGCAGTCCATTTGGACACATTAATCTCGATGTTTTCTTTTGTTCCCTTTCTACAATATTACACTATTGTAATCTGTCCTTCACCTTTTCACTAATACCTCAGGAAATGTTGCATTTGTAGTTTCCTCAGCCGTTTGATCCCATTTTTCGATTTCCCGTGAGTGATTTTTCTGGGCAGATCACGGATTATTCAACAGCAGATCCTGGAGAACTCAACTCCTCTGCATCCTGATAATCACTTTAGACGACGAACTGAAAGTCTGATACATATCGGTATTCTGCACATCAGTGAACATTCTTAGAGAAGAACAAAAAGGGGCGTGAGAAGTTCTAAATGTTTAGGAGAAAAGATAAAAGGGATTTTAGTTGATATATGAAGTACTTTTTGCAATCTTCAGTATTTAGTTCAATTTCTCATAACTTTTTATCACTTCGCAAACATCACTTTCATCCGAAAAAAAAGGGTGAAAAGGTGAAGTCAATTGGTAAATTCAGTATGTTTTGCCATTTTATTTATTTATTTTTTTTTTTTAATACTGGAAATGGTAGAACACTAGATTAAATGCAGATTAGACACTAATAAAGGCATACCTGCCAACATTCTAATTTTTTTCCGTAATATTTTTAGTACCGCCCCTTTTTCCACACCACCTTATTTTTAGAGTTTTTTTTTTTTTTTTTTTTTTTCCAAATTTAATTACGATTAAATAAGAAAAAAGACTCTGAAAAAGACTGGTGTGAAAAAAAAAAGTCAGATACTACCGGACTACGAAATATTATGGTGTAAGGGAAAGTTCTGTCGTTTTTGAACACGGGCACTTTTATGCGTTGTCGATTATCGACTGAAAATGGTTTAAACAGATAGATTAGAGTATGACTGATGATTTACACACATTTTTTTCGTAATTTAGTCGTTTTTTCAAACTTGTAGAGAACTGTCATCGTGGGTGAAGAAAAAGTGTACTAAAGACATTGTATGTTGTACGAGTTCCAAAAAGGGAATAACGCGATGGAGGCAACAAAAAACTTGGGTGACGTGTTTGGAGAGGACGCGGTAACAGCTCGAACATGCCAAAGATGGTTTGCGAAATTTCGTTTGGGTGATTTTTCTTTAAAAGATGAACCCAGATCAGCAAGGCCATCAGGTGTCAATGACGAAGTGCTACAGTATGATCAGGACAAATCCCACGTTAACTTCCACAGAAGTGGGCTTCGAGCTTAGAATTCATCAGACTACTGCTTTGGATCACATTAAAAGGCTTGGTTTCGTGTACAAACTCTCTGTTTGGGTGCCACAAAACGACACAACTTTCCCTTACACCTAATATTAATTAGAATGTTGCCATGTACGATAAAGGTAAATAAAATAATAATATGATACTAGTCATAGACTATCACTTGTAATTAATTCAGCCGTTATCAATCAAGAATTAAAGAATAGTAATAAGTCATTGGGTTGAGAAGTTTTGAGAAAATGTTGTTTTTAAATTTCAGCATATTTTTACTTTATTCTATGTACATAAGAAAAAATAATAAATTTCTGTAAACTTTCAACTTTCGGTTTTTATTGCAGTTTTCGTTTTCATCCCATGCTTTTTCTATGGATTTTTAGTTTTTTTTCCCCCTCGTTTTCTACATTCTAACGTGCTGTGGATATCTACGTGCATATTTGAATATATCTCACTTATCGCAGACAAAATAATCTGATTTTTATTTTTAAATATCTGTTTATATTTTAGTACGTTTGTGAATATGTATGTCTTCATAAATGTATAATGCCAAACTTTGCTTTATATCTCAAGATCTAATGTATATATATATATATATTTTTTTTTTTTATAAAACTTTAACTTAATTTAAACCTTTTTTTTTTTTTTTTTTTTTTTTTCGCGTAAAATTATACAGGTTAAGTTTCAACTTACAGGATATTAAATCCTGCCAATCTTGCTATATAAGATATTTTTTATGAAAAACTTATTGTGGAAAGTCGATTCAAATTCACTTGAATTTAATTACTGGAGCCGCTACTATAACTTACTTTTATGGAGATGTTTTTCTAATTGTATCTGGTAGTTGTGTATTAGATGTATGCCAACAATGTTAAAAATAAATAGTACGACTGTGCTATTTAAGTGCATTAGAATGATTATAGAAAATAGTTTTGTGTAGATTTGCATGGCTCACAGAGTTTCTAAAATTTTATAGCCATTTTATTATATATATTTGCTCTTGTTAATACTGCTAATGTTGGTTATGTATAGGTGTCAAGCAACGTTCCCATCTTTTATAATTTATTCACGAGCATTCTTAGCCTCGCCTTCTTTTCCGCACCAGAAAATTTGTAGATTATTTCTCTTTAATATGTGGCAACGATTAAATAAAAAGAAAATTATTTTTCAAAATTTCTGGTATGAAAAAGAGGCGGGGCTAAAAATGCTCATGAATAAATTATAAAAGTTGGGAACTCTGGTGTCAAGTTTACTGTTTATGGGGGGGGGGGGGAGACTTCAAACCAGAAAAATTTTATAGCTGTTTTCTGTAATATTAATCGTCGAAAATATATATAACATATTCCATTTAAAAATACTGGTGCCAATTCTGATTTAAAAGTTTAAAAACTTGTCAGCTCTGGTGATGATATAATAAAATGCAGCCCAAATTTTAGGAATTCTGATAATCTTGTATTAGATTAGAAAATAAATTTATGCATAATAATTAAGTTACGTGTTTGGTAGGATGCTTTTAAAAACTTTTAATGTATATGCGATTTCTTTCCACAGTGCCAGATAGAGACTTTTTTAACACTTTCGCGACCGCTGACATAGATTCACGTCATTTGAAAATCTGTAACTCTGCCAGTGGGTGTTTCTTTTGCAATTTGTATGTTGTTAATTTCTTAAGTATATTCCCAATATTCATATTTTTCCGATGCAATATATTACGAATAGAAATACTTTGATTAGAAAGAATATAATTAAAATGTATAGCTATTTGTGATATAAATGTGAATATAGAAAAAAAATTTCTGAAATATTATAACTTACGAGAATAACGCCTACAGGCGGACCTTACTGTCAAAAAGACAAAACCACGCGGTCATGAAAGTGTTAATAATTTTCGTCCAGTTAAAGTGATATTTTGTGTTTCTGGATCAGGTAAAGAATATCACGTCCAATTTTTTATGTATTACATTTTTTGAACTTTTTTAATTTTTGTGTAGACAAGTAATATAAAATAACTATCCATAAATTGATACACACTGACTTATATCTTACAAAAGATTAGATTTTCTGTGAAAAATATCAAAAATGAAAGTTGAAAAACTCGATGCGTTAATAAAATACAATGTTGAAGAAATTTTTTACATATTGTTTTCAAGATAACTATATAGTTAAATAAATATTTTTTCGTTCATAGATGACCAAAAGACTGAGATAACCGAAAAACGGACTTCATTTGAGGAGAAAAATATTGAGACTAATATTTATCTTATGGCGCCAAGTGCTCTTCTTCTCTAAGACTTGTTTTTGTATTAAACGATGAAAAGCAGTCATTCATACTTATTCGATAGAGAAATATATAGTTGTTTAACAGAAAAAAGTGCTGCAAGTACGATAAACTGTTTGCAATATGCATGTATTTTTTAAATTATTTTTTGTCTTTAAATTATTTTTTCTTCCTCTCTTCGCCTAAAAATTTTACATTTTCAAGGTAGAAATAAAATATAATAAAAGACTGGAGCGACTCCGCTCCACTTTCCGAACATTAACCCATTTTATCCCATTGTCCTATTTAAAAAAAAAGCTGAAAAATAGCATATAGAAATCAGAATTTGCTTGGTGCGAATATTTTGTCAGCTGGAATATATAATGGTATATATAAGCTTCTGCTAGCGTGTTATGTGTCTCACCTCCTCCTCCGCTTCCATCTGGAATCGTTATTTAATCATTACATTAGGGGGCGTGATTTATCTTCTCTTTGCGGTTGAATATTCTTTCTGGAGAACTATCATGTGAATAAGAAAGTATTATACAGATGAAGCAAAACTTTATTCTCGGAAAGCACTTTTCACTATTGAAAAGAACACTAAAACATATAAGTGCAAATTTCATCCTCTTTATTTCAATGTCCTGCGCACAAGGCGGATAAGATTTCTTATACAGAATAATTGTTTTTTTTTTTTTTTTTTTTTTTTTTTCTTTTCAAATTTTGTTGTATTTAGTTTATTTAGGCTTAATTCACCTTAAAAAATATTTTTTTTCTCAAATTTGAGCAAAATAAATAAATTGGGATAGAATGGGTTAAGTAATTAACGGTTGTATAAATAAATTACAGTAAGACAAGTCGTTAAATAAATAAACAGGAAAATTATGGTAGGGTGCTTGAGATTTTTTTCTCCATTGTTTAATTTTACGCTATTGCGCTTCAAATAATTTGAGTCCATAGATCATAATAATAAAGAATATTTCGTTGTGTTCTTGTAAAAAATTATAAAAGCTAGATTCGCCAAAATCTATGCAATTCGTGCGACGGTAACCTATAACATGTGTATAAATGTTCAGCTCAATCGAATAAGGCGTTTAGACGTTGTCGCATTTTAAAAAATTTGGGCCCCTAGGCCATAATGATAAAGAATACTTCTTTGTGCACTGTAAAAAAAACTACAAGTTTTAAGTTTACCAAAATCTATACAGTTTGCGAAACTGTGAGTTATAATACGTGTATAAATTTTCAGCTTAATCGCATAAGGCGTTTAGACGCTATCGCACTTTAAAATATTTGGGCCCGTAGACCGTAATGATAAAGAATTTTTCTTTGCATTCCTGTAAAATAAACTATAAGTGCTAGATTCACCAAAATCTATACAGTTTATGCGACAGTAATTTATAACGTGTGCAAAAATTTTTTAGCTCAGATGAATAAGGCGTTTAGATGCTACCGCACTTTAAAAAATATGGGCCCATAGGCCATAATGATAATAATTTTTCTTTGTGCCCCTTTAAAATAACTATAAGTCCTAGATTCACCAAAATCAATAGAGTTCATGCTACAGTGACCTATAACATACGTACCAACTTTCAGCTCACTCGAACCAAGCGTTTAGGCGCTATCGTGTTAATTCACATATATACACACACATACATACGTATACATCATCGTAAAAAATAGTAAAAAGGAACTCAGGGACCTCAAAGAAGAAACAGCAAAATCTCAAAGTCGGATTTTTTACAATGATTACAATACTTTCTTGCATACGTGTTCGGAAAGTAAAAAAGTGTATTCAAAAAAATAATAACTGAGGCTATTAATCAGTTACAGCAATACATAATATTCCAATTTTTTCAACATTTAAAATTTAAATGCAGTTATATTTTAACAGCTATTTTTAACAAGTCATTTTTTGTACTCTAACATTGGAGAGTAAAAAAAAAAACATTAATATTATTCCCACTTGTTTGAATTTATTGATATTTTTAATATGCTTAATCTAAATAAAACTGGCTTAATTTTCAGACATTACAAGAATTTATTGAGTTAGTGGTCACTCTCGGGATAGCATACTATTAAGTTTGGTTAAAACACTGAGGCAGGAAAAGGCGGGAAAAATACATAATATTTAAAACGATAAAAACTTTTTTAGTTTGTGATCAACTTTTAACATAATATTATGATTGTGTGTGTGTTTATATGTATATATATATAGAACGAGTGATAGCTTACTTGTCAATCTTTTTCTTTAATTATTAATTGTTTTAATATCTACACAAATATAAGAGCATCTCAAAAAATTATGAATAAAGATTTTTACTTTCTCTTATCCATAAGGTAGAGAAAGTATTGCTTTAGTGTCAAATTTTCGAACGTGAGTTTTTGCTATATTTACACAATTTGAGGTCCCCTGAATTCGAAAATCATGATTTTAGCGAATGGTCTGTGTGTCTATCTGTCTGTTTGTGTGTTATCAGCATAACTCAAAAACAAATTGTAGCAGAAAGTCCAAACTTGGTATTCTAAATGTGTATAATATAGGGATGCTACACTAAGCTTTTCGTTGAGATGAAGCAACTGGTTCGTGTACAGGGATACCCAAGAGAATTCAAATACAATACGTCTATAGGGAAAATTGTAGGTAAGTCGAGTTTAACATCTATAGACTGCACTATTCCAAATGAAGCGAATATATATTTTTTATACGCGTAAAAACACGTGTCATGTAGAATATGGTATAGAAATCATTCACTGTTCGTTTTTAGGGCTACACAAAAAAACTAGATTAAAATGCGACAGTACATGAAAATTGATGGTAGTGTATTTCAGGTTGTGAAGTGTATTATTATTACTGGATTATATTTATGTGCACCATGTGATGTGTACATAACTTTCAGAAGATATACAAGGCTGCCAATATTTAAGCCATAAAATTCTTTTATTATTTGTTAGTGGAAGTGCTTTAATATAATGTACTATATCATATTATATTTTACCTTGTCCAGGAAAGCTGCTCAGGAATTGAAATTAATTCTTCAAAGCCATATGGTGAATAATGTCTTTTTTAAGCTAAATATTCATCGATTGGTTTCTTGTATATTTACACGTTTTAAGGCTTCCTGAATACCGAAGTCAAGTTTTATAGTTTGATCTTTGCCTGTGTCTGTTAGAGTACATTAAAAACAAATGATTTTAGGCGATCAAGTGATGTATTTTGAAGTGAATACGTTTGTTACTAGAAATGTTTGTTTAATATTGATAAGTTTTAAAGAATGATGCGTGTGAATGTTGCCTAAATAATTTTAAAGGAACTTTTGAACTTAGTAACAGATTTGAATTCTCTATAAATGTAGGTAGGTACAATAATGAAAAGGGGTATTGAGGGTAGCGGTAACCCTCTCACATGGATTTATTTTTGAAATAAAGCTGTTCCGAAGCCTAAGTTTATTTGTTTTAACATAGGCTTACATAACAATACTCGTTATCTTAACCCTTAATCGTTAATCCGTACTTATAGTAATAAATTTCAGGGAAAGAGAATGTCGTGTGAGTGACACACCAGATTATTTTTATTATTAATAATTAGTTACTATATACTACGTAGATACTGTGTCATTTACATTTCGTCAAACGCGTTAAAATTTATTTAATAATTATATATGTAAAGGAAATCCAAAAAATGTTTACATTAACAGGGATGGAACACGGGCGCAGAATTCATACCACTGTCGATGTAAGAAAATTTTCTACTTCTTAAATCAATGATATTATAAGTAGAGAAATTTCTTAAACGGATTCCGGTATGTATGAATTCTGCGCCCGTGTTCCATCCCTGCGTTAACAAACTTCTTTAAATTTTATGTAATCTATACGTCAAATGAAACAATTTAAAATTCAACTTTTATTATGTAATGTTAAAAAATGCTATTTTTAACAAAATACAAAGCAAATAAAGTCTTATAATCTAAAGTTCGTACGTAAAAATCATTTATTTCAAACAGTCGAAATAATAAAATGAATTTGTCTAAGGAAAAATAATTGTTTAGTTGAAGTAACCACGAGCTCTATTTTATTTTTCTTTCGCAGTTAAATGTTTTTAAGTAAAATGCAAAAAATATGTATTTAGAAATCTCAAACTATTTATATTCCCAGAAAAAAAAAGTAAAGTAAAAGTAAAGTAAAAGTAAAAGTAAAAAGTAAAAAGTAAAAAGTAAAAGAAAAATCTACGAGGACGTTATTAATTGATACCGATTTAGGATTCAAAAATAAAAAATAAGTATTTCAGTATTGAAAAAATAAATATTCGTTTAGACCTTTCTATGCAATTCAGAACAATTTTCCAGACGGATAACTATTGCCGACATTGAATTAGGTACACTATTGATTATATTACCTGGATGATATTCTTTGTGGAACTTTTGTCATTTTCTACTCTTGCATTTTATCATTCATTTCGTCTTTTCCCGACGTGACAGATATACGCATCACTTTTTTTGAAAATCAATTTAACTTTGCTTTTTAAACAGTTTTTTTTTTTTTTTTTTTTCGATAAATTTTCCCGGAAAATATCAAATTAAGTTAAGAGTAAAGTGTATTTAGAATTTTATTTTCATGTTGACCCTTTCATTCCCCGTGATGCCAATTGGAATCATAACATTTCAGATTTTCTTTCTTACCATCTAACATTCCCGCTGATTCAAAATGAACAATATTAAAATCTATATACTCTACATTTTCCTACCGAAAAAAATATATTTTAGATGATTTCACTATCTTTGTTGATAAATGAAAGTATATTTTACTCTATTCTGATAATAATATCGAAATCAGTTTCCTGTTTTGGAAAATTTAAGTAATAATTAACTGTTTGAAATATTTTTTTTATTTTTTGATGTTTATAATTTGTATTTTAATTAATTGTAATATGTATTTCTTCCAAAATTTTGATATTTTTATTTATTGAAAAGTTATGATTTTAAATGGCATCCGTGGTTATATTAAACATAAATAAACACCTCTCAGTTGCTTTGTTAGCTATATTAAATCGTTTTCTACTGTACTCCTATTTAAAAAAAATTATTTATATATATTACCTTTGAAATAAATTTATGACTAAATATAATATTTATTGTTTTACGTATGGAAAAACTTGGGAATGAAAGGGTTAAAATGTAAAAAATAAAATAAAATAAATAAATAAATAAAAGGTTGTCTGTACTAAGAATTATTAAAATTTTCTGAGTAAGACAAAATCGTAAAAAAACATTTAATATTTGTTTTGATTACAAACTTGATTATATAGATTTCTACTTCTCGGATTAGCATATCGTCCTTATAACTTTTCTCTCTCTCTCTCTCTCTCTCTCTCTCTCTTTTGATAGTGATTTATTTTTTCTTTAAATATTTCCAAAAAATACCACATTAAGTTAAGAGTAAAAAAAAATGTTTTAAATCGCTGCTTTTACATGGACGGAACACTGGCGCAGAACCTATACTACTATGAATGAAAGATCATTTTCTGCTTCTTAAACCAACGGTACTAATAGGTAGAGAAATTTCTTAAACAAATACCGATTTGAAATCTGCTTCAGTGTTCCATTCCTGCTTTTAAATTGATATTGAATATGAAAACAAAGAAGTTACAGTTTATAGCATGTAAACATTGGAACAGTTCTTTCTCATGCTTTTACGCATCCATAAAGCCTTCTTTTAATTGAACAGTGAATTTGAATAACATACATCAATTTGAAGGCATTGTAAAAATATTTACCCAGTTTTGAGTGCGTACAGACGGACATATAGACAAACCGAACTTATAAAAACTTTTCAACTTTGTTGGATAATCATTAAAAAAAAAAATTAGTCTACAAGAAGCTATTAATTGATATTGAAATATGGACCAAAACGTAAAAAATATGTCCTTTAGTACTGGAGAAAAAAATGTTGTTTTAGTCCTTTCTCTGTAAAAGAAAACAGTTTTCTAGGCGATAAGTACAGTAGACATTAGTTTTATTATTGATTATATTACCTGTATGACATCCTTTGGGAATCCTGTTTTTTTTTTTTTTTTTTTTTTTTTCTTTTTCCAACTCTGATTTGATTTTTTTTCTACGTGACAGACTGGTGCACATGGAATACTATCTTTACAAACGTAGTTATTACTTTGTTTTTTAGACGGTATTTTTTGTTCCGTTAAGCTTCTCGTAAAATATCAGACTATGGTTTAAAGGAAAAAATAGATACTTTATAACAATTTAATATTTAAATCATTGCTTTTACGTTAAAAAAATGTAAAAAATGATTTTAAAATTTTAAGCATACATACATAAAAAAAAAAATAATAAATAACAGTATGTAATACAAATAATTAAATCCTCAAAATCTGGTGATTAATATTGAGAGTAAATAAAGCCAAAAAAATTATAATATCTAGAATTCGAACAATGTACAGCAGTTCTTAATCATGCCTTTATTCTACCATAAAGTCTTTTAATTGAATATTGTGTTATGTATATTAAATATTGCATTTTTGAAAAGATTGGTTTTATTCTTATTCCTCTTTCTTCCTTTCTTTTAGGTAGATTTTTTAGAAATCGGCCTATTGCAATCACTTCGTTTATCTATACACTAAGGGCGAAAAAAAAAAAATCACACTTGGATATATACTAGTGGATCTGCAGATCAGGAGCCTCAACGTCCTATTTACATCAGACATTATTCAATAGGTCATTTTTATTTATTCCTTATTATATAATCGTATATATTGATTCGATCGACTTGTTACCATAATCAGATACATTCCTGAGGGGGGCTGCCGCCCCCCTCAACCCCCCGATATGTCTCTATTTGCATATCTTATAAAGTGTTACGGAATTGTAAATAATTGCATTTATTTTTGTATCAATTCTTTCAAAGAAGTTTAGTAAAGTTAATAAAATGCTAACTTTGTGCATTTTTAGTCGTTTTAGCGTTAAAACAGCCTAATTTTCCCTCAAAAACATTTAAAAAAGCTCCAATAAGGGAAGAAATGGATTTGGCGCCAAATTTGGCGACTGTTTCCCTCCTTGGCGATTTTTTTGGCGACCTTTGCGTGAAAATCCTTATTAGGGATATACCAAATATGGAAGCTCTAATCTCATTATGAGATATGAGAATTTTCCAGAACAGTCTGTGTTCGATAGAAAAGTATAAAAGGAGCATTTTTTCGCCAAGGCAGTCAGTCTCAGATCTGTGTCAGTTTCCTGAAATTCTTGCTTTGCTTTGAGCCTCTTTAGATGAGACTTTCTTTATGTGTTATTGCTAAATAGTTTGTACCGTTGTTTTGCTGTTAACGGCTGTTGTTTAAGCTGTGTTTACTGGTTGAATTGAAGCTGATACTTGGTTTATAGACCTGTAATTTTCTGGAACTTCCTGTGAATACATCACTGAATTTTTGCAAGTTTTGCCTTTCATTCTCGGACAACTTACGGATCCCCAAGTACGCAACAATATGTATTCTTAATGAACGACGGTCTTGTATTATTTCCCTGAAATTCATAAATACCAAATTTCATAACTCCAAATTTCATACCAAAAAAAATTACATAGCATATCGGAAATATTTTGCGTAACCTTTAAACTAATATCCAATTCTATGCCCACAATTATCAACAAGAAAACATGCGTTTAAAATTCTAACATAAATTCATTATATTTGATGGGGTGTAACCATGTTAAAATAAACTTTTAAGAAATATCGACTATAGACCGTAATAGTACGAAATTATTTTATATATCCCGGAAAAGTAGCCACAGTCATTATAAACGCCAATAATAAGAATAAACGTAATTAATTATAACTCATTAATTTTTCAAACTAATTTGACATCATTCGCATGATTACAGTACATACTCGGAATTATTTTGTGTGATCCCATAAATTATTTAGTCTATACATAACCTTTTTTAAGAGTAAACATAATTTTAAGCATCTTTCTAATGTATGATAATTTTATTAAGTTCAATGCAGCATAAACGCATTAAAGTGCGCTCTTAAATAAAAGTTTGTCCATAGGCTCTAATGCTACGAAATTCTTTTGCGTGTCTCTGTAAACAAACCATAAACATTCTATACACCTGTAAAAACTATTCAGCTTACTTTGCGTTTAAAATTAATAATTGTTCCAAATTTAACATCGTTTGGATGACTACGTGACATTGTCAGAACAATTTTGTAAGGTCCTGTACATTAATTAGAAAGCTTAAGTGCACATATTTTCTTCAAACAACATAAGTTTAAACATCTTACTCACGTACGCTAGTTTAATTTTCTTCATTGGAAAGTAAAGATGTCAAATGCGTTTAAACGCAATTCACCTCATACGCCGTAATGTGAAGTATTTTGGCGTGTCCCTGTCTACAATCCATACAATCCATAAAAAGTATAGGCCTAAAAAAATAAATAGCTATTTCTATACCGAGCCTGAATATATGTGTCAATTTGCAAATCAATCGGGGAATTTTTGCGGCCGCTATTGCGGTACATACAAATTCTTCCCATAGGCCGTAATGATAAAAAAAAATTGGCGTGTCCCTGTACACGAACTGCAAATGGAATGCACACCCAAAACTATACAGCTAATTTCGTGGGGATCATGAACATGTGTACCAAATTTCAAGTCAATAGCGTGATTTTTGCGGCCGCTATCGCACGACAGACAGACAGACAGACAGACGGACAGACGGAACACAAAATCCTTTTGAGTCTCAACAGAGGCCCTCCACTGAAGTTTCGGTAAAAATTCGAAGTCAATAGCTTGATTTTTGCAGTGGCTATCGCGGTACATACAGATTCTTCCCATAGGCCGTAATGATAGAATGACTTTGGCGTGTCCCTGTACACGAACTACAAATGGAATACACACCTAAAACTATACAGCTAATTCCGTTGGGCTCATGAATATGTGTACCAAATTGCAAGTCAATAGCGTGATTTTTGTGGCCGATATCGCGATACATACAAATTCCTCCCATAAGCCGTAATGATAAGAAAAACTTTGGCGTGTCCCTGTACACGAACTACAAATGGAATACACACCTAAAACTATACAGCTAATTCCGTTGGGCTCATGAATATGTGTACCAAATTGCAAGTCAATAGCGTGATTTTTGTGGCCGCTATCGCGATACATACAAATTCCTCCCATAAGCCGTAATGATAAGAAAAACTTTGGCGTGTCCCTGTACACGAACTACAAATGGAATATACACCTAAAACTATACAGCTAATTCCGTTGGGCTTATGAATATGTGTACCAAATTGCAAGTCAATAGCGTGATTTTTGTGGCCGCTATCGCGATACATACAAATTCCTCCCTTAGGCAGTAATGATAAGAAAAACTTTGGCGTGTCCCTGTATACGAACTACAAATGGAATACATACCAAAAACTATGCAGCTAATTTTGTGGGGATCATGAACATGTGTACCAAATTTCAAGTCAGTAGCGTGATATTTGCGGCCGCTATCACACGACAGACAGACAGACAGACGGACAGACGGAACACAAAATCCTGTTGAGTCTCAACAGAGGCCTTCCACTGACGTTTCTGCAAAAATTGGAAGTCAATAGCTTGATTTTTGCGGTGGCTATCGCGGTACATACAGATTCTTCCCATAGGCCGTAATGATAGAATGACTTTGGCATGTCCCTGTATACGAACTATAAATGCAATATATACCTTTAACTATACAGCTGATTTCGTGGAGCTCATGAACATGTGTACTAAATTTCAAGTCAATAGCGCTATTTTTGCGGCCTCTACCGCGATACATACAAATTCCTCCCATAAGCCGTGATGATAAGAAAAACTTTGGCGTGTCCCTGTATACGAACTACAAATGGAATACATACCAAAAACTATACAGCTAATTTCGTGGGGCTCATGAACATGTGTACCAAATTTCAAGTCAATAGCGTTTTTCTTGCGGCCGCTATCGCGATACGTACAAATTCCTCCCATAGGCCGTAATGATAAGAAAAACTTTGGCGTGTCCCTGTACACGAACTACAAATGGAATACATACCAAAAACTATACAGCTAATTTCGTGGGGCGCATGAACATGTGTACCAAATTTCAAGTCAATAGCGCTAATTTTGCGGCCGCTATCGCGCGACAGACAGACAGACAGACGGACAGACAGACAGAGAGACACAGCCCAAAACCGTTTTGAGTCTCAATGTAGGGCCTCCACTGACGTTTCGGCAATAATATTTTTTTTTTTTTTTTTTTTTTTGTCAAAAACTACCCATTGTAACAATAGTGATTTTGTCGGATATCGAATACCTGGGGCTCTATTGTTTGCTAGATATGGATATGCGATATCCAGTAAAGCCCACTATTCGTTTCATCACTATTTTTAAATTATTAAATTAGCCGTTATTTTGAAGGAAAAATAAAATTATCCAAGTGCGGCTTTTTTTTTTTGTCCCTTATTATTATATATAAATGTATATATATAAACTATCTGTCTAATATATAATGCAAATTTTGTCATCACGATAACATCCGAAAAAAAAAACGATCGAAATCGAACCACAGTTGGATAGCGAACTTATTTTACAAATGTCTTGAATGAGTTCGTTAACCGAGTTGCTCCACCATTTTGTTTTCAAGTGGCAGCCACTTGAAAATTTCAAATCTCCACATTGTAAAGAGTGCATTTAAAGTCAGATTTGTTTGAATTTTCATGTATACATAGACGATATAAGGGTCTCAACCAAATTTATAAATGAACTTTATCCGCCATTTTGAAACAAAGTGGAGGATATCTTAAGAGAGGGTCACATGAAATCAGAGTACCACTTCAAATTTTGATATCACGATAACTTTTGAAATACTGAATCAATTCGAGCCAAAGTTAGACAATGAACTTAGCATACAAATATTTTGGATGATTTCGCTGAGCAAGTTGCTCCGCCACTTTATTTCCAAGTTGTGGTCACTTGAAGTCACGCTTGCACTTGAAAATTTATCAAGATAATATGTAAAATACAGAATTTATTCAAACCAAATTTGGACAGTGGACATATTTTATAAATAAATATCTTGGATTAATTCACTAGCAACTTGCTTCACTAACTTGTTTCAAATTTGCGGCCACTTGAAAATTTGTCATAACGATAACTTTTGAAATGCTGTATTAACTCGCACTGAGAAAAAATTCTGTAACTGACATCTAGAATCTAAATTGGGGCTCTAGAAAAAATAGTTCCATGTCATCCTTATAAGTTCTAGTTCCTTTGGAAAGCGAGTTCTAGAAGCCCCTATTAGAATTCTAGAGCGTTTGTCTATATTATCGAGGGCAAAGTTATTTGCAAATAAATGAGACTACAAGAGGCGGGTTTCAGCAACTGTAATCTTGGTTTATGACCCAATTTTAGAAAATCATGCGAGAATTTCTCCCAATACAAAAGATTCAGAATATTGTTTCACCATCTAGAAATGTGTGCACTAGAAATTCGCGATCATTTCATCTATTCAGTTTACTGGCGTGCCTTATGCGCACAGCTCGGAAATCTATATTTCTAGTTAAGGGATTTTGAAAATGACCACTTATTCATTTTAGAGGAAGACGGTATACTTTTTTTTCTCAGTGCGAACCAAATTTGTAGAATAAACTTCTTATCTTAGAAATGCATTTGATATGTTCACTGGCCAACTTGTTTCGCCATCTTTTTTTCAAGTGCCGGCCACTTGAAAATTTCAAATTCACATGAAAAGGGTATTTATGAATCGATTTGCTTAAAACTCCATACGTACATAGCCCACATCATTATCGGCAGAGAATCGTTATGGACTTAGAGCAGATTGTTCTTACATATTTCTATGGTAATTTCTAAAAGCTATATTTATATTTTACTTTGAATATTGCCTGTTGTTAAATCTTTTCAAATATCAATAATTAGAATCAAATATTCCTTTTATAAGCAAAAGTAATGGATGTCCCATAAAAAATGCAACTCTTGAATGCATAATAAAACACAAATTTATTAATGAAATTAAGTAATTTACATATATGAGTAATATCATATTTTATGTTTAACCACAGATCGCATGCACACTAAAAATATGTAAATTACTTAATTTAATCGATAAATTTGCATGTTATTATGCATTCAAAAGTTGCATTTTTTATGGGACTTTCTTTACATACGCAACTTTGTCCATAATCTTCCTATGCTACATTATTTTTAACTTCATACTGAGTTATTTTAAGAAATTGTCTTCAAATGAAAATTCAAAAGTACTTTCAGAAATTAAGAACAGATTTTCCTTACAATTAGGAAATATTTACTTACGAGGTGTAACTATTAAATAACGAGACTATTGTTGCTACAGATGAACTACATATGCACTAAATCCGAACGAACGACAGCTGTGCAGCGTAAAGCCTTCTCTTTCGATTGCAGCGCCTCCCGTGTTTGTCGAGAAATCAGTCTGGGCGTAACCTTCGTTTGTGTAATAGGTGTTTGTTTCGTTTTGCCGAAAACATGATAAATATAAAAGTAGAGAAATGAATTGTCGTGAAATTTCACGTGAAACTTGGTAAAACCACTAGTGAAACTTATATTTTATTAAAACAAGTTTATGACGATGAATGTTTATCACGTGCGACGTGCGCAAGTTTTTGAGTGGTTCAAGCGTTTCCAAGATGGCCGAGAAGACGTTGGAGATGATGACCGCCCGGGTCGCCCTTTCACGTCTAACACGTGTGAAAATATCGAAAAAGTCGCTAATTTGGTTCGATCTGACTATCATTACTATCTTGAGGTGTTTGCTCAACTCCGTGAAAAAGTAAGGAAAAAACTAACCGAATTGTGGAAGAACAAGTCATGGGTTCTCCATCAAGGCAACGCGCCGGCTCACACAGCATTGCCTGTCAAGACGTTTCTAGCCAAGTACAACATCCCAGTTTTAGACCATACGCTTTATTCGCTTGACCTGGCTTCATGTGACTTTTATCTGTTCCCCAAAATCAAATCTGCATTAAAAATAATAAGATTTGAGTCAGTTGAAGCTATGAAAGAAAAAGCGGCACGCCTCATGCAGGAGCTCATAGAACAAGACTTCCAGCATTGTTTAGAACTATAGAAAAGTCGCATGGAGCGTTGTAGGGATAGAGGAGGGGTGTATATTGAAGGTGATAATAACTAAATGTGTATAAATTTAAAATAAAATGTTTTACAGCAATAGTCTCGTTATTTAATAGCCACACATCGTATATTAAAAGTAAAATAACCGATAATTTTGAAGAAATGTTTTTTTCTTTTCTATAATAATGAGTATTATTTTTATTAAATAAGATATATTTCCTGCAAGTGTTATTGCAACCTATTCCAGTCATCTCTTGAATATTAAACAAACCCAAATTACATCTGAAATACCCTACCCACCTAAATTACACGTTCTTTGGTACTTTTAACTTATTCTCATTTGCTTTCAAATCTTATTGATGTATTTATATTTTTTTTTTATATATATTTTATTTATTTAATTTAATTTTCAGTCTTGTTTGATTATGGACTTTTTTTTTTTTTTTTTTTTTTTGTTATGCTATATCCAAGCCACGGTGGTCAAAGATATGATTTATGGTATTAGCTATACTAATTCTTTTGAATTACTTACATTGTAAAAAATATGTCCTATTTGCTGCCAGAAATTCTCTGTAATTTAAGAAAATACGTTCTGACAACGTAATTTTTTCGTAAATTACGCTTATTTTCTCAAATTACAGAGAATTTCTGGCAACAAATAGGACATAACTTTTACAGTGTACAATTGTTATCTAAATATTTTACCTTTCATTTAATTTTTCAACCAGTAGTATCACTGTAAAAAAAAAAAAAAAAAAAAAATTCCTGTTTCCTGCCAAAAATTTTCTCCAATGATAGAAAAATACGTTCTATCAACGCAATTTTTCTGTTACTTACGCGTTTTTTTTTTTTTTTTGTCATTGCAGAAAATTTCTGGCAGCACACAGGACTTTTTTTTTTTTTTTTTTTTTTTTTTTTTTTTACAGTGGTAGTACTATTATATTGTAACGATTATTTTTAAAAAGTAACTTTTTCTGAAACTTTTAACGGTGTAATGTTATTTAAAAAATGCTTGTTCTGAAATAGTGGTGTTAATATAATACAAGGAACGTAAAATTTTAGGAACGCTGCTATCTCTGCTATTATGACATGCTTTTATTTTTTAAAAGATAATAAAAATTACACTGTTAATAATTTCAGTTGAAACTTGAACCATTATATGGAGTAAATATTTAAGCAATACTATAGTATAGTTCAACCTCACGTTTACGTTTTCTACTTCTTGCGACTGAATTAAAATTGCAACAAAACTTAGAGCTACTACACGTCCACTCACAGGGGAAGCATGAATCAGTAAAATTCCTATTAAAACCAAACCAAGCTTAAATTAAAGAGCGTGGTCCAAAACGTAGGGTAAAGTGCAAACAACTCACCCATTGTACAAGATAAGACCCTAAAAAATTTAGTCCCTTTTATCAAAATTAACGAAACAGAATTAACAGGTAAGAAAGCGTGGAACAGTGCCAGAGTGTTGAACTTGAGGCAAAAAGGTCTTCAGATCAATCCCCGTCTCGGTCGATTTTTGATTTTTTTTTTTTTTTTTTTTTTTTTTACATAATACTAATATTTGGTTCAACATAAAATTACCAAATCATGGTAAAAAGTTAAACCATCGGGTGGTTCCAGTTACTTCAATACCAAGTTTTGGTTCAAACTAACACCAAATTATTTTTAACAGTGTAGGAGAAGCAAGAAATCAAAAATATCTTTAGTAATTTTCTTTAATTTTTCATTGTATCATTCTTATAGTAATTCATTTGTATTAATCTTATATTAAATTCGGATCCAGAGAAATATATTTTAGATCTCTCCTTTAGGTTTAGAGGGAGAAAGAAGAAAAAACCTTATATTAGTTCCATTTTTTAAAGAAAGATACAAAAAACCCTGAAGCACTGTTAACTAATTTTAGTTTAAGAGTTACGAGGGGAAATCGTTACCTTTAATGGTAAAGTACAAATATGATTCTACGCTTTTCTCTGTAATCAAATAATAATAATAATAATAATAATAATAATAAAATAAATAAATAAATAAAATCACGCTAATATAACTGTTAGTACAATAAAGTTTAAAGGTATATATATATTTTTAATTATCTTACATGTATAATATCCTTTAAAAATTATATTCTAATGTGCTCGATTTTTACTTTCCGAACACTATAGTGAGCAAAGTATTGTAATCATGTCAAAAATCCGAATTTGAGATTTTGATGTTTCTATACGTTTCGAGGTCCCCTGCGTCCGTTTCCACTATTTTTACGATGATGCATGTATGTGTGTGTGTATGTCTGTGAGTGAACACGCTATCGTCTAAATGCTTTGTTCGAATAAGCTGAAAGTTGGTGCGTATATTGTAAGTCACCATAGTACGAACCCTATATATTTTGGTGAATCTAGCACTTATAGTTTTTTTACAGGGACACCTGGAAAAATTCTTTACCATTATGGCCTAAGGGGCCAAGTTTTTAAAAGTGGGATAGCGTCTGAACGCTTTATTAATCTGAGCAAAAAATTTGTACACATGTTATAGGTCACAGTTGCACTAACGGTATAGTTTTTGGTGAATACAGTTTTTTTACAAGGGCACAAACAAAAATTCTTTATCATTATGGCCTATAGGACCAAATTTTTAAAAATATGATAGCGTCTAAATGCCTTATTAATCTAAGCAAAAAATTTGTACACATGTGATAGGTCACAGCTGCACAAACTGTATAGATTTTGGTGAATTTAGCACTTACAGTTTTTTTACAGGGACACAAAGAAAAATTCTTTATCATTAGGGCCTATGGGACCAAATTTTTAAAAGTGCAATAACGACTAAACGCCTTATTCAATTGATCTGAAACTTTATATGAATATTATAAATCACTGTTGCACTAAATATAAGCATTTTGGTGAACCTAGCATTTATAGGTTTTTACAGGGACACAACGAAAAATTCTTTATCATTATGATCTATGGGCTCAAAGTTCAGTAGCGTTCAATAAAACATCGTGTAATATATGGAGAAAAATACTCAAACACTCTATTATGGTTTTCTCTCTTTTGTTTGTTTAATGTTAATCTTACTTTACTTTATCTAGAAAACCGTTAATTACTCAATATTCGGAAAGTCGAGTGGAGTCAGTCGAGATTTTTTAACCTATTATTAGTTTTTCTCTCTTTTTACTTTCATTACCAGACTACAATAGGTAATGGAAGTATTGTATAAAGTCAAAAGTTTCAGAATCAAGTTTTCACATGATTTCCATGTTTTACGGTCTCCTGAGTCCAAAAAAGTTGTTTTTGAAAATTGATTTGTATGAGTGTGTGTATGCATGTGTGTGGGGAACCTTCTGATTATCATACCTCTAAAAATAATAAAGATATAACAACGAAACTTCAGAATTAAAATACGTCTATACTGCAAAAAATATGTCCTATCTGCTGCCAGTAATTCTCTGTTATGTGAGAAAATACGCGTATTTTACGAAAAAATTCCGTTGTCAGAACGTATTTCTTGTAATTACAGAAAATTTCTGGCAGCAAATAGGACATATTTTTTTACAGTATAGCGTACATATGAATTTTTTAATCTTTGGTGATAACGAAAAAACTGGAAGAGGGACATTGAAAAAGGAAATAGGACCGTACACTGTAAAAAATATGTCCTATTTGCTGCCAGAAATTCTCTGTAATTTGAGAAAATACGTGTAATTTACGCAAAAATTACGTTGTCAGAACTTATTTTCTCAAATTACAGAGAATTTCTGGCAGCAAATAGGACATATTTTTTACAGTGGAGTCTTTACTCAAAAACAACTGTAACGATTTCCTTTAAATTTGTTGTATAAATACTCTTCTAGATATCTTTTCGTGTGTATTAGTTGGTTAGTTCAGGAAAATTGATAGATATCATGTATAAGTATTAAGTCTATTTTGGATCTGTCGAGTTCGTTCCTTTAAAAACGGCTGTACAGATTTTCTTCAAACTTCGCATACTCACTCTCTTTTAGATACCCTTTCGTATGTTAACATCACTTTCCCGTTAATAGATGAGTTTGCCTATTTTTAATGAAAATCGGCAGTGGGGTCGAAAGTCCCTGTCTCAATAACGGCTCTAACGCTTTTTTTTTTTCCAAATTTGTTACAAAAGCCCCTTTTTAGATGTTCTTTGGTATTTATTATTTGGTTACTACAGAAAATAATTTCGTGTGTCACTCACACGACTTTCTCTTACCCTGAAATTTAATACTATAAATACAGGTTGGAGATTAAGAAATAAGATAACGAGCACTGTTATGCAAACCTATGTTAAACAATTCAAATTAGGCTTCGGAAGTGTTTTATATGATAATTAGTTCTGTGTGAGGGGGTTACCGCCCCCCTCAACCCCCCGTTTGATTAAAGTACCTACATTTATATAGAATTTAATTCGGTTATTAAAAAATAATTCTGTTTTAAAAAAATAATTTGTAAAAATTATTATTTAAACAAATTATCTTTTATGATAATGCAGACGATTTCCATATTAGAGAAGTAGTATAACACTAAATATCCTAAAAAAAGGTGAATTTATTCTCAATATTACATTTTTTTTTTTTTTTTTTTTTTTTTTGTTAAGAATGAAAAAATTTATAACTTTATTTTAAATTGTCGCAGATCTATGATTCAACCATTCGTTTTAAAGGTATTGGCGAGCTCTTTTGAAAGATATCCATCATGAAAATGTACTCAACACGAGGGGGACTTCTCTCCCCCCTCCCAGGGGGCCTACATACATAAAATATTTTTTCCAGTTAACTATCGCTATTATAAAAAATATATATTTGTTTCATTTGGTTTAGTGCAGTCTATAGATGTTAAACTCTACTTACCTGCAATTTCCCCCATAGACGTAATATATTTGAATACTTTTAAGTGTCCCTGTACACGAACCATTTGCTTCATCTCAACGAAAAGCTTACTGTAGCATCCCTATATGATACACATTTAGAATAACGAGTTTGGAATTTCTGCTATCATTTGTTCTTGAGATATGCTGATAACAGACAGACACATAGACCATTCGCTAAAAACATGATTTTCGTATTCAGGGGACCTCAGAACATGTAAATGTAACAAAAACTCACGTTCGAAAATTTGACCCTAAAACAATACTTTCTCGACCCCATGGGTAAGAGAAAGTAAAAAAGACAGGGTCCCTGTTTAGGTACGTCAGTTAGTGGTACCGAACGTAATGAGGAATTTGCACGTTTTCTGATTTTATATTCTTATATAATAGAAAATGAAAGGTAAGAAAATAAATACATATATTTTCTTTATTTGAAATCTAATGACTGATTTATAACAATTTTAACATCGCACTATTTACTCTATCGAGAAAACGCAGTATAATATATCGTGACGTCACTCTTTATGACAACAAACGGGAGTAAACGTTGTTTACATTCGATTTCGTGCTTTGCTTTGCTTCTTGAATCAGGGAAATCTTCTTGATTTTTTTATTAAAGTCGCTGTATAAACTTTTTAGTTACCCATCATACTATAGGTATGGGGAACTTAGGTAATCGTGAAAATTTTCGACCTCGGTTTTTTTACTTTTTTACACGTTTTCAGGTGATAGGAATCCGAAAATGACAAAATTTGGTGTCTTGTCTGTAGGGTGTCTGTTAGTATGTTAGTGTGTTAGTCCGTTAGTCCATTAGTTTGTTAGTCTGTGTACACGATATCTCAAAAACAAATTGTCGCAGAGAGGTCAGATCAATTTTAAAATATTACTTTCGACACTGGGAAGAACCCTATTCATTTGCAACATTCGAATTTAAAAACTTTGTAAGTTATTAGAAATTTACGATTTTCTTAACATGGGAGAATAGGACAAAAATTCACTTAAACGTGCATTAAATAGAAACTTTTTACTGTAAAAATGTCAGACCAGTTTTAAAATATCGGTTTTGATGCCGGAAGGAACATCAGTAACTATAAATATGTTACTTTGAAATTTTCGCAAGTTATTGGAAATTTACGAATTTCTTAACATGGCAGTATAAGGCAAAATTTCACATAAACGTCCATTTTTAGAGATATTTTCATCGTAAAGGTGTCAGACTACTTTTGAAATATTATTTAGGACACTAGCATGAATATTAGTGACTATGAATTTTCCAATATAAAAATTTCGTAACTTACTGGAAATTTACGAATTTTTTAACATGGCAGAATAGAGCAAAATTTCACATAGACGTCAATGTCAATCTTGAGGGATATTTTCATCGTAAAGATGGCAAACCACTTTCGAAATATCATTTAGGATACTGGCATGAATATCATAGACTATGATTTTTGCAATTTAAAAAATTCGTAAGTTATTTGGAATTTGCGATTTACTTAACATGACAGAATAAGGCAAAATTGAGCATAAACTTCCATTTTGAGGATCATAAATATACATTAAACAACTTCAAAATTATATTTATGATATTTGTATGAACATGATTGAATACAAATATTCTAATAGAGAAATTTCATAAATTATTCGTAATTTACTATTTTATCAACATAGCGAAATTGTAAATTTTTCATATAAATATGAATTTTGAGGATTATTGCATTGGAAATAGTAGCATAAAAACTAAACAATGGAATTGACCCTGATAAAATAAATTAATAGATTAGAATAAGATAAATATGTCGAAGTGAACGGTGGATAGCTTATTCGGCGGGGATTTCGTTCTGTCACTGTATCAAGCTTTGGTCAAATTCATTTTTTTTTTTAACATGATTATAATATGTCTCACGCTAGAAATTTATGAAAACATAAATATGGTGGGGAACTGAGCAGAGTCCACCTATGCCAACTAGTTTATATATGTATTCACGAGGTATGTACTAGTTAGTGCTTACAGGAAAATCGTTTGGTGTCTAATTTGTTAAATCATTTTCCTGTCTTCTTCTTTTCTGTTTTCTGCTATTTTCATAAAGAGTATATAATATATGTATAGTAATGTGCAACGGAAGTCATGCGGTTTTTATACAGTCGGTAGCAAAAGTGTCCGAACACTAGCAAAAATTCCTATGTAAAAAATGTACACTTCATACGGTTTTGTTAAATAAATCCTTATCGAATCATGTTCTTACACTGAGTAAGACTGGATTCGACAACGGTTTATTTAACAAAACTGTATTAAGTGTACTTTTTTTTTACATAGGAATTTTTGCTAGTGTTCGGACACTTTTGTTACCGACTGTACAGCAGATTTTTCATGATTTGTTTAGTTCGTTCTTTAAACTATTAAAATACTAATGCAATATTAAAATAAATCAAATTTATCTTTTACTTCTTTTAATTTTTGTAAAACATACTTTATATAGCGCATTATACTTGCTACCAAATCATTTTTAAAAAACCAATCTTGTATAAAGCTGTATAGCTCTTTTACAAGCTTTTAGTTACTTTTATTTTCAAGGAAATAAAGTAAGAGTCTCAAAGGAGCTATTAACTGCTGTTGATTAGGGAGATAAGGAAAAAAAAAAAAAGTTCCTCAAGAACAAATATTTTCATTGTCCTCTCTCTATAAAAAAGTACGATTTTCTAGTCAGTACAAGATAAGTCAAGTAATCAAGACATCATTTATTTTATTACCTAAATACTCTGCTCCTTGATTATTTAATTTTAGTTCGATTTCTTTCTTGATTTAGTTTACTTATTTAGTTTCTTTATTTTTAAAATAAATAAATAAAATGTTATTTATATAATCCTTTATATATTTCAGTGTAAGTTGTATTTTCTATACTATTTCATTTATTTCTTTTTCTTTGCCTCTTATTTCTTAAACTGCCATTTATTTAATTTATTGTACTAGAGTTTTATTTCTTTTAGAAAGAAAAAAAGGCTTCGTCACATCTTGCAGTAGACCTTCTTGAATTATCGTCGAATATTTTTTCCGATTTTGAACAATAAGTCCCTCTTTTTCGCGTTCCTGTAAAACGTTACATTGTATAATAAAATTATTTTACGTATTCGTGGTTAAATTATTTCTATTTTATCTTTTGTAATTGATGCTGTAAATACTACTGTCACATACATATACCATCAGCACATAAAAATATAAACACGAATACAGTCGGTCAGTGGCGGATTTAAGGAGGGGGGGCTAGGTGGCTGAAGCCCCCCCCCCCACACCAGAAAAAAAAAATACTGACATTCCCAATTGAATAGTACAATTGCAAACTTTGCATTAATCTGGAATTACAGCTTGAAAAATCTTAGCCCCCCCCCCCCACACACACACAAAGTTAAGTTCTGGATCCGCCACTGCAGTCGGTAACAAAGGTATCTGAACACTAGCAAAAATTCCTATGTAAAAAAAGTGCACTTCATACGGTTTTGTTAAATAAATCCTTATTGAGTCATGTTCTTACACTGACTAAGGACAGGATTCGACAAGGATTTGTTTAACAAAACCGTATGAAGTGTACATTTTTTACACAGGCATTTTTGCTAGTGTTCAAACACTTTTGTTACCGACTACGTAAAATCATTTATTAATGTAAAAAATGTCTAGACGAACATCTAAAAGCGGGCTTCGATGTTCTTAAATCACATACAGCTACTTTTACAAGACCCTGTAAGCATTGTATTAAATAAAGGCGCCACATATCAATGATGGAAAGTCGCCCCTATTATTCATTTACGATTTATACAATTTCAAAACTTTAAAATAGAAATCGAATTGTCTTTGTTTGAACATCCACCGTTCCTTAATCAAACTATTTTTTTTTTTTAATCGGAGTGACTCCACTCGACTTTCCGAGCATTGAGTAATTAACAGTTTTGTAGATAAAGTAAAGAAAGAGGAGTTGTTAAACAAACAAAAGATAGAAAACCATAATAGAGTGTTTGAGTATTTTTCTCCATATATTACACGATGCTTTATTTAACGCTACTGAACTTTGAGCCAATAGATCATAATGATAAAGAATTTTTCGTTGTGTCCCGGTAAAAACCTATAAATGCTAGATTCACCAAAATGCTTATAGTTAGTGAACAGTGATTTATAATATTCATATAAATTTTCAGCTCAATTGAATAAGGTGTTTAGATGCTATCGCACTTTTAAAAATTTGGTCCCGTAGGTCATAATGATAAAGAATTTTTCTTTGTGTCCCTGTAAAAAAACTGTAAGTGTTAAATTCACCAAAATCTATACAGTTGGTGCAACTGTGACCTATAACATATGTACAAATTTTTTGCTCAGATTAATAAGGCCTTTAGACGCTATCACACTTTTAAAAATTTGACCCCATAGACCATAATGATAAAGAATTCTTCTTTGTGCCCCTGTAAAAAAAACTGTAAGTGCTAAATTCACCAAAATCTATACAGTTCGTGCAACTGTGACCTATAACATGTGTACAATTTTTTGCTCTGATTAATAAAGCATTTAAACGCTATCGCACTTTTAATAATTTGGCCCCATAGGCCATAATGATAAAGAATTTTTCCTGATGCCCTTGTAAAAAAACTATAAGTGCTAGATTCACCAAAATCAATAGGGTTCGTACTCTGGTGACTTACAATATACGTACCAAATTTCAGCTTATTCGAACAAAGCGTTTAGACGCTAGCGTGTTCACTCACAGACATACACACACATATACATACACACATACATAAACACACACATACATACATCATCGTAAAAATAGTGAAAATGGACTCAGTTGACCACGAAACGTATAGAAACATCAAAATCTCAAATTCGGATTTTTGACATGATTACAATACTTTCCTCACTATAGTGTTCGGAAAGTAAAAATTTAATATTTAAATACAAGCAAGTTTTGCCCGCTTTGCTCGTTAATATATTCTATTTGCTTTTATTTATTTTATTATTATTATTATTATTTTTTTTTTTTTTTACATTTAAAAAAAAAAATAGATGTATTTACAATTGAGAGAATCGAATTTATTGTAACAAGATCCGAAGACTGAATCGGACAAATGGCAAAATATTCCTTCCAAAAACGAAATATCAAGAAAAAAATCGCATAAAACCTAAAAATATTTTTTATTCTAATAAGAAAATCGAAAATTATATTTCAAAACTATTCTCTCGCATTCCTTTATCATGAAAAAAAAAAAAAAAAAACTATCTCTACGTTACAAAAAGACAGACAAACACTTCCTTTTATCACATATACTGTAAAAAATATGTCCTATTTGCTGCCAGAAAATCTCTGTAATTTGAGAAAATACGTGTAATTTACGGCAAAAAAAATACGTTGTCAGAACGTATTTTCTCAAATTACAGAGAAATTATGGCAGCAAATAGGAGATATTTTTTACAGTGGTATAGATAATTATTATTATGATTGCGTTGGAACTGTTTTTTTTTTTGTTGTTGTTGTTGTTGTTTGTTTGTTTGTTTGTTTAGAATGTATTCTGCAGCGATTTAATTTTCAGCCATCTGTATAAATAAAGCAAAGATTTTGCCGGCGGAACACATCCGGGCGAACCACTCCATACTCCATTAAATTTGTAAACAATTGTTGATTCATTTTTGAGAATCATTCACATAAGACCATAGAGCATTGTTGCAAAACGGAAGAAATATTTTATTTAATTTAATTTATAATATGCTATTTTGACTTTTTGACTTTAAAAGGAATTTTTAATTATGTTACAAAGCCCAAAATTTACATATATATTTTATGAGCTTTCTTTTATTTAACTTTTTTATGTGTCGTTTATGTATTTATTTAATAACTTTTTATCGGAAAATTTTAATCTTTGTTCTTTGGTTTTCTTACATATGTATAAAAAAAAGGGGGGGGGGAGTCTAATGATACACTGACACAAGCAGAGAACCGGGTAGTTTGCAGAGAACCGGGTAGTTTACCAATCAGGATTTGCAAAGGTAGGAAAAATCCTGATGTTGATTCACATAGTCAAAACTGTTAAATTCAATGTATTAAGGTGAAGGTACTCTCAAACAAAAGTTTGTCAGAATTCAGAATTTTCAGGAGTCGCGAACTATCTGGTCACCAGAGGCGGCTAGTCTTAAATATGATATTGATTCATGGTTTCTTCTAAAGTATTGTAAATCCCAAAGATAAGGCAAAATATCGTCGACTTGGTCATTTATTAGAAACACGCCAATCTGTACCATAAACTGCACCGTTACATAATTTGATTCTAATAAAAATTTGGTTGGGTTTTACGTCGCATTAGTGCTGCGCATTGGGCAATTGGCGACGTTTCTGGAACTCAACCCTAGTAGTGGTCCGGAGACATGCCATCACAATTTTGATCCTCCACGAAAGGGATGTCTCTCCTGCTTCGATGACCCCCAGAGGTATAATTTTTAATGAGAACATGTAGGACATTGCGGCCACGACAGATTTTACGTGCACCAGCCACCATTACTGTACACGATGGTCTTAAGCCGGCTAGAGTACCGAACCCGCAATCTTCCAATTACGAGACCGGCGCTCTACCGACTGGGCTACCGCGGCCCAATATAAATTTGGATTCATATGAATTAAGGTTTAAATTAGATGGATAAGTTGGTATAAGATTTATGATTTTTAAATTTTTAAACAAAATAATAATAAAAAAAAAAAAAAAAAAAAATCGCATAGGTTTGTTAAGTATTTAATAATTTTAGAGCTATTATGAAGTCAGTTTTATCAAAAATTTTTCATAATACTGGTTTCACTTTTGATTTTTTTTTTTTTTTTTTTATTTACATGCAAATAAACGTTTCTTTTAAATTATAAAATGAAATAATAAAATAAAAACTTGTAAGTATTTTATTTTTATTGACTTCAGCTAGAAATTACAGCACAAAGAAAAATGTTGGGGAAAAACATGAAAAATAGTATAAAAATATAGTACGATTATAGAAAATTTAAAACGATGTTGCAAAACTATACGCATTCCTTTATCTAGAGAAAAAATTTCAAAACTGGACGTGCCATATATATATTTTTTCCCCTGTATATAGCTAACAGGGAGACAAACACTTTTTTTATTAGTATAAATCTAGGTCATGCTTGCATTTAAATCTTTATCTACAGCCATAACAAATTAATTTTTTGTGAAAAATTGCCATTTATTAATTGCTATATTTAAACTATTATAAACTTTATAGCTATTGCTATATTTAATTATACCTAAAATACAAAAAAAAAAAAAAAAAAAAAAAAAACTTCTAAGAACGAGAAAAAAAAATCTGGAAAGAAAACAATGTATAGATAATATACAAATAAAACATTTTAAGATGTTATTTATTAAAAAAAACAGTTATTTTTCTTCTATTAAAATACTTAAAATATAATATTTTTCTTCAATCAAATCACGCTAGGTATTTATTTATGATCCATACAATTTAAAAAACTTTAAAATAAAAATGGAATATTTTTTATTTGAACATCCACCGTCTCTTAATACAATTAATATATATATATATATATATATATATATATATATATATATCTTTATTATTTAAATATTCAGGTCATGTTTACATTTAAAGCTTTATCTACAGATATGATAAATTAGTTTTATGTGAAAAAATATCTCCGAGGGATCTATTAATTGATATAGAATAGAAAAAAAAAGGAACAGACCTTTTGGTGCCGTCGAACAAATATTGCTCCTGTCCTCTTCCTAACGATTTTCCGGGCGGGTAGGTATTGTGGATATAGAGCTAAACAAAATATTAATCTTGTTATTGGTATGACATTTATTGGGAGTTTTACTTATTTCTTGTAGTTTTCTTTTTTCTTGGATTCCTTTATCATTAGATCTTGGTCTACGTGACGTCTTTATTTCATTTGTTCTTTTATTTAGCCGTTACGTGTAAGCCAAAGAATTCCAATGCATGTGTTTTCGAAAAGATTTATTTGGTTTAAATGTATGACTTTAAATTGTTACAAACATCGATAAGAAAGTAATAAATTAATTTAAGATTAACTGGATCAAAACCAAGTGGAGCGTGTATTAACTTACATAACAAATGTATGTTTAAAATACAGGAAATTTGCGCAAAATATTGAGAAATAAATTCATTTGTAATTTTATTCCAGTGTAGCACTGGAGGAATATTTAACAAATAATAATTCATATGATTATATATAAACATTTTATAATAGTTAAAATGAAAATAATAAAATTAATTCCATATTTCATCCACGTATGAATAAAGTTCAGAAGTTTGTATCACTTTTTTTTTAATACAAACAATTGGTTGCACTTCGTTATTAGTATGATATGCAAGGTAAAGCTAGAAGAATTTGCGCACAATTCAACAAAACGTTATAAAAAATCTAAATTTTAATTTTTTTTTCTAAACTGTGGTGCATATCTTTGAATTGATCCTTCTTCTACGTATTTCCATAACTATTTTGTTGTTATACCATGATTTGAAGCAACAGCTGTAATAAAACCAACAGAGCTATTTTGCACAATCTCTCCTTATTGGGTAGGAGAGAAAGCGCTTAATTTTAACTACAGTTAAATTGTTAACAATGATAATTACACTTAAATGACATTAGTATAAGGTTTTCGTAAACAAATATTTTTGTATTACATGTAGGTATTTCAATTTAATAATTAAGAAAAACAGAAAATGAAAATAATAATAATAATAAATAAAAAGGATTAAAATTTTTTATTTATTTTTAAAAGAATCAAGTCAGAGATGGGAAAAAAAAACAGGATTCCCAAAGAATGTCGTTTGCAGAGAAAAGACTAAAATAATGTTTGTTCGTCAATCTTGAAAGCCATTTTTTTCCTTATTACTTCCCAAATTAATTGATCCCCTGCTAATTTCTTTCTTTTAATTGAAATGGTTGAAGATTTCTGAAAATATATGTTCTTTATGTCTTCAGCATAAGAACGATTGACTGCGAAAGGAAAAGAAATTTGGATCCATTATTATTTTTATTGAATAAAACTTCATTAATAAAAACAAATTCGGTAAACATTTTTTTTTAAATACTGCTCTATACAAACAAAAACAAAAGCAAAAATAAATAAATAAAATGGCTTTATAGATGCATAAATGCATGAAAAGAGAAAAGGAATTAGGAAAGAAAAACTCTATCTAAAAAACAAAGCCGCAGTAACTTTTAAAAATATAGTACAGCGAATCCATCACGTAGAAAAAAAAATAGTAATGAAATGAAGGGTTAAATGCAAGAATAGAAAAGAAACCAGAAATTTTCGAGGAATGTTATTCAAGTAATATAATCAATATAGATCTATGTCTGCAGTACTTATCCGCCTAAAACACTTTCTTATATACGGAGAAAGGACTAAAATAATACGGCAAAGCTAGGAGAGTTTGCGCACAATTGAACAAAACGTTATAAAAGATATAAATTATAATTGTTTTGCTGAACTGTTGGTGCGTAGCTTTGAAGTGATCCTTCTTCTACGCATTTCCATTACTATTTTGTTGTTATACTAAGATTTAAAGCAAAAGCTGTAATAGAACCAACAGAGCTATTTTGCACAATCTCTCCTTATAGAGTAGGAGAGAAAGCACTTAATTTTAACTACAGTTAAATTGTTAACAATGATAATTATACTTAAATGACATTAGTATAAGGTTTTTGTAAACAAATATTTTTGTATTACATGTAGGTATTTCAATTTAATAATTAAGAAAAACAGAAAATAAATAATAATAATAATAAATAGAAATAGAAAGGATTAAATTTTTTTATTTAAAGAAAATTAATTCAAGAAGCAGATAAAAAAACAAGGCTAGATAAAAAAAAAAAAAAAAAAAAGTAACATTTAGTTACTAGATAATATGTTTAATTTAAAATTAATAAAGTTCTTTTTCAATTTGAATAGTTTCTTCTTTGTTGACCTAATCTGTCATTGCCTATAATTACTGCACTCATTGTTGAAAATAATACAACTTTCATGCAATCACCTGCCACAAGAAAAATTTATGAACGGGTCCACGGGAAATCATTTAATTAAAAAATATTTTGTAATACTACCATTCTATAAAAATTCCTAGAAAGGGTTTTGAAAATTTAAGCGAAACATTTTTGAAAGCAAGACAAAATAACCACGTTTAGTCTTAGATTGTTCAAGAAATAAACATGCACATTTAATTGAATACTCCGCTATCGATACTGTTGAACAAACTGGAATTTCAGAACGCTCATTGTTCTCCTTCCTGCCGATCCCCTATGTGCTCAATCTGTCCTAGCTTTACCTTATTATTTCTTTCAGACAGTGATTTTTCCGTCGTTACTAATTTTTACCTGCCACCTTGAATGAACTTGCAAACATTTTTGTTTTTATCTAAATATATAAAGCTGAAAGCTTCTCATTCTACTGTCTGGATTATTAGATTTTATTTAAAAGAAAAAAAAAATGTATACTTATTAATTAGGATAAAAATCTAGCGAACGCCATTTTTTTTTTTTTTTTTTTTTTTTTTTTTCTTTCATCGAATAACTGGTTTAAAAGATATTAAATAAAAACCCTTCTTTAATTTTAAAAGTATTAAAAAATAAATAAACAAGTAGATAATTTTCATTTTATATGGGGGGGGGGGGGAGACCTTTAGTCAAATAAAAATATAAGTAGTATAAAACCGAGCAGCTTTATTAACACATTGTTTTCTTGTAATTTGTTTCACTTTTACTCCTAATGCTTTATTACCAATTACCAATGATCATCACTGAGGCATAATGAATGTATATCATTAGAAAGCTAGTTATATGCATCAAAGAAAGAGTTTCTGAATTGCGAAATGAAAGTAATTTCCTTTTTGCAATTACTTTTTGCGTTGCATTTTTGTTTATAAGTATCATTATTTACAGAATAAAAATCAGAATACGCGTTTACATCGGAATGCTTTTTTTTTTTTTTTTTTTTTTTTTTTTTCTTTAAAATAGGGGAGAAATAAAGAAAATATAATTGGTCTTTGCATTTGCCTTTTTTATCACTCAGTATCTTAATCAAACAATAATAAATTTCCAGAAAAATTTGAATATTAAAAATTTTATAAGTATTCCAACAAATATGACACATATTGATAAAGTTTACACAGTGATACTCATGTGATTATATGATGCACAAACCACACCGTGTAGATGGATGTATGGATGGGATTTACGCTGCACTAGTGCTGCGCATTGGGCAAATGACGACAGACTGGGACTCACTCCTAGAGGTGCTCCGGAGACATGCCATCACAATTTTGATCCTCCACGGAAGGGATGGCTCTCCCGCGTCGGTGACCCCCAGAGGTATAATTTTTTATGGGAACATGGAGGACGTTGCGGCCGCAACAGATTTTACGTACAGTCGGCAGCAAAAGTATCCGAGCACTAGCCAATAATTCCGATGTCAAAAAGGTACACTTAATACTATTCTGTTAAATAAATCCTTGTCGAATCATGTTCTTAGACTGACTAAGAACGTGACTCGACAAGGATTTATTTAACAAAGCAGTATTAAGTGAACTTTTTTTAAAAAAATAGGAATTATTGCTAGTGCTCGGATACTTTTGCTGCCGACTGTACACCAGCCACCATTAGTGTACACGACGACCTTTGGCCGACTCGAGTACCGAACCGCACTCTTCCAATTAATAACCCTGTGCTCTATCGACTAGGCTACCACAGCGCATCTCACCGTGTAATCACGTAAGGACGGTATATTTAAACTTCCGCTATAAGCCGCATCTTGTAGATAAAATGAACCAGCGAATTGCCACTAAATTTGATCGTGAACAAATTATGTTATGAACAGAAAAAAATTTTAAAAATTTAATTTTTTAAATGTCCATAAAGTTTCAAGAATGAAATGTTTCATAAACGGTCAAAATCTATTAAATAAATATTCAAATTTGTTAAAATCACTTCCTTTTCATAATTCTTTGTGCGTTTTAGAAAAAAACGGAAACAAAATTTGGTACTAGTACAATCGGAAACAAAAGTGTCCGAACACTAGCAAAAATTCCTATACAAAATAATTTGGTGTGTCACTCACACGACTTTCTCTTACCCTGAAATTTAATATAAATACAGGTTGAACATTAAAAGGTAAGATAACGAGTACTGTTATGTAAACCTGTGTTAAACAATTCATATTAGGCTTCTGAAGAGTTTTATATGATAATTAGTTCTGTATGAGGGGGGCTACCGCCCCCCTCAACCCCCCGTTTCATTAATGCACCTACATTTATATAGAATTTAATTCGGTTATTAAAAAATAATTTATTAAAATTATTATTTTAAAAAAATATTTTTTTACATAATGCCGACGATTTCCGTATTAGAGAAGTAGTAGAACACCAAATATCCAAAGAAAAGTCCATTTTATTCTCAATATTTAAAAAGAAAAAAAAAAAAAAAAAAAAAAACATTTTTTTTTTTTTCTAAGTTTTTTTTTTTTTTTGGGTTAAAAGTAAAAAAAATTGATAACTTTGTTTTAAATTATCGGAGATCGATGGTTCAACCATTCGTTCTAAAGGTATTGGCGACCTCTTTTGAAAGATACCCATCATGAAAATTTATTCCCCTCGAGGGGGGATTCCCCCCCCCCCAAGGGGAGAGGCGACGCTCCTACATACACAATTTTTTTTTTTCCAGTTAACTATCTCTGTTATAAAAAATATATATTCGTTTCATTTGGTTTAGTGCAGTCTATAGATGTTAAACTCTACTTACCTGCAATTTCCCCCATAGACGTAATGTATTAGAATTCTCTTGATTGTCCCTGTACACGAACCATTTGCTTGATCTTAACGAAAAACTTACTGTAGCATCCGTATATGATACACATTTAGAATACCAAATTTAAACTTTCTGCCATAATTTGTTTTTGAGATATGCTGATAACAGACTGACACACACACACACACACACACACACACACACACACACACACACACACACGCAGACATACACACAGACCATTTGCTAAAAACATGATTTTCGTATTCAGGGGACCTCAAAACGTGTAAATATAACAAAATCTCGCATTCGAAAATTTGACCCAAAAACAAAACTTTCTCTACCGTATGGGTAAGAGAAAGTAAAAAGTACACTTAATACTGTTTTGCTAAATAAATCCTTGTCGAATCCTGTTCTTATTCTGTCTAAGAAGAGGATTCGACAAGGATTTATTTAGCAAAACTGTATAAGGCGTACTTTTTTACTTTCTCTTACCCATAAGGTAGAGAAAGTATTGTTTTGGGGTCAAATTTTCGAACACGAGTTTTTGTTATATTTCCACGTTCTGAAGTCCCCTGAATACGAAAATCATGTTTTTAGCAAATGGTCTGTGTGTATGTTTGTGTGTCTGAGTGTGTGTCTGTCTGTTATCAGCATATCTCAAAAACAAATTATGGCAGAAAGTTCAAACTTAGTATTCTAAATGTGTATCATATAAGGATGATACACTAAATTTTTCGTTAAGATCAAGCAAATGGTTCGTGTACAGGAACACTCAAAATGTTCAAATACATTACGTCTATGGAGGAAATTGCAGGAAAGTAGAGTTTAACGTCTATAGACTGCACTAAACCAAATGAAACGAATATATATTTTTTGTAATAGAGATAGTCAACTGGGAAAAAAGAATTTGTGTATGTAGAAGCCTCGCGTCCCCCGCTGGGGAGGAAGTCTCCCCTCGAGGGGAGTAAATTTTCATGATGGGTATCTTTCAAAGGAGCTCGCCAATACCTTTAAAACGAATAGTTGAACCATCGATCTGCGATAATTTAAAACAAAGTTATCGATTTTTTTTTTTTTTTTTTTTTTTTTTTTTTACTTTTAACGAAAAAAAAACTTTTTTTTTTTTTTAGAATAAAATAGACTTTTTTTGGATATTTGGTGTTATACTACTTCTCTAATATGGAAATCGTCTGCCTTATCATAAAAGATAATTTTTTTTAATAATAATTTTAATAAATTATTTTTTAAAAAGAGAATTCTTCTTTAATAACCGAATTAAATTCTATATCAATGTAGGTGCATTAATGAAACGGGGGGTTGAGGGGGGCGGTAGTCCCCCTCACACAAAACTAATTATCATATAAAACTCTTCAGAAATCTAATATGAATTGTTTAACATAGGTTTACATAACAGTACTCGTTATCTTACCTTTTAATGTTCAACCTGTATTTATAGTATTAAATTTCAGGGTAAGAGAAAGTCGTGTGAGTGACACACCAGATTATTTATATAGGAATTTTGTTACCGACTGTAATTCATTCTCCCATTTTTGTTGAAAGATGGTGTTCACACATAGTAGAAGTTTAATTCTAATAATCCTGCATATTGAACTTATTGGTTAAACTACTCCAACTTCTATTTTCTTCTATTTTTCTTTTGTCTCTATGTGAAGCAACTGTAGTTATAAAAAGTTTACGATTTTGGAACAATACCACTCTTAGATCATGCTCTTCAGATAGTGTTTGTAAATTACAATTTCGGAGGAAATTTTTCAACTTATAATACTTTCTTTAATAATACCTTTTATTGATAAAAGTAGAGCAAAATTTGAAAACTCTATAAAAATTTGTAATCATTAAAAATGTTTGTATAAATGCATTCAATCATGCACGTATTTTAGAGTTATGGAAATCAGCATTCTTTTCATCAAAAATCTGGAAAAACTGTAATAAATCTGAAAACAAAAATTAAAAAGTAAATCAAATGTATGTATCAAAAAAGTATAATATGAAATTTCCAACCTAATGTTTTCTAACGTTTTTAATAAATGATAGTTCTAACCTACAAATTAAAATTTTAAAAAATCATTTAGGTACAGGAAGAAAGATATTTCTTTATAGAAAAAATTTTTAATGTGTATATTATATATCCCTAACTATGTATCCCCTTCTTAAATGTTTTTAAGATTCATTCTTTAGAAATAAATATATGCATATGTATATACATGTACATATATCTTTATACTTATATTTATAATTTTATATATAATTATATATTTAATTTAATTGCCATTTTATTGTAATAAAAAAATGAGCAACAAAAAAATAAGATTTGTTTCAACTAAATAACTCTGCAAACAGTTGTGCATAGTTTCACTATTTAAATTAAATGCTTCCCTTTCAATCTCACAGTGAGAAGTTAATCTTTCAAAATGTATTTTAAAATTACTGAATTGGAATTTTTATAGATCTCCAACGTCAAAGCATTTATGATTAGTTTTGCATCCATAGTATAAAAGTCTTCATTTGTTATTTTCCCGTCTAATCTACACATCCGCTTTATAGCCCTTATTTAAACTGTACACCAATACTCATTGTGTACTACTACACTTAAGCTGACTGAAACAGCAATTTTAATAATTTATTATGTACGTATTTGTACATCTTGATTAACAAACTGTAAAATTTAATTTTTCCTCCTCAGTAATATTCGTACACATCTATAAATATTTCATAATATAAACATTTCATCATATAAATATCACATAAATATTTCATAAAGTATTGATATGCATATATATATATATATATATATACAGAGCTGCCACCTTTTTAAAAATAGTGGTATGAAATAATCCAGATGTTTGCCAACTCTGACATGCCTTTATACTGACAATATATGAAGATAAAATGTATTATAAATTACACAATTAATAAGAATAAACTTTAATACTTAAAGGATTACACGAACCATAAATATTAACTTTATGAATTGAAAAATCCTTTTCAACTTCAATCCTCTATTTAAAATGATAAGTTTAAATTATATCCTTTCTAATTTTATTTAAGAAATAACCAGTCTCTTATAAGTTAGTAGACATGTATTTTCATATTAACTTTTTGAAAAGTTTTGAATTCTTTAAAAAATTTCACGAATGATGTTTAAGAGTTTTTGTTATTTTCTAGAAGTTTACGATTGATTTCATTTCAAGGTTCTAAACAAATACACAAAAATTTCTAAATACATAAAATCTGTAATTAAGTATTATTTGACTTTTTAAATTTATCTTCTGGTACATTCATGAAGCAATCAACACTTCAAAAAGATGTTACACTAGCCCTTACAATAACTTTTAGTATCTGTTTTCTTACATTTTGAGGATTTTTAATATGGAAATTTACATCTTGAAAAAGGAATGGTTCAAAGAGGCACTAATAGATAGAATCAATATTTATTTTTAGAAATGGAAATTTCTAGATGTCCTTAAAAATTAATCAAAAGAGGGCAAAATTTGTTGGTGTTTTACTATTCTGTTTGATAATGATTTCCGCCTTTGAGAACTTTATTCAATTAGTTAAATGTCATGTGTGTTAGTACAATTCCCTCTGTTCGTGATATTTTAGTAATTGCTGCTTTAAAATGTATGAGCATAATTCGATGGTACTCTCGATGTATGCAGAAACTCACAATTCCCATTGGTGTGTCTTTTAAATTGAATAGGTAAATCCAACGTCTGAGATATAAATTTTCAATTTGTCTTTGAAATGAATTTAGTTAAGTTCACCGTTTTTAGTTGGAAAAATTTGTAGATATTCAGTTATTTATAAGTAGTAACTAGACGAAAACTATTAACTTAATAGAGTATTTGTTAGTAACTTAGTTGTTTATAAATAATAACTTAATGAATAATATTAACTTAATAGAGTGTTAGATCTATGTTTTTAGTAATTGTAAATACATTTACTAAATAAATGAAATTATACTTTTAAAAAATTAAAGAACACGCTTTTATTACAATGTGAACTAAAAAGTACAAAATATATATCTTTATAGTATTAAAATGCAGGGTAAGAAAAAATCGTGTGAGTAACACACCATAATATTTACAGCTTTAATAAAAAAAGAAAAATTAACTGAGTAATTGTTGCCACTCAACATTATACAAATACGTCCAAATCCTGTGCCACATACGATAGAGTTTTATATATTTAGATTTTTTGTTTGCCCCTAGAACCTGCCCCTGATGGGATAGGAACCTGGAAATACTTTATATGTAGTATTGTCATCGACTATGAAGTCGTATGCAAAATTTCAGGTCAATCGAACGAACAGAAGTGGTCAAAAATTTAATTGCGAGATTCCGTTACATTCATTAATAGTTACATCATGTCAAGTTAATAAAAGCATGTCAAAAATATAAAAATACTTAACAGCTATTAACAATACATTTATTTTTAGTAATAATAATAATAATAACATTTTGTTATAAACTTTACATTAATGGTGATATATAGTAAATAAGCTGGTAATATTAACGTCTTAAAAATATTCTAAAGATTGGAATCTCTTTTTTCACTTTCTTCTATATGTATATTAGAGAAAGTATTGGATTTGGAAAAAATTTCGAACTCCAGTTTTCGATAGATTCACACATTTTAGGATGTCCTGAACACGATTCGACTTGTTGAAAAATATAACAATTATCTGCCCAATATATTTCACAGACTATCAAAACATTTTACTTTCGATTCGGACTGTGAAAAGAAACAAATGAGGCATCTGCGCATGCCTACGAAACCGCTCGCACCTGCATCAGTGTACATGTAATATTTTCATCTGTAGTCGTTATGTAGATCTTCTAATGGTTGGAGCGTTTAGTAGCTCCGTAACTTAAACTCATGTTTTTTATTTTTTATTCTTTTATTAAATATTTAAAAGACACAAAGTCATCTCGTAATTGAGTATGCTGAATCATTTGAATCTAATGGATATTTTCTTTATAGAAGAGTTTATAATGATTTAGCTGTATAAACAAGAATAGAGTGATCGGATACTAAATTGACGAATACAGGTAAGAAGATTTTCTTAATTATAATTACCTGTAAAATATTTTATCGAAATATATATATAATTAAAATAAATATGTGTGACATCTGCGTTATTATAAAATAATATTCTGTGCTATCGAGGTATTTTAAAAGAACAGTTTTTAGATGATGTCTGTCTGTGTGTGTGTGTGTGTGTGTGTGTGAATTACAAATTTTGTGGGCGCTGTATCTCACGAACCGATGAACAAAATTCAACCAAACTTCGTATCTAGTTGGACCCTGACATAAACTGGTACTGATTAGACTTGGGGATCGATCGCTTAACAGGTGGCGTTATGACATCCTTTTTTCTAAATTTTTAACATGGCAGAATAGGACAAAATTTCGTATAAATGTACATAAGAGTTATTTTTAACGTGTGATTGTAAAATTAATATGAATAATTAATGATATTAGTAATTAACTAGGAAAAAAAGTTTGTGCATGTGGGAGCATCGCTTCCCCCCTTCCCCCTTGTAAATTTTCAATATGGATATCTTTCGAAAAATCTCGTCAATATCTTTAAAATGAATGGTTGAACCATGGATCTGAGATAATTTAAAACAATTTTATCAATTTTTTTAATTTTTTAAGTAAAATTTTTTTGTTATTGGCAAAAAATTGACTTTCTTTCGGCATTTAGTGATATAATTCTGTCAGGTAAAAATCGTCTACATTTATAATGGAAAATAATTTAATAATTTAATGAATAATTTGTACTGCGCGAATTTTGTGTGAAATTATATAGAAAAAATTCTTGTGGTGGCCACATCATACTAGTTTTTCTTAAATTTATGCATTTTTAACAGAAAATAAAATTGGAAAGATTTAAAAATATAAGTGAAATGATAAATTATTTCAGTACACGAATGTATATCGATTATACAATACAATAAAATTAACATATTTTCCTTTTAGAAACTTTTCTAAGAGGATATGCAGAGATAACCAAAAGAAATATAATTTTTTAATCTAAAATAAATTCTCCATTACTTACTTCAATAGAAATAATTGAAACCATTTATTGTTCACACTTATTCAGAAGAGATGGCAATATGGAATTAGTCGAGTGTTTTTAAGAAAAACTTTATATAATTCATTTTCTTCACACAGCCAGTGCGTGCAAAATATAATAATGCTTATACATAGAATTTTCTACAAACCATTATTGAAGGTTAATTTTCAATATAAAACTTTTCTCCTACTATATGTTGTTTGGTTGTGTATTTCTACATTGTATAAATACAGAATGTCCAAATTTTAAGTAAAAAAAAAAAAAAGTTATTTTTGTCAAAAATTATTTTTACTTTCTTCTATATTCAATAGAAGAAAGTATTTTATTCGTAAAAATTTTCAACCTCAGGTTTTTGATAGATTTACACCTTTAGAGAGCTGTAGAACACGATTTGACCATTTTTAGAAAATATCTGTCTGTCTGTCTGTGTGTGTGTGTGACAAAATTTTGTGGCAATTGTATCTCAGGAACTACTGCACAGAATTTCATACAAATTGGTATGTAGTTGCACCTTGACATAAATTAGTACCTATCAACTTTTGGTAAAAATTGTCTTACAGGTTGCGTTGCCATCCCGCTTTTTCTAAATTTTTAACATGGTGATATACCACAAAATTTTGTATAAATATGCATAAAGAGAATTATTTTTCAGTAATCATTATGAAATTTACACGAATTATTCATAATAGAGATAGTCAACTGGGAAAAAAAATTTGTATGTGTAGGAGCCTCGCCACCCCCTGGGGGGGAAGTCCCCCCTCGAGGTGAGTAAATTTTCAAGATGGGTATCTTTCGAAATGTTTCGTCAGTACCTTTAAAACGAATAGTTGAACTATAAATCTGTGATAATTTAAAACAAAGTTATCGATTTTTTTCATTAAAAAACAAGGAAGAAAAAAGAAAAAAAAAAGTAATATTAAGAGTAAAATTGACTTTTTTTTTTAAAAAAAAAAAATTTTGAGAGTAAAATTGACTTTTTTTTTTTTTTTTTTTTTTTTTGGGGGGGGGGGGGATATTTAGTGTTATACTACTTCTCTAATATGGAAATCGTCTGCATTTTCATGAAAGATACTTTTTTTTTAAATAGCAATTTTAATAATTTATTTTTGGTGAGTGAATTTGCCTAGGAAAATATAGAAGAAAGCCACAAAATTCTAATTTAACATCGTATTGGTAACTTTTAAGATACACACATGTACATGAATTGTATATTAACTATATATTTAGTTAAATAAATATGTTATTTAATTCGGTATTTAAGTGATTACACAAATTTTATTTAATTCAGTAAATAATTTTCAATTAATTATTCGAGATTTAACAACAACATAGTATATTTTTGAATATTAAATAATACTAGTGGATCTGCAGATCAGGAGCCTCAACGTCCTATTTACATCAGACATTATTCAATAGGTCATTTTTATTTATTCCTTATTATATAATCGTATATATTGATTCGATCGACTTGTTACCATAATCAGATACATTCCTGAGGGGGGCTGCCGCCCCCCACAACCCCCGCTCTGTCTCTATTTGCATATCTTATAAAGTGTTACGGAATTGTAAATAATTGCATTTATTTTTGTACCAATTCTTTTAAAGATGTTTAGTAAAGTTAATAAAATGCTAACTTTGTGCATTTCTAGTCGTTTTAGCGTTAAAATAGCCTAATTTTCCCTTAAAAACACTTAAAAAAGCTCCAATAAGGGAAGAAATGGATTTGGCGCCAAATTTGGCGACTGTTTTCCTTCTTGGCGATTTTTTGGTGACCTTGGCGAGAAAATCCTTATTAAGGATATAACAAATATAGAAGCTCTAATCTCATTATGAGATACGAGAAATTTCCAGAACAGTCTGTGTTCGATAGAAAAGTATAAAAGGAGCATTTTTTCGCCAAGGCGGTCAGTCTCAGATCTGTATCAGTTTCGTCAAATGCTTGCTTTGCTTTGAGCCTCTTTAGATGAGACTTTCTTTATGTGTTATTGCTAAACAGTTTGTACTGTTGTTTTGCTGTTAACGGCTGTTGTTTAAGCTGTGTTTACTGGTTGAATTGAAGCTGATACTTGGTTTATAGACCTGTATTTTTCTGCAACTTACTGTGAATATATCACTGAATTTTTGCAAGTTTTGCCTTTCATTCTCGAACAACTTACGGAGCCCCAAGTACGCAACAATAAGTATTCTTAATAAACGACGGTCTTGTATTATTTCCCTGAAATTCATAAATACCAAATTTCATAACTACCAAATTTCGTACAAAAAAAATTACATAGCATATCGGAAATATTTTGCGTAACCTTTAAACTAATTTCCAATTCTATGCCCACAATTATCAACAGGAAAACTTGCTTTTAAAATTCTAATAAAATTTCATTATATTTGATAAGGTGTAACCATGTTAAAATAAACTTTTAATAAATATCGACTATAGACCGTAATAGTACGATATTATTTTATGTATCCCGGAAAAGTAGCCACAGTCATTATAAACGCCAATAATATGAATAAACCTAATTAATTATAACTCATTAATTTTTCAAACTAATTTGACATCATTTGGATGATTACAGTACACACTCGGAATTATTTTGTGTGGTCCCATAAATTATTTAGTCTATACATAACCTTTTTTAAAAGTAAACATAATTTTAAGCATCTTTATAATGTATGTTAATTTTATTAAGTTCAATTCAGCATAAACGCATAAAAGTGTTCGCTTAAATAAAAGTTTGTCCATAGGCTCTAATGCTACGAAATTCTTTTGCGTGTCTCTGTAAACAAACCATAAACATTGTATACACCAGTAAAAAATATTCAGTTTACTTTGCGTTCAAAATTAATAATTGTTCCAAATTTAACATCGTTTGGATGACTACATGACATTGTCAGAACATTTTTGTAAGGTCCTGTACATTAATTAGAAAGATTAAGAGCACATATTTTCTTCAAACAACAAAAGTTTAAATATCTTACTCACGTACGCTAGTTTAATTTTCTTGATTGCAAAGTAAAGATGTTAAAATGCGTTTAAACGCAATTCACCTCATACGCCGTAATGTGAAGTATTTTGGCGTGTCCCTGTATACAATCCATAAAAAGTATAGACCTAAAAAAATAAATAGCTATTTCTATACCGAGCCTGAATATATGTGTCAATTTGCAAGTCAATCGGAGAATTTTTGCGGCCGCTATTGCGGTACATACAAATTCTTCCCATAGGCCGTAATGATAAAAAAAACTTTGGCGTGTCCCTGTACACGAACTACAAATGGAATGCACACCCAAAACTATACAGCTAATTTCGTGGGGATCATGAACATGCGTACCAAATTTCAAGTCAAGAGCGTGATATTTGCGGTCACTATCGCACGACAGACAGACAGACAGACGGACAGACGGAACACAAAATCCTTTTGAGTCTCACCAGGGGGCGTCCACTGACGTTTCGGAAAAAATTGGAAGTCAATAGCTTGATTTTTGCGGTGGCTATCGCGGTACATACAGATTCTTCCCATAGGCCGTAATGATAGAAAACTTTGGCGTGTCCCTGTACACGAACTACAAATGGAATACACACCTAAAACTATACAGCGAATTCCGTTGAACTCATGAATATGTGTACCAAATTGCAAGTCAATAGCGTGATTTTTGTGGCCGCTATCGCGATACATACAAATTCCTCCCTTAGGCCGTAATGATAAGAAAAACTTTGGCGTGTCCCTGTATACGAACTACAAATGGAATACATACCAAAAACTATACAGCTAATTTTATGGGGTTCATAAACATGTGTACCAAATTTCAAGTCCACAGCGTGATTTTTGTGGCCACTATCGCAATACATACAAATTCCTCCCTTAGGCCGTAATGATAAGAAAAACTTTGGCGTGTCCCTGTATACGAACTACAAATGGAATACATACCAAAACCTATACAGCTGATTTCGTGGGGATCATGAATATGTGTACCAAATTTCAAGTCAATAGCGCTATTTTTGCGTCCGCTACCGCGATACATACAAATTCCTACCATAGGCCGTAATGATAAGAAAAACTTTGGCGTGTCCCTGTATACTAACTACAAATGGAATACATACCAAAAACTATGCAGCTGATTTCGTAGGGCTCATGAACATGTGTACCAAATTTCAAGTCAATAGCGCTATTTTTGCGGCCGCTATCGCGCGACAGACAGACAGACAGACAGACGGACGGACAGACAGACACAGCCCAAAACCGTTTTGAGTCTCAACAGAGGGCCTCCACTGACGTTTCGGCAATTAACAGTTTACTTTTACTTAATATATTGGACAAATAATTTTAAATGGATAATTTACAGGTTATTTTAGTGTATGGATGCCAACTCGATGCATATAAAAGATAAAATTTAAAACTGTAGAAAGAAAAAGAGTTAGTATACTTTTAACTACAAAAGTACCTTTCCCTTTGTATAACTTTTTAACAAAGCATTACTCACTATGAAATTTAAGATACTAAAAATTGTACCAGAATTCGAAAATTTATTTGATATTTTTTATTTATTCTGTTAATCTTCTTTATTTTAGGCTGATATTTTCATTTAAAATTTTTAAAATTAAAAATAATTGCCGAAACGTCAGTGGAGGCCCTACATTGAGACTCAAAACGGTTTTGGGCTGTGTCTGTCTGTCTGTCTGTCTGTCTGTCTGTCGCGCGATAGCGGCCGCACAAATAGCGCTATTGACTTGAAATTTGGTACACATGTTCATGAGCCCCACGAAATCAGCTGTATAGTTTTTGGGATGTATTCCATTTGTAGTTCGTATACAGGGACACGCCAAAGTTTTTCTTATCATTACGGCCTATGGGAGGAATTTGTATGTATCGCGATAGCGGCCGCAAAAATAGCGCTATTGACTTGAAATTTAGTATACATGTTCATGAACCCCACGAAATCACCTGTATAGCTTTTGGTATGTATTCCATTTGTAGTTCGTATACAGGGACACTCCAAAGTTTTTCTTATCATTACGGCCAATGGGAGGAATTTGTATGTATCGCGGTAGCGGCCGCAAAAATAGCGCAATTGACTTGAAATTTGGTACATATGTTCATGAGCCACACGAAATCAGCTGTATAGTTTTTGGTATGTATTCCATTTGCAATTCGTATACAGGGACACGCCAGAGTTTTTCTTATCATTACGGCCTAAGGGGGGAATTTGTATGAATCGCGATAGCGGCCACAAAAATCACGCTATTGACTTGCAATTTGGTACACATATTCATGAGCCCCACGAAATCATCTGTATGTTTTTGGGTGTGTATTCCATTTGTAATTCGTGTACAGGGACACGCCAGAGTTTTTCTTACCATTACGACCTACGGGAGAAATTTGTATGTACCGCGATAGCCACCGCAAAAATCAAGCTTTTGAGTTCCAATTTTTGACGAAACGTCAGTGGAGGCCCTCTGTTGAGACTCAAAAGGATTTTGGGTGCCGTCTGTCCGTCTGTATGTTTGTCTGTCGTGTGATAGCGGCCGCAAAAATCACGCTATTGACTTGAAATTTGGTACACATGTTCATGAGCCCCACGAAATCAGCTGTATAGTTTTTGGTATGTATTCCATTTGTAGTTCGTATACAGGGACACGCCAAAGTTTTTCTTATCATTACGGCCTATGGGAAGAATTTGTATGTACCGCGATAGCGGCCCCAAAAATCTCACTATTCACTGCAAATTTGGTACACATGTTCATGAGCTCAACAGAAATAACTGTATAGTGTTAGTCGTGTATTCCATTTGTCGTTCGTGTACAGGGACACGCCAAAGTGTTTCTTATCATTACGGTCTATGGGAAGAATTTGTATGTACCGCAATAGCGTCCGCAAAAATCCTTCGAATTACTTGCAAATTGTCGCACACTTTCCAGCTTTGCATATAAGTAGCTGTATAATTTTTATTGCTATATTGTTTAAAAACTGTGTACAGGGACACGCCAAAATTCTTAACATTACGGCGTATGGGGTGAATTTCGTTTAAACGTATTTTAATACCATTACTTTGCAATCAAGAAAATGAAACTAGCGTACGTGAGTAAGATGCTTAAACTCATGTTGTTTGAAGAAAATATGTGCTTTTAAGATTTCTAATTAATATACAGGACCTTACAAAAGTGTTCTGACAATGTCACGTAGTCATCCAAACGATGTTAAATTTGGAACAATTATTAATTTTAAATGTAAAATAAGCTGAATAGTTTTTACTGGTGTATACAATGTTTATGGTTCGTTTACAGAGACACACAAAAAAATTTCGTAACATTGGAGCGTATGGACAAATTTTTATTTAAGCGCGCACTTTAATGCGTTTATGCTGAATTGAAATTAATAAAATTAACATACATTATAAAGATGCTTAAAATCATGTTTACTCTTAAAAAAGTGTATGTATCGACTAAATAATTAATGGGGCCACACAAAATAATTACGAGTATGTACTGTAATCATCCAAATAATGTCAAATTAGTTTGAAAAATTAATGAGTTATAATTAATTAGGTTTATTCTTATTATTGGCGTTTATAATGATTGTGGCTACTTTACCGGGATACATAAAAGAATTTCGTACTATTACGGTCTATAGTCGGTATTTCTTAAGAGTATTTTAACATGGTTACACTACACCCCATCAAATATAATGAAATTTTATTAGAATTTTAAGAGCATTTTTTCCTGTGGAAAATTGTGGTATAGAATTGGTAGTTAACTTAAAGGTTACGCAAAATATTTCCGATATGCTATGTATTTTTTTATTTTTTTTTTGTATGAAATTTGGTAGTTATTAAATTTGGTAATTACGAATTTCAGGGAAATAATACAAGACCGTCGTTTATTAAGAATACATATTGTTGCGTACTTGGGGGGTTCGTAAGTTGTCCGAGAATGAAAGGCGAAACTTGTAATAATTCAGTGATTTATTCACAGAAAGTTCCAGAAAAATACAGGTCTATAAACTAAGTATCAGCTTTAATTCAACCAGTAAACATAGCTTAATCAATAGCCGTTAACAGCACAACAACAGCACAAACTGTTTAACAATAACACATAAAGCAAGTCTCATTCAAAAAGGCTCAAGGCAAAGCAAACTGACGCAGATCTGAGACTGACTGCCTCGGTGAAGAAAATGCTCCTTTTATACTTTTCTATCGAACCCAGGCTGTTCTGGAAAATTCTCATATCTCATCAGCCAATGAGATTAGAGCGTCCATATTTGGTATATCCCTAATAAGGAATTTCTCGCCAAGGTCACCAAAACATCGCCAAAGAGGGAAACAGTCGCCAAATTTGGCGACAAATCCATTTCTTCCCTTCTTGGAGCTTTTTAATGCGTTTTTAAGGAAAAATTAGGCTATTTTAACACTAAAATGACTAGAAATGCAGAAAATTAGCATTTTATCAACTTACTAAGCCTCGTTGAAAGAATTCATGGAAAAGTAAATACAATTATTTATAATTCCGTATCACTTTATATGATATACAGATAAGTATACAAAGACAGATAGAGCAGGGGGTTGAGGGAGGCTGCAGCCCCCCTCAGGAATGTATCTGATTATGATAACAAGTCTATCGAATCAATATATACTGTTATATAATAAGGAATAAATAAAAATGACCTATTGAATAATGTCTGATACAAATAGGACGTTGAGGCTCCTGATCTGCAGATCCACTAGTTATTTTATTATTAAATTCAGACTTGCGTCCTTCAACAATATTTCCTTGAACAAAACATATTCTGTATAAAATTGTTATTTTACAGTTCCAGTTAAATTGTCGCATAAACAATATTAAAAATAATATTATAGTTTTAAAAAATTAAAGAACACGCTTTTATAGAAATGTAAACTAAAAAGCACAAAATATCTATATTAGTATTAAAATGCATTGTAAGAGAAAATCGTGTGAGTGACACACCATAATATTTACATGCATTTAAATCTTTAATTAAAATAATTTAGAATTAAACAAAAACCATTTTTAAAAAATCGTCCCTGACTGGGCTCGAACGCTAGACCTTTAGGTTCGTAGCGCGGCTCTTTACCTCACAGCCACTGCGTTCACGTACGGAAAGTCTTTTTTTATTACAATATAGATTTGCTCCCAGAGAGGTTACAAACATACAAACATACATACAAACAAACATACATACAGGTGAAGCTAATAATAAAAGCGTGTTAATAAATAAGTAAATAAAAATTCTACTAACGATGAATTTTCTAAGTTGTAGCATACATGTTATATTGTTAAAAATAGCAACAGAAAAACTACTGTAAATTATTTATTTTAAATCGTATGTAAAATTAAAGCAAACATTTAGTGGAGATGTTAAAAAAAAACTATTTTATACGTAAATGTATTTTCATTTTCATTTTCATTTCCTTTTCATTTTTTTTTTTTTTTTTTTTTTTTTTTTTTGTTCCAGCCTCTTTTCTGTCTTCATACATCCGGCAAATTGTTAGAACCGCCCCTTTTTCGACACCACTTAATTTTCAGAGTATTTTTCTTCTTAATTCATCGTAGATACATTTGAAGAGAATTGCTCTAAAAATTAAGTGATGTAGAAAAAGGGGCGGTACTAACAATTTGCCGGATTAGGTTGGCAGCTCTGTTCATACAAATAGGACATACTTATTTATCTGAAGGAAAAGAAAATAATAATAATAATTCTTTTAAAAAGTGCTATGTTTTTAATAACAATAACGTGATCCATATTTATTTATTTATTTTCCATTAAAAAAAATTGGCGTGTTTCATTTTCTAAATTTATGAAGATTAGTTTAAATATTATTATAAGCATAGTATGCATGAAAGAAAATGCATTATAGTATCATCAGATCTCAAAGTATCCTCCCCCTCCCCCTTTTTTTTTCAGGTCATTTTCCTCTATTTTCATCCAGAAATATTTACCGTATTTTTTATAATAATGTGTCGTGGTTAATTAGGATAGAGATTATTACATAAAATTAGTGGTAGCAAGAAAAGGTGGAAATTTCTCATCCCTAAAAATGTCCTGAAAAAAAAAGGGTGGGAACTTCGAGTTTTATATCATTTATAGATTTAGAAAAGTAATGTATATAAACAAAGCATTACCCTAACAACTCGCGCTGTTTTGGGCAAAACAAAACTTTGTACGGTCTGATTGTCCAATATCTCCAGCTCTTTTTTGTGTGACACTGCCAATAATATCTGCTCACTGAAAATTACATATTTTATCGTGTATGTAGATTAGTTTCAGTTTAGGCGTGTAAATATTAAATGGAAATATATATAACAGACTATTTTATTTTTGTCTGTTTTCAGACAATAATTTTTAATAAGCGTTTTGACAAGAGAGTATGGAAACTTTTTATTCTGGATCTTAATAAAACATCCCATGAGGATATTCTTACTTTAATTGGATAAAGATGCATTTTATCAAAAGAGATCCGAAAACTATAGATAAAAATTTACAATAAAGAAATCGCTTTAAATCATATATATATATATATTTAAATATATGTTCTTAACTTTTAGTTTCTTAAAAGTATTTCTTATTTTTATTGCAGAAGTATAAAGAGACTGCGCAGTCTATAGAAAGCAAAATTTCTTCACATCCATGGATAGAAATAAGCAGCAAATGTTCACATCTGTAGTTTTACATTGTTATTATTATTACCTTTTATTTATTTATTTATTTAGTAAATTGAGTGTTCGTGATAAATTTATTATTAATTTAACTTTAAAATTTACTAAACTAATTTTAAAAATGGCTTTTAGACACACAGCTGATCATAAATATTTAAAAAATAAAAAATTAGCATTGTTCCTTTTCGAGAAATTTTCGGTTTGAAACATCTGTAAGTAAACCTTGTTAAATTCAAATAATATTTAATTTAATAAATAAATCACTGTATAAGTAAACATTATCGACAACAAAAACTCGTAAAAGTTGCATAGATCCCAACATTTCAATTTATTCCGGAGTATTTTAACCCTTTGCGGCGCAAGGTAATTCGGATCATTTAAATTACACTGCCACCGGAATTTACGAACATAATTAAAATAGAAGAAATTTTAAATTTTCACGTTAAAAAAAGGGCCTTTTCTGCTATGTTATAAATGTAAATTTTTGCTAAAAAAATTTCCGGGATGAGTTTTTGCACTTGAGAATTAAAAGTAGGTGTTCCATCAGCGGGAACACTGCGACTGAAAAGGTTAAAAGGCCTATTAATTCTTAAAAACAGTTTAATTTTATTAAATGTAGATTTAAAAAAAAAAAAAAAATCTGAAAGAAGATATTTCTTTTAAGTATACTGTTACCTGCATTTAGATGCAATGAAAATGTAAATAATGAGAAAAAATAAAGAAAGAAACCCTTTAAATAAGAAAATTTGCAGCAAGCGTTTCGGGCCGAAATAACTATGCCTTGCCATTTATCAAGCGAAAAACGTAGACACGTAAAAATTGCTGTGATTCATGTTGTTTTATTCATAAAAATACCTTTCTTGACTTCAAAACAAATAATTTGAGAATAAAAGAGTATTAAAAATTTTAGATGATAAAATTGCATATTATTACATTATTTTTTAAGATTCAGAAAAAAAATTAAAACGCTGAAAAATTGTTATTCGCTTACAAATAATGCTTTAAGTATTGCATGTAATTAAAACTTAAGCAAAATGAAGGAGGCAGTGCATTAATTATAGACCATAAATTCACCTATAAATAATGAAAAAGTTCTTATGATACAAAAATGAAGATTCAGTAAGTTAAGTTGTAACTGAAATTTGCACCGTACACGGGTCTCATTTAAATAAAATATTTTACCTTAAAATAGTTGTTGTTTTATAATAAAAGTGAACTAGAAACTTTTATTAATAATTTAAAAAAAAATATATATATATATTATAGCTGCCATTTTCAATACAGGCATGATAGGAAATCACTTAAAATTTAATTTGAAATAGTATTTTGATTAATGCATAAAATTTAATAAAACAATTACGCTACAAAATGTAATAATTTATTCTTAATTACTTCTAATAATAAATGCGGAAACGATTAAACAGAAACAAACGAGATCGCACAGGGAATGACGGTACGGTTGACTTATGCATCCATTAATAAGTTTCTAATTACTTTATTTTAATTACAAAATTCGACCTTAATTGCTATTTTAAAGAACCCAAATTCATGTTTTAAGATTTGAAAAATTTAATTATACAGAAAAGCATCTCGAAGCAGAACCATTTCTACATCGGAATTAGAGTTACGATGATAAAAGCACAGCTCTCCAGTTAATTACTCAAAGACGACTCTAACGCACAAAGACATTTATACTTAAACTAAGTCTATGAAATTAAATTAAAGTAATTTTAATGATAAAATATAACGCATTGCGTTTAATTAAAATAAACAGACACCTTTGTTTAGAAGAAGCGGAAAGGTTTTATTCACGTACGCCTTGTTAAACAGGATGCTATACAAATTGCGTGAATATTTAAGTTGAGTATTAGGACTGTTGCTTTGGCCAGCATTGGTTTAATTACACATAGTGGGTAATGATACTATTTAAATATTAGGCTATGAAGTTGTCTGCAAAGATTAGGTATGGGAAATGGCAACTAATTTGACCAAACATTATCATACTATGGAAAAAAAAAGATTTATATTTATTTTGACCTTTTTACTTTCTCTTACTCATAGGGTCGAGAAATTACTGTTTTAGGTCAAATTTTCGAACGTGAGTTTTTGTTACATTTACATGTTCTGAGGACCCTTAAATACGAAAATCATGTTTTTAGCGAATGGTCTCTGTGTCTGTTATCAGCATATCTCAAGAACAAATAGTAGCAGAAATTCCAAACTCGGCATTCTAAATGTGTGTCATATAGGGATACTACAGTAAGCTTTTCGTTGAGATGAAGCCAATGGTTCGTGTACAGGGACACTCAAAAGTATTCAAATACATTACGTCTATGGGGGAAATTGCAGGTAAGTAGAGTTTATCATCTATAGACTGCACTGAACCAAATGAAACGAATATATATTTTGTGTAATAGAGATAGTTAACTGGGAAAAACATTGTGTATGTAGGAGCCTCGCCTCCCCCCTTGGGGGGGAGGTCCCCCCTCAAGAGAGTAAATTTTCATAATGGGTATCTTTTAAAAGAGCTCGCCAATACCGTTAAAACGAATTGGTTGAACCATCGATCTGCGATAATTTAAAATAAAGAAAGTTATCGATTTTTTTTAGTTTTAACAAAACAAAATTTTTTTTTATTTTTATTAATGTAATAGTGAGAATAAATTCAACTTTTTTTTTTTATATTTAGTGTTACACTACTTCTCTAATATGGAAATTGTCTGCATTATCATAAAAGATAATTTTTTTTAAATAATAATTTTAATAAATTATTTTTTTAAAAACAGAATTATATTTTAATAACTGAATTAAATTCTATATTCGTATTCTATAGGTGCGTTAATGAAACGGGGGGTTAAGGGGGGCAGTAGCCCCCCTCACACAGAACTAATTATCATATAAAATCATGTTTTTTTTTTTTTTTTTTTTTTTTTTTTTTATTAATCACAGAATTTTCGATACTAGATAGAGAAAAAAATCATTAGAAATAGTGGTATGAAATAATGTAGAGAGTTGGGAGCTTTACATACTTACGTAAAAATTAAAAATCAATGCAGAAAATCTTAAAACTTATATATAAACTAAAATCTCATAGTCGAATGTTTTCATGATTAGGATACTTCCTTTAAATATTGTGTGTTCAGAAAGTAAAAAGTAATTGAAAACGTTTTTTCTACCTCCTATAAGTATTATCAGGACGGATGATTATTAGTTTCAATCTGGAGTTTTTGTAGACCAGTTTTGTGTAACACCAAAACAATCGTTCCTATCGTTCCAAATTCGGTACCCAATGAAAGGGGCGATTTTTCTGAATCCATTGGTGCAAACAGTTTTTCGACACGACAGTTAGATTTTTTTTAATTGTATGAAATTTAGGTGTACATACCGGTGTCAACACTTCATTTTAACTCATTTTAGACATTTTTAAAATTACATGGCCCAGCATTACGGTAAAAAATAAATGTGATAAAAAATAAATTTAAAATTAAAAAATTAAAATTTTACAGATTGAAATTAATCGTCCTCCGTACTAAACTAAATTCTATCTTTGACAGAGTTTTATTTAGATTTTGTTTTTAAATAATATCCGTTTCTTAAAAAGGAAAGTCCTTTTTTCAATTCCTACTATTAGTCCACACTCTCCCTACATATATTTTGTACAAATATTGCAATCAATTTTTAACTAACTTCCCAACTAGCTAGAAATTTGAAACTTTCAGGATTGCTCAGAACACGGTGACAACACAATACTTCGAAGTCCGATTTTCGAATTTTCGATTAGTTTTCTTATACTTAATTAAAATATGAAAATAATAACATCCCAACAGCGTTAAAATAGCCATTAAAATATTAGCTATAATCTAATTGTTGCCAAAAGAAATTTACGAGTTCATTGTCTTTCGACATAAAAATAAATACATTTAATTAAACGTGAATATTAAAAAACTATAAAAAGTTAAAGTATGCATTTCTCAAAAATTCACATCATTGTTACTTTAAAAATTTTATGCACATTGATAAGAGCTCTATGATTCATCCGAAAGTTTAAAACATGGTATATAAAAAGTTTTTTTTTTTTTTTTTTTTTTTTTAATCTTATAATTATTTTTCTTTCATTTTGCAAACGCGCTTTTTATTTCCTAATTCAAAATTATTAAAAAATAAAACTTTTTCGATAGTGTTTGTAAGTAGGAATTCACTTTAAAAAACTTTCTTTTATATTACTTGTTGGTTTTTATTTTATATTTACAAAGGCATAGCGATATATTAAAAAAAAAAAAAATCAAGTTTTTTAACAAAATATAGATCAAAGAAGAATTACAAATTGCGAAGAATAAGAAGAGGAGTGAGTATTCTTCGACCACATTTCTTGAAATCATGGAAGTTTCTGCACAAGTACTCACTCAACGAGTCCAGTGTTAAAATAGGGGTGATAGTTATGTAATTTAGAGAAAATAAGCGATAAGAGAGAGCGCCGAATTACTGGATTTTTTCCAAATCCCAACCTGTCGATCTATTTGGTACCCCTCCAAGCTTTTGCACTCGTCCTCACTGCTAGTTTTAGGAAACGTGATTACACTATAAGTTTTAATTTGCACAGTGCTGTGCTATGGGTAACTGAATAAGAACAGGAAAGATATAACACAACATTTTAAATGCTTATAAAACAACAACTTATAGGATAGGTGCTCCAGTGATTGGCATGCTCCAGTAATTGACATCTATCCCGAAATAATTAATAAATAAGAAAAATAATAAAATCATATATTTTACATATAAGAATTTTAACATTTTATGTCAAACACTGGAGCATAGGGTGCTAATAACTGGTAAAATGAATAACTAGCAGTGTCAAACACTGGAACACAGGGGGCCAATGACTGATAAAATGAAAAACTGGCAGAATCAATCACTGGAACATTGAGTGGGTGTCAAATAAAAATTCATAAAAAAAAAAAAAAATAGTTGTTATCAAATGTATATATTTTAACATATATGTGGTTGTGAATGTCTTTTACATCATATGTACTAACTTAAGATTTCTAAAAATATTTTCCGATGACTAGAACATTAAAAACATCAGAGATTGCTCTAAAAGTGTCAATCACTGGTGCACTTACCCTACATTCATTATCCTGATTTGCCCAAAGAATTCTAATTATAAATTCTTTAACTTTTCTACACTGATCTAAATACCATCATCTAATTAAATAATTTAGTAGACTTTTGCATTATTTTTAAGAAAACAATTACATCGACATGTGAATTTTTATCGACAATTCTTTACAGCTTGGGTAAACAGATAAACTGCTAAACAAGACTTGGCATAGACACGTCCGAACAATAAAATTAGAGAAGAAAAGAGCTTTGCGTAGAATATTAAAGAACGTTGTTTTCGGAATCATCTTTTCGAAGATCAATATTTTGACTCCGATGATGCAACTCCAGGTGAAGAAAAAGTTTGTACTTTGTCAGTTCTGAATTGTTTAATTATGTAATTCTTTATTTGAGGTTAAGTAAAGAGCATGAGGCTGACTGTACATTCTTTACGTCAAATTTGTTTTCGAAATAGTATTATTTACATTTGTCGATGACAAAAAATTGGACAGGAATTAAATTTATAAATCAACTGAGTAATTTAAGTGTTAATATTTGTTTAGAATGCGAAAATATAGAAGTATTTGTAATTTTAATTTTGTGTTTGTCTGTTAATAAAACTTTTACAGTTTAATTCTCATTATAAAAATAATGTCTGGATAATTTTTTCCGTTTTCTGTTGATCATGTGTCTCGGATAAAGACAAGAATTCAGTTTGAGGAAACGAATGAAATAGGAGATAATGATGGCGTAGTGATATTACTTGAACAAAAATTTATTTTCAAATGGTTTTATATACATTTTATATATTTAAAAAAGTGTTTCATTTTTAAGAGAAATTAATAATTTACAAGTTTGCATTTATTTGGATTTTTAATTTAAGAATTTACGTTTATAATACAATTTCCTAAATTGTTCGCTCTAAATGTTTTGGTTTAGCTGTTATAAGGTTTTTACTTTATTCTATATTCAGTAAGAGAAAATGTTGGATTAATTTCCTAAACTGTTCACTCTAAATGTATTGTTTAACTGTTATAAGGTTTTTACTTTCTTCTACATTCAATAAGAGAAAATGTTTGATTCGTTCAAATTTTCGACTTACGGTTTTTGATAAATTGCCATCTTTTGACAGGTTCAGAACTTAATCTGACCATTTTTAGAAAATGTCTGTTTATGAGTCTGTATACAAAACTATCGTGGCAGCTCCAACTCAAGAACTAATGGATAGAATTTCATATAAATTTATCTGTAGTTGCACTTTAACATAAATTAGTAAATATCAAATCGCTCAAGAGGTGGCACCGCTATAATGCAATTTCTCCCATTTAAGAAAAGGCTATATCTCACTTTCTATTGTGTATAAATAAACAAACTTGTGACAAAGTCACAAATATTTTATTTCAGCAAGAATAAGGATCCAGAATTTGAGATATACTCGTAGTACATTTTTACTATAAAAAACCATTCTACATCTGCATATTTTAAATATAATTACGAAAAAATTTTCAGGAAATGTCTCACATTATCAAATATTGAAAAACACATACGTCTATCAATTATAAATATATTTTCGATTTTTTTTTCCGAAACAATAAAGGATGTCAAGAAATTCAATTGTGATTCCAGTAGTTTTAACATTTGTTAATAGTGATATCAAATATTTCTAAAGGTCTTTTGTTAGTTTTATATTAATAAACAATGTAAGTTTGATTTCTGTTTAATATTGCTTTTGTCGTTTCAATAAGCGAAGAGTTTTAAACATTTAGATTCCAATTAAAATATACGAGTACTTATATGGACAAATTATATTTGTTTATCGATTATCTGATCGATTTTTCCCTTAACGTGAAAGAATTATAATCGATTAGAAAATAAGACGGCGTTTAATCATATCAGGCCTTTCAACAAACATAATAATTTCATTCATAGAGTGAAATCATCTTTGATTTCAAGAAACAAAAATTAAATTTGAATATATACTAAGTATTGGATATTATTCATTGTTTATACATAAATATTGGTTATAATTTTTCATTGTCATATTCGTCAACATTATTTCAATTAAAAGTTTAGATATATCTGAATAATCTCTAGAGAATAAACTTTCGTATTAATATCTATAATTTCAGATACTTAGTAACATTTCAAAAATTTTCTATGGAAGATCCCGATTCAATATGCTGGTAAATGTAATACTAACTCACTGCATTGTACTTTTATGGTTTGTTGTATAAATATTAATTCTAAATTTTACTCCCGAGTCATGTAATTTTTGGAGTTTTATGTTAATGAAGAAAGTGCATGTTCCAAAGTAAACAAAAGTAACAAAACAAAATTTTAAAACACTGGAGCAAAAGACACCGAAGTTTGTTCATTTTTTTATTCATTTAACACATAACTTTGACTGTTGTCTCAAATTCTCAATATTGCATAAATTCAGCCCATAACATTTATACAGATATGAAGACTTGACCAAACACACATACCTTATCCAGGATTTGAACCTAAGACCTTTTGTTTTAGACCTTCTAAGTTAGTTGGCAAAGTTTGCCTGTTCTTTGTATTGCAACAATAGATAAAAGGAAGATCGAGGCTGCTTGGTTAGTTCTCCTTTTTAAAATTTCTCCATCTTCGGTCACAAAATCTCGTGTAACTGGTGAAATTTGTTTATAAACTTACTCATTACCTAACATATTGTTTTTTAATTAAAACATTACAATTTTTAAAAATCAATCATAACACTTATACATATATGAAGACTTAATCAAGCACACATACTTTATCCAGGATTCGAACCTAAGACCTTTTGTTTTAGACCTTCTAAGTTAGTTGACAAAGTTTGTCTGTTCTTTGTATTGCAACAATAGATAAAAGGAAGATCGAGGTTGCTTGGTTAATTCTCCTTTTTACAATTTCTCCACCTTCGGTCACAAAACCTCGTTCGTGTAACTGGTGAAATTTGTTTATAAACTTACTCATTGCCTAATACATTGTTTTTTAATTAAAACATTACAATTTTAAAAAATCAATCATAACACTTATACATATATGAAGACTTGGCCAAATACACATACCTTATCCAGGATTCGAACCTAAGACCTTTTGTTTTAGACCTTCTAAGTTAGTTGGCAAAGTTTGTCTGTTCTTTGTATTGCAACAATATAGATAAAAGGAAGATCGAGGCTGCTTGGTTAATTCTCCTTTTTACAATTTTTTCATCTTCGGTTACAAAATCTCGTTCGTGTAACTGGTAAAATTTCTTTATAAACTTACTCATTACCTAATACATTGTTTTTTAAATAAAACATTACAATTTTTAAAAATCAATTTTTAGAAAACGAGTACTAATTTAAGGGTTGGGTTGGTTGGTTGGTTGGGTTTTATGGCCCACTAGTGCTGCGCAGATGGGCAATTGGCGATAGGCTGGGACTCACCCCTAGAAGTTTAAGGGTTGGGAATTTTCAGAATGTGGAAACGGAAAATAAAATTATCAGTTGGGTAATGTCAAATCTATAAAAAAAATTTCTCACAGAATAACATAGGCTTTGGCTGACTTTGACGATCTGTGAGGTGTGATCCCTTAGAAATCACGCGATCTGTATCAAAATGAGGCTGCGAAATTTTTGCCACTGATTTACAGCACAATGTGAAGTAAACCAGCTTTCAATCATTGCCAACTGTAAGAATTTGCCATAATATTGGAAGAATTTGTCAAGAATATTGGGACTTTTAGTAGTTTTGTGAAAGATGTAAGGACGAATTTTGATTTGTAAGGATTTTTCGAGGTATTTTTGTAAAATTATTTATAGAATTTTCCAGGTATTTTCATGATTTTTTTTACTAAAGTAGGGACTTTTATTATCAGTACTAGTAGGCTACGTCCGCTTCGCTAGTCACTAAATTTAAATGAATTTTCAAAAGAATTGAATCACTATTTATTTTTTATATCACATTTTGGACTTTGTAACATAATTAAAAATTACTTTTAAGGTGAAAAAGTCAAAATAACACATTAAAAATTAAATTAAATTAAATATTTCTTCCGTTTTGCTCTCGTTTTGCAACAATGCTCTATGGTCTTGTGGGAATGATTCTCAAGAATGAATCAACAATTGTTTACAAATTTAATGGATTATGTATGGGAAATAAGTACGCTGTAATTTAAAAATTGAAGCTTTTAGAACTTCAAAATTGATAATTTTTAAAAAGTTATTCCTTATTCTTTAATATTAGACTGTTTTTTGTATAATATTAGACTCTTATTTTAAGATAAAAGCAATCGAATGATATCGTGTTGTGAAACTTTGCAACGTAATAGCTTTAACTCTAATAACTTGATGTATATAGTGTCCGCACGAAAAATGAACAGTTTTTAGAGCTCTTTTAAAAAGGTATAATATCTGTGTAGTATCTTTTTAAAAAACTCATCAGTTTTTACTAAAACAAATGGCCGACTTTCATCACCAAAGTAACTAAATCTAGACCAATCAAAAATAGGAGTGGTCCGCCCGGACGTGTTCCGCCGACAAACTCTTTGCTTTATTTATATAGATAAGAATATTTTGAGCTGTCAGTAGGGACATGGCAAAATTTCAGTCGGCAACACTTCCTTCAATTGTTTTTACAGAACTAGCAGTAAAATCTTAATAAAATGTTTTGCATGTATGTTAGAAAGTGCTGTATTTTTACCGACATTTATTACAGTGTAATTATTAGCACTATTATGGTATCAATTTTAAGAATAAATGTATTCTCATAATTTAAAAAAATATATTCATTTATTTTTTTTAAAAAATTCTGCCACCTACCATGCAATATTAATCTTTGGAATATTATGGTGCCTTTGAAATGCAATTCTTAGCAATTATTATAAATATAAACATTCATTCTCCACTCGTTATCTTTGAGGAAGCATTCAAAGTTATAAATTTAATTAAGTATCCTCGCCCACATAACTGTAACAGCTGCTGAATTCCAAAACAGCAATTAGGTGCCCCCTAACAGAAAATTAATTACTCAAGTATTTGTCATGAGGTTTTCCTCTTAGAGATGAATAAGACAAATTCTGCGGAATATTTCCGTAGAAATATTATTGTCAAAATCAAACTAGTGGGAGGTTTGCAAATGTTTAGATTCACTTTCAGAAATTGGAATAGTACTTTACGTTCTTTTTATTTCGCTTGTTTAATTAGATATTGTTTTAAAATGTTTTCCTTCTACCATTACAGATTTGTTTTAGTCAAGAAGTTTATAATTTTTTATTTAAGTTATTACTAAATACTTATATATATATATTTATTTATTTATTTATTTAATTTGAAGAAGACATTTATGAAAATTTATATTTTGCATATCTAAACTTTATTAATTTGTATAGACTTTGTGAATTATTTACAGAATTAATTAATTATGTACGTACAAAACACAAATTATCAGCCATTACGCAAGGTCACACCAGTGTACCGCGAGAAGACGTATGATGTAAAGCAAAATACTTAAGGACCACTAATTATATTATTATTATTAGTTTAATTTGTAAAAATAAATTTTCGAGCATTACAAAAACTAAAAGAAAGAAAGAAAAGAAAGGATGAAAGAAAAGTTCTTTTGTTTTTAATGTCATACTTGGTGAGTAAAAGCATTATCAATAACAAAAATCAGTAAATGTCATAATCCTATTTAAAAAAAAAAAAAAAAAAAAAAAAAATGGTAAGATGGTATCGATCAAGAGTTTTAACCTGATAATATGTATTTTCTAACTAAATATTTAATAGCTTCTTTATTACAGACTCTTTTTCTTTTCCTCTGTCCACGGAGTTGATTTTGTTAATGTTAAGGCTTATAGCAAAAAGCAAATCTCTCTCTCTCTCTCTCTTTTTCTCTCACTCCCTCTCTCTTAAAAAGGATTTTTAAAAAATGCTTTGAATTCTATGTTGTTGCAAAGGGTTAAAAATCCTTTTACTTCAACCGAATTGCTGTTGCAGAAAAGATTGTTTTACAAATACAAACGAAATAAAATCGCTCCTTTGACTGACGGTCAGTCTTGCCGATAAATCTGGAGACCAAATTTGACTAAATGGTATTTTAAATAGTAAGGAGTTAGGAAGCTATGTTATTAGGAAGCTTAGTTAGGAAGCTATGTGTTTAAAAGAAGCCGAATCTTAGTTTTATTTATAATTTTATTGTGAATTATTAATTATAAATAATACCAAATTATTTATAATTTTAGGCCCTAGTGTCCAATTGTGTCTGGCACAGAATTATACGTCAGAAGTACGCCAAATTTACGTCTGAGATTACCAAAGGAGAAGAATCAATTCCGAAGAGTTCAGCAGAACTCGCGTTTAGATCTCGCACCAATAAAAATGACTGTTTAATCTTTGAAAAGCAACTGGCCCCCCACCACTCACCCGTAACTTCGATCGATGAATTGTGGCATCGTGTTAAAACTTCAGGAAGTGCTCTACCCGTACATGTCATCCAATCGCTGTTCGATTCAATGCCTAGGCAGATATGTGCTGTTATTGCTCACAGAGGTCGCTGCTTTATGTACTGTTTTCTCAGTACATATTACTCCAAATTTCCTGAAATTTTAATCAATTATTCTTCCTACTATAATGTATGTATCCAACAAATTTCATTCCGTTATTATCATTCCTTCTTGATGTTGCATATATATATATATATATATATATATATATATTTCTCCACTTTCTTAATATAGATGATGGTATTTTCTGTTTTTACCTATACACACATTTTTTTTTTTTTTTTTTCTGAATCGTTATTAGTAAGATTATGATTTCGTCAGTAACTAATCTTCATATTTATGTAATAAGGAACTGTCTTCTTCATATATACAACTTTATACACTAATACAGTATGTAACTAAAGCTCTAAATCAGGCATTGAAATTGAATGTAATTAACAGAATTACACAAAGTTTTTCAGTTCATTTTTTTTTCTTCTATTTCTTAATATTTATGAAAATATTTTCTGTTTTTACCTATGAACAAATTATTTTTCCTGAATCGTTATTGGTAAGATTATGATTTCGTCAATAACTAATCTTGATATTTATATAATAAGGAACTGTCTTCTTCCCATATACAATTCTATACACTAATACAGTATGTTAACTAAAGCTCTAAATCAGGCATTGAATGTGATTTACAGATTCAAAATGGTCAGCTATTCTACACCACTAAATTTACAAGCATAATCTCGGCAATCTTGCCGATTCCGTTTCAGAGGAGTGGCGTGTCACAACACATGGACATTACCAATCATATACGATGTCATCAATTAGCAAGAGAGCCATTTAACGTTTACTAACGCCATTTGAAAGATAATATCTCGATCAAGAGAGTATATGTAATGAATACAGCCAGAATGCAATGTAATATAATTTAATCTTTAACATTCTCCTTGTTAATCTGTCTTTTAATTTATCTGTTTATGACGTGATCTGTCTATCAGGTTCTTGCACTCCGAGCTAGTATTCTGGGCCACATTTACGCTTGAAAATATCTCATAATTTTGTGGGTCACATTTATGTGTATTTCGCGCAATGCAATTAAAGACACTGAGTTGTAATAAATTATTTATCGTATAAATAACATTCATTAAATGTCGAAAACATTTTCGTTCTGTTGACATGTTGAGAATATTTTTACACTTTCATATTGCTGTCGGATATAATCTCTATGGAATGAACTGACACAATCGCTATACAATCGTGGAAGATAATAAGATTTTTTAACAATGCTTCAGGAAAATGTTGTATAAAAATTATATCACTGGTAACATAAACAATCACACTTTATTTTTAGAATGGTATAAACAGGGGTCACGTTGTTGTTGTAAGGTTTTTAAGGCTGATTGACTACGCTAGAATCTTAGGCCTATGGGTGGAATGCCCTCCGTAAAGGTCTTTTCTAAGGGGTCCTAGACCGTATTTACGGGAGTTTCGGAGAAAACCTAAACAACGTCACTTTTTTTAATACCATCACACTGTTAAAAATAAAATGGCACATTTCACCAGAAAAGTAATTCCAATTTAGCTGGAACCAATATTTCGGTGCTCAGTTACACGATTTAAATAGTGCTTGCTTCTAAAATGGCACTATTAAAATGGTGAAAATTAGCACCAAAATATTGGTTGCAATTAAATTGGAACCATTTTTCTAATGAAAAGCGTCATTTTAATTTGAACATTGTATTTTTATAAAGCAATCTCATATTATTCTGTTAAAAATAACAACCGCAAATAGTTGCAATTTTTTTTTTTTGTTAAAAGACAATGGTGTTCAAAAAAGTGACTTCACCAACACCTGTATAAATGAGTTGAATTTATAATAACCATACAAGAGTACCTTTATAAGAAAGACATCGCAAAAAATTTCACAATTATCCAAATACGAAGGGCTTTATTGTTATCATTATTATTCTGAATGAATAAGACTAAAAAAATAATTATTATAGTAAATAATTACCTTGCTACTGTTTTTGAAAATTTAGAAAAACGATTTCAAAATATGGAAAGTCCTGAATTTCAAGGACATATGGTCACCATAATTTAACTTTAAGGACAGTACACATGAGAAAATTGAAATAAATTAAATTTTAAAATTTATAAAAGAATAGCTAAAAATGATTTTTTCTCTTAACATCTTCAGCTACACACACACACACACACACATATATATATATATTAGTAATTTTAATAATTATTTTTAAGGTGGTTTTGGTTTTAGGACGAATTGACTACACGAGGGTCCTAGGTCTGGGTAGTGTAACCTCCGTAGGGGGTCCTTCCAAGGAATTCTAGCCCATATTTAGAAAAGTTTCTAAGAAAACCACGGAAAACTCCAAATTATTATTTAAGAAAATTCTGGACATTTTTTTTAAATTACTTTAGAGTTATGAGAAACTGTGTACACATGCATTAAAAGATAAGAATATTAAATATATTAAAATTTCTCAAAAGCTATTTAAATTAAAAAAAAAAAATTAATTCAAAAATTTAACATTTTTGAAAATATTTAAAATGCTTCCTGCTAATTAATCGTTAATTTCCCCCCTCTATTTTACATTATTGCATGTAGTTTAAAAATATTCTCTAAACATATTTGAATATTACTTTTGGGATTCATTGATAAGTTAATCTGAAATATATATACAGGGTGATTATAATTAAAGTTACGATTTCAAAACGCTATATTTTTAAAACTACCCATCAGAGCGATTTGATATTTTACCAGAGCAATCGTGAGGCAATGAAATTTTGTTTGGGGGAGGAAAAAAATAGTTCCAACATGTTCCTATAGATGGCGCTATCAGAGGATTGTCAGGGGAAACGCCTAAATGGACTCATTAAACACAGGAATGCTGTTAGCAACACAATGGAATAGCAGGAAACAATAGACTTCAAGGGTTTACAACAATTTTTTTAGCAAAAAGACAGGAATACGTGTTTGCAGCGGAAACAGTCACAGTGGAAAGAGAAAAAGAGGAGCTTCATGAAACAAGTACTTTACGGATAATTAACGACACTTTTTTTTTTTTTTTTTTTTTTTTTTTTTTGCCAAACAAAATTTCATTGCCTCACGATTGCTCTGGTAAAATATGAAATCGCTCTGATGGGTAGTTTTAAAATTGTAGCGTTTTGGAATCATAACTTTAATTATAATCACCCTGTATATATATACATATATGTTTGTGTTGGAATGTTGAAATGTTGAAATGTAGTGTAAATTTTTATTATTATTTTTTTTTTAATTAAAATTTTTTTATGTTAGTTTTTTATAATTTAAATGGTTTTCGAGAAATTTTGATATACTTTATAATATTATATTTTAATGTATACCCTGCAACTTTTGTTAATTTTTTAAGACAATCATTTACAAAAAAATATAATTTATAACATCCACCATACCTTAGTTTTGCGTTAATAAAAGAAGCCAATTTACGCATTCGTCTTACTGATTGTGTATTGTTATCTCTTTTTTTTTTAATTACCTCGCCATACTAAATTAGACTGTGTAATGTGTTTGTAGGAAAAATAAATAGCATAGTTGCCATTTTTTACATATTTCGAATAACACTATTTTTGTACAAGAATTTCCGATTTAAAGACTTAAAATTTTAAATTAAATAAAGAAAAGCAATATATTTTAAAATAGTGGTGTCCAAATTTGCAAAAGTTTATTTAAAGACTTAAAATTTTCAATTAAATAAAACAAAGAAATATATTTTAAAATAATAGCATTCAAACCAAGGTAAAAACAAAATAAAAATCGTCAAAATCTGTGAGTTTACTGTAGGTATATCAGACTTATAACATTTTGAACTTCCTACAACATTTTGCAGGTATTTTAAAAGTTTCCACAGACAGAGATGCCAGCATTTTAATTTATTCCAGAACATTTTTAGCCCCGCCTCCATTTCATACCACTTTCATCTTAAGAATATTTTTTTTTTTTCTTATTTTATCGTAATTATATATTGGAGAAAAATATTCTCTAAATAAAGTGGTGCGGATTAAAGGTTGGGCTAAAAATGCTCCGGAATAAATTCAAATACTGGCAACTATGCTCAAATATTTTGAAGGGAAAAAACAGCAGGTTTCTTTCCTTCAGGAAGAAATATTCAGCTTTTTTAAAAGTTTCATACCAGTTTATTTAAGGAATTCTTAAATAACTGCAAGTTCCCAGAGATGCCAACATTTTAATTTATTCCAGAACATTTTTAGCCCCACCTTTAATCAATACCACTTATTTATAATGAGTACTTTTTGCTTGTTTTCTTGTACTTATATATTGCAGAAAAAATATTCTATATAAATAAAGTGGTGCGAAATAGAGGCGGGGCTAAAAATGCTCCGAAATAAATTATAATGTTGGGAACTACGAGTTTTCTGCAGTTTTTCTGAAGGTTATTTTTTAAGGTTTTTTACTGATTTGATACATGGGAATTTGCAAAAGTTGATTTAAATATTAAAATTTTCAAAGTAATAAAACAAAAAAACATATTTTTAAATAGTGGAAAAGTTGACAACAATGAAATAGCGAACATAGCATACTTGCCAACATCCTAATTAATATTCCGTTGCATTGTTAGTCCCGCCCTTTTTTTCACACCAGTAAATTTTTAGAGTAATATTCTCCAAATGCAATTACGATTAATTAAGAAAAGAAAATACTCTAAAGAGGTCTGGTGGGAAAGAGAAGGCGGGGCTAACAATACTACGGAATATTAATTAGTATGTTGGCAAGTATGACATAGTGCTTAATACCCAAAATGATTTGACAGAAGTGTTAAAACTAACGTTCACATGCTATTGTAAATTATTTTTGATAAACTTTCTTCATTTTTAGTTTGATAAGTGTCGGGGAGGAAGAGAATGGAGAAGGAGGCAGGATACGATGCGCAGAACAGAACTATTGTGTGACGGGACGGAGCTGATTGAGTCAGTCGCCGAATCGATTCGAAGAGAGATGCAATGCATCTTAAAACCAGAAAACAAACTCTTTTAATATAATAAGACTTATTCGTCATTATTCGAGTCAAATAACATAAGTTAGGATTGTAACAATAAATCGTTTGCTAAGCAGAATTTAGAGGTCTGAGTCTATGTATTGGCAGTTCTAGTTTTACTTTCACCCGGGAAATCTGGCAGATAGGGTAAGTAGAATTAAACTTATTCTCATTTGATTAATATGCATGTTATTCTTATTTCTGATAGAGTAAAGTTGCAGAATTTGAATTTAAATAAATGAGTTAGAATTTCTTAATATGAGATTCTAAATTTAATCAATCCTAATTCGAAATTCATAAATTGATACTTAGTCGAAAATTCTTAGTGGCTTCAAAGCCATAGTGGTCCGTCGATTCACGGAGGCTTAATTACCTATTAATTAGATAATTAATCGTAATTCGTTAAATTAAAAAAAAAAAAAAAAAAAAAAAAAAATTGAAAATTGAAAAAATTCTTTTGTTTACGTAGGATTAAATTATCTGTATAAGAACTTTAAAGTAAATTAAAATTAATTTGTTGAAATAAATCATTAATACAAGGTTAAATTGTTTTGATATATGGCTGAATATCACATAAATGTGCATTTTAGTGTTTCAGGTCTTTATTATTAATTTTAAGCAAATAAATTGTAAAATTTTATTATTATTATTTAGAAGTACCTTTTTAAAAAAGCATCAAATCATAAAATGTGAGTTTATAGCAATTTCAGTATTTTTTAGAAAATTTTAAACCTTATAACCGTCATTTTCGTGACTGTCTCCAAGACCAAATGTTTACATACAAAGTATGTTTTTTACTAAAAAAAATAAAATGATAATTATAATAATTGTTAATTCTTGTAAAAAAAACTATTTGTTTTCAAAGGAAAATTTTTTTTTTCTTTTTAATTACGTTAATTTTCATGCATGTGTAATTAAAATGCTTGTATGCAAGTCTTCACGTCATTTTCGTGACACATGAAAATAACTTCATATATCATCAAGGGATGGTGCCACCATTCACTTTTTTTAAAGTTTAAGATCAGAAATCAACATTGACGATATGTGGGGGAAAAAAATCTCAAGAAAATTGAAAACAGGTAAGAGTTAACATTATTTTTATTGTTTACATGCTGTGCGTACATTTATTGCTTGTCATTTTCGAGATGCATAAAAAATAAAAAAATATTATTATAAAATTTAGAACAAAGTTTTATTTTAATATAGAATGACGACCAGAAGAAGAAAATGTGACGATATCAGCTTAGTGAAAGCATGCTTTTCAGTACAGAACGAATTATTGACGATTTGTCATTTTCGTGACGTCACGAAAATGACATTTGTTGGAGATTTACTATTTTGTAAGCCCTGGATTTAAATAATTTTTTATTTTGAATTAAAAGATTTGTTGGTGTAGGATATGCTTTATATTTAAATATTTAAAGTACTTTCCGGTATCCAGGTAAATATAAAAAAAATACATACGACATTAATATTAAGATACAATTAAAAAAGCAAACTTTTATTTATTTATTTAATTTTATTTATTTATTTATTTATTTATTTATTTATTTATTTTTTTTGCCCCCTTTAAGGTGTCATTGAGAATGTTACTCAAAATATTTTACTTGTGTTATTTATGGCAAGATGCAGAAAAAATAATTTGCATGGCTTGACAAAGAGGATGTCCATGAAATTCAAGTGCCACATATTCTGTGCAAAGTTAGGAATTCTCCTGAACCTGCTTCAAATAGATATTTTAAACTTCAGGATGAAGATTTTAATAATGTTCAAAATGCTTTTTCTGAATTTAATTCAGTTAATCATTAAACTTGTAACTATAAGGATTTTAATACAATAAAATTGCTTGATATTCTCATTATTGCTCTTTCTTTTCCCTTCACAATCTTTTCTCTATTGTTCTAATATGTTCCATTTTTAATATTATATGGTCCTATTGCATTGACAAACAATGTTATTTCAGTGAAAAATAGTCATTTTGACAAATATTGTCATTTCAGTGACAAACAGTCGTTTCAGTGACAAACATTGTCATTTCAGTGACAAACCAGTCATTTCAGTGACATCATTTTTTGACATCTTTAAATGCTATAATTAAAAATTTAATGCAAGTAAACTAATTATTTCCAGTTTATAGTCAAGAGGTATGCAGTCTATGATATTTCCCATTGATATAATTTATGTTTATAAAAAAATAAATTTAAATTTATTTATTTATTTATTTATTTTTTTAAATTTAAAATTTTTGGGTTTTTTATTTTATTTTATTTTTTAAAATGGGAAGAACTTTTTAGAAAAGCCTAAGTCTTGTATTTTTTAATGAATCTGAACCACAAAAAAAAAATTTAAATGGTAATTTTGATTTTATAAGATAATTAAAATTATAAATTTTTATTCAAAAATTTCAATAAAATTTTAAAAAATTATGTTCGATCTCTGTCAAACTCAGAATTTATTTAAGATGCACTTACGGACTTATTTTCAAAAATTCAAATTAAAATACAGAGTTTGAAAAAAAAGTTTAAAAAAAATCCAAAATGCACACTTATGTGATATTCAGCCATAAAACGTAATTCAAAGTAGTTTCGCTTTCATGCTTACGTAGAAGTTTTGTTTTGAGAGAAAACGTAATTAAAAATAGTTTGGGTTTCAAACCGAAAGTTTCGGTTTGGAATTTCAGAAATAAACTTTCATGTTAAGTAATTGTTGAATAAATGAGAGTATGAGAATGAAAAGGGTGCATTTAATATTTTATTAGTTTATTTATTTCAGTAAAAAAAAAAAAAAAAAAAAAAAAAAAAATATTCTATTATGTGTTGTTTCTTTTCATTTGTTCTTATATTTTTGTTTTGTTTTACTTCCTGATCTGCAGAATAATAATTTAATGCAATCGATTAATTCATATTTAAATTTAATTGTTTGTAATTAGTTTGCTCATAAGATGGGTAGAAAGGGAAAAACAAGGGCGAATGACGCCGAACAGAGTGTGTTGTTCCCAAAATCTAATGAAGTGATAAAATTTGAAAATGTAATTAAAGAAATAGAATTTATAAAATCGAAAGTCAATGATTGTGATAAAGGCGATCAAGCCAGATTAAAAATCTTAAAAGATAAGGTAAATGCACTGGAGGTTAAATTCGAGGATATAGTTACAAATTTTTCCGAAGAGGAAAACGATGAAAACTCTGAAGAGGTGTTAAAGAATAGGGACACTCTGTTAGAATTATCCGTTGTATTAGAGGGTAAATCGCAATCAAATACTCCAAATGTAAATAATGATGCACGTACCAAACCCGGGACTTCTGTTAATTCGCATATTAGTCTTCCCAAATTTGAAATTCCTTATTTTTACGGGGATAATGAATCTTGGTTGTCATTTAAAAATTTATTTAAATCATCAATTCTGGATAATGACAGCCTTAGTGAGGTTGAAAAGCTACAATACCTCCAATCGTGTGTAAGAGGTAGTGCATCAAAACTTATTCGTGGATTTTCGTTACAATCGGAAAATCTTAAACACTGTTGGGAAATTCTTACTCAGCGCTACGAAAATAAACGTCAATTAGCTATAACTCAAATAAATAAAATCTTTTCAGTAAAAGTAAACAAAGCGGATGATCCTAAATCGTTTTTCAATTTAATAGATACTTGTAACGAAGCGGTGCGAAATTTATCGACCCTCGGATTGGAATCTAATCCTCTTAGCGATCTTATTCTTATAAATTTCATGATTTCAAAATTGGATTCATCCGTTAGGCAAAGGTGGGAGCTCAGTCTAGAGAATACGCAAACTATTCCCGATTTAAATTCGTTTCGTACATTCATTGAAAGGGAGGCGTCGAGTCAAACAAAGCTTGAAAATAAACCAGGGATGTTTAAGAAGCCAGTAGAAGGTAGTAGTGTAAAAAAATCTTGTGTCAATAATTCAATGCTAGTCAAAGAAAATAAATGCGTCGCCTGTTCTCAAGTACATCAATTGTTTAAATGTCCCAAATTCAATCGAATTAGTGTTCAGGAGCGATGGGACTTAGTTAAATCAAAATCACTGTGTGAAAATTGTTTGCGAACTAATCATCAAGTGCGTCAATGTAGAATTAATATTAAATGTAAAGTATGTGCAGGTTCACATCACACTCTTCTGCACATTTATGCACAGAATTCTGCAGATCAGGGAGGCGGCCTTGTTACTACGTCGGTGGCCAATAGTTCACAATCTAATGCAAATTTTAGTAACCAAAAGGTATTATTGGCTACTGCCCTTATAAAGGTTAGGTCACCTAACGGCAAAATTATTCAATGTCGGGCGTTAGTTGATAGTGCCTCACAAAATAGTCTCATAACAAAGGAGTGCGTTGAGAAGCTAAATTTGCCTTTGTTTGGCACTTCTCATCGACTTATAGGCATAAACGGTCTTTCCGCAGAAACTGTTTTGAATTTTACGGAATTCTCATTCTCGCCATATTTCGCTAACGAGTATAGGAACTTGAAAGCGCTAGTAGTAAATAGGGTTACTACCCCTCTGCCAAATTTCCGGGTGCAAACGACGTCTTGGCCACATACAAAAAATCTGCAGTTGGCTGATATGAATTTCTTCAAGCAAAAACCAATCGAAGTATTATTAGGCGCAGATATTTTTGCGTCACTAATTTGTGGCACACCAGTATCGGGAAGGCCAGGAGAACCATCTGCCATTCCCAGTTCACTTGGGTACTTACTCAGTGGCCCCCTCTCAAGGGATGGAATGGAACCAAAATCAACATATAGCTCCTCGTTACACTGCCTTAACTTGAACGATTTTTTTGACAATCAGCCCATAGTATCTTCTAAGAGTGAAACCGAAGCCGATCCGGCAGAGGAACTATATAAATCTTCCACCAAGCGCAACCCCGAAGGTCGCTATGTTGTCAAATTACCCCTCCATGATGAGATAGATTTGGGTGAAAGTGCCAACTGAGCACTAAAACTGTTTAAAAGGCTCGAAGCTCGTTTTGCGCAGAATCCCAACCTAAAACAGGAATATTGTAAGTTTATGTGTGAATACTCAGACTTAGGTCATATGACTTTACTAAGGGCTGAAGAACTTAATCGCCAACCCAATTATTATATGCCCCATCATGGAGTTATAAATGAAAATAGTAGCACTACGAAACTACGGGTAGTGTTCAATGCGTCGGCCGTAACTACAAATGGCAAATCCCTGAACTCCAATTTGCACAAAGGGCCAAAACTTCAATCTAGTATATTTTGCAATTTGATTCGATTCCGTTTAAATAAAGTCGCCCTCTCGAGTGATATCGAGAAAATGTTTCGGCAAATTCTAATCGCAGAGCCTGATACAGACTTTCAAAGAATATTTTGGAGGGCCAATGTTTCAGATCCACTCAGAGTGTATAAATTGAACACTGTTACTTATGGCACAGCCTGTGCTCCATTTTTAGCCCTGCGTACCATATTACAGCTATTAAACGATGAAGAACCCAATTTTCCCGTAGCTGTGCAGGCTGCCCGCAACAACCTGTATATGGACGATTTCCTTGGAGGGGCTGAAACAATCGAAGCCGCTCAATCTTTGGTCACAGACCTTCAAGCATTATTTAATGCTGGGGGTTTCAAGCTGCGAAAATGGGCTTCAAATTATGTGGAAGCTCTAGTTCAGGTCCCAGAGGCTCTAAAATCAACAAATCAGGAATTATCCTTAAACCCCGATCAATCCCAACGTATTTTAGGACTAAACTGGAATTTAACATCGGATACACTGCAGGTTGGCGTCAACACAGAAGAAAACGTCAAAACTAAACGACAATTATTGTCCGTAATTGCACGCATCTTCGACCCTTTGGGTCTGTTATCCCCTGCCACTATTCTTTTAAAATTGCTTCTCCAAGATGTTTGGAAGCTAAAACTTGGTTGGGATGATCCTTTACCACCAGACATTCAAAACAGGTGGAACGAATTTTATGAAAAAATTGCTTCCTTTAAGGCCATGTCAGTACCCAGATTTTTAGACCTGAAATCCGAACCTATGTACCAGATTCTGGGATTTTGTGATGCGTCAACAAAGGCATATGCTGCCGTAATTTATATACGCCCAAGTCAGAACTCATCTTTAAAATTGATTGCAGCTAAAACCCGTGTAGCTCCTTTAAAACCCATTACCTTGCCTAGGTTGGAGCTATGCGCGGCTGTATTACTCTCGGAACTTTTGTCAGTCGTCCAGAGCTCGCTGGATTATCAGGTTGAGGAAATTCTCCTATGGACAGACTCAACAATCGCCCGTAGTTGGATCTTAAATCCGCCCTTAAAGGGCAACACATATGTCCTACACCGAGTAAACAAAATTAGAGCTCTCACAGACACAACATCATGGCATCACTTACCAAGCAAACATAACCCAGCAGACTGTGCAACCCGTGGGCTGTTACCCGACAAATTAAACCACTTTAACTTGTGGTGGTCTGGACCTGATTGGTCAAAGATTCCGATCTCAGATCACGAGTCCAAGATTGCTACCTCAGTCCCATGTACAATTGTGGGAATTCCTGGACTAATAGAGTCAACTCCAATGCATGAATCCGTTATAGAGGATTTGGTTTCAAAATTTTCATCAAGTAATAAACTTTTTCGTGTAATTGCATTTATGAAGAGGTTTATTTATAACAGTAGAAATGCTACAAAATTGAAAGGACCAGTCTCAGTACAAGAAATTTCAGAAGCTAGAAAAATTGTTATTAAATTCGTCCAACAAAGGTCCTTTGCTTCAGAAATCGCCCTTTTGCAGCGCGGCCAACCCGTGGCAAACAGCAGTAAATTAAAAAATCTCAATGTGTTTCTTGATTCAGAAAATCTATTGAGAGTGGGAGGTAGAATTGATAAAAACATCACTCTGCCCTATGATACTAAACATCCAATACTCATACCTAAAAATCACCCTTTTACATCGACATTAATAAGACATTTTCACACGTATAGTCTTCATGGAGGTGTCGACCTAGTATTAAATCTCATTCGCCAGTCTTACTGGATTCCTGATGGTAGATCCACTGTGAAAAAAGAGCTTCGTAAATGTGTCACTTGTGCCAAAATCCAACCGACCCCAATTCAACAAATGATGGGTGACTTACCCAGTGCAAGAGTCAACCCTTGTAGACCATTTCAACATGTTGGCCTTGATTATGCAGGCCCTATTCAAACAAAGTGTGAACATAAACGAACAAAAACAAAATTTAAGTCCTATATTTGCCTATTCATCTGCATGAGCACCAAGGCAATTCATCTCGAACTAGTCACGAATTTATCAACTGAACATTTTTTATATGCCCTACAAAGATTCATAGCGCGTCGAGGCTATCCTACTGACATTTACTCAGATAACGGACGCAACTTTGTTGGTGCCCATGCCCATTTGAAGAAACTCGTGACACTTTCAAAAACCAATATTATTCAAGACTTTGCCACAACTAGACAAATTCATTGGCATTTTATGCCACCTTACGGGCCTAACTTTGGCGGCCTATGGGAATCTTCGGTTAAATTGGCCAAACGCCATTTACTTAAAGCGTGTAAAGGCAGTTGCCTATCGTTTGAGGAGTGTGCTACGATTCTCACTACTATTGTGTCCTGCTTAAATTCACGACCCTTAGTCCCACTTTCCACCGAGCCCAATAATTTCTTAGTGCTTACGCCAGGACATTTCTTAATTGGGGCTCCGCTTCTCCAGCTTCCTGAACACTCTTTTAACCAAACTAATCCATTGTGTACCAGTTTTTCTTCCAGGTGGAAACTCCTCCAGCAGATCAAGAAGCAATTTTGGAGTACATGGGCAAAGTCTTATTTGACTTCACTCCAGTCTAGAGAAAAGTGGAAGAGCGGCAATACACATCTGCAACCTGGTCAGCTAGTCCTGGTGTTGGAGCCTTCTATTCAGCCAGCACAGTGGAACTTGGCCAGAATTCTGGACTTGCATCCTGGAGATGATGGCATCGTAAGAGTCGTCACTCTGAAGACACCATCTGGAGTCATCAAAAGACCGGTGAATCGAGTCGCCAGTCTGCCATGCTCAGCCCCCCCCCCCCGGAGGATGTCGGGGAGGAAGAGAATGGAGAAGGAGGCAGGATACGATGCGCAGAACAGAACTATTGTGTGACGGGACGGAGCTGATTGAGTCAGTCGCCGAATCGATTCGAAGAGAGATGCAATGCATCTTAAAACCAGAAAACAAACTCTTTTAATATAATAAGACTTATTCGTCATTATTCGAGTTAAATAACATAAGTTAGGATTGTAACAATAAATCGTTTGCTAAGCAGAATTTAGAGGTCTGAGTCTATGTATTGGCAGTTCTAGTTTTACTTTCACCCGGGAAATCTGGCAGATAGGGTAAGTAGAATTAAACTTATTCTCATTTGATTAATATGCATGTTATTCTTATTTCTGATAGAGTAAAGTTGCAGAATTTGAATTTAAATAAATGAGTTAGAATTTCTTAATATGAGATTCTAAATTTAATCAATCCTAATTCGAAATTCATAAATTGATACTTAGTCGAAAATTCTTAGTGGCTTCAAAGCCAATAAGTATTTTACATATCTAAACACGGTACATATCCATGGCCGTCACCTTTTCCTTTTTTTTTTTTTTTTTTTGTAATACATCTATTTCCGAAGAAAAATTTTTGTTTAATTTTAAGACTAAAATTTATCAAATAAATAAGACAATTTTGACTGTAATAAAGCAGTGACATTTAAAAAAATGGAAGAACTGGCAGTAATACACATTCATACTTGCGAACCATCTCATTAATAACCGTACAATTGTTAACGCCCCTTTACCCACACCGTTTTATTTTTAAGTGTAATTCTCTTCAAATGTTGTTGCATTTAAATAGGAATAAAATTACTCTAAAAAACGACTGGTGTGAAAAAAAAAAGGCGGGTACTAAAAATTGTACGGTTCATAATGAGATGGTCGGCAAGTATGCTAATTCCTTCAAATTTTAAAGACAACTAAAAAATCTTAAAAAAAAAAAAAAAAAAAAAAAAAAAAAGACTTTTATCACCAATAATTAAAATTTATTCTTCAAAAGACGAATTTATTTTTCGAATAAAATATTATAAGGCGCATTTTATAGCAATTATTCTACAATGATAACTTAGTGTTTCTCGTATCTTGTGTAACTTTTATAAATTTCGCCTTCTGCTCAGCGGAGTGGAAAAACATTGCTGAAACATTTGTTTGATGAAAATATGAAACTTTCCACTTTCTTTAATAACTCTCTTTAAGCATTAATTAATTGGATATGGGCACCTCCCATTTACCCCTATTATACGAAACATTTTTCTTTTCTTAATAGATCAGTAAAATTGTTTCAGAACGTTCTTAGACATTAATTGATTTGTAAGGTATTTTTATGTAAACTGCGTTCTTAAATATTTGAATTGTACCAATAGAAGTTCAATTAAAATAATGATTTTTTTCATCTGATAAATATACCGCAGTTATTATACGTTCAAGCTATTTTGAAATTTTTTAAGGTTTCAAACATCTGTAAAAAGTATGAGATATTTTCTAAAAAATATTTTTTTAATAACATGCATTTAAAATGAAACGGTAAAGAAAGAAAAGCTACAAATATAACTTTTCATTTTTTTTTTTTTTTTTAGTTTGAATATTTTCCAGTGTGGATACCTGTTTAAGCTTGAGTATTATCTAAATTCTGCATCAATTAAAATAATCTGGTGTGTCATTCACACGAGTTTTTTTTACCCTGAATTTCAATACCATAAGGATCGATTACTTAAGTCTTGAGATCAATATCGTAAGATATGTTCAACGTACTTTTGAAATAATCTACATAAAATTGGCTTAAGAATAGTTTTATTTGGCATAGAATCGTTCCACAATATTGCCTACAAGTATTTCGCCTACCAGCGGCCGAGCGGTTTTGTGCTCAAAGCTGGTAGACGTGAGGTGCCGGGTTCGATCCCAGATCGCGCTTGTCAGCCTAGCCGTCCGGAGTTTTCCGTGGTTTTCTCCGAAACTTGCGTAAATACGGACTAGGACCCTTCAGAAAGACCTCCACGGAAGGCACTCCCCCTCAGGCCCAGGACCTACAGCAGTCAATCGGCCTTAATCCCAAACACCAACACCTACAATTATTTCAAAAATTACAAAAACAAGGATGTTATTAATTTGACTTCAAACTTATCGATTTTGATCAAATTTTTAAGTGGCAACTTAATACGAACTTGAAAATATCAAATTCGAATTTCTTGCAGTTATTTGTTTTTAAGTTGGGATGATATACATACAGATCTACTTCTAAAAATTGGACTTTCGTAATCAGTGATATTATATAAAAGAAAAACGTAATATTATATAAAAAAGCAAAGGTTGAAAACTGAACTTCAAAAAATAATTTTTTTACAGTACGGGTAGGAAAAATTAATTTCCCTTCCTGATCAGTGTTCGTCGACATAGTAAAATGCAGTAAAGTACTTCCGTCAATCGCATTCATTAGAAAAGGACGTTTAATTTAATTTTGGATATGCCTGTACATTGTCTTTCAACTATATGTACACCACACTGTGTACTTAAATTTAGTGTTTTATGAAAAACATCTAACACAAAATGAATTACAATTCCAGCAATCTCCAAGGATAGTCCCAATATATCCATATATTTTGTGTGGCCCTGTAAACGAATGATGAATCATTTCCATACCACAATCTATACAAAACATGCTTTTATGCATAGAAAAATTTTTGTTCATTCCGTTTTGTTTAATTCAGCCTGTAGATATTACTCTATATTTACCTGAAATTTCCCCATAGACATAGTGTATGTGAATTTTCTTGGGTGTCCCTGTACATGAAACATTTCCTTGATCTCAACGAAAAGTTTAGTGTAGCGTCTTTATATGACACATATTTAGAACACCGAGTTTGGACTTTCTGCTCAGGGTTGCAAGAGTTTCAGTATCAAAATAAAACACTCACACCAGCACTCGTTATCAATAATTTCTATTATGATCAATCGCAATAAATTAAAGCTCAAATATGATACAAATTATTGATAAAAATATGCTGGTATAAGTTTTCCGTCCTGAGACGGAAACTCTAGCACCCCTGTTTTTGCTACTATTTGTGCTTGAGATATGATTATAACAAACACATAGACCAATCGCTAAAAACATATTTTTTGGATTCATGGAACCTCAAAACATGTAAATATAGCAAAAACTCAAATTTGAAAATTTGACAAAAAACAATACTTTCTCTACCGTATGGGTAAGAGAAAGTAAAAAGGAAAGAAAAAGAAAAAAGTTTTTCGCTGTCGATTTTTGCAAGTTCCACCCACTAATCAAGCTCTTTATGATCAGTGATAATGGAAGCAAGTATTGCTATTGGTTAGAAGAAATCTGGAACATAATAAAAATACATTGACACACACACATACACTCAAACAGATCATATCTAAATATTAATACGAGAATCACTCTGAAATTTTTTAGATATGACTAAATGGTACATGTTAAACTTACCAAATCCTAGACGTGTTCAAAATAGTCCCCTCCAACATTAATTCACTGTTGTAGGCGAATTTTCCAAAGATTAAATGCTTCAAGCCATCCATTTCTTGCAATGGAAAATGTGTCTATATAGCCTCATCAATCTCATCTAAGAAATGAAACGACAACCACGTAATTTTTTCTTGAGATAAAAGTCTAGCCAAAAATTACACATAGCAAGGTCAGGTGAAGAGAGTTGATGATCCATCCCTTAGATGTATTTTTGTACAAAAAATTCCACTGTTAATTTTGCCGGAGAGAAGATGCATTATCATGGTGAAGAATGAACATTCACATCTTGAAGAATTTTTGAAAGACTGTTAGTAGTGTACCGCTATATATCATCAGGCTGCATTTAAAAATAAATATGTAAACAAATGACAATATCTTGGAATTTTTCTATCTGCTTTATATGAAAATTTTGTTCCAGAAATATTTTTAAGATGTTCTGATAATGTAATTTTATATCATCAATATTTTAAACAATTTTTCGAAAGACAATTAAACATATAATTAAATATTAAAAGCCGAATAAACTACTACGTCAGAAGCGCCAAAAGAAAAATATTTGCTATGCATACAGCTGTTTCGGTAACCTTAAGCGTACCGTCTTCAGTGCAAAAAGAATTCTTTTTGCACTGTATTCTTTTTGCACTGAAGACGATACGCTTAAGGCTACCGAAACAGCTGTATGCATCGCAAATATTTATTCTTTTGGCGCTTCTGACGTAGTAGTTTATTCGGCTTTCAATATTCCAACGCCAAGTCTCCTGTTATTATATAATTAAATACTATTATCAAGCATAAAAGTCATTCATAATACTAAGATATATTTAAAAACTTGCTTCCTCTAAAAAAAAAAAAAAAAAAAAAAAGAAAGAAAGAAAGAAAGAAGAAACCTAGTATATAATTGCTAAATGAATTCCATTACCCACTACTACCCATATTATATATATTCTTTTTGAAAATAGTGTGCTCATAAGACATGAAACTGATTTAATAAATTAATCATCTAATAATTTCTCTGACAGAGCAAACTTATAGATGTCGTGAAGGTCATTTTTTAGATATAGACATACGGTTCTTCTTCCGGTTTTACATGTACCACTTCTGTTTTTCAAATTTTTACCACAAATTGAAAAAACTCGTCTTTCTATCTTTAATACTTTTGGATGTATGATTCAGAAAATTCCCCCCCCACACACACACACATACACACACATTGATCAATTGTCGAAAACCATTTTTTTTTTCTTTTACTCAGGAGACCTTAAAACCTGTAAATCAGGTAAAAACTGTTTTTCGATTTTTTTGACCGAGTACAATACTTTTATTACCTACGATAGTCGGGTAATGGAAGTAATATCCAATCGCATATCTTTACAAATATATTCTGAAAAATAATACAATAAATGCAGAACTACAAAATTTCTCTTGTATCATTTTATCCGACTTTTACGATTTTTGTTCGGAAAATATATTAAAACACTGAAATAAATCCCTTTTCTGGAGGATAATGAGACATTCTATGAATGAGACTTCATTCTACTGCGCATGTCATAACTGACATTCTGATTAACGATCTCGTTTATGATACATAATGTTTGACAACATCCTGTCACTTCGAACCGTCTGAGTGACAGCGGTTGTACCAATACGATTCCGTATGTAGATTAATGCTACTAGTTGTCACAAACATAACTTTAGGCATTACGATTAGTAACACAATAAATATGGAAATAACATCTAGAAACATGGAGAAGCAGAACGTAATTAGGAGATAGCTTATTACGAAAAAAGGGACGATTAAAAGGAAATATATGCTTAACATTTAAGGGGACAATGGATGATGAAAACTGTCAGAATCAATATAATTAAAAATATCTAGATAGATTTTATAAAATATGCAAATATATAGAATACTTTTAAAATAATATCATTCTGCAGTTACACAAACATTATTTAAATGATTTTACAAAATTTTAAACTTTATTTTTATTGGGTTTTAAATTTCAAGAATAATTAGCCACTTATAGTGGTGCTCCTTGCGAATTTGTTTTCATCCAATCGTGTTAAAAATTTGTGTGAATATTAATCTCAGTGCATTTGTCACTAAACTGTACATTAATTTTGAAATCTAGAAATTATTACGGTTATTACGAACTGTCAAAGACAGTCGCATGACAAAAACTTGTGAAGATTTCAAATTTTACGCTTTTTTGCTTGGAACTGATGATGTAATTGAGATATGAAAAAAATCAATGAACAGATGTGTTCAGTTTCGTACAAAAAACGTGCAGTTAAAGCAAAAAATAAATAAATAAATAAATAAATAAATAAATAAATAAATAAAATAAATAAATAAATGGAGCTTTAACATAATTTAGAATTTACATGAAGCATTTTGAAAGTGGACATTATTTTATATTACGCAGCAATAATTTTCAAAAAAAATTCTAAGAGCCGTCTTTACACCGATTTCTGAGATCTAAAATTAACCAACCTAAGCAGGATGACTGTTAATTTTCCTGTAATAACCATGTAATACATGAGAAAGGATATATAAAATGGATTTATGTAACAATTTTCAAGAAAATGGCTAGAGCCGTTTTTGAGATACCAACTTTTTACCAATACCTGACATACTCAGTTATTTACCGGAAAACAATAATTGTATACAAAAGGATATTTAAAAGGGAGTTAATGTGGCGAGCTTGAAAAAATCTGTACAGCCGTTGTTAAAGGAACGCACTTGCGAGACCTGAAATTGAGCTATTCATACAGAACGCCTATCAATTTTCCTGAACTAACCAACAATATCATTCGAAAGTATATCGAATAGAGTGCTTATATAGCAACTTTGAAGAAAATCTTTAGAACCGTTTTTGAGATACGGACTTACGGTCCCACTTCCGATTTCCGATGACCCATTTCTGGTTTTCTAATTTTCACCGAAATTTGGAAAATTCATCTGTACACCAGACCTGTATCAATTCTGAAGTTTTATAGTTCTATTTTCATTAGTTTCGGAGATATGATAGCCAGAAGATTCCACACATACACACTGACCAATTGCTAAAAACTACTTTTTTGGACTCATGGGACCGCAAAACGTGTAAATCAGATGAAAAATCGATATCGAATTTTTCGACCGAATGCAATACTTCTATTACCTACGGTAGTAGGGTAATGGAAGTAAAAATCCGCACAGCCGTTTTTAAAGAAACGCACTTGCGAGAACTCAATTTTTTCTGAACTAACCGACTAATATATACAAAAGGGCATCTAATAGGGTGTTTATATAGTAACTTTGAAAGAAATCATTTTAGTCGTTTTTGAGATACGAACTTACGGACCTCGATATCGAATTTTTTTACCAAATACTATACACCAGTTGCCTACGGTAGTCGGGTAATGGAAGTAAAAAATGCACAATCATCAATTTTGTTATTGCGTTGTTTTTGATCCAGAAATGCCCTAACAAATTAAACCAAATCCATAAGTCCATAAACCTTTAAAAATTCCAAAAAAATGTGAAGGTTCCGCAAGAAACTTGTCCAAAGTTAAACCAAGACAGTTTAAAATACGCACAGGCGAAGCCTAAACAGCCCTACACTTGGTGCAGGTTAGAACTCCTACATTGATAGGCTGACGCATCTGCCATTTTCTAGCCCACAAGACCGGCTAACTATTTATTATTGATGGTTTTTCGGCAATAAATTGCACGAATAACTCCACAAAAGGATTCCGCCTGTTTATATTTTCTTCTAATTCAGAAACAAGGAAAGAGTGGATTATAAATTGCAGATGTAACTTGCGAATACCCGGAGCAGGAGCACAACTTTGTGGCGTAAGATTTATCTTATTTTCAAATTATTTCATTTTATTTTCAAAGTTGTTTGACAAATTTAATATGAATGTACTGTTTTTTTAAGTTATTGTTTTAAAATTCTTTTAAAATCAACTTTAAATTTACATTTCTTTTAACGTGAAGGGTTGCAGTTTTGAGAATATTGGCGATGTTCTTAAAATTACCAACTTGTTTGTTTCGTGATAAGAAGTTCTACTCACTTGATAGCTCAATTGATCTGTATAGAAGTTTAAAGGCGATAACAAAGCTAGTCAGGTAATCTAGCTTTTTCTACCGCCAACACTTTTTCATACGGGCTAGAAAATGGCGGACACTGCGCCAGCTCTTATCATATAGGAGTCTTAGTGCAGATTTTAAAAGCCTTCTGGTCATGTTCAAAGGTGACATTTCTCAAGTGTCCACTGACAAAACATCATATGCAGGTTTGCTGACTTCCTTGTCCCCCCACAAGTTAGAGCACTACCAGGGCGATTTCTCGAGTACCAGTCATGTAGTGAAGGATCATCTATTTTAAATTAGAAACTGTGACACAGCGATTCCAGATGTTCGAAAATTATTTCCCGAAACAGGTCTTCAAATTTCCCCAAATCGGGGGGGTTAAAAAATCCCCAAATCGATTTCTACTAAAAAGGGAAAATAAAAAAAAATTCAAAAAAAAAAATATCAAGCAGATTTAAGCTCAGACTTTTCCCCAAATGAAGGCAATTTTTGAAAAAATCCCCAAATAACAAAAAAGCTATTGAAAATACCTAGTCGTAGGGATAAATCATTATATTGCCAACATTGACAGAAAGTTGAAGAACTCCCCAGATTTGTCCCCAAAAATTTTAGAATTCCCCAAAAAAGTTCCCACAAACATTTAGTCCCCGAAATTGTCCCCAGAAGCCTCAAAAATCCCCAAAATAGGGACAAAATCCCCAATCTGTCATCAGTGCTGTAACTAAAGCTTTACTTAGACAAATATTCCCCTAGTGGTAAATTTTGGAACTTGTTTTTTTCAGAACCCTTCGCCCCCCGCCTTATTTAATCTTCCTACAAAGTTTGGCGCTATTCTTTCAATTAGATTGCGCTACAGAACACTTTAAGCACTGTCAGTTTAATTAGAGTCACCCTGTATATAAAGCAAAAATAACTCCTATCACTCTACGAAAATTAATTTGATGCTCACCTTTATTACTGGAAGGATTAAAAAAAAAAAAAATCACAATTCCTTATTTATCTTATGAGAGTTAACTAATGCTTTTCACTGTTATTACATGACACATGACTTCCGTATAAATTAATTAAGATTATGGCTGGTGGGATTCTTGTCACCTCGGAACAAATATTTTCTTCGACTTTTCTTTGCACTTCACTTAAATAACCACAGTTCCTAGTTAAGTTTCGGATTTAAGGATTGAAATATTGATTAAGTAAAACAAAGAAAAAGCGCTGTAATAGTTTTTATCTTTTACATTTATCTGCTTTATTTTATTAATATATATATATATATATATATATATATATATATTTTTTTTTTTTTTTTACACTTGCTTGACAAAAGTGTCAGTTAGTATGAACGCTGCGGTTATTTATTTTTTTATTTTTATTTTTTTATTTACTCTTTTTTTCTTTTTTTAACTGATCTGATAAAGTGAGGTAGTAATAAACAAAATTAAATTTGCTTAAAAAAATTAATTTTACATTTTTTTTCTTTTATTTACTTATTTATTTCTATTTTATTTTTATTTTTTTAATCTTGGACATTTTTGTCCTTTGAAAAGTTTTCATTTCATTACCGTAACAAATAGATGTGTGTTATTAGGATAAAAAGGAACACTGAGAAAAAAAATTCTGTAACTGACATCTAGAATCTAAATTGTGGCTCTAATAAAAATAGTTTCATGCCATCCATATAAATTCTAGTTCCTTTTGAAAGCGAGTTCTAGAAACCTCTATTAGAATTCTAGAGCGTTTGCCTACATTATCGAGATCAAACATATTTAAAACAAAAATCTCTGCAAATAAATGCGAATACAAGAGGCGAGTTTGAGCAACTATAATTTTGGTTTATGACCCAATTCTAGAAAATCAAGCGAGAATTTCTCGTAATACAAAGGATTCAGAATATAAAGAATATTGTTTCACCATTGAGAAATGTATATAGACTAGAAATTCTCGATCATTTCGTCTATTCAGCTTATTGGCGTGCTTTATACGTATAGCTCGGAAATCCATATTTCTAGTTAAGGGATTTAGAAAATGACCAATTATTAATTCTAGATGGAGATATATTTTACTTTCTCTTACCCATAAGGTAGAGAAAGTATTGTTTTTGGGTCACATTTTCGAAACTGAGTTTTTTTTATATTTACACGTTTTGAAGTCTCCTGAATCCAAAAATCATGTTTTTAGCGGTTGATCTGTGCGTGTGTACCTGTCTGTGCATCTGTCTATCTGTGTGTCTGTCTGTTATCAGAATATCTCAAACAAATTATATCAAAAAGTTCAAACTTAGTATTCTAAATGTGTATCGTATAGGGATGCTACACTAAACTTTTCGTTGAGATCAAGCAAATGGGGCGTGTACGTACAGGGACACCCAAGAGAATTCAAATACATTACGTCTATGGGGGAAATTGCAGGTAAGTAGAGTTTTACATCTATAGACTGCACTAAAGCAAATGAAACGAATATATATTTTTTATATGCGTAAAAACATGTTTCATGTAGAATATGGTATAGAAATCATTCGCTGTTCCTTTACGGGGCTACACATAAGAACTAGATTATAATACGACAATACTTGTAAACTGATGGATGTGTACTTTAGGTTGTGCCGTGTGTTATTAATATAGGATTATATTTATGTGCACCATGTGATGTGTACATAACTTTCAAAATATATACAGGGTTGCCAATATTTAAGCCATAACATTCTTTATTTGGAAGTGGAAGTGATTCACTATACTATTTTACCATGTTCAGGAAAGCTGCTCAGGAATTAAAATTAAGTCCTCATATCCATATGAAAAATAAATTATTTTTTAAGCTAAATATTCATCACTTGGTGTTTTGTATATTTTCACGTTTTGAGGCTTCCTGAATACCGAAGTCAAGTTTTATAGTTTGATCTTTGCCTGTCTCTGTTAGAGTAAATTAAAAACAAATAATTTCAGGCGATCCAAATTATGTATTTTGAAGTTAATACGTTTGTTACTAGAAAAGTTTGTTCGAGATTGATAAGTTTCAAGGAATGATGCGTGTGAAAGTTGGTTGAATAATTTTAAATAAACTTTTGAACTTAATAGCAAATGTGAATTCTATATAAATGGAGATACAAACGGGGGATTCCCCCCCCCCCCACACACACACATAGAATTATTTGTCAAATAAAGCTGTTCCAAAGCCTAATTTGAATTGTCTTAACATAGGTTTACATAACAGTACTCGTTATCTTAACTCTTAATATCCAGTCTATACTCTTAGCATTAAATTTCAGGGTAAGAGAAAGTCGTGTGAGTGACACACGAGATTATTTTTCTCAGTGAAAAGAGGTGTGCTGATTTACAGTAAATACTTAATTTGGTTAAGGATAAAATAAATTTCTTCAGGTCAAACCAAAAACTTGTATTTAAACTTATCAATTGCTTTACTTTTTTATTATAAAGATTTTGCTTTACTTTTTTATTATAAAAATTTCAAGAAGTATAAGGGTCGGTATTCAGTTGATTTAACCCTTTCATGGACATCTAAATTCCCAAGTATAAAAATTCGTCCCGGAATTTCTTTACAAAATGTTGTTTTAATAATTCATAGGAAAAATTTCTTTTATTTTAGATTTTTTCGTAAATTCCAGTAGTAGTTGTTTTAAATGTTTCATCATACTGCATGGAAAAAGAAAACAGATAAAAAGTTTAGTAAAAAAAATTTTTTCTGTCATCCATGCACCACAAATTGATAGTTTCCATTAAGTTGCTTTATTTTGGCATGATTATTTTTATATCACTGTTTTAAAAATCCTAATATGTTTTTGTGTAAGTGGGTGGTGTACAGGTGAAGGCCGATTGACTATACGAAGGTCTTCGACCTGGGTGGAATACCTTCCATAGGAATCTTTCTGAGGAGTCCTAGCCCGCATTTTAGGCAGTTTTGGGGGAAAACACTGAAAATTCCGAACGGCTAGCCCAACGAGTGTGACCTGGGATCGAGTCCGTCACTACCCATCTACCAGCTTCGACAGAATAACTTCTCGTGAGGCCCAAATATAAGAAATTTGTTTGTCTAAAACACTACATCTTTTTCCAAAGAAAGTAATAAAAAATTCACACTAAAATTTAATTAACAACAAACACACGTTTTGCTTATCGACTTATATAAATTTTAGCACTATCACACTAGTTTCGGGAAAAAACACCTGCGTGTATGTGATTTTCAACTGGTTCAAGGTATGACAAAAGGAATCGGCACAATAAGGAAAATGCTTGTTTCATTTTTTATAGAAATTTGCAGTATATGTGTTTGTTATTTTAGATAGTAGTTTGATTCTGCGATGAAAAATGCTTTTAAACTGTTAAGAAAATTGTCACAATCGTCATGGTATAAATAAAATTTAAATACAATTTATTTTCCTTTTCTATTCAAACCTTAAAAGAAAAAAATAATTAGAAACATTTTGAAGTTTCAGATTATGCAAAGTCAAAATTCGAAATCATCTCTTTTTTGGAAAATATAACAGATGAGAAACTTTCAAAACTGATGCTTTTTTTTTCTTTCTAAAAAATTAAATATTATAAAACTTTTGTTATTTGATTTTTTTTAAATGGATATTTATGTATGACATGTACGCAAAATATGCATGACCATTATATTTTCCTAAATCCTACCTTCATTATTCCAATCAAAATATTACTAATACAATTAAATACTGCTAATTAATATGGAATTCTTTCATTTAATAAATTTGAAAAAATATTTGATATACCTGATCATTTTTTCCAAGATCGATATTTTGATTTTTTCTTTCTCCGTCCATAGCTCGTATTTGTCCAAAAAGCTGCCACCATTGTGAAGACAAATATACAAGAGAAATATTTGTTCGGCGGTGACAGGAATCGTTCTTTTGTTCCCACGAAATTAATTAATTGGTCGCAAGTCAGTGTATAGATTTTCTCGTGCGGTTATGGATTTTAACTGTCTTCGTTAGCAGGGTGTTTGTTCTGACGTAACATAAGTTTTGCTATTTTAATGAAAAAGATTTTTAAGGTTTTTGGCAGACCACTTCCTTCTAAAAAAGGTTACATTTGGTGAATGTTATAATTCAATAATTGTTAATTGTCATCCATTATTGTTGGAAATAATAAACAAATAAATTAATATTAATAAATTCAGTCATAAGACTACGACATTATTCATAAATAGATGAACATTTCCAACTTTTAAATGTACGAATAGAGATGGTTAAATGTCGACCGAGTGATTTAATAAGAATTTCTTTCACGTCGTGATTGCCAATTTTCTTGAAAAAAATATTGGTAAACGAATTAATGAAGTATAGTTCCAGAAATATTAGCTACGAAATCACAATATAAAATCTAAAAAATATTACTAAAATTAATACATGGCTGCAATGTGTCCAAATAAGCGCCATTTGGTGATTTTCATTTATTTTTGCCAAGAATTCATTTATTTCAATGTTAATTTAAATTAATCAAATATTCTAATATTTTTTGCTTATATCATCTGCAAACTAATGTAAATTTACACGTTGAATAAATTTATCATAATATAAATACAATGTAGTGTAATGTAAAAAAGTAAATATGAAATTTATTTTGCATTATTTTAAATCTATGTATTGCCCATAGCCTATCACTAATTAGACCACTACCATAGCGTAGCACCATGACATTGAATACCATTTCAATATTTAAAGATGCTGGATATATTTAAGTTTCTTGGCGTTAATGAATAAGGGTTAATGTAATTTGGTTATGACTTTTCTTAGTATGCATTGTCCAAACGTAAATTTAACAATTTTTTTTCGTTTTTCTGTTGCAACTCAGCTGTAAAAAATTTGCCAATGAATTAAGTGAAAAGTTGTAAACTAATTCTTGTATATATATACCTATTCCCCCAAGCTAATCGGAAATTAGCACATGAAACAGTTCCTTTATTAGTTGGAACAGCACTGGCGTGTTGCCCCAAGGAGGAAATTCCGATTCCTGCCCTGGTCACTATTTCCTCTTGTTAAATTAAAATTTCTTTTATCTTATCACCAAATATTTTTCTAAACTTATCATAAACACTTAAATTTGCTTACTATAACACATAATAAATTAATTAATGTTTTTATATTAATTTATTAATTTCTTTTCCATATTTCTTTGAAAAAATGCTTAGTTCCCATGAAAATTTCTTTCTTTTTCTTTTTTAATATATATTTTTTTTTCTTGATTAAATATATGTTTTTCCTTGTTTATTATCTTCAATTTAACTACATCGTAATGCTTTCGGCGATAGTGCCGTAAATACTATGCTTCGAATTTTGCCAAGTTCTGTGATCTGACGATACCTAAATCCGGTATCCATAAGAGAAAAATGCTACATTAAAATCAGCATTTCCTTCTAAAAAATTATACTTACAATTGGGCAAAATTATCATTCTTAAAAATTCTTTCCATTACGGAATAATTTTGGACCTTCGCAAATATATTTTTTTAACCATCTTTTATGTTTATACGAGCAGTTTTTCCGTTTGAATAAAAGTAAATTCTTCTAGGTTTATGATATTGTGACTGAATATTTTGAATAAATGGATTCCAAACCTAACCTAGGAGGTCGATAGAAAGCTTTAAAATGAATTACTACAATTTCATTCGCAACAAAATCCCAATTACAACAGTATTAATTCATTGTGAGAACTTAAGCGAATGAAAACACAAATAAACAATTGATTTAAAATTTTAAAAATGTTTGCACGTACATGTTTTTTTTTCTTTCTTTCTTTCTTTTCCCAGCATAAATATTCTGACTTACACGCAAATAATAAAATTGAAAAAGTTTTCTTTAAAATAATTCTTTACGTGTAAATAAACATATTTCCTTTTATGTCTAAAATAATTACGACATAAAGAGAACTTTTTATATACCACGTTTTTAAATTTTCTGTGGAATCATATAAACTTGACACATTACCCGAATAATTACAAATGCATTGTCATCGTGTTCTGAGCTATTCTAAAAGTTTCAAATGCCTAGCTAGTCGGGAAGTTAGCTAAAAATCGGTTGCAAGATTTGTACTGGACGAACAAGAGAGTTGAAAGCGATATTAAAAAACATTGGTTAAATAAAAATATTAATCCTGTTAGAACAACATATATTGGCATCATGGACTACATTAGCTATTTATCAATGTGCAGAAATTTTTTAAAGTTATAATGACGCCAATTTTTGTGAGATGCCTAATTTAACTTTTTTAAATTTTTTAATGTTCACGTTTAATTAAATGCATTTATTTTTATGTCGAAAGAAAACGAACTTTTTTTTTTTTCAACAATTAAATTATAACTAATTTTTAAATGGCTAATTTTAAAGCTATTAGGAGGTTATTATTTTTTAATTAATTAAAAGAAAACTAATCAAAAATTCGAAAATCAGGCTTCGAGGTATTGCATTGTCATCGCGTTCTGAGCTATTTTAAAAGTTTCAAATGTCTAGCTAGTCGGGAAGTTAGTTAAAAATCGATTGCAAGATTTGGATTCGACAAACAAACAAGCAAGAAAACGAGTTAATAAAAACATGGTAAATAAACGCCTTTTTGAAGAGGTAGGGGAACATTAACCTTTTTTCTTTCCCCTTTTAATAATTTTAAAATTAAAATGGAGTTTTTATTTATATATTTTGAACCAATTATCCGATTGGACTGAAATATACGGCCTTGGCTAGATTTTGTCCTGTTTAATAAGAGTAACAATTTTCGTAGCGATTGGTTGAATCGTGTAGCTTTGTATACCAAACTATAAATTCGGACAGATACAGTGACAAATCTCAGCTTTACATATATAAATAAAATAAATTCGAATAATTTTAGTTAGTTTTTTATCGCTTATATTAAATGCTCGAAGTTGTTATTTTTTATCATCCTGTTTACAATAAACAAATCTTATATACAGAATAAAAATTTAAAGCCAAATATCAAAACCAAGATTTTGAAAAATTTTATTCAGAAAGCACCATTTTAAAAAATTACAGAAATTATTATGCATATTAATAAAATCTATTACTAAAAATACTATAATAATTATATACGATATCATATTTTAAAATAAGACTTCATATAAATTGAAAATGTAAAACCAAAATCAAACTAATTTTAAGAAAAGAAATATTTTTAAAGCTGAAAAAGATGCTTCTATTAAAAAAAAAAATAATAATAATAATAATAATAATGTGATAATCGCTATATTTTCGTGTAATAAAATTTTCTATAACAAAACATCAATAAAATTCTTTGTCATAAACAAATTTCCCTGAATTCTTTATCAACGAAAAATAATAATTCAAAAGAAAAAACCGAAAAAAAAATAGAATCTGTGATATTATTCAAAAAATTTTTCTAATAAAAAAAATAATTTGACAGTGGTACAATGGAACTGTTTGTTTGGTGATGACAGAAGTGAACCTTTGATTCCCACGGTATTAATTAATTAGTCATAAATGTATTTGATTTCGGAAAGTGATTATGGATTTTAGCGGAAGAATTTTTTTTTTTCTTTTTATTTATAACATGTCTTTAAAACACTTAATGATTTATTTATATATTTTAAAAAAAATTCGATAATTGCATATGAAGCACATATATATACATCAGCGTGTCGACAGTCGAAATTTTTTCCCTGATTCTTCCACCAGTATATTTATATATTAATTTTTTACTTAATTAATCGTGCAAACTTACTACTAAAATTTCCGAAAGAAAAATACTGGTGGAAGAATCGGAAAAAAGCTGTCGGCTGTCGACATCCTATACATATATATATATATATATGTGTGTGTGTGTGTGTGTGTGTGTGTGTGTGTGTGTGTGTGTATATATATATATGTAATAACATATTCTTAACATATGGCTGTTGGTTAAAAGAATATGTCTGGACCAGGGAGGCCCGTGTTGCTTCGAGAATTTTCTTTTTACTCATTGACTTCTATGGAAGACGACTTATCAAATGAGTGCAAAATTAAAAAAAAAAAAAAAAAAAAACACTTGGCAAAACAAGGAATGCGGGAAGACTGATACATTCGCTTTACGAATCCACAAGTTTTTATTATTTTTGCTTGCAGAATACAAATCAGCATAGAAACACTTTCGGTGAATTCAAAATTCACAAATCTCCACAAAGTATTATTTTCATGAAGGGCATCCATTTCAGCAGTTTTATAAGTATACAACGGACAATCAAACATTTTTTATTAGATATCATTCCATGCGAATATGTTGAGTTCTTAAAGACAAGTTCACTTTTACAAGGTTTCATTATTCGCAATTAACCAAGAACCTCTAAATTTTTATCTAACATGATTTCGAAGATTAGTTATAAGAAACATGAGGCAAAACTTAAAAAAAGTAACCTCCTTATACATCTGCAAGGTCCCAGCATACCGTTACATTTTTTTTTTCCATAAAAAAATTAATAACGCAAAAAACCATTGGGATGTCTTTTTCGTGCCAAGAGTTACACAATAGGTAGGAAATCGCACACATAGGCGATATGTATTTTCTTTTCTTTTTTTTTTTTTTTTAACTGAGCAGGGAGGATTAAATTATTTTTTTGATTACAGGAAATGGGTTAGATTTAATATCTATAATAATAAAAGAAGATGTATGTCTGTCTGTCTGTCTCTCTGTCTGAGCATCTATACGTTCAGCCCCTACTGAACGCAGAAGTATAACATTTGACATACGGGTGTTCAGAAGCCTTCCCGAGTTGATAGTGAAAACAGAATTTAAAAATTTTAATTAGTTCCGGAGATATTAATTAAGACGTCGACCAATCTCTAATTAAAAAGCGAGCGGATCGTAATTTCCGCCCTTCAAGTAGAATTCAGCGTATTCCTCAAAAGAGGAAGCAGAGAGAGAAAATTTCGCGGGTTTTTCTAAAGCGATCGCTGCAGAACTTTTGGAGATATTGAAAATACACCTATACCACGAGAAAGAGCATTTATTACCGATTCTTACGGTACTTTTTTTTTTTTTTTTGAAAAATGCGGATTTTTTATATTTAAAAAAAAAAAAAAAAAGTTTTAAAAAGGGTCCAAAATTTCTATTTTTCTCGATTGTCCTTTTTGAAACGCCCTGTACGAAAGCGAAAATGTTCCATTTCTTAACAAGTGGTATATTTGGAAAGGTCATTTAATCCTCTTTCGAACCATATAAACATTTTAACAAAATACGGATTAGCGATCCATATTTTTAGATTTTACGAAACATCGATTTTTTCACAAAACATTTTATAACTCAAAATCTTTTAGAGATAAATCATTTCTTTTTTATTTATTTATTTATTTATTTATTTTTTTTATTTTTTTTTTTTTTTTATATAGATCTCGATTACACAAACCAGTTTTCAAAAGATTGTGAGATTTTTTCAAAAACTAAATCTGTTATAATTTTTTTAATTTTCAGTATCCATGCAGTTTTCGATGAAATTCTGAATCGACGTTTCTGAAACTCTTGCGTTTGTCGTTCGAACAACAGTGGGGTTTTTTGTTACCATGGCAACTTCGCAGACGATATTTTGAAAGTAGAACGAAAGAGAAATAAATATCTTTTACTGTCACATGTTGTTGGACTGCGATAAAAAATTTCCTCTACCGTGCACAAAACTTACTATACACCTTTAACATCACAACACAATGTTGCAGTTCAAATTTCCTCGATTTTGGAGAATAAACAAAAATTTACATTTAAATTAACATTTTAATTGCAAATTAAATTTTATTCTAATACGAGTATTTCAAATTCTAATTACGATTAAATTATTTTTAAAAAATCATTCGAAAGATATTTTAAAGTACTTTTATATTATCGAAAGTGGAATTCTAGATTTCACCCGATTTACACGTTTCGAGGTTTCCTGATTAGGTTTTCTTTGGAATCTCAGCTACTAATTAAAATAAATTCACAAGTAATACATCATTTGAAAGGTTTATTGATTTGGAATTAAACAGTTCTGAAACCAAGATAAGGCGCCGCAGGCGCCACCGAGCGGGGCTTTGCTGAAGTCAGAAATTTGAAAGATCATAACATGGTGAGCGAACAGGTTGTTTCAGATATTGAAACTGGAAGAGGGCGCCGCAGGCGCTACCGAGCGGGAATTTACTGAGATTAAAATTTTCAATTAGGCTATTTTCACTATATGTCACTAAGCTGTTGTAAGACCTGAAACGGGAAAAAGGCGGCGCAGGCGCCATCGAGCGGGAGTTTCGTGAAGTCGGATTTTTCAAGGATCGCGAACCAGCTGGTCGCCGAAGGCGGCTAGTAATGAATAAAAATTAGATGATATATTTACATTATTATTATATTTATTTACTTATTTATTTAACAAAAGAGAAAATTAAATATTAATATTTGTCATGGAATGCAGAATTTTGCCTACATTTTAATTCCGGCATTACATACTCTCCCACTTGGAACGAAAAAAAATATTTTTTACATGGAAAAAGATGAAAAAAATATATAGATATATATCAACACTTAATATGCAACTACACATTCATACTACAATATATAAACGCAATAAACACAGTATACAAATGAATAACAAGAACATAAAAAAAGAATAAGCAAGGAATAAATTGTCTCAATTGAAAAGTATATAATTGTTTTCAACAATAGGTTATAAGGAGTCCTATATTTTAATCCTATAGGTATAGTCCTTTAGGCATAGAGCTATATTTAAGTAAAAACTGTATTTCAGTTCTATACTTTAATAAATACTGCAGTATTTTCATAGCAATGAGAATGAATTTAAAAATGAATGTACTAGTACAAAATAAACCATAACAGAAAACCTTTTAAACCATAATTTATGCATAACAAGTTGATCAAGTCTGAGATGCACAAATTGAAAATATTTTCAAATCAAATATCTATTTATAAACTAAATTCAGCATTTACTTCAATAATAGAAGATTTTTTTTTCCCGGCCGTTTTTGCGATACATACAAGTTCTGTCCATAGCCCGTAATGATAAGAAGAACTTTGGTGTGTCCCTGTACATGAACTACAAATGGAATACACACCCAAAACTGTACAGTTCATTCCATGTGTCTCATTCCATGTGTACCAAATTGTAAGTGAATAGCATGATTTTTGCGGCCGCTATCGTGATACATACAAATTCTGTCCATAGGCCGTAATGGTAAGAAAACTTTGTTGTGTGCTTATACACGAATTGCAACTGGAATACACACCAAAAAACTATACAGCTAATTCCATGTGGCTCGTGAACATGTGTACCAAATTGCAAGTCAATAACGTGATTTTTGCGGCCGCTATCGCGTGACAGCGAAGCAAGCAGACACGCAGACGGAACCCAAAATCTTTTCGAGTCTCCACAGGGAGGCTTCCACTGACGTTTCGGCAATTAAGAGAAAAAATTAATTACTTTTATTTAAGTAAATGAATGAATTTTATGGTTGCTGAAACAAATGCTTTATTTTTAATTGTCTTTCAGTTAAAAAAAAAAAAAAAAATAGAAAAAAATTAACATTTTAGTCATTTAAAATCGATTCAGTATGCGTTTTTTATTTTATTTCTTTTTAAATAATGATAATAAATTAAGGCAAATATTTTTTTTTTCTTTCAAAGAAACTATCCGCGTTTGTAATGATCGATAGATGGCTCTTTCTCAACTGCAGTTGTTAGTAAATATAATAGCCACGTGTAATTTATAATTGTTCTTTCTTGTTGTTCTATCATTGTTTCAACGTGAAAGCTATCAGTGGTATGATAATTTCACCTTAGCCCACCAGAGGGCGAGCATTTCATTACAATCGCGGATAATTTAACCAAATCATACATTAGTGACATAAAATAATTAAAAAAAAAAAAAGAAAAGAAAAGAAAACATGAAACCTAACCTTCTTTTCGTCAAGATCAATATTTTTATTTGCTCATGGTTCTCATTTGACGGAAAAGCTACGATCATTTGTGCAGTAGAACAAGAGAAATATTTGTTCGATGGTGACAGGTGTTATTCTTTTGTTCCCACGATATTAATTAATGGGTCGTAAGTCAGTGTGTTTTCTTTTTACTACTGTTACGTATTTTACTAAAAGTCGCCCGAAGAATGTTTATTTTTATGTAAAATATATAGGTAAGATACACACACACGTATAAAAATATAATACTTTAATAATTTCGTGGAAACGTTTATACATTTTATTTCGTATTTTCTCTTACCCATAAGGTAGAAAAAGTATTGCTTTGGGGTCAAATTTTCGAAATTGCGTTTTTGTTGTATTTACAGATTTAGAGGTCCCCTGAATCCAAAAAACAGGTTTTTAGCGGTTGGACTGTATGTGTGAATCTCTGTCTGTGTGTCTATCTGTTATCAGCATATCTTGAAAACAAATTATAGCACAAAGTCCAAATTCGGTATTCTAAATGTATATCATATAGGGGTGCTACACTAAACTTTTCGTTGAGATCAAGCAAATGGTTCGTGTACAGGGACTCTCAGGAGAATTCAAATATTACGTTTATGGGAGAAATTGCAGGTAAATAGAGTTTAAACATCTATAGAATGCACTAAACAAAATGAAAGGAATATATGTTTTTTACGTGCATTAAAACATGTTTAATGTGGAATATGGTATAGGAATCATTCACTGTTCTCTTTTTGTATATTTACATGTTTTAAGGCTTCAATACCGAAGTCAAGTTTTTAACGTTTGATCTTTGTCTGTTAGAGATTAAATTAAATTAAATTAAATTAAATTAAATTAAATTAATTACATTAAATTAAAAATAAATAATTTTAGGCGATCCAACTGTTGTATTTTGAAGTTAATACGTTTGTTACTAGAAAAGTTTGTTCAAGAATAAGTTTCAATGAATATTACGTGTGAAAGTTGACTGAATAATTTGAAATGTACTTTTGAATTTGAAAACAGATTTGAATTCTATATAAATGTAGGTACAATAATGAAATGGGAGGTTGAGGGGGGTAGAGTTTTTTGTCAAATAAATCTGTTCCGAAGCCTAATTTGACTTGTTTCAACATAGGTTTGCATAACAGTACTCGTTATCTTACCCCTTAATCTCCAATCTGTATTTATATTATTAAATTTCAGGGTAAGAGAAATGTCGTGTGAGTGATACACCAGATTATTTTAATTCAGAAAAATTTTATAGTGAGGTCGGGAAACATATGTATATATATATATATATATATTACTTCTGCGAAACTCTAAAATAAAACATGTATATACGTGACAGAAATTTTACTACGTTTTATAATGCTTTAAATGTATCATTTCCAGATTTGCCAAATTTTATAATTTATTCCGGAGCATTTTTAGTTCTGCCTTTATTTCACCCACTTTATTTGTCGAACAATGTTCTCCAATATGTAACTAGGATATAATTTTTTTTTTCCATTTAATAATAAGTGGTATGAAAAAAAAAGGTTGGTTGGGCGGTTGGATGTGTTTTACGTCGCATTGGTGCTGCGCAATGGGCAAATGGCGACGATCTATAAAAAAAAAAAAAAAAAAAAAAAAGCGAGGCATTCAATGCTCCAGAATAAATTATAAAATTTGGCAACTCTGCATTTCTGAAATAAAACGTTTAATATTTTTAATTTCTTGAATTTGACGGAGCTACGGCAAGCTGGTTAGTAGAATGTTGAACCTGCAATCGATAAATATCGAGTTCGATACTCGAGTGCGCCAAAGATCGTCGTATACATCAATGATGGCTGATGCACGTAAAATCTGTCGTGCTGCGATTTTTCTAAAATAACACCTCTGGAGGTTATGGAAAGCGAGAGTCATTCCTTCCGTAGAGGATCAGAGTTGTTATGACCCGTTCCCGGTCCATCTTTAAGGGTGAATCACAGACAGCCGCCGATCGACACCTCCTATAATAATGCCTTCGAACTGAACTTTACGTCACGGAAGATCGGCCTATTATTGGCAAAAGACAGTCGTGTATATCAATGATGGCTGGTGTACGTGAAATCTGTCGTGCTGCGATTTTCCTAAAATAACACCTCTGGAGGTTACCGAAAAGGGTGAGCATTTCCTTCCACGGAAGATCAAAGTTGTTATGGCCTGTTCACGGACCATATCTAAGGGTGTATCACAAACAGTCGCCAATCGACACCTCCTATTTATAATAATGCCTTCGAACTGAACTTTACGTCACGGAATATTGGCCTATTACATCCAATTAACAAGTCCTATTATAAGATAGTGTGGATTAGGTGTAATCGGCCGATCTTCCTTGACGTATAGCTCAGTTCAGAGACATAATGATAGGGAGTGTTGCACCAATCGTACATTGCGTAGCTCTATTGCTACGTTAAACCCACTGAACCTTAACCTCATTGAATCTAATTTTATAATAATAAGAAAGTAACACGTTGTTTAAATTTCTTTTTACAAAAATACGTTAAGAGGCCTCTCCACTTATCGTCCCCAGAAGCCAGAGCTAATCTTATTCTATGGAGAATTTCGCCCCATTATAACTTATTAAGTAATATATCGTATTTTTAAATTCCGTTTTCGCATTCAGAAACTTCACAACTATTAAACAATTTATCGCTTTCTAAAAATTATTTTTTTAAACTTTTAATATTTTGTTTTGAGGTTGTAAAATGCGAATTTTCACAATGTGAAATTTTTCATTTTTGAGCTTAAAAATGAAATCTTAAAAAAAAAAAAAAAAAAAAAAAAAAAAAATCAATTTTTAAAATGAGATAAAGTGTTCAATAGCTGTGAATTTTCGGAAAGTGAAAACGAAATTAAAAATTATGTATTAGTTGATGAATTATTGTGGAGCAGAATTTCCCATAGATATAGAATAACATTGGCTTCGGCTTTCAGAAACGATAGGTAGAGAGTCCCCTTAATCTCGCTGAAACCCTTGTAATTAGGTAAGCACATTTTGTGTTTAATCTAGCAAGAGTTAACGTCTTTTTTGCAACATACTTGGCAACATTTAAATTTATTCCGGAGTATTATTAGTACCCGCCCTTTCTCCCCCACCACTATTTTTAAAGATAATTTTTCTGCCTATTTCATCATAATTAGATATAGAAGAAAATTTCTCTACAAGCAAGGTGGCGTGAAAAAAATGAGTGTACTAACAATATTCCGGAATGAATTATAAATGTTGTCAGGTATGTTTCAATAAATTAATCGGCAAATTAATATGATGTAGCAATAGATGAATAATGTTACGACCGCTAAGTTAATGTGCTTCGTTTATGTCTGTTGTCATTCATAATAAAGGCTTTACTTTAGCGAAACTGAAAGAAAATGAAGGAAACATGTAGAATAATTTACAAAATGTAGATGTGTTTGTCTAATTTTTATTTATCGAAATCTATATTACAAATGTTCCCCTTTGTTTGAAAATTACTATGCTTCTAAGCCCACACTGGTTCGTTCTTCCACACTGATAAATTTATTCTCGCAATTTTTCCTGTTCGACAGTCTTCAGCTGGATTCCTGTAAGAAAAAAAAAACAATATTTATATCAATAGCAGATATTTAGTGTTTTTTTTTTTTTTTTTTTAATTAAGAAATAAACTTTAATAATTGATGCACAAATACGTACTTTTCTTTTTGTAGAAAATTATATTTATAAAAAATCCACTTATTACACTAGAAAACTTACCTTATTTTGAGCAAAATTTAGGAATACTAAGGGGGAAAAGGATAAACAAATATACATGATGTAGTGATGCCACCTATAATTTTAGAGTATTTAACATTCGCATCCCGATAGGTTTTTTTTTTTTTTTTTTTTTTTTAACTCTGTCATGCATCCAGTCTTGTACATTTTAGAGTTATTTTCAAAATTTGATTTTACCTCTCTACAGATTTTAAACCATTTTAAAATTTAGAACATTCAGCAGATTTTAACGTGAATGACCCCATATACTTTTTAAAAAAATACCAATTATTTAACTGAGCTTGAATAGATTGTTTTAGATAATTCGTTTCTCTATCTGATAAGCTTGATTTTGTTTTTCTTGCTCAAGCTTGAACTGTACTCAACAATAAGTTTTCTTTTTACCAAATGACCAAATGAAATGACTAAAGTGAAAAAGGATAAAAAACCCATCCTCACTTCGGTCATTTGCCTCAGACCATTCAGAGTTTTTGCATGCGTTGTATTGTGTGGCTTGTTGTATGTATACGACATGCGGATTCAAAATTTTATACAGTAACTGCGACGTCCCAAATATACGGCCGAAGTACTGCTTAAGGATTTTGCGAAGAAAAAACGTATTATTTTCCAATTAGAGCAAAACTGGAAGCAAGGATTAACTAATCAGTTTAACGCACCTGCATTCTAATTAATGAGCTAATTCGGTCCACATGTCACGGGTACGATTCACTCAGTTAAATGCTAGAAATTTTATCTAATAACTTTAACTGCGAATAGTAAGGCAATCCTATGGAAATTTTTTTCAGTTCTATAAAATAATATTGTTGGATTACGATGAATTAACTTGAAGTTGTAACCAAGACTTACGCGCTTTAAAGAAAAATTCGAAGATAAAATTCCCAACTTTTAGTTTAGCGAGTAGTATAGATCAGGTGTCGATTGAATTAAGTCGATGCCAACGCATTATTTCAAATAACGAAATGAAATGACTAAAGAAAAGTAGGATAAAACACCTTTCCTATTTTTATTTGGTCATCTTCCAAAAACAGCTCTGTTCTGAATGACTTGGATGGCGTTTTCCATTGTATTCTACAGTGCGTATACAACAATTATATTCAGAATTTTACTCAGTATCAAAAGCAGCCAATTTTTTAATTTATTCCTTAACATCACTAGAACCCGCGTTTTTTTTTTTTTTTTTTTACACCACTTTCTATGTACAATGATTTTCTTCAATGCATAGTTACGATTAAATAATAAGAAAATTGCTCTTCAAAAAAAGTAGTATGAAAAAAAAAAAAATCGGATATACTGTCGGTGTTACGGAATAAATAAAAAAGTTGGCAGCTCTGTCACTAACTGTAATGTTGTAACTACGATATAACATAGATCTGTCAATTATTCTAATTTATTCTCGCCTTTTAAATACCAGCCTTTTTTTTACACCACATTTTTGCAGATAACATTTCCCAATATTTAATTACTATTAAATAAAAGGAAAGTTGCTCTAGAAAAATGGAGTGTGAAACAAAGGCGGGTACTACAGCAATGTTACGATGTGTATATGTGTGTTTTGGGGTTAGGGTTAATTTTGTACACTAGCAACCTGGGGCTAAGGGAGGATGCTCTCCGTAGGAGGTCTTTCTAAAGAGTCCTAGCCCGTATTTATGACAATTTTTGAGAAACTCCCCCGAAAATTTCAAACGGTTATGTTGATGAGCGCGGCCTGAGATCGAACCCGGCACTTTCCGTGTAGCAACTTTGAGTGCAGAACCGCTTGGCTAGTCATGGGGTTTGGTAGATCTATACAATGTAACCTATTTTTCATAGAAAAAAAGATTTTCCAACCGGAAAAACTGAATGTTGAAGCTTTCTATATTTTTAGCTCATTCAAATTTCAATCAAAATATTCAAATTTGATTCAGTCCACATCTCACTGGTCCGATTTACTCAATTAAAAATTGGAAATTTTCTTTGTTCTATGAATAGTGATACAATTTTATGAATGCAATCTTCTTTCTAACTGTATATAGCAGTATTATTGTTGCAATATAAGAAATAACATGTAACTACAACGAAATGTAATCTATGTTTTTTAAACAAAAACACGGATAATTTTAAACAAAAGTAAACAGCGGTTAAGTCTAGGTATCTATGTAATATTTCTCTAACGTGGACCAGTTATGTTAAATTTTGTCGAAACGATACGATATTGACATAAGGTGTTATCTGATTGGTCAATCCAGACCCAAAGCATAAATTCGACTTGTAGACATTTCACATTTCAGCTACAAAAGTTTAGTCTAATACACTTGAAATGCACATTTTCTTAAAGAAATTGGAAAAAATATTAACTTTTTGTGCTAAAACATATCTCAAAATCTCCTATTTGGAAGTATATTTGGAAGAGTTTAAAGCCAGTTAGGACTTACATTTAATGGTGATAATTCAGCTGGGCGGTGGTGGCGCCATCTATTATTTTTTTAGATATTTCATTCATTATAAATAGAAGGTACGTTATTCCTTTTTATTTATTTATTTATTTTTCAGACACATTTATTAGCTATGGAATTTCTGTTATGTATAATGATATAGTAATTTAATTCCGCTAAGTTTTAGGAAATAATTGATTTTTAATCTAACAATAATTTAATTCTAAGCATTTTGGAAAAAATTATTTTATGAAATTGAAATTATAATTAAAATGTCAAAGATTTAAATATCTTTAATTAATTAAAAAATAAACACAAAAGGATAAAAACTGAAATTTTCAAATGATTTTATTTATGATGATATATTTCTGAAAGTCACATTAGGTGTGTAGGTATTACCACGCACATGCTCTACGCGGGCAAAAATTAGTCTAAAATAAGTCTTTAGCTTAAAGTGACAGTGCTTTTTATCAATAGAACTTATCCGGTCAACATCTAACTTAAAGAATTCACTCAATTGAATTTTGGATTTTCCAATTTTCTTTTTATTCATGATTTATAATCCATTTTTTCTTTTTGTAATCCATCCCTAGGAAGTTTTATACAGCTAAACATTTCACCTACAGGAATACGTCGATATTTGCAAATTAAATATTTTTTCAGCTTTTAATTTAATAGCGATAGATGCTAACCGATTTAGTTAAATATTTAAAGCTTCAAAATACGAATTCAGGTTAGACTACCCATCTGGTCAAAATTTTACTCTTGTTAGAAATTGTCGGAAGGTCCCCCCCCCCCCTAAAAAGTATAAATATATTTGAATGTTGCATAGACGTAAATAGTACTTACATTGAACAATTTCGCACAAAACAAAATAAGACATTTCAAAATAACAATATTTTTCTTAAGGTTTTGAACAAAACTCTTTGCTTCGCTCGGAGTCAGACACTTGATGTTAAAATAATAATTACAAAACTTTGAATAAAAAACATAAAATGCAATAATCTCGAAACAACTGTTGAAAGTTTGTTGCATTTTATGGCGCTTATTCAAAGTTTTGCAATTATTACTTTAAAACGCCAGTTCTTTGGTGCTTTCTTATTACCCTATGTTAAAAGCTAAACAAGAGTAATGCAGGTTTTCAAGATAACAACTTTTACCTATAATGTCTTCTATCACCCTTTGAAAGTAGTTCTCCCTATTATAAAAAACAGTAACGTTCTATATTTGCTTTTGGTTACACTATTACTAGTTTTTATCTCCATAATCACTTTATAGACTTCAGATTTATTTCCAAATATTTTAAAGAATGTAATTAAATATCCAATAAACATGATAAAAATACCTACCAATCTGCCCGTCTGACAAAAGCAACTAGCTGAACTGCATCTAGATTAGTGTTGTCGCATAAGAGTCGAGAAAGCGTCACTTTGCGAATTTCTTGTAATTGAGCTGAAACAATAAATAAACTATTAAGATTAAAAACACTTTAAAAACACGTTTTCTAAAATTATACTTTATTTAAAAACATTTTAAAATTATCCTACATTTTAAATTTAAAAACATTTTAAATTAAATACATTTTAAATTTATTTAAGGATAATTTTTTTTTAATAAAGTATAATTTTAAAAACGTGTTTTTAATCTTAATATTAATGACATGTGTCTTAACAAAGGTCTCTTTAGAGATAATTTATAAAATTATTATCATTAACAATTATCATATTAATTTGATATTATTTTTTTTTTTCAATTTGAATACATTAAACATAATTAAAATATAATTTAATTATTTCAGCATTTGAAAAGAATAGATCACTTTAATTTTTCTACGTCAACTTGTGAGCAGCAACTTCAGTATCAATGCAAATTTAAAAAAATTACTATTATAGTTAAAAGGGGCGTTTTTACTACCATAAATTATAACTGCAACTAAAACAATATTTTTAATTTGGTATATTTTTTAGCTAAGAAACATGTTTTAGTTACCGGCAACAAAATGTATTGTATCCCATACCATATTATATGAAAATTGTATGCTAATAGAGTAAAAGGTCAGTAAGTAATAAAATAAACGTGTAGATAAGTGAGGAAAAAAAAACTATTGAACAGTATTTTTGTAGAATTGAGAACACTTATTCTTTTAGAAATTCATACACATCAACAAGAAAAAAATTATATTATGACGAAATATTTAATCACAGAAGATATTTGCAACCTCTTATCCGTTTTCTAAATTTTACCGATACCTACTTAATAATAGAAATAAACAATTTTTCAATTCCTACTATTAGTTCACACTCTCCCTATATATATCTTGTACAAATCTTGCAATCGATTTTTAACTAAATTCCCGACTAGCTAAAAATTTGAAACTTTCAGGATTGCTCAGAAGAAGGTGACAACACAATATTTCGAAGTCCGATTTTCAAATTTTTTTATTAGTTTTCTTATAATTAATTAAAATCTGAAAATAATAACATCCTAATAGCGTTAAAATAGCCATTAAAATATTAATATTATCTATAATTTAATTGTTGCCAAAAAAAAAAAAAAAAAAAAAAAATTACGAGTTCATTTCCTTTCGACATAAAAAATAAATACATTCAATTAAACGTGAACCTTAAAAAATTATAAAAAGTTAAATTATGCATCTGACAAAAATTGACGTCATTGTCACTTTAAAAATTTTATGCACATTGATAAGAGCTCTGTGATTCATCAGAAAATTTAAAACATGGCATATAAAAAGTATTTTTTAATCTTATAATTATTTTTATTTCATTTTGCACGCGCGCTTCTTATTTCCTAATTCAAAATTATTTTTAAAAAAACTTTTTCGATAGTGTTTGTAAGTAGGAATTGACATTAAAAAATTTTCTTTTATATTAGTTGTTTATTAACGGTTTCCACTTATGTTTTAAATTTTCAAAAATGTTTCCAAATTCTGCATATATTTTCTGGAGCTATTACCTGGTACACCACTGAAGTTTTTATATAAAAGCTTATATTTCCATTTAATAATATTTAAAAATTGAACTATATTAGGTTTGTACAATAAAATATATATTCAGGTAGAAATTCTTATGGTTTTATATATATATTTTATGCATTTAAAATCTTTAAATTGTGTTTTCTCAGTTTGGATTTTTTCATGAATTCATGATTTAGAAAATGCTACACTGAGAAAAAATTCTGTAACTGACATCTAGAATCTAAATTGTGGCTCTAGATAGAAAAAATAGTTTCGTGTCATCCTTATAAATTCTAGTCCCCTTTTAAAGCGAGTCCTAGAAACCCTTATTAGAATTCTAGAGCGACTGTCTGTATTATAGAGGCCAAACTTATTTAAAAAATCTCTGCAAATAAATGTGAACACTAGAGGTGAGTTTTAGCAATCATAATCTTGGTGTATGACCCAATTCTAGAAAATCAAGCGAGAATATCTCGCAATACAAAGGATTCATAATATTGTTTAACCATCTAGAAATGTATAGACTAGAAATTCTCGGTCCTTTCGTCTATTCAGGTTATTTGGTTACCTTATACGCATAACTCGGAAATCTATATTTTTAGTTTGAGAATATAGAAGAAGACTATTTATTCCTTCTAGATGAATGTGGTATATATATTTTTTTTCTCAGTGTAAAATTTCTACAGATATATATATATTTTTTTAATTTAATAGTTTTTTGGATGTTTAATAGAACATACTTAAAAGAATTAGGGGTGGGTTTTCAAATACTTTTATAATAAATAATAATAAAAACGAAAATATAACAAAAATCATGTTTTGTTTTTGTTTTTTTGCAAACTTTTGCATAGACATACATTTTTTTTTTTTTTTTTCTTCCCTAAAGCTAATTAATAAATTTCAAAACTATTCCCCAATTCTATTAAGAAGGTTCTATTAAACATAAACATACACAAGCATATATACATAAAACCTTTTCTTAAATATGTATAGAAGTTTTAGCATTTAGAAGGTTATGAATTCATGAAAAATATGTACACTAAGAAAAAGCAACTTAAAGATTTCAAATCTGTGAAAAAAATATCAAAATTCCTAAGAATTGCTATTTGAATATAGATTTATTGAACAAACCTAATATAGTTTAATTTATAGATATTATTACATCTTATATTATTAAGTGAGCAATATATATATATATATATATATATATATATATGTGTGTGTGTGTGTATATTTCGCTGTTCTCGAAAACGGTAGCTCGGGCAGTCACGTGATTTAACACAAAGGTGCCCTCCGTAGGGTCACTATGCACATCGAAGTCAGATTTTCGAATTTTTGATTAGCTTTCTTTTAATTAATAAAAATATGAAAATAAAACTTCCCATTTCTATAATGACGCAGAATGGAAAATCTTAGGAGAGATTTGATTGGTTTATTTGATTTTCATTGATTTGAGTGTATTTTACATTGAACTACAACTACGTTATGAAGAATTACGAGAGATTTGATTGGTTTATTTGATTTTCATTGATTTGAGCGTATTTTACGTTGAACTAGAGCTACGTTATGAGGAATTACGAGAGATTTGATTGGTTTATTTGATTTTCATTGATTTGAGCGTATTTTACGTTGAACTAGAGCTACGTTATGAGGAATTACGAGAGATTTGATTGGTTTATTTGATTTTCATTGATCTGAGTGTATTTTACGTTGAACTAGAGCTACGTTTAGGTTTTATTGAAAAATATTTGATTTTTTAATATTTTAATATTATGCGACTTTTACAGAGAACAAATTACGATTGGCGCCGCAGGCGCCCGAGAGTTTTTTTTTTTTTTTTTTTTTTTTGTAAATATTTTTATGGGTCTCTGGCCAGCTAGTTCAAATATAATCTTTCATATGAAATCTTCAGTGATGATAAGTTAAAGGTGCCGAGTTCCCTTAAAGATCCTTTAAAATTCTAATTTGACCGTTGTTTTCTAGCCAATTGAAAAAGTACTTTATCATACAATTCCTAGATAATAATAAATTATTTTTCCATCTTTAACAGAGAAATTTAGGCATACATGTTATCAATACATTGATTTCCTTTTATGAAAATTTGTTATTTCCTAATAATTAAATATTACATTAAAATTAATTCGGGTATTTTAATCTTGTGCTAGACAAACATAAATTTCATCTAAAGACTTATACAAATTCAATAATTATTCATAATGTTAGTTATTTAATTAGTATAACTCGCTTTATTCGACATTTCATAAATAATTGAATCGTATTAGATAGAGCCAGAATAATCAGCTGAATAAAATTAACAGATTTAAATGATCACAGATTAATTCGAAAACTGTACTTTAATGATTGGCCTTAATTACCTGCAATTAAAAGTTATTCAGAAAGAAGGACGGAGTTGTTGTTCACTTGGGACGATTTGTTCTCAGAAATTTAGGACTTGATTTATTTTTAAAAACTTTTCATTACTTAATGGTACAGAAATATTTTAAAATTGGTTTTCATTTTTGCTGCTCTATCAAATACACTTTTATCTCCAATAAATTTTGTTTAAAAACATATGTGTGTGTGATTTTCTTTATTTCTGAACAATAAGTTTTAGACAAATCAAAATTTATAATACACTGAAAACTAATCGGAGAAAAAAACATTTAATTAATTGTTCAACTAATTGTTTCCAGACGCTTTCTGGCCACTCTAAGATTATACAGATATGTGAACATTTCTATTTTTTCCAGAGCATTGTTAATACACACCCTTTTATCCTTAAACATTATTTTAAATACATCACTGTTTTAAAGCAATATTTTATTACATAATATTTTAGCATTAAAACATTCAAAAATATTCGAAAGAAATTTCTCATTGACGATAGTGGTGACAATATAATAAAATATGAGTAAAAGTTTAGAAACGCTACGAGGACTGCATTAGGGACAACAAACGGTTAAAAACGTTGTTGCTTATTAATGAGGGGATTTTGGATTATAATTCTGGAGTACCCTACAGTCGGTAACAAAAGTATCCGAACACTAGCAAAAATTCCTATGTAAAAGAAGTACACTTCATACCGTTCTGTTAAATAAATCCTTATCGAATCATGCTCTTAGACTGACTAAGAACAGGATTTAACAAGGATTTATTTAACAAACCCGTATAAAGTGTACTTTTTTTACATAGGAATTTTTGCTAGTGTTCGGACACTTTTGTTACCGACTGTGCATAGTGGTATAAAGTTCGACATTCTTTTTTCTTTCTTTAGAATAAGGTTGCACATCAAAATTTTTAAACTTCAATTCTTCTTTTAATAAAGTAATAAAATAATACGCTTTTTAAAAAAATTAAAAAGATTTGACAGTTCAACACTAAGAGTTACAAACTTAAAAGAAAAAATAATAATAACTGTTGCACTTTGCTTAGAAAATATAATTTTATTCAACTTATTTTCTATATGATATTACTGTGAAACAGAATTTCTTTATAAAAAAAAGCAAAATTAAATCCCCCGTAAGAATTATTTCAAGAATAGTAAATTCCAAATTATCATGACTATATGCTAAAAGTTTTTTTTTTTTTTTTTTTTTTTTTTTTTAAGATATACTTTTATTGATAAGGAATATACTGTAACTTTTATTACAAAACTTCTACGATAAAAAATTCACATAATTTAAATTTATAATCTCTCAGTGTAAGAATTTTTCCACTGAAAATTTTCTAGCTTAGAAATAATTAATTTATAACATTTTTATCAAAAGATTGAATAAGAATAAAATTTACTATTTACTCTTCACCACTATAGTCTTACAAAATCGGATCTATGAATTTTTACTCGTATATTCACGTACAATTAATAATTTCAAATAAAATTTCATACTATAATGATATTTAATTTAAAATTGAAAAAAATAAAAGGTAAAAATAAAAATATCCCAAAATATGTTTAAAACAAATAACTATGTATTCACAAATTAAAATATTTATGAATAAATTTTATTTCTTTATTAAAAGATAACATAAAGCGTTTCTTGTATTTTCTGGCAACATGCTTCATAAGCACATTACTTACTATTGGCAGCAAAATTATTCGAGCGCTAGCAATAATTCCTATATAAAAAAAAAGTACACTTAATGCTATTTTGTTAAATAAATTCTTGTCGAATCATGTTCTTAGACTGGCTAAGAACATGACTCGACAAGGATTTATTTAACAAAGCAGTATTAAGTGTACTTATATATATATATATATATATAACATAGGAATTATTGCTATCGCTCGAATAATTTTGCTGCCGACTACGATATTGGAGATCCGTTTAAGAAAGATTATGAGAATTCGAGTCATTTTTCCTCAGAAACTCTTTTTAAAAGAGATAGTCTTGTTTAAGTGGTGATGGTACTATGATCAAATAACGTTTAAACACTCACAGTTTATATCAATAAAGCCGAGAATAGCATTATAAAAATTGAAAAAAATCATAATTACTAGAAATATTTTTAAAGGAAATGCATAAAAATAGTTAACATTTTCAAAAAATTTTTCAAATACACTAAATTCATTACTGGTTTTGAATAAATACGAAAAGGACATTCATTTAAAAATTATCTAAATAACAAAAAGATGCGTAAATTAGAGAAACTTTCGAAAAATCAATATTTTGTCTGAAAACTGGGGAAGAAAAACAATTGCTGAAAATGTTGAAAGAAGAAAATAAAAAAAGAAGACGAAAAAAAAACTAGTAAAGACTAATATTTTCGGAACGATGTCAAAAGTTTTTCTTTTGTTTACCCAATATTAATTATTGTGACTTGAACGACAAACGCTTTGTTTTCACAGAAAATTTTCTTTCACTTAATTCATTATTTTTCAGCTAACGACCGTACGATCTTTTCCTTTTTTATATTATTATATTCTACGAAATTTTGTTATGACAAGCATGAAGATGAAGAATTACCTCAGACATAATGTAATGACTAAGGAAAGCAAGTGCAATAATGGGTTATTATGTATCTAAAAATTATTATGGGAGAGCATATATAAATTACATCCCGTGTCATCAAAAAAAAAATATGATAAATATGATTCGACAAATAATATATTATAATGATGTAAGTTTGTCACTTTTAAACTTAATATAAAAATATATAAAGTCTTAAATAATAATAATAATCAAATTCCAGGCGAACTTTTTATATATTCATTTTGTCAAATACTGTTATGCTGTCAAGCAACTTATTAGGTAATAGAGGAATCACATTATCGCATATTTTGTAGAAATGCAGTAGACATGTGATCTGGTACTAAATTGTAAAATAATGCAAGATAGTTGTAGTTGAACAGCTCACATAATCTTAACTCTGGATTTCCAAATTGAGAAAATATTTCTCGCACATAAATTTTGCTTCGGTTAAAATGTTAAAAAAAAAAAAAAAAAAAAAAAAAGGTATATTAAATAATTTATTAGAAGCATTTTTAGTCCTCGGAAAAACGAGAAAAGACAGCTGAAGTTTTATAAGGTTATGGCAGTGTCCACTTTGCTGTATGGCTCAGAGACATGGACCCTGAGTGCCCAAAAGAGAAGCAGGATCCAGGCAGCGGAGATGCGGTATCTACGACCTCTACAGGGCTGCACAATTATGGACAAAATTAGGAATGAAGATATTAGAAGAGAATTAAAAGTTTTTAACATCATAGACAAGATCAATGTATGATTGTACAAGATCAATGACATATATCAATGACATATATCAATGACAAGATCAATGTACGCACCAATTGGAAAAATCATGTCCAACGTAGGAAAGGCGGAAGACTACCGAGAACTGCCTACTACTACATTTCAAAGGGCAAGTGAGACCGCGGCAGACCTAGAAGACGGTAGTTAGACCAAGAAGCCGAACAGACTCCCAGCCTAATCCCTGAAGATGATGATGATGATGATGAACATCGAAATATGCATATTTTTAGAATAAGCTGAAGGGCAAAATAAATTTAACTTAAGGTTTCAAAACTTAAAAAAGAAAAAAAGAAATAAATAATCGAGTGATTTTAATCTATAGGATATAGAATTTTGCTGCAAAGAAATCAAAAAGGAAAAGAAAAAACTGTATTGTCTGTATTTAAAAGTAAGAAGGTGTGTAATAATATATTTTGCCTTAAATTTCCCTTATATATTTTCTTTATAAAATAACAGTTACAAAAAAACAATCAAATGAAAGTATGTATAAAAGCACAAAAATTCACTTGATAACGTTAAAAATTGTATCCTGCACTATATAACATTTGACATTTTGACATTAAAGATTATATGCATTATACCAGTAAATAAAATCTTATAAAAAAAAATCTGAAAGTTGGAGATTTGTTAAGTAGCAGTAAAGTTTCGCAAAAAAAAAAAAAAAAAAAAAAAAAAAAACAGTATATCAACGGCATAAGCATATGTATGCTGCTTCACATGCTACGGATCTGTTATAGTATTTTTACTCCGTATACCAGGAAGGTATGTTCGGCTGTAGCTAATATCATAGTCAACGTCTCGTGAACCACAGTGAAGAAGGCTCCAGATAGTTATCCACTCAACGCTCCAGAAAAATTATTGTGTACAACTAACCACAATGTCAAGAACAATGTAAGTAATTCGGAGTACCAGCAAGCGGTCGCAACTTTTCGCAAATAAAAAGAAAAGCCAAAAATGGTGAAATGTAGAATTTATCTCTAAAGTAAGCCCCGCCAAAGCCGAATTTCTTTCAGAGTGAAACACTGGAGGTTTTAGGTAATAATAATAATAATAATAATAATAATAATGTTGTATACTCGGGGTTCATGAATTGTCTCTGAATGAAAGGCGAATCTTGCAGAGGTTAAAATGCTTATTTACAGAAAATTCCAGTCGATTACAAGTCTGTAAACCAATTATCAACTTCAGTTTCACCAGAAAAATGAGCTTAAATAACAGCTAACAGCATAAACTGTAGCATATCATTAACACACAGCAACAAGCTGTAATCAAAAGAGGCTCAGTGCGTTTTATGCAGCAATCAATACCTTGGCGAAAACTGATACACTTCGATTGAATACCCTCGTAGAAAAATGGGGAATGTTCTAGAAACTTCCCGTAACCAATCTAGTTAAAGCTTAGATATCCGAGATATCGATAATAAGGATTTTCTCGCCAAGGTCGCCAAAAAAAGTCGCCAAGAAGTAAAAAAAAATCGCCAAATTGGGTGCCAAAGATATTACCTGCCTTGGTGAGTTTTTTTAACGGTTTTTTAAGGAAAATAAGCTATTTTAACACGAAAACAAGTAAGAAGCTCAGAAAAATAACATATTATAACCTGATTAAGCCTCTTTGAATGAAATTACAGAGAAATAACTAATATTATTTACAAATTCGTAACAATACATATTCACTGAAAAATGTTTAATTGCGAAAAATTTCCTCAGAAATTCACTTGTGTGCACTGACGAGACGAGATTTGATTATTTGAAATATTATTGGCATTATTCTCGATAATAAATTGATAATATATTCCCTTTGACGGTGATAATTTTATATTTCAAAAAAAATTTCTAAATATTAAAAAATGCTAATGTAAATTTATTTATCTAATATGTACTGTAAATAAACTAAAGAAAAATATTCTAAGAATTAATTTAATTGTATGAAAACATTGCGTGATATTATTTGCCATTATTGCTTAAGAAAGAGGAGACACTTTAATAATATAACCACAACTAAAATAATGTTGCGCAAAGCATAAAACAGACAATGGCTTTCAAATATTGGTTTAATGCTTTTTTTCTTTTCATCATTTTCTTTTGTCATTTGAGACATTATAAATGAACAGACAATGTTTACTTAGTCAGCTACTCTCAAATTATATTTATCTTATTAATTTAATCTTAATTAACTATATATAATTTAACAGTATCTATTTAATTAAGTATTCATTACCTTGTTAGCAGACCTAATGTTTTATCTGCTTCCGTAAGCATAAAATATAATTGAGCCATTTACTTGGATAATTATATTTCTTCACTTTGTAATGGAAAAATATATTTTTAAAATATCTTTGCAACACTCACGGTTTTTTTTTTTTTTTTTTTTTTTTGTCAAGTTTACGAAAATAATTTTATGAAAAATCTTCTGGGAAATGTCTTGCAATTTTATTTATATTTATAATTAAATAAGAGTGTTGATTATAAAGTATTAATGTTTCTTTGTATTTTGATATTCCATTTACAATTTAAAAGAGGCTTATATAATTGGGGGGGAAAAAAGGTTTTGTGTAAATCGAATTATGGTACGTAAGAACCAAAGCTAAGCATAAAAAAGAATATGATTTTAATATGATGTATTTTGTAGATATTAAAAGAATTTATTGAATGTATGACCGCTTCAAAAATGCGACATCGCGTTTATAACATAACAGCATAACAAGCAATTATCTTATTTAACACAGCCACCAAAAAGCCACAAATTAAATAACTTCAAATAAAAGTAGTCTTAGACACAGTCTGACTACGGAAAAGTCTCGGGCAGTATACACTGAGAAAAAAATATATACATATATACCACTTTCATCTAGATACCCTGAACTAGAAATACAGATTTTCGAGCCATGCGTATAAGGTAAACAAATAACCTGGATAGACGAAATGATCGAGAATTTCTAGTCTACACTTTTCTAGATGGTGAAACAATATTATAAGTATTATGAATCGTTTGTATTGCGAGAAATTCTCGCTTGGTTTTCTAGAATTGGGTTATAAAACAAAATTATAGTTTCTAAAACCTGGAGATATTTTTGAGATTGACAACGATAATATAGGAAAACGCTCTAGAATTCTAATAGTGGTTTTTAGAACTCCCTAGAAAAGGAAACTAGAATTTATAAGAATGGCATGGAACTATTTTTACTAGAGCCACAATTTTGATTCTAGATGTCAGACACATAATTTTTTCTCAGCGTAAGCTCACAATTCTTTTTTTTTTTTTTTTAATTTAACTTCTTTAAAAGACAATTATTGAACGGTTTGATTCTATTTTGATCATGATTTAAAAAAAAAAAAAAAAAAAAAAAAAAGCCTTTAAAAATAATTTAATAATTATTGATTAAGTCATATAAATTTTGGAAGACATATTAACAAAATAGATGTAACCATATAAACAGGGTCTGATTACTGCCGCGGCCTAGGGCCTATTTTTCTAGGAGCCCTAAAACTAACCTGTAATTTTATTTTAAATTCTTCTGAAAATTTATTATTTTTTCATATTTAAAGTTTCAGATAATTTTCCATTAGAAATTTGCATTTTTTAAGATTTGTTGAGATTGAGATTATAAAAGAATAAAATTTTCTAGGCCATCGTTTATATATTCAGTAACCAAGTAGCATATGTACCTCCGAGGTTATAAATGAAAAAAAAAATGCTTTATGAAGAAAGATAAAAAATGAAATTCGCATGAACTAAAATAATATACTCGTAGGAAAACAAGAAAAACTTTCAAGCATATCTGACATTGGTATTTAAAAAATATAAAGGCATCACTGTTATATATGCATAATTTTATAACAATACAAAAGTTTTGGAGGAAAATTGAAGAGTAGTTTTTGTATAAGAAGTAGATAAATAAAAGCACAGTTGGGAGAAAAGGGAGCCCAGAAATAATGCTTCGCTTAGGGCTCAAGTTAGTCTTAACTGAATCTTTAAAATTAAAAAGCAAAATAGTAAACTTTTAATATTAACAAATATTTTTTTTTTATTATTATATTTTAAATTACTGTTGTTGGGTCTTTAAAACGCGAGTCAACTATATCATCTATTTAAGTTTTAAAACTTGTTTTTAGAATTCAGAAATATTAGACTAAACTAAATTCCTAATCCTTTAATGAAAGGAATTAAAAAAGAAAGAAAGAAAGAAAGAAATCTGTACAATATATCAAAAACACATTTACCAATTAAAATTAAATATCTCATCTAAAAAAAATCTTCAATATAAAATTAAATTCTACACTTACATTTATATTGATTGCATTATTCTAAATATTTCTAACAAAAAATCATTTATTTATTTTTATTTTATTTTATTTATTTATTTATTTATTAACAACTGCGGAAATTAGTCTCACAGTTTATTAAGAAACGTTAAATTATTTCAATAAAGTCTTTCCTCTGGATTACATAAAATTATCGTATAAGAAACTAAGAAAAACCAATAAAAATTAAATTTATTTTAATATTCTTTGAAAGACTTTTTATGTATGTATGTTTATATATTACTATTTCTTACTTAAAATTTGTCTAAATACAATTTAAATTAAGAAATATTCTTCTTTGTGTAAAACATTAACTTTATAATTATTCGAAGAACATATGCGTTATCATTACTCTTAATGATTTATACCTTAATATTTCGAATTCAATTTCAAACTTTATATCATTAAATTAAAAATAACTATAATAAAACGCATAATTTAAATTATGCCAGAAATTTTATTTATTATCACGTGAAAACATCCTTTTTTTTCATCAGTAAATGATGGAGGAAACATCCAAGGACGTACCCAGAGGGGGGGTCCACGGGGTCCGGACCCCTCCCGAAATAAAATTTAATAAAAGTTAATTTAATAAATATGCCCTTCTGAAGTTATAAATTGTTTTATATTATGTATAACTTTAAAAAGAAATATGTTCTTTAATCAGTTCTTTACTCATATCATTTGATCAGATTGGTTTTTCTTAAGGGGGGGGGGGGGGGGGGGGGAGCAATGGCCACCCACATTGGAGATATTTGTAAAATCTATCAGGAAAACTTATGATTTCTTATAGATACAGTATGAAGCCGAAAATTCGGACTAAAAAAATCCAGACTCGCCAAAAATCCGGACAATTTCAGCGGCATTCATCATTATCATCATCATTAACAGCGATTTTTTTTTTTTTTTTTTTTTTTTTTTTAAGTATAAATATATCGAAATAAAGAACCAAAAAAGTATTTTATTTCTTATTAATCTTCAAAACCGGCATTTGCAATGTCTGAAAGAAGAGGGAGAAGAAGATTATAATATTAGTAAAAATTCTTAAACATTTATCTAATTGAGAACTAAATTCCATATTCTATTTCAATTATACTCAAACTTTTAATTAAAAAACTTAAATTACTAAAAAAAAAAACAATCACAGAAATGCTTTTAAAATGGCATGTTTTTCTTATTTATTTTCTTTTATTGCAACTTATACTAGTTTTTGTATGCAAATATTTCAATAAATCTGTTTTGTTTTTCAAATTTAATTTTTAATTTTATTTATTTATTGTTAAAGGTTGATAAAAAGATATTACAGAATATATTTAAAAATCGTAATATATTATTTTTTACTCGAATTTGCATATTATACAAGTACTTAAACAAAAATATTATATTTTTTAGACATGACTAAAAATCTGGAAAATCTGAAAATCCGGAATCGCCGCGGTCCCGACGATTCCGGAATTTCGGCTTTGTACTGTATTTCTGATACATGAGCAACATTTTGGTTACATACTCAAAATTTTACCAGTGGCAAACCAGCGGCCGAGCGTTTCTGCGCTCAGAACTGGTAGACAGGGAGTGCATATTCGATTCCATGTCACGCTCTTCGACCCAACCGTTCGGAGCTTTTTGTTGTTTTCTCTGAAACTCGCGTAAATACAGGCTAGGACCTCTTAGAAAGACCCCCATGATGAAAATTCCACCCATAGACCTAGGATACTAGCGTAGTCAATCGGCTTTAACCTACAAATACAACTAACCCTCTTCCCAGTAAAGAGAAATCTTCTGATAATTCCAGAGCCATTTGTAGACAAAAATACACAAAATTCACTGAAGTTACTGTTCAAGTGTTAAGGAATCGAATGATGTTTTAAATATGCAAAAATACTTAAAACAATGTTTCACTTTTTCGTGTGAATTCAGTATGTGTGAATTCAGTATGAACTGGAATTTTAAATTTTGGTATTAAAAAAATTAAGCTTAATCTCAAATTCTAGGAAAAGATTAAATTTTATTTAACCAATGGTAATTACTAAATAAATAATGCTTTCAGCTATAGTTAGCAGAAGAGTTCTACGAGAGAAGCAAAAGGATGCTCAGTTTGAAACGTATTTATAATAGTAGTTAAGGGACTCTGAAAACACCACAGCCTTGCACCCCACGTGATTTAATGAAACCCTAACTCTGGAACCCTCCCGAAATAAAATCCTGGGTACGTCCTTGGAAACATCCTATTTTTCTTACTCTCGATTACAGCGATTAATCATTTAAGAGAATATTTATTTTTCGTAGAATAATTATACGCTAAAATATTATTTCCGTTATTTATTTTTAAACGTGTTAGTTACAAAAAAAAAATCCTTTATTATTATTATTTAAACTATTTTTGTAAAAGGATAGGAGAGAGTAAATTAATTTTATGTAATTTTGATATAAATAACATTAATTAATTTATTTATTTATAATTGTTTATGTGCAATAACATATTAATGTTTTTACTTGCATTGAAAATCCGAAGAACTCGTAAAAAGGATAAATGGGAAAGACAAGATAAATTTATAAAGATAAGATAAAGGGGTTATTACGAGGTATAATCATTACACTGAGAAAAAATTCTATGACTGACATCTAGAATCTAAATTGTGGCTTTCGAAAAAATAGTTCCATGTCATCCTTATAAGTTCTAGTCCCCCTTGAATGCGAGTTCGAGAAACCCATTAGAATTCAAGAGCGTTTCCCTATAGTCTCGAGGGCAAAGTTATTTAAAAATCTCTGCAAATAAATGCGAACACAAGAGGCGGGTTTCAGCAACTATAATCTTGGTTTTTACCCAATAATAGCGAGAATTTATCGCCATGCAAAAGATTTAAAATAATCAGAATATTGTTTCACCATCCAGAAATGTGTAGACTAGAAATTCTCGATCATTTCGTCTATTCAGTTTATTGGCGTGTCTTATGCGCATAGCTCGGAAATATATATTCGTAGTTAAGGGATTTAGAAAATGGCCCCTTATTAATACTAGAGGAAGGCGTTTTTTTTTTTTTTTTTTTTTTTTTTTTTCATTTCTGACCTTTCATTTCTATGAGATTCGGAATCGTCTTTGTGCCCCCTATATCTGGTATAAGTTTATCGCACCAAACAGGGAATCCCCCTGTGTAAATTGAGCAAAAATATTTTTTAAGTAATGACGAAAATAAATCTATATAGAACATTAAATATAGATTATAACGAAAAAACAACTGTTATTTAAAGATTTTTGTTGATAAATTAAGCAGATATTCTGCTTACTTTTAAATTTTTTTTTTTTTTTTTTTTTTTTTTTTTCGATTTGTAATAAAGATTTTACTTTACAGAAAATACATAATATTCGGAACATTATGTTTAATCATGAAATGCATTTTTAATACTTTAAAATATATAATAATAATGAGGGTTAAAACAACATTTTGAACGAACAAAAAAGTTATCCTGACATTTGAAAAATATTCTAAATCTATTTCCTAGATACACAAAACTATAGAATAAAAGGAAGTTATTAAAACAAAATTTAATATTCTTTGAAATATATATTAAGTATTTGAATTTCTAAATTACTATTTCCAAGACAAAACTTGTTAAAATAAAATTCAAATTAATAAAAACGTCTTCCTAACATATAATTGTATTATATTTTTCAAATTATTTGAGAAATGCACACGCGAATAGAAATTTCATCAAACTCATTAATCTAATGATTTATAGCATAATATCACGAATTCAATTTCAGACGTTATATTTTTTTAAAAACGCATAATTTAATTTATATGGGAAAGCTAGACTTTTATTTATTATCACGTGAAGACATCAATAAATGATGGAGGAAACATCCTATCTTTATTAGTCTCGTTATCGTGAGTAATGAACTGAAAAATCATTTCTTTTTATTTTATAATTCTATATCGAATTATTATTTGAATTAAATATTTTATGCGTTAGTTACATGAGAAACATTTGTTAATTGTTTAAAAGTAGTAGCATTTGTGAAAAGATGGGGATGATTAAATTAATCGTGGTTAATTTTGGCTCTGTAAGATTAACATTTAAACTTTAAACTTCTTCACACATCATAAAATAAATACAATCAGTACCCGTTTCAAAAAAGACGTGGCCTTTCATATTCATGTGCAAAAAAACATGCGAGAAAAAGAATTTAGAGCATATTTGCCAACATCCTAATTAATATTCCGTAGTACAGTTAACCCCGCCTTCTTTTTCACACCAATATTTGTTTACAGTATTTTCTCTCTTATTAAATCGCAAATGCATTTGAAGAATATTATTCTAAAAATTTACTGGTGTGAAAAAAAGGGTGGGATTAACGATACTACGGAATATTAATGAGGATGTTGGCAAGTATGATTTAGACGCAAAAACAATACTTTTTCAGTCTTGCTTTTGCTTCTAAGTTAGTAAATGGAGAAAATATACTCTAAACTACTGGAGGAAGAATAATAATACTATCATTGAAAATATTTTTACTATACTTCACATAATATATAAAAACTATCGAATATGGGGGAGTGATAATAATTAAAAAAAAAAAAAATCAAGTTTTATTTTAATATTTTTTATAAAAAATAGTAAATTATCATATGTATAAACAATTACTTCCAAATCAAAATTTCACTAAATATCATTCAAATTAATAGGGTTTTTTTTATGTATTATACAATATAAATTATCAAAGAAACATACGCGTAACTGGAATTTTCATCTAACTCCAGAGCTGCCAACCTAATCCGGCAAATTGTTAGTACCGCCCCTTTTTCTACACCACTTAATTTTTAGAGTATTTTTCTACTTAATTCATCATAGATACATTTGAAGAGAATTGCTCTAAAAATTTAGTGGTGTAGAAAAAGGGGCGTTTTTCAATAGGCGTTAACAATTTACCGGATTAGGTTGGCAGCTCTGTAACTCATTACTCTAATGATTTATAGCAAAATATCATGAATTCAGTTTCACATATCATGAAATTGAAAAAACGCACAATTTAAATTATGCGGGAATGCTACACTTTTATTTATTATCACGTAAAAACATCCTCCTTTTCATCAGTAAATAGTGGTGGAATTTTATTGGTCTCAGTATAGAGATTAATGAGCAATTATTTATTTTTCTCAGAATAATTATACGGCAAAATTTTTAAACATGTTAGTTATTAAAAAAAAAAAAAAAAAAAAATCTTTATTATTATTGCTATTATTTAAACTACTTTTGTAATAGAGCTGCCGTGAGTAAATTAATTTTATGTATTTTTGATATAAATAACACTAATCAATTAATATTTGTTTGTGCACAATAACATATTAATGTTTATAGCTGCATTGAAAATTCGAGGAACTTACAAAATATATAGGGTAGGTGCTCCAGTGACTGGCATGCTCCAGTAATTGGCATCTATCGCGAAATAATTAGTAGATAAGAAAAATAATGAAATGATATATTTTACATATAAGAATTTTAATATTTTATGTCAAACACTGGAGCATAGGGTGCTAATAACTGGTAAAATGAATAACTAGCAGTGTCAAACACTGGAACATAGGGTGCCAATTACGGATAAAATGAAAAACTGGCAGTCTCAATTACTGGAAGATTGAGTGGGTGTCAAATAAAAATTCATAAAAAATAATAATTGTTATCAAATGTATATATTTTAACATATATGTGGTTCTGGATGTCTTTCATACGATATATACTAACTTAAGATTTCTAAAAATATTTTCTCATGACTAGAACATTAAAAACATCAGAGATTGCTCTAAAAGTGTCAATCACTGGTGCACTTACCCTTAATTAAGAAAAAATATTTTTTTAAGTAAAGATGAAAACAAATACATGTAAAGTTTTAAAGATGCATTCTAACGAAAAAACAACTGTTATTTAAAGATTTTCGTTGATAAATTAAGCAGATATTCTACTTTCTTTTAAATATTTTGTTTTGATTTGTAATAATGATTTTGCTTTTCAGAAAATACACAGTATTCAGAATATTATGTTTAATCATGAAATGCATTTTTAATACATTAAAATATTTAATAATTATAGTAATAATTATAATAACGAGGGATAAAAAATAACATTTTGTAGAAACACAAAAGTTATTCTAACATTTGAAAAATCTTCTAAACGTATTTCCTAGATATACAAAACTACAGAATAAAAGGAAATTATTAAAACCAAATTTATTATTTTTTTTAAATATTTATTAAGTATGTGAATTTCTAAATTACTATTTCTGATACAAAATTTGTTAAAATAAAATTCAAATTAATAAAAACGTCTTCCTAACATAAAGTTTTTTATCACAATTTTCAAATTATCCGAGAAATGCACGCGCGAACAGAAATTTCATCAAACTCCTTAATCTAATGACTTGTAGCATAATATCACGAATTCAGTTTTCAGACGTTATATTTTTTAAAAAACGCCTAATTTAACTTATGTGGGAAAGCTAGACTTTTATTTATTATCCCGTGAAGACATCAATAAATGATGGAAGAAACATCTTATCATTATTAGTCTCGTTATCGTGAGCAATGAACTGAGAAATTATTCCTTTTTATTCTATAATACTTATTATTATTTATCGAATTATTATTTAAGTTAAATATTTTAGCGTGTTAGTTACAAGCAAAGTATTTGTTAATGGTTTAAAACTAGTAGCTTTTATAAAAAGGTGAGGGTGATCATATTATTTGTGCATACCTGCCAACTTCTTGTGGTAAGAATTGAAAAGATTGAGCTCAAAAAACAGGAAGATTTTATTAAAATCAAGAATATTTACTCTATATAGTAGGTATAGCAGAAATAATTATTTTATTAAGGAAAATCGTAGGCACCAATTTTAAAATAAGCCAATAAGCTTAGTTTTGAACATTTAAAAACCGGAGAACAAATAATACAGTAAACATTATGTGAATGTACAGTAGAACCTCGATTATCTGAACCTCGATTAACCGAAACTCACCTCGATTAACCGAAACTCTCCGTTAACCGAAGTCGGTTTCTTCTTCACTTTTTTTTTCACTTTCTACTATTATCCAAAATTTTCTCTTAACAAACATGTATTTTTAAAGTTTTTTTTTTTTTCCACATTCCTTTTGTATGCAAGCCATTCTTTCCAAACTACGAGTGCTGATAAATATTTTAGATGATTATTGAGGAATTCTCGATTATCCGAAAATTTCGATTATCCGAAGTAAGTTCGCTCCCAATTACTTCGGATAATCGAGGTTCTACTGTATGTTTAACTTCTTTAGAAAAGTAAATTCTATTGTATATGCATAAATTGCTTCTTAACAGCACTAACTTTTTAAAGGAATATTCTTCAAGTTAAATAAAAATATACAATCATACTTGCCAACCATCTCATTATGAACCGTACAATTTTTAGAACCCGCCTTTTTTTTTCACACCAATAATTTTTTATAGTAATTTTAGTCTTATTTAATCGTAACGGCATTTGGAGAGAATAACTCTAAATATATAGTGGTGTGAGAAAAGGGGCGCTTTTTCGGGGGGTGTTAACAATTGCACGGTTATTAAGGAGATGGTTGGTAAGCATGTACAATTCACCAAAAAAAGAAAAAAAAAAATCTTATAAGCAAACACGGGAGAGTTGCCCTATTTGCAGATTTGTACATTCCTAGTTTTATCAGAAATTAGCACTGTAAAAGACATTATTGCAAGATTTGATTAATATTTTGGAACAAATTTCATCGATGAAAATTTATACATAAAGTAAATAAAATTTATATGTATAATTTATAAACATATTTAGATTTTTTTTTTCCTTTTTTTGGAAGCAAAAAAGATTAAATACAAGGAAAATCTGCAAATCAAGAAGATTTTATTTTCTTTGCAGGAAGCAAGAAAAAAACACAAAAATCGGGAAGACTTCTTGGAAATCAAGACGACTTGGCAGCTATGTTATGTATAATTTTGATTCCGTAAGATTAATATTTAAACTTTAAAACTTCTTCACACACCTTAAAATAAATACAAACACTATTGGTTTCGAAAAGACTTGGCCTTTCTTTTGCAGGAGCAAAAAACACGCGAAGACGAGTTTAGAGGCAAAAACAAGACTTTTTCCGTCTTGCTTTTGCCTCCAAAGTAGTAAATACAGAAAAAATACTCTAATATAGGTGGGAAAGAAATAATAATTCTATCACTGAAAAAAAAAGAAAAAAAAAATTACGGTACTTCCCATAATATATAAAAAATAATAAATGAGAAAAAAAATCAAGTTTCATATTTTTTATAATTTTTTTGAAAAAAAAAAAAAAAAAAAGTAAATTATGTGTATTTATAAATAATTATTTCCAAGTCAAATTTTTACCTAATATCATTCAAAGTAATAGATTTTTTTTTAATGCATTATATATTTTAAATTATCAAAGAAACATACGCGTGGCTAGTAATTTTATCTAACTTATTAATCTACTGATGTATAGCGAAATTTTGTGAATTCAATTTCAGATATCATGTCGTTGAGAAAACGCATAATTTAAGTTATGCGTAAAAGCTAGACTTTAATTTATTATCACGTAAAAACATCGTTCTTTTCATCAGTAAATTGAATTGGAAACATAAAACATCCTACACCGTTAAAAAAAAAAAAAAAAACCGTAAGATTACGGGAAAAGGCCGGCAGCAGAGATTCCAGACAAAGCCCGTAAAAAAAAAAAAAAAAAAAAAAAAACATTGGTTTAATGTTTTTTACGGGCATATAACATAATTTAGTTCATTATATACTAAATTTATGGTCTAAACTAAATGAAAATAAATCCATCCAAAGCCGTTAAAAACATGTGATAGTGAAATTAAAATAAAAATTTTAGAATTGGTTGAATAAAGATTTTGTTAGCAAATTGAAAAAAAAAAATGATAAGTAGATTTAAAAAAATATTCTGCTTATTTTTAAATATTTTATTTTATTTTGAATATTCAGAATATTAAACTAATAATGACATGACTTTTTCAAATGCAGTTCGAAATAAAAATAATAAAGTACAACGAAATATTCTACTATATGAAGAAACAATAGTAATTCTAAGGTGTAAAAATCTTTTTAAAATAACATATAAAAATTTAATAAATAAAATAAAATAGTAAAAACAAAAACAAACTCCGTTTAATAATCTTTTAAATTATTTTTCAATGTGTGTATTTATAAATATTATTTCCGATTTAAAATTTGTCCAAAATACATTTCAAAGTAAGTAAAACATCTACTTAACATTAAACTTTATCTTATCCTTCGAATCGTCTGACACGCGTGAGTAGAAGTTTTATCGAATTCATTACTTTAATGATTTATTGCATAATATCACGAATTCAGTTTAAGGTATCCATATGATTGAAAAAACGCACAATTTGAATTATGTGGGAATGCTTTATTATTAAGCATTTACTTTTCTATTAGTAAATGATGGTGGGAACATCGTATTTTCATTAGTCTCGTTATAATGAGTAATGAACTGAAAAATCACTTCTTTTCCACGGCCTATGTCGAGTTATCATTTCAGTTACACATTTTTGACGAGCGTTAGATACAAGAAAAGTTTTATTATTATTATTATTATTATTATTATTATTATTATTATTATTTAAAACCGGTTGCTTCTGTAAACGAATGTTAAAGAAAAAAATCTGGAGTGACTCCACTCGACTTTCCGAACACTGAGTAATTAACAGTTTTGTGATAAAGTAAAAAAAGAGGAGTTGTTAAACAAACAAAAGAGAGAAAACCATAATAGAGTGTTTGAGTACTTTTCTCCATATATGACACGATGTTTTATTTAACACTACTGAACTTTGAGCCCATAGATCATAATGATAAAGAATTTTTCGTTGTGTTCCTGTAAAAACCTATAAATGCTAGATTCACCAAAATGCTTATAGTTAGTGCAACAGCAATTTATAATATTCATATAAATTTTCAGTTCAATTGAATAAGGCGTTTAGATGCTATCGCACTTTTAAAAATGTTGTCCATAGGCAATAATGATAAAGAATCTTTCTTTGTATCCCTGTAAAAAAACTGTGAGTGCTAAATTCACCAAAACCTATACAGTTGGTGCAACTGTGACCTATAATATGTGTACAAATTTTTTGCTCAGATTAATAAGGCGTTTAGACGCTATCACACTTTTAAAAATTTGGCCCCATAGGTCATAATGATAAAGAATTTTTCTTTGTGCCCCTGTAAAAAAACTGTAAGTGCTAGCCAAAATCTTCACCAAAATCTATACAGATTGAGTAACTGTGACCTATAATATGTGTATAAATTTTTTGCTCAATTGAATAAGGCATTTAGATGCTATTGCACTTTTAAGATTTTGGTCCCTTAGGCCATAATGATAAAGGATTTTTCTTTGTATCCCTGTAAAAAAACTATAAGTGCTAGATTCACCAAAATCTATAGGGTTCGTACTATGGTGACTTGCAATATACGTACCAACCTTCAGCTTATTCGAACAAAGCAGCGTGTTCACTCACAGACATACACACACACACATACATACATACATACACACATACACACACACACACACATACATACATCATCGTAAAAATAGTGGAAACGGACTAAGGGGACCTCGAAACGTATAGAAACATCAAAATCTCCAATTCGGATTTTTGACATTATTACAATACTTTCCTCACTATAGTGTTCGGAAAGTAAAAATAATTGCATGTATTTTATTGTTGTTTAAGGGACATATTTCTTAACAAAGTAGTTACACGAAGAGCAGTTTTTATGGTTAAAAATTCATAGTACGAAAAGATGGTGATGAGTAAATTATTTGTAGAATTAACACCAGTGACACAAATTAATTTATGTTTATTTATTTATTTATTTATAACAACGGATTAATGATTTAAAAAATAAAATCTTTTTATTGTGAGACATTCGATCAATATACATTATACACATGTAAGAACAAGTTAAAGTAAACGCTTCGAAACTGACCCAGATTTCTTAATCAGTATAATAGCAACATTTTATAAACATATATACACACTCAAAGAAACATTTATAGTAAAACAGAATGTTGTGGTGTTAATACGCATAACTGTGTATGGTGTGCATGAAGCATGCATATTAGCTACACAATATTCTGTTACTATTAAAACTGCTGCAAAAATGTGGATAAATTTCGAAATGTTTATTTTAGCTTGTTTTTATATACGTATATTGATTGGTTATCTCGAAAAAAAAAAAAGAAAAAGAAAGAAAGAAAGAAAGAAAAGGTATTTTAATTTTCAATTGGTGAATATTAATGAGAAGGTATAATAATGTTCGTTCTTTTATATTAAAGATTAATGATACAATCTGCATTTGAATCCTAGTAATATATAAAAATTTTAGACAGCAAAATATTTTTAAATAAAACTAGTATGCTGTACCTATCACAAAACTTTCTTCTACATCATTCTCCATAATCGCAAAACCTACAAGTTAAAAACCAGAAAAATTTAAACAATACGGCTTCTCATAATAAAGGTTTTACATATGCAGTTTTCAACAGTTTTATACAATAGATGCTGATATATAGACCTCCGGAAAAATCGTAGAAAAAATTAGTAGAGGCAGCGCCACTTATCAACCGATATACACCAAAATTAAATGAGCATAGTTTTTCATAATTTGCACCTTACATATCAAATTTCATGCATTTATATGCTGTAGAAGTTGATATTTAGACTGTCTATAAATGGAGAAAACTGCAAAAACAGCAAGCAGTGCCATCTGCCCGCTGATATACACCCAAAATAAATTACATTTTTTTTTCTAAGAATCATCTCATATATCTCTTTTGATTCATTTACAAGCTATAGAAGTTAAAAAATCAGTCTACCCATATACGTGGGAAGTTGCAGCGTAACAACGTCACTTGTCACTTGATGTTGTACATCCAAATTAAATCAACATAGTTTTTCATAATGACCCTCAAACATATCAAGTTTTGGTATGCGGGTTTCAAGTTTTGTTCACAAGAGATACTAATTTTTTATAATTATACCCTATAGAAGCTGAGTCACAGCCTTTTCACAATTAGGGGAAATTTCAGAATAACAGCGCTACCTATTATCAGACCATGTATGACAAAATCTAATCAGCACCAATTTATGTTAAGATACAGCCGTTAGAAGTTTCGTGAAATTCTATCCACTATTTCATGAAGTACAGCGCCTACAATATTTTGATAAAAACCTACACACATTTTTGAAAAACGATCAGTACTTCTCCAAATGTGTAAATCTATCGAAAACCGGAAATCAAAAATTTCACGAATCCCCCTTTTTTTTTTTTTTTTTTTTTTATGTTTATAAAAGAGAGTAATGATAAAGTAAACATACTTTATGATATAATTTCTAAATAAAACACGACAATTGACTTGTTAGATAATCAGCGATTTTTTAATTTATTAATGAATTTTAACATTAATTATTTGTAATATTTTTTAAACAGTTAAAATAAATTAATTAAAGGTAATCGCATCCATCAAAATTTAAAAAATAATAATAAATAAATAAATGTATGGAATTGTGAATAACATCAAACTCATTACCCTAATGATTTAAAGCCTAATATCAATTTCAGACGTCATATAATTGAAAAACTCATAATTTAATTTATAAGGGAAAAATGAAATCATTTGTTACGAAATTAAAGCAATCCTCGTCTTCATCCATCTTTGGAGTAAATAATGAAGAAAATATTCTACCTTCGTTAATTTCGTGATATAAGTAATGAACTGTGAAACCATGTTTTATTTTATTTATATATTTTTATTTCATTTTTATTTTTTGAGCATTTTTCACAAAATATTTAAACTTGTTATTCAATTATTTCTTTGTGATAAGTGATCATTAAGATAAATGTATTCTTTATGGTTGAATTTGGTAATTTGTGTATGAAAAGTAAATTAATTGCGGTTATAATTTTACTAATATACTTAGCATATTAATCTCAAATTATTATTATTATTATTATTAATTATTTGAAAAATGAAAGAAAATTTAAACGATTCAAATGTAATTTTCTAAGTTTATGCAAGTAAATGAACGAAAAACATCTAAAAAAACTAGAAATAGAAAAATTATTTCGAACAAAATTTTAACAAAATACTTTGGAAATTTAGTTAAAAGAAAAACGTCAAATAAAAATTTCAACAACAAAAACAAAAATATTTTTTAATTTTTTTGTGATTTAAGTTAGTTTAAGATTTTTATATTTAATGTTAAAAGTGAAAAATATAATATTGAAAACAAAATGTCACAGCTATCTTTTGATACTTTGAAAAAAAAAAAAAAAAATGAAAGTTCAACAAGAAAAAGCAAAAGTACTTTTATGTTTCTTTTTATAAGTAGTTTAAACTTTTCGTATTTCTGGTATTATGTTTTAGATTGTTAAGAGCCTGAATCTATTTAATTTTTAAGTATTTTTCTTCCTACAAAAGAAACTTAAAATGAAAAAAGAAAACATTAAATAAAATTTATTATAAAAATTGTTTATGAATTAGTTTGAATGCTTATCGAGTGAAATTTTTATAAGTATAAACAATTTATTTATATATATATATATATATATTCTATCCATTTTATTGAGTTTAATAAAAAAGCACCACAAAACTGGCGTTGTAAAAATTATTACTTACAAACTTTGAATAAACACCATAAAATGCAATAAACTCGCAACAATTGTTTCGGGTCGAAAAAACACACGACCCTTCATCAGGCGAATAAAGTAAGCACGAGTGCTGCAGTCGAGTGCGTTGCCGCTTTGACTGCAGCACTCGTGCTTACTTTATTCGCCTGATGAAGGGTCGTGTGTTTTTTCGACCCGAAACAATTGTTGCGAGTTTATTGCATTTTATGGTGTTTATTCAAAGTTTGTAAGTAATAACATTTTATTGAGGTTTCACAATTTAGGCTAAAATAGATGAATAATTTTAATGGAATTTATAACAAATATTTCTTGAAATATCCTTTCAAAACTAGACAAATATATAATATTTTATATTGTTAGGGATTGGAGTTTGCTTATTTTATAAAACGATTTCAGATAACACAGATTTTTCCGTAAGACCTTTTTTGTGAAATGATCGTACCATTTAAATAACAATAGAGATGTAATTAATTAGCTGTGATTTTCAAACATTTATCTATAGTTGAATTACAAAAGAAAAGACTTAATTTATTCGAAATTTAAATGCTATAAGTTTTCGTAGAAGACTTAAACAATCTAGAACTCTCGGATTCGTAATTTCTCACAGCTCAAAAATAGATTATTTATTTATTTATTTAAGGCAAACAAATGATTTAAAGCATCCAAGCTTTAAATAAGACATATGAAGATTTTGTTTGAAAGAGCGATGCAGTTTGAGTCGTAAGGTAAAAATTCACCATAGTTGCCAACATTTTAATTTATTCCGGAGCATCTCTAGCCCCGCCTTTATTTCGCACCACTTTACTTTTAGAATATTTTTCTCAAATATATAACTGCAGTAAATTAAGAAACATTGACTTAAAAAAAAAAAAAAAAAGTGGTATGCATTAAAGGCAGGGCTAAAAATAAATTAACCCTTAACGCTCGGCATATTTTCCTATTTTGAACAGTAAGACACGCCTTTTGGCGTTCCTTTAAAACGTCACACGTATAGTTTCCAACTTACTACCTTTTGGCTACCGAAAAATTTTAATAATTTGTTTTATTTTATTTCATCATTAAATAAAATAAATCTTTCTGTTAAAATTTTCCGGTAGCCGCAAGGTAGCCTATAGTTACACGTTTTAGAAAAATAACATTTCATTTGCAGAGGAACACCTTAAGGTGTGGCTCGATTTTTTAATGTCCCCTCAGAAGGGACATACGAGCGATAAGGGTTAAAATGTTGGCAACCCTGATTCAGTTATAATGCAGAACTTGTCTTTTTTTTTTTTTTTTTAATCGTTATTATTACATATTATTAAAATACAAATCTATAAAATTATTACTTTATTCAAGAATTTATATTATGCCAATTATAAGATAATTAGTTTTTGTTTAAAATTTTTACTGTAGGGTTTTTAATTGTTTCATTTATTTTATTATAACCTTATAAATATTTTGTTAGATTAACCATAACGTATTAAACAGTATCAAATAGACATTAACATAATTGTAGATGCCATTAAATAATTCATGAGATGAGAGTCTATTGAGCCAAACCATACTTACTAAAGACGAATACGTCAATCAGGATAATCTGATAAAAAATGAACGATGCTTTCATAAGTTTCTTTAGAAAACCCAGCGACAGAAGAACGCAGTGATGCCAGATGGTCGAAAATTATTTCCCCAAACAGGTACTCAAATTTCCCCAAATTAGGGTTTTTTTCCGAAAAAATACCCAACATGATTTTTACTAAAAAGGGAAAATAAAAATTTTTTCAAAAAAAATTATATATCAAGCAGATTTAAGCTGAGATTTTTCCTCAAATGAAGACAATTTTTGAAAAAAATCCCCAAATAACAATAAAGTTATCGAAAGTCCCTAGTCGTAGGGATAAATCATTATGTTGCCAACATTGACAGAAAGCCGAAGAACTCCCCAGATTTGTCCCCAAAAATTTTAGATTTCCCCAAAAAATGTCCCCACAAACATTTGGTCCCAAAATTGCCCCCAGAAGCCTCGAAAATCCCCCAAAATGGAGACAAAATCCCCAATCTGGCATCACTGAGAAGAAGTTAAATAGGAATGTTACCAGATTTCAATTTCAGGTAGATTCTCTCTTGTAATTTAAAACTGGGATATTGATGAATATATTAGATTCCTCTTGTACAACTAGGCTTTTAAAAAAGTTATTTATGACGTAATTTTTGAGTAATTTTTTACTTTCCGAACATACGTAAGGAAAGTATTGTATTCTTGTCAAAAATCCAACTTCGAGATTCTGGTATTTCTATACGCTTTCAGGTACCTTGAGTTCATTTGTGCTATTTTTACGATGATGTATGCACGTGCGTGTGTATGTGTATGTGTATGTGTGTATGTATGTGAGTGAACATGATAGCGTCAAAACGCTTTGTACAAATGAACTGAAATTTGGTACGTATGTTGCAGGTCACCATAGCACGAACCCTATTGATTTTGGTGAATCTAGCACTTACAGTTTTTTACAGGCCCACAAAGAGAAATTCCTTATCGGTTATAGGTCACCGTAGCACGGACTGAATAAATTTTGGTAAATCTAACACTTGCAGTTTTTTTTTTTTTTTTTTTTTTTTTTTTTTTTTTATCACCGAAGCACAAAGAAAAATCCTCTATAATTAGGGCCTATGTGCCTAAATTCTTTAAAGTGCGATAGCGTCTGAACGCTTTATTCGATTGAACTGAAAACTTATAGGCATGTTAACACCGTCGCACAAACGATATAAACTTCGGTGAACCTAGCTCTTATAGTTTTTTTTTTTTTTTTTTTTTTTTTTTTTAACAGGGAAACAAAGCAAAAGTTCTTTGTCATTGTATCTATCGGCCCAAATTTTATAAAGTGCGATAGCGTCTAAATGTCTTATTTGATTGAAAAAAAAATTATTAACATTTTACAGGTCACAGTCGCATGAACAGTATAGATTTTGGTGAATTTAGCACATATAGAATTTTACAGAGACACAACGAAAAATTATTTATCATTATGATCTACGGGCTCAAATTAATTGTAGTGTAATAGCGTAAAATTAAAAAATAAACTATACGGAGAAAAATGTTCAGACACCCTATCAAAACTTTTTCTTTTGTTTATTTGACGACTTCTCTTACTTTATTTACACCACTGTTAATTACTTAACACGTTCGCTGCCGATCCCGCGCTAGCGCGGGATGTGACGTATTGCTTTACAGGTGAAAGTTTACTTTAGGCTGCCGCTTGGCGAAATTTCGAAAATCGCCAAGACGGCGCCATTTCACATCGTGTTCCGAATAGCAACCCTCCATCGGTAGCCTACGATTGAACACCGGCGATCTAACCTAACAAAGAAATACATCAGGGAGAAAAAATAGCATTAAAAAATAAAATAAAATAAAATAAAAAAAGCAGAACGAAAGGAAATTTTTCATAAAATAGAATAAAAAAGAATTATGAAATAATTACGAATTCATAACTAATCACAAATAAAATAATAAAACTTAGATTATACAGTTACACCAAAAGTTAAAGTACCACCCAGCTAACACGAAGTCGTACACCAAAATGCAGTTAATCGATGTGATCCAAGCGACACTACAGTTTCTAGGGACAACCTTTATTTAAAGGCATTTTTCTACGTTTTCAAAAATTGTATAAAGTAAATGATTTATCATTAATATTTTATTTATAGTCCTCATTTGTTAGAAATGAAAAAATACATCCGCAACTGAAAAATTATAGCAAATTTTAACGGTTCTCTATAAAAATGGTACTCTGATCTGTTTATCCTCTGATCGATACACCTATCCCAAAATGCACGAGATTAAAAAATATGCAAAGTTTTGTACTGTAGCAATCAGTATTGGCATGAAATTCCAAAATATACCTCTTAAATTCCAACTTCCCTTCCGTGAAGGATCAAAATTTTGATGGTATGTTTCCAGACCACCTCGAGGGGTAGCTCAGACGGTCGCCAATTGCCCCTTGTGCAGCATTAGTGCGACGTAAAACTCAACCAACCTTAAATTCCAACACTATTCAACCAGCCAAACAACACTAACGCAAACATAAGAAATTTTCATATTTCAAAATACATGGTTGGTTAGATTTTACATCACACTAGTGCTGCGCAATAAGCAATTGGTGACGGTCTGAAGTTCACCCCTACAGGTAAACCGGAAACATGCCATCGAAATTTTGATCCTCCTGGAATAATATTTCAAAACAGAATGCTTTCTCTCTAATAAAACACGTATGCTCAATACGCGACCAAAGTAAAGACGTTAGTGATTTAATATTTTATCTGCTTAGTACTAACGAATTTGCTATGGAAATTTAACTTATTACTCATTAACTCCAGAGTTTGCTTTTACCGAGTAGACGAATTTTCGTACGTTTGACGTCTTACAGCGTATTTACGTAACACATTACGCAAACAAGCAAGGGTAAACACAAAGCCAATAACATCTGGCGATGTAGCGCTCTTGTGAAATACGCCAAACATAATCGGCAGGTTAAAGGAAAAAAAACGCCGTTTCAAATATTAGTCACGTGAGATCGGCAGCGAACGTGTTAATGTTCGGAAAGTCGAGTGAAGTCACTCGAGATTTTTAAAATGGAAATACACTAAAATTATCGCCCATTGCTTTTATATTATTATTATTATTATCATTGTCATTATTTCAGTAAATATTTCTGCTAAATTTGAACGAATATTTGGGGAAAATAATAGCGCGAGGCGATTGTCCTATTCTAACAACATCCAAAGGGTTGTCGGTAATTTGATGTAAAATTCTAAGAAAATTTGAGTTTTAAATTATACGATATTTACTCATTTTATAATGAAAATCTAACGATGTTTATTTATTTTATTTCAATTAATTAATTAATTTATTTATATTTATTAATTTACAATTTCAAAGTTATTTAAGTGGGATGCCTTTGTAATCTTACTGGTAAGCATCGGAATAGCCTTTGTAGTAATAATAAAATCTTCAGGTTTAATACCTTTAGCTTCTTTAACTAGGATTACCTTTTAAAAATTTTCACAGTATTTCTTTACAAAGTCTTGATTCTAAATTCTAAACTGTTCGATTATTCCGGCTTTTTCTGAAATAGATTTTTTAGTCGAACTGTTTTCAATCAGAATATGTTTTAAACAATAAGTATAATTTTCTCTCTGACAATATCAGGGAATAGTACATATTTCTGTAATCAACTTTCAAAAAACAAAGTTTGAAAACTATTCTAAAATTAAAATACCTTCTGTAAAAGACGATTCCATGCCTCCGTTTTCATACCAAAATCTGTCCCCCAGTTTCAGCCGACGGAATTGCTCGGCTACAATGCAGGCAAACGTAGGTCCTAAGATGGCATCAGGCAGAGGATTTTCAGCTATGCCAGCAGGATATAAATCAATGTCATCAACATTCCTGAAAGGAAAATTACCCAGGAATAATATTACTTGTACTCTCTAATATTACTTGTAATATTAGACTGATTTTATTTTTTCTTATGCTATAAGTGTTAACAGAGATAAACTTAATATAATATGCTAGAATTGATGGCCGCATGTGATTTCCTGCTAGGTACTCAGACCAAGAATCAAGTTAATTTTATCTTCAAGAAGAGTGTCACATGTTTTGATAGTGCCCCTGCAGGTTCATGGGACATAATGGTAACAGACTTAATACTAAATAAAAGCTGTCACAATTAGGTTGAATTAAGTACCACAACTGCTTGGCATTCACATTTATATATTATCGTCGTCATTAGAAATTCTAATTGGAAAATTTCTGTAGTGAACTATTCAGTCATTCTGTTCAGACAGATAAGTTGTTTTTACCAATTATTTGCAGCTATGTTAACTAATTTATATCACTTATACATTTGAGTTTTAACTTGTGTTAAAATTTCGATGAAATTTCCTGATTACCACGAAATTTTGAAATCGTAGTGCAGTACCCAGTTTTCCATTTTTGAGAATGGTCCTTCTATTTTGCGTAGGTTCTCTACTCTTTTGGTGTAAAACTTTCAATATATTTTTATTTTAGTTAAAGTGACTCAAGTTATTCTTCATTTTTAATGTTATCTTTTACACTGTCTTTCTTTTTTAAAATAATAATCATCATCATCATTCGTAAAAGAATGTTTTGTTGGATATACATAATTTTACGGCGTTGAATAATATATATTACTAGCAAACTCGTGCAAAATTTTCGCATTTTATTTCTTTTCTTATTTACCTTTAAAATTTGAAACCTATAAGTGTTATACCAATTTTACCACCTAATTAACACTTTAATTTACCAGAAGCCAAATTATTATTATAACCAAATAAATATTGTGCAATAGTGAAACCAGAATTATTCAAAGAAAAGCTTCAAAATAAAATTCATGGTTTATGACTCAGTTTTCATACTTCCGCAGGCAGTACAGTTTTAGTAAAGGACACCCATGACATTTCTTAAATTTTTATCGCCAAGAATGCAATGACATTTTATTTATTTTGCCTTTATTATTATTATTATTATTATTATTATTATATATTTTATGATTGCGTTTTTCAGTCAAATTGTGATAATAATTCATATTCTGTTTATATCGCTTTAAAATATTGCTATGTTTAAAATGACGCTTGCAAAGATTCTGAACTTTTAAAAATACATTTTCCATAAAATAATGTCATCGTACAAATGTCGTCATGTTTTCTTATTAGGTCATTGAGCTGAATCCGCGTACTTAAATATTGTTCCTTTTTAAACATTTTTTTTTATCCTCGCCTATTTTATTAATTTCACCACTATCGTATCGTTTCGACAAAAATTAATTGGAATTGGTCCACGTTAGAGAAATATTATATAGATTATTATTATTATTTAAATATTTTGTCTAGTAAGGTAAGTGTGCCAAAGGTGGTCAGTGTTTCATGGTGCTACTGCATTGTAAATAACGTATCTCCAGGGTGTGTGACTAAATTTGAAGAGATTATCTTGATCGACCGCGATTGTATGCAGTGATTTCACTTTAGAGAGTAGTCGCTCTCATTTCCAGGTCAGTAGATATCTAAATTTACATGTGTTTAAGTTCTTAGAACTTTGCTCTGTGACATGTTTTCTGAAAAGTTATTTTTTTTTTTTTTATATTTAACCACATTAACTTTATTTCAGATGAATTTATAAGATTAAAAGTTCAAGGCCGTACAAATGGCGACCCTATGCATATTCTCAAGGGGCCCCAGATGTCGGTCAACCTTGGGACTCGGGCAGGGGCGCGCCGACCCGGTGTGCAAAGTGTGCGGCGCACACAGGCGCCAGCGGAGGCTAAATTATTTGGAAAAACTAAAATAAATAAAAATTATATGTATATATTGCTTTATCAAATCTGATTTCATAATGCCGGTCTGAAGCCATGTAACTACTGTGGCTAAATGAGGCGCCTTGAAAAATATACTGGTAAAACTTGTGTTCCTAAAATAGTTTAGGGGGTTTTTGGGGAAAGGGCACGTTAAAAGTGGAATATCTTTGTAAAGATGCGCCTACTTTCAACAAAATTTTCTTTGACTTTTTTAACATATCAAAGTTTTCTATTGAATTTTAAAAGGACACCTATATTTCTTCCTCCTCCCTCTTCTGCCGGAAAAAGACCACTTTGGTCAGTAAAAAGACAACATTATTCGATCGCAAAAATGAAAATTTAATAGAACTGGAGATTTTATTTAGAGTAGTTTTTTCCCTTTTGCATTATCGATGTAACATCTACATTAATAAAATCAGACTTTTGTCTGTAAATTTCTCAAATTCGAAAAAAATGGCGGTATCTTCACGTTTCACACATCGTGAAAGCCAAATCTGACTTCAGAAAATTTTCTCTCTGTGTGTGTGGTGCGTGTGCAGTCGTTGTGTCTGCATGTCTATAACTTTTTTCTCTGGGTATTACGTAAGAACAGCTGGACAAAATTCAACGACTGGGCAGGAATTACACTACTTAAAATTATATCTATCAACTTTTGTAAATTCCTGTTTATATGGACAAGAGGCAAAAACACGTTTATATGCATAACATGGCTTCAAATTACTTCACAGTGAAGAAATTGTACATGAGGAGTCTAGATTTCAGTACTAAAAAATAAAAAAAAAATAAATAAAAATAATAATCATTGTCTACGATTTTGGAATTTTTGATTTTTAATGGGGGAGGAAGAAATTCGATTTTCGGGGGGAAATTTTGTAAATTCCGGATTTTTGAGTAGAAATTTATCAAAAAGGGTACAAACAGCCATGCATCTTCTTTAGGATATTTCCAAAAACCCATTTTTTGTGTTTGTGATTTTCGATCTCGAGATGGAGGGGGGGGGGGGGGGGGGGTTACGAGTGAGAAAATTCAAGACCCCTCTTTAGAACTAAATTGGTTCTGAAAATATATGGAAGCTCCGGTCCCAAATTTTGGTGCGTGTATTGTTTAGATGCATCCGAAGCCTATACTGACGGGATTTTACGAGATTCCCCCTCACCTTTTAAAGGGAGAAAGGAGGCAAAAAACAAGTTTCTACGCATAACTCGGCTCTAAGTTACTTCACGAGGAGGAAATTGCATATGGAAAGATTAGACTTGAGGCCCAAAAAAAAAAAAAAAAAAAAAAAAAAAAAAAAATTCTGGAATTTTGGAATTTTTGATTTTAAGAAAGTGGGGGGGGGGGGATTTCACAAAATCCGGATTCTACCAAAAATTTTTACCAAAAGAATTCTACTAAATATGGTACAAAGATGTTGAAAACAGGTATGCGTGTATGCGTCTTCTTTAGGATATTTCCAAAAACCCTTTTTTGTCTTTTTGTAATTTTCGGTTTGGGGGGGGGGCGTAAAGAGAGGATAATTTGGAGACACCCCCTCCCCCTTTTAGCGCTAAATTTGTCATGTAAAATCCATGAGGACTGCGGTCACGAATTTTGGTGCATACTATGTATCCGAAACCTATTGTAACGGGATTTTACGAAATCCCCCCCCCCCTTCCTTCCTTGAGGCCACAAACACGTTTCTAAGCGTCACCTTACTCCAAATTATCTCAGCAAGAATAAATTTTATGTGTGGATTAATTGTTTTCGAGATCATTTTGTCATAACTCATAATTACCAGTAGCATCAGTGGATTAATCTTTTTCTTAATTTAAAATGATCAAAAAATACTTACGCACCACAGCGGTATCAGACAGATTTTTAAATTTTGCAATTACATCGATAGTGTAAGATATTTTGGATCAAATGGATATATATTATTCCAGAATTTACAAAAACTCAAACAAATGAATTACATTTCACTAAATAATATTATCTGTTTAAACGTTCATATGATCTACTTTAAAAGTTAATAATTTTTATTATATACTCTTATTTTATTTTCTTATAATTTTATGTGTATTTATATCTGTATAGCGTACAAAAATCGCGGCAAAAAAAATTAAAATATATTTTTGTATCTTACTACTATATGAAAAAAAAGCATGTAAATTTACATACCAATTACATAAAAATTTTAGATAATGAAAATGGGCAAAATTCCTTTCACTAAATGTATTTTTTTCCCCCTGTTAAGTATTTTTTATCCATATTTACCAAGTAATATTTATTATATGCTCCTATTTTATGTATTTATAAATGTATTTGTTTCTTAAAAACTTCCATAAATAACCAAGTCAGATTTTGTCATTATATCGATAGTCATATATTAATTTGATGTTAGAGTATTTCGAGAGTTTTCAACAATGAAATTGAGAATAATAGAACTCACTACGGGGTTTCTTTTAAATTATTATTAATTTTATTATGAGTTCTAATTTTCCATTTATCTGTACTAGTACGAAATGTTAAACTCAGCTGTGCAAACATACTGCAATAATATGACTAATTTTTATTATTATTATTATTATTATTATTATAGTAGGAGAAGGTGGGGTAACTCGGACCTATTTTGACTTTTCCAATTTTAATTTTGTAATTATTAGCCAAAACTAAATACAAATAGCTTTTTTAAATACTGTATGGTGTTATATAAAACATATACTTATTCCAAAATTTTATTAAAATTATATCAATTATATTTTTAAAAAATAAAAATAAAAACAGTGCAATTAGGTCCAAGGTACACCACTGGTAGTGTACCTTGGACCATTTATTAAAATATACAGAAAAACTTAATTTTAAGTAATAAAATCTATTTATTAATCAATTACACACATATGAACTCAAATAGACAATTCTTTTTTCTAAAAAGTGTAAAATATTAAATATTAACTTCATATTGTGATTATTGGTAAAAATCCTCACACTTATTTATAATCAAGATTGTAATTGGATAGGTCAATTCCAGATATTAACAATTCCATATTGTTTCTATATCTAAATAAATATAGAGTTAGAAATGGCGTAGGACTGAGGTACACTTATGTCCAAGGTACACCAATTTTCCCTATTGCAAAGAGTTAAACCCTTTCTAAATGAAAAGGTGTTATTGAAATAAAAGCAGATTTACAATTAAAGTGCAAATAACGAGAGCAGTTCATTCAATTTTAACGGGGGTGGGGTGGGAAGTGATTGTCAGCCTTAAATACACACTTGGCAACTTAGCGATGAATTTGGCGATATGGCGACCAAACTTAGCAAGAAGTAATAATTTAGTGTTTCCAAAGTTTAGAATCTCTATCTTCGATAAGAGCCGAGTTCTGGAATTTTCTGGATTCATCAATTGGCTTCTAACGCAGAATAACCTCGAAAGTTCGCCAAATCACGACAGAAATTATAAAAACAGAAGAGACAGTCTCAAAGCATTCAGTTGTATTCGGACATCTGTTCTGAATGTTCGTTTCGGTTTAAATGGTTTATATTTATTCTTAAATGAGTGAAATTCTACTCTGTGATCCTACTCTGTGGTGTTTTTAACGTTGTTTTATGACTTTTTGAAGTATGAATTTGAGTAAGATAATTTACTGGTTTTTTCAAGAATAATCCTTGGAAAAAGTGTACCTTTTGACAAGAAACTGCCTGCTCTTTTACAATTACTTTTCTCACGCAAGAAAATCGACATTTTGGTAACAATATGGATAGAGACGGATATTTTGGATAAATATGATATGCTTAATACTCGCAAAAGGTGTAATGAAGTAAGAGAACGTTTAGTTTACTGAGACTATATTTTTGTGTTTAAATATTTACTTAAAAATTAGACCCAAACAAATAGAAACGTTTACAGTTACAACTCTCATGTAAGCCATCTATTGTAATGCCTCAACGCGGCATTTCTCATTTCTGCACCCACGTTAACACTAAATCTGCCTATTTTCGTTTCCTCTATTTGCCTTCACAGTTGTACCTCGTGTTTTTGCAACTGCCTGTATAAGATTTTTTCTCTTTCTGCAGGATGTACTTTTTATTTCTTTCTTTTTAAATTCATTTTATTTGATACGTTTTTCTTTTTATTAGCAATTCAATAAACTTATTACTATTAAGGTTCGAGATTCAGTTGACTTGCTGAATGGTAACTTTTTATTAAATGATTTGTTTTCCTTAAAAAAAAAAAAAAAAAAAGATAATATAGGGTGTTAACTGAAATTCTGCACACAGGCGCCTGACAATACTGGCGCGCCCCTGGACTCGGGGGCAACTTAACAAATAAGTACAAAAATTAATGTAGTATGGGTAACTTTCAAACTTCTGCTTAAAAATCTGAAAAAACTTATTATCATTTATTCTCCAACAATTTCTACATTATTGAGAATGCCAGAGATCTCCCGAAAGAAATCAGTGAATCCCAAAATTGACGTCCTGAACTATTTTGCACAAAAAGTAGTTAAAAGTCTTTTTGTACTAAAAGGTAAGATGAATAAGAAGAAAAATTTGAAAAAGAACAAAAGCATTACTTAAGCACATTTTAAAAGTGTTTTCATTATATAGGCCACCTTTCGAACACTATGCGCCAAAGGTAACCAACAAGCTACAATTTTGAAATTGTATTGTAAAAATAGCTGAATTACATTTTACAAAGAAAATTATACTTGATATGTGTAAGAGAGTATAAGTATAGTATAAGGTGTGCCCAAATGAAAAGGAGACCTTAGCAGTAGCGGCGTTATATCAAATCCCAGTGAGTTAATGTGTTGGCCGATATATGGCATGGCGGTATTGCTACATGCACATGCGCAGTTAACGGCTTCGCATCAATATCCTCATTGCTGGAGAGTCATTTCCGCAGTTCGTTGCATGATGGATTTTTCCAGATCAGCACAAAAAGATCGGCTGTGGATGAGCTCATACGGCAAAATCGCCGGATCACCAAACGTGAAATTGCTGTTGAACTGTCGATAAACACAGGAACTGTGCATCACATAATCCACAAAAAAGCTTGGTTAAGGCAAAGTTTGTGCACAATGGGTGCCCAAGCATCTGTCAGAGAATCAGAAGACGGAGAGAAGGGATGTTTGCCTGACCCATCTGTTGAGCCATCCACTCCCTTCCTACGCGCTGGGATCAGTGTATCAAATGGTAATGATTTATAGTTGTACTATACCACATGAACTGTAATTATAATATCGTTATTAAAATTTCTTCACATATAACTTTAGTCTCCTTTTTATTTGGGCATGCCTTTTATGCTGATCTGGAGGAATCCATCATGCAATGAACTGCGGAAATGACTCTCCAGCAATGAGGATATTGATGTGAAGCCGTTAACTGCGCATGTGCATGTAGCAATACCACCATGCCATATATCGGCCAACACATTAACTCACTGGGATTTGATATAACGCCGCTACAGCTAAGGTCTCCTTTCCATTTGGGCAAACCTTATATTTTACGGGGAAAAAAAAAATCCAGCCACATAAACTCAACCAGAAAATTATAAAAAATTCTCAAAGCTTAACTAAGATCAAATTTGGCTCACCTATCTTATTTAATCGTGTTACGAATTTATAATCAGCGTATATATTTTAATGAAGATGACTCAGGCGGTAAGGGGAAATATTTAGCTTTAGCACATTGGTGGTCTTGCTGCCGTGAAACAACATTTACAGGCAGCAATCTTGACGTTAAAAGTCATTCACATACACTAACGTCCAGAATTAAACCAATAATCTGTTTTCGGGCTTTTTTTTTTTTTTTTCATATATTTTTCGAAGAAATATACATAAGATTTGGTTCGAATATTAGTTATCAAATAATTCATCGAATTTCGTAGATCTTTAATTATAAGTAATCATTTTCAAACTGATATTGATTCAATTCATATCAAAAGTAAGTTTTGGAAGAAATGGAGCATTTAAGCAGTTTTCGAAAAGCAAACCAAATGATAAATTGTGTTAAGGATGCATTATAGATAGGTAGCGATAGATATGCTTCCAAATGTTAAATTAAAACCATAATTTTCTTACTGTGTTCACTTTTTCTAATATGAATAACTTTTTAAAATTTATACCTATGAACATGGAAATTGCATGAGATTTCCGTTATAAAATTATTTATCGACATTTTAATTACTTTGCCGATATTCACAGATTCCAAATTAATAATTATATTTTTTCAAAAATTCTGTTACAGAAGAAAAGGTAAAGTGAATACAAGAAGAAAAGTCAGGTTAAATTGAGATGCCCTGTATTATTATATATAAAAAAAAAAAAAATAGAAAGGCACTAGATTTTTTTAGAAAAAAGGGAATCTTTTATTTTCAATTAAACAATTTTTGTGAGTAACATATTGGAAACCCTTTAACTTGAAAATAACAGTCTCATTAACTTGATATTCAAAAATAAAACATTACTGACAACAGAAATAGTTTTTTCCATTTCAAACTCTGTAAAAGAAAAAAATGTAGAAGAACAGTAATACAATCTATACAATACAAATGATATTAGTAAGAAATACTTTTTCCATTAGATTTTATGATTTTGAATATTTTATTTGATAGTGAATCATACAAAGATTGGATTTCCATTTGGCAAAAATTATCCCATGAGCTATTCAAAGCTTCTCGAAACTCGGTAAGGGATTCAAACTGTTTTCCATCAGCATATACTCGACGAACAAGCATTGCCCAGATGTTTTTCCCGATGCTAAGATTAGGACTTTTATCTGGGCATGGTAAAATCTACTCATTATTTCTAGCGAACTAATTTTTAACTCTATTGATGTTGTGAATGGAGACTTCATCTTGTTAAAACATCCATTCTCCTCCTCCTATAAGGAAGAAATTCAGAATTCAGCGCTTCAATATAGTCCGTATATTTCTGCCTACCACTTAAAAATACTAGACATGATTTTCTTCCATATCCAAATGCTTACAAGACTATCAATGCCCCTCACCCCCCCCCCCCTTTTGTCGAGTTGAATATTTTATATATATATATATATATATATACGGAGGGCTGTTAGTCTCAATCTGCGGATTTTTGCGATACCAGTTTTACGATAGTTGGATATTTATCGAAATCGAAAATATAATTGAATAATTTGAAAACGATGTTATAATTAAAAAAAAAAAAAAAAAAAAAACTCCATACTAGACTAAATTCTGCTTTTGCCAGAATTTCATCAAAATCTTTTTTTTTTTTTTTTTTTTTTTTTTTTGAAAGAAAGTTTTCCTCAACAAAAGTAATTAAAAAGCATTCTATAGTTACTCTTTTACTCATGTACAATCCACCAAATAACAAATTGTGGCAGGTGTCCTTCTACTTTTTTTTACTCCCTCGAAATCATGAATACCAGTTTTTCTACAACCCTCTAATTAGCATTAGTGCTAAATATTTCATTTTTACGTGAAATTAAAGAAAACTTTGTTAAATAAAAATCTGAATAAGAATCTGATAGTCAGGATAAAAATACAGAAAATAATTTACAAAAAAATCGAGTGTTCGAGTCTACTTTTTTACACAAACTTTTAACCGAAATTTAAATGCGCTTACAATGTATACTATAGTTGTAGAGAAATGAAGCAAATTAATTGACGAAAATTTGTGGGAAATTGTGCCTTAAATAACAAAGGTTTTGGAAAACAACTTAGGAAATTACCGACGCTAAACAATGCATGTCTATAACTCATTTTATGACATTTTAAATTTTCGCTATATCATTAATTTGTAATATTGTTCTAGTAGTTTCGTATTTAGTTTGCTTTGAAAAACTATTTCAAATTCATCTTTTTTTTTTTATTTTTTTTTTAATATTTACAGATTTTGTTAGATAAAACACTATACATTGATTTTCTCAGAAAATAAAGTCAAAAAGGTAGAAAATATTTAAAGTTTTTTTTTTTTTTTTTATCACACTTTGTTCATAATTAAAAATCAAAAAAGGTACACTTTTGAATTAATTAAACAAATTAAATCTAAAAAAAATGGAAGAGTCAAAATTGACATTGACATGTAAACTTTTAAGAAAACAATCACTTCACTTAAAAGGGTTTTTAACGTCCTCGAGATTTAATTTAAGAATAATTAATAAATTAATTCTTAGTTTTATATACAAAATTTTCAGAAACTGTAAAAAAAGGTTTATAAAAAGTGTTATTTCAAAAAAGTACATAAATTAAATTATAGGAGGTTAAATAAACAGTGTAATATGCATTGCAAATTGATATTAATTTTGTGTAAAACTTTAAATTTACTCAGATTAACTACGTTTTCCTTTTTCTTATTTTTTTCTTCAAAATATTTAACATATGTCAATCTCTTAAATTACGAGTTAAATCTAAACATCTAAACACAAACGTTCAAGTTTTTATGTAAACATTTCTTTTTTATTATTATTATCTTTTTCTATAGATATTACGTTGGAAGAAAAACACTATATTTGCTATTTATTTTTTTTTACTTGTATATTTAATTACTTTCTAGTACATTTTGAAGAAAAATAAAATGTCATGTTTTTGTAAATTTTTAGTTTTCAGTTTTTACCCTAGATAACTAAACTTAAACCGCGAATCATTCGACTCATAGACTACGAATTAAAAACAAGTATATTTTTATATTTCCTTTATTTATTTCAAACAAATGGACAATATTCCTGTGACGTCACAATAGGTAAAATTGCCCAACACGTGGTCGATGTAATCATCGGCTAGTAGCGTGTATTCAGTAGTTTTGTAAACAAATTAGATTCCAGATGCCGTTTTACTGTTATGCATAAAGTTCTCCAGTCTAAATATTTCTCCAATGAAACTTAATAATCAGATATCTGTTCAACCAAGAACAAAAGAGAAATGTAAACAACTGAATCGAATGGTAAAGTTAAGACTATTCCATATCGTAAAATTACAGAACATTATATATATATATATATATATATATAATCAATAAAAGATAATAAAAATTAAACGCGTCAAAAAATGCGTAAAAAGTAAATCAATCATCACTTATGAATCATGAAACTAATGTCAATGTTTAAAACGAAAATAGCGAAGTCTATTGCGAACAAAATTAAAGGTTACAAACAAATCACATTACAAATTAATAAATAAAAAAAAGATGCCATTGATTATATTGGATATAGACATCAAAGCTTAAATAATTAGAATTTCAATCACTTTAATAAAGAAATTTATTAAAGGAAACATCCATTTAAATTTGTTAACATCGGCGCAGTTCACATGGAAACTTTTAATATTACATATGTTGATTAATATTAAAGTATATTACAAAAACTGGATTACAACAAAACAAAGGTATCACTATATCACTCTTACTTCAATTTCATATAACCTGTAACTCCTATAAATAATATCGCAACATAAAAATTTGCAGGCCACAATGCTTTGCTATGGTAGAGTTGGGGATTGTTTTCCAAAAACAGCTGATTTCCTATAGTCTCGAACCCAAAGGAGGAATATTGTCCATAGAGTTCTAACAGATGACGTCACGAGCAGAAGATATTTGTTCGCTGAGGGACAGTTGACCCCACTGACCCATTGTTTATCATTGCGGAATAGTGTTACAAATTTATTGTAATACAGTGTTGTAAATGTATTTGTAAAAGCATAAAAACATTCGACTACTACGCTTCCAAAGGCATGGAAAAATTAGCGTTGTCCTTCAGCAAAATGCGGTTGCTAAGAAGAAAGTCACGTGGTTGTTAGAACTCTATATTAGCTTAACTTATAAAAAGTACTATAATATTTCAGTTTAAAAATAGAAAAATGGTGAAAATTATCGTTTGCACTCTTGGCAGAAGTTAAAAGTGTTCTCTCCACGAATAGCCTTGTTGGAATAGTTGCATATGTATTTTGTCATTCTGCGTTTCTTAGACGGACAGAAAGTACAAAATCTGCGTTTGTTCGCCGCACTTTTAGTCGTGTCTTCTGCGGGCTTTTCAATATTTATTTTGATTATCACTAAACATTCGACTGTTGGACGACGATTACAGCAAATCTCGAAAAGTAACAAGTGTACAGCCGTGTGTATCACCTTCCGATAACTCATTTTACTAGTTATGAAGGAAATGTGAGTGATGTGGAGTGAGCGCAACGGGAACATCTCGGATTCGCAAAACTGGCAGGGGTCGGTAATCTATTCACTGAGCTGAAGAACAACCGGAGCAAATGCTAACAATACCTTTACACAGTGTTCGTGCGTGCCAGTTTTTCTGCAATCATTTGCCGTACATAGTCAAACCTTGCACGGCAAGCAACATTTGTCGGGTCATCTATTACTATTATACTCTTTAAAGAATTAAAATTTAAAATTGTAATAACATGCTTAGCATATGGTCGTTCGAACGGACAACCTTTACGCAATTTTACTTTGAAATATAAAGATATCAAATGCTTCCTGCCGTGCAATGCTGGGAAGACAAACCTTCCATAAACGGCGCGCAAAAACCGGTCTAACATTTCCTCCAGTTGTTCTTCAGCTCAGTGAGTCTATTAGACGAATGTTTAGTTATCTAGGGTTAAATGAATTTGCATATTACATGACCTTTTGAAGACGATTTAATTGCTTTAAAAAAAAATCTTTGTCTACATACTAAATATATTCTTTCATACGCTATAAATATTTAAGAAAAAATAAAAATAAAAACTGAGAATTCCATAAGTTTCAACGTTTAAATACAACTTCGAATTCATAAACATTTTTTTTTTTAACTTTGCCGGTAATTTCTTTTCTTTTTTTTTTTTTTTTTTTTTTTTAATAATCATTTATCATAATAAATTTATTTATTTATTTATTTATTTATTTATTTATTTATTTTACCTGTAAAGTCTGCTGAAATTCCTGGCAGCAAGTGGATCTACAACTGAAGACAAGTCCTCAAAATTTCTTAGTCTTGGTAGACCGCAATATTCACGCCATTCGTTGTAACCTGGAAGACCGTGATCGCGTCCTCGCTGTATGTTCAAAGCTACGAGATCCAAACTTCCGGACCGCGTGTCAAAAAGCTCGTTTGTCAGCTAATGGAAAGTTAAATAAGAGTGAGAAAATTATAAAATCATTTCATTTTCATACATTTAAATACAGAATTGTTGCTAAAACAATTTATGAAGTTGCTTCTTACAGAGACAATTATAATAATTCATAAAAAGTTTCGAGAATAAAATTTTTTCTGCAATATATTTTTTTACATGACCTAACGAAGCTGTGGGAAACATTACATTCCTTTGAAACTTTTCTTTGTATACAAGTTGTATAAAATTTTAAGTATTGTAATTTTTGAAATTTAATCCCCAGAAATTTTTTATTGATTTTATAAAATATTGTACCTTTCCATACACCTGCCATTGTGTTTGAAATCACTATCTAAGAAATTAAGGTTGAATTCAAGGTTTACCAAACCCTTGCAAAGCTTGAACTTTTATTAGGTGTTAAATTTCTCAACGCCTATTTAATGTATGTGAGTAAATCATAACCTTTAGGGTGACGTGCCTTTAGCGAAATGGGATGAAAGGGAAGAAAGAGGAATAGAAGAAGCCGTGCCCTTAGCGGAAATAAGACGGTGTGCGAGTAGCATATTGAAATATGTTATTCAGATGCACAAAAGAATGCTTTCTATAGAATGTAGTATGATTAGTATTAGATTTATAGAGTCACACAAAAATATTCAGGTACACTGAGGGTTATTATTGGAAATTTGCTGAATTGCATTTTCGTTTACATTAAGCATATTCATAAGCGTATTCGTTATAAATTCAGTTAGCCTATATGTCTGTCTTTCTGTCTGTTCATTGTGTAATAATATAGTTAAACATAGAACATAGAATGTTATACGATACAACGAGTACGTACAGTTGGAAAGTGTTGATAATCAAAATCTACCTCATAATTTTTCGTTTTTGTTTTAGTTTTAAAAGGTGTAAAGCTTAATTAGATTTTCAAAAACTTAAGTAAAATCATAAAATGACAAGAATGTACGTTTTCATTTGGAGTACTGTGATTCATTAAACTTTATATTGTTACAGATCACCGTTCCCTCAAATAACGGATATTCTACAGTAAGCATACCAATTTTTGCGACAGGTTACTTCTGAAGCAAAATATAGCCAGTGCTAAATGTGGATTAAGTGTGGAGGAAAAATTAAGAGTTAATTATTTTATTTATTAATTTATTATACATTTCCGCTAAAGGCACGTATGCTCAAAGCATGCCACCGAGAGAGGATAACATTTCCGCTAAGGACCCTGGTTTATGAATTTTCGCTAAGGGCACGACCCCACTTTTAGATCACCATGGCTAGATATTTAACACGCTGTACCTTTTCTACGTTCCCATCTCCATTTTAAAATAACTATTATTAATGTTAAAAGTGATTTCTTTTTCTAATATTTAAAAATATAAATTGTGTACCTTCGTGATATATATCCACATATTTAATACGCCTATATCAAACTTTAAAAATATTTAAAAGTATTTATAAGGGAAATAAATATAAGCTAAATCCTAGATGACCTTGAAAATTTTTAGCTGTTTCACTGTGCAATTTGTTTTCCCCTTTTCTTTCTAGTATTGTTTATGCACTACAACAGTACATACTGTAATGTATAAAACCGCTATTCGAAAGAAACAGAAAGGAGTGTTCGATGATTTCTGCCAATTTCTGCCAATGATTTCTGCTCAATATTTTTTTTTCAGTAAATGAATAAAAAAAACAATTACTCTTTTAAAAAATCTGGTGTGAGACAACCACACGACTTCCATTACCCACTATCACACGCATTATATGGGTTTTTTGAAGGTAATGCCCTAACAGCCCATCTTCTCCAAATCACATCCTGAGGATACATGGATGGAAAGGACATCTATGAACATCCTATGGAAATCTCCAGGATGTATTACGGACAATTGTGTTGTTAGGGTATATGCATTTTTTGGAGGTATTATATGCAGTTTTTGGAATTTTCCAGTAAGAGAAACTTGATACACGTATAAAGACATATAAAACAGAGTTTACATAGCAAGTAAAAAAAAAAAAAAAAAAAACGGATTTCTTTTTTTTTTTTTTTTTTTTTTTTTTTTTTAATACCAATTTCCGAGACCTGAAACTGAACTACCAAATCAGGATGACCGTTAATATTCCTGCAATAACCACATAACACATGAGAAAGGGTATCTAAAATGGATTAATGAAACAATTTTCAAGAAAATCGTTAGAGCCGCTTTTGAGGTACCAAATTTTACCAAAACTTGGTATATTTAATTATTGACCGGAAAACAATAATTACATACAAAAGGATATTTAAAAGGGAGTTAATATGGCGAGTTTGAAAAAAATCCGTACAACCGTTTTTAAAGGAACGCACTTGCGAGACCTGAAATTGAGCTATTTATACAGGACGCTTGTTAATTTTTCTGAACTAACCAACTATATAATTCTAAAGGGCATGTAATAGGTTGTTTATATAGCAACTTTGAAGAAAATCGTTAGAGCCGTTTCTGAGATACGGACTTACCATTTTCGGTTTCAGATGACCCACTTCCAGTTTTCCAAGTTTCACCAAAATTTGGAAAATTAATCTGTACACCAGACCTGTATTAAATTGTGAAGTTTCGTAGTTCTATATTTATTAGTTTCGGAGATAGGATAGCCAAAAGATTCCACACATACATACACACACACTGACCAATTGCCAAAATCTATTTTTTTGGACTCAGGAGCCTTGAAACGTGTAAATCAGGTGAAAACTCGATATCGAATTTTTGGACCGAATACAATACTTCCATTACCTACGGTAGTAGAGTAATGGAAGTATAAAAATAATACTAATTAATTAATTAAAACTACTCCTTTTTGTTAAATTCGAGAAAACAAATGCGTTTAACAAAAACAGTTGAACCAAAAATTTCGTTTGTTCTAACTTTAAGGTAAATGAAAACTTTGTAAGCTAACACTGTAAATTGTAATTTATCCTATAAACAAAATATTTGTGAGACAACATTGAAAGCGTTGTTTTTGTTAAGCTTTTTGTTAGCGAATGGTTATATAAATGGCCGTTGGCCAACTGTAATCATCGTAGGTTACTAATTACTTTTTGGTATTTATTATTTGCTATTTTTATACATTCGCAAAAAAAAAAAAAATAATAATAATAATAATCTGGTACTCACACGACTTTCTCTTACCCTGAAATTTAATACTATAAACACAGGTTTGAGATTAAGAGGTAAGATAACGAGCACTGTTATGTAAACCTGTGTTAAACAATTCAAATCAGGCTTCGGAAGAGTTTTATATGATAATTAGTTCTGTCTGAGGGGGCTACCGCCTCCCTCAACCCCCCGTTTCATTAATGCACCTACAGTTATATAGAATTTAATTCGGTTACTAAAATTAAAAGTTTACTTAAAATTAAACAGACAATTTTCAGATGCAATATTCATTGAAACTTTTCAGTCTTGATCAAACTTTTCCAGCAACAAACTTATATTAACTTCAAAATATAACATTTGGATCTCCTGAAATTATTCGTTTTTAAGTCACTCTAAGAGACACGGACAAAGATCAAACGTTAAAAAACTTGACTATGGTAATCAGGAAGCCTCAAAACGTGTAAATATACAAAAAACAAGCGATAAATATTTAGCTTAAAGCATGCATTATTTACCATATCTCTATGAGGATTTTATTTCAATTACCGAACAGTTTCGAGGAAATGGTAAATTATTATTAGTAAAGCACATCCACTAACAACAAATAACTAGAGTGTTGTGGCCACCACACGACTTTCTTCTATATTTTCCTATACAAATTCCCTCAGAAAAAATAATTTATTAAAATTATTTAAAAAAATTATCTTCCATAATAATGTAGGAGATTTCCATATTAGAGAAGTAGTATAACACTAAATATCCAAAAAAAGTTGAATTTATTCTCAATGTTACACATTTAAAAAAAAATCTATAACTTTATTTTAAATTATCGCAGATCGATGGTTCAACCATTCGTTTTAAAGGTATTGGCGAGCTCTTTTGAAAGATACCCATCATGAAAATTTACTCCCCTCCAGGGGGGAGGCGAGACTTCTACATGCACAAAAAAAATTTCCCAGTTGATTATCTCTATTACAAAAAATTTATATTCGTTTAATTTTGTTTAGTGCAGTCTATAGATGTTAAACTCTACTAACCTGCAATTTCCCCCACAGACGTAATGTATTTGAATACTTTTGAGTGTCCCTGTACACGAACCATTGGCTTCATCTCAACGAAAAGCTTACTGTAGCATCCCTACATGATACACATTTAGAATACCGAGTTTGGAATTTCTGCTACTATTTGTTCTTGAGATATGCTGATAACAGACACACAGACCATTCTCTAAAAACATGATTTTCGTATTCAGGGGACCTCAGAACATGTAAATATAACAAAAACTCACGTTCGAAAATTTGACCCTAAAACAATACTTTCTCGACCCTATGGGTAAGAGAAAGTAAAAAATAATAATGTCTTCGAAAATGTTTAAATGCATATATTGCAATAAAATTATATATATATGCTTTTTAAATTACACGGCGGTTAGAAATTAACCATTACATGCAAATTTGTCACATAAATTACTGTTGGACTCATAACGCTGTTTTTATTTTATTCTATATTTAATAGTAGAAAGTATTGGTTTCAACTGTAAGTTTTCGATGGATTTAAACGTTTTGAGAGTTCTAGAATCGATTTGACAATTTTTAGAAAACGTCTGTCCGTATGTCTAAGTGTGTGCGTCGCAAAAGTTTTGTAGCAACTGTATCTCAGAAACTACTGCACAGAATGTCTTAAAAATTGATATGTAGTCGCATCTTGACATAAATCAGAGCCTATTAACTTTTGGTGAAAATCGTCCTAGAAGATGAGATGGTATTGCCATCCAGCTATTTATAATTTTTAACATGTCGGTATAAAAGAAAATTTCTTATAAATGTACATAAGAATTATTTATGAAGGTGATAATGATAAAGAATCTTTCATTGTGACCCTGTAAAAATCTATAAATACTATATTCAGCAAATCTATGCAGTTTGTGCGATGGGGACCTGTGTATAAATTTAAAGCTCAATCGAATAAATCATTTAGACGCCATCGTACTTTAAAGAATTTCTGCCCATAGGTCATACTGATAGAGAATTTTTCTTTGTGTCCTTGTTAAAAAAAAAAAAAAAAAAAAAAAAAAAAAAAAAACTGCAAGGTTTAGATTCACCAAAATTTATACAGTTCGTGCTACGGTGACCTATAACCTACGTACCAACATTCAACTCACTCGATGAAGCATTTAGATGCTATCGTATTCACCCACAATAGATACACGCACGCATGCGCACACACACGCGAAGATACATCATCGTAAAAATAGTAAAAATGAACTCAGGTTACCTCAAAGCGTATTGATGCACCAAAATCTTAAAGTTGAATTTTTGTCATGATCACAATATTTTCTTTTCGGAAAGTATGTTCGGAAAATGAAAAGATGTGTGAAACTTTGTAAGATAATGCCATAAACCGAACTTACAGTCGACAGTGAAAATATCCGAGTTATAGCCAATAATTCCGACATCAAATAGTACACTTAATACTGTTTTGTTAAAAAAAATCCTTGTCGAATCCTGTTGTTAGACTGACTAAGAACATGACTCGACAAGGATTTATTTAACAAAACAGTATTAAGTGTACTTTTTTTTAGACAGGGATTATTGGCAGAGCTCGGATACGTTTGCTGCCGACCGTAAGAAGTTATCACACGTCTTTATTCAAAAGCAATACATATTTATGAGATATTTTCTAAATCAAATAAGATTGTTTTAAAAGATAGAAATGACTAAAAAAGTACTTACGTGCTTGGATACGTAAATGTCGAAAGCCTGAGCTGGCTGTCTGATTAAACCCCGTACTAGTGCATCGAAACTGCCTCTTTCGTGAACAGATTCTGGATTGTAATTCGAACGTGGCTCTACGCTCTGTCTTCTGCCTTCGGGCAAATATTTCTCCATTCGGTGCTAATGAAATTAGAAAGGAAAAAATATATATTAAATTAAATAAGTAATTAAAAAAAATACGTTGTTATTAAAATGTTTGGTAAATAACACAATTGGGGATTTTTTATTTATTTATTTTATTTATTTATTTATTTTATAATATTTATTCACTTTTTCCGAGTAATCAACTCATTTGAACGAACCTCAAATTAAATTATATATTAAGTTTTTTTTTCTCTTTCTTTACTACGCTTGTATTAATTTTTTTTTTGAAGTTCTAAGAATATTTGTGTTACGGAAATAAAACATAAGTAAAATCCAAAAAGGACTTGAAAATTTTTAAGTCATAAATATAATTATGTGATTTTTTTTTTTTTTAAGGTTTATTAATTATACATATATATATATATATATATATTAATTTGTGAGTTTCTTTGAAATAAAATTTACCATTCAAATTGAATTACAACAATTAAATTTTTTAACTCATCATTAAAAATTGTTATTAATTTTCAAAACCGGGTAAAAATGATAATTAAATTTCAGAGGAATTGTAATGCAGATTGGGATTATAATTAAGGAACGTTAATAAATACTGTAAATAAGATTTTTTTTTTTAACTGGTACAAATATTTAATGTTTACATAGAAAAAAAAATTATATTGTTTAAATTTTAGCATGTTCGTTAAAATTAAATTTATTTTTTTAATTTTTGATTACAAGTTTATTATTTCATGTTTATAAAATTAAATAGTTTAATTTGAATCTATATATTTTTTAAACAAATTTTAACTTGAATAAATTATTTGTAGAAAATTTAAGTCATACTATCTTCGTACTATAAATCACATAATAGTCACACTATACACTGCTTATGTTAATTAGTTATAATCATACTATATATACAGTCGGTAACAAGTCTCCGAACACTAGCAAAAATTCCTATATAAAAAGGTACACTTAATACAGTTTTGTTAAATAAATCCTTGTCTAATCCTGTTTTTAGACTGACTAATAACAGGATTCGACAAGGATTTATTTAACAAAACTGTATTAAGTGTACTTTTTTACACAGGAATTTTTGCTAGTGTTCGGAAACTTTTGTTACCGACTGTATATCATTCTAATATATATAAGTTTCTTTTTTCTTTTCCTTTTTTTTTTTTTTTTTTTTTAATGATGAACAGGATATTCTTTTTTTTTTTTTTTTTTTTTTTTTTTTTTTGGAGCTAATCTTTATCCGTTTCAAGACAAGCTGTTAATGAATCGCCTAAAACAAAATTAATGTTTTTAATTCATTTATCGAATTAAATAAACAGATACAGTAATCTTTACTAAGTTAAAATGTCATTCCTTTCGGAAATTATTATTATTATTATTATTATTATTTACATAGACAAAACTTTTGCATAAGCAACATTGTGAATGTAGCCTCGATTTATTTATTTATTTATGTGATGATGAATATAATTTACATTGACCATTAGATTTAACCAAAATAGACCAGTGTGCTACTTCATTTTATTTTCTGATATCTTCATATACCGAAAACCTGGTACTTCTGCATTGCAGTACAAGTGGTATTGCAGAAGGTTCAATAAAATAGCTTGTTCTTTCTCTTTTCTTGAAAATAATAGAAGATATTGTAATGAGCCCTTGTGTCCATGGATATAGTAATATATATATAGATCTATCATCCCCATGTTATCGAGCAAAAATTTTTGATGCCGAAAAAAAGTTCTAAAACCAGTCATTAGAAAGTATTGAAAAAAAGAAAAAAAGAAAAATGAATTTGAAACTGTATCTGGAGTTTTTTATTCACCTTTAGTAAATAAATTATTCATAAATTTTATTTACTAAATTATCCGTGTGTATTCCTGTGTGTAATTTACTCGGGGAAAGACAGACATTAGAGTGACTTTTCCCGAGAAAAAAGGTATCACTTCTTCCCTCTCGCTGATCAATCTATGTCTTATTACTATATCTATGCTTGTGTCACTTTCTTTTTTTTTTTTTTTTTTTTTTTTTTTTACTGAAATAAAGATAACTAGTTTCTCCACTAATTCACAATACATCATATTCTAAATTGACTGGAGTGATATGCAAAATTAAATAAAGTGGTGCCCCCATTTTTCTTGTTTTTCAATTTCTATCACATAATTTCAACATGTCATTCTTGTCAAAACCACTCATGTGTTTGTCAGGCTGGTATGCTCTTCCATTTCCTGTTGTCCCTCACTACTACAGGGGCTACAACATCGACTTCGGAACCATCCTTTTGAGTTCCTTCAACAGTACATATCTCAGTTTCATGGCCATTTGACAGAAAAATATGGAAAGGTTGTTTTACCATTTGAAATAGGAAATCCTCTGATCTGTAACATGAGAGTCAAAATCTATTCCTTTCAATTTTTTTTTTCTTTTTCAGAATTAATAAGTCTTTGCAGAGTTTTTCACAGTGCTCCAAGCATTTATTACAAAAGGTTTCAGATAATCAAAAAGTTCAATTAACGGAAAAAAAAAAAAAAAAAAAAAAGATATATGCTTCATAATTATGCAATTTTTATTTTTCGAAATTTCAGTAAACTTCCGAACAACGTCAAGGTAAAAAAATAAAATATAATAATAAAAATTAATAACGTCCAAAACTATACAATGTTTATATAAAGAAAAGATCTCAGAGTCCCAGCAAGACTTTGCAGTCCCGTGGGAAAAATAGCCTTCCATTGCTCAAGAAAAAAATGTAGTACCGTAATTTCTGGTAGATACCCCGCAGGTTATATAATCCAGTTTTGCACCAGATATTTCAATTGATAAAGAAATTTATATTTGCACGAGCTCTTCCTTCGAAAAAGTATAGATCTCCTCTATTAAATAAAATTTCTGGTGGAGAAATGACACATCTCACCTACGGGTTATCTACCAGAAATTACGGTATATTCAACTCTCAAAACTTAACCATAATATTAGTGAACTAACTATACAGGCCTTGCAGCGTTCCCATAATTCTATACTCGTTTTGTTACATTTTCACCCCTATTTTAAAACAATAATTTCTTGTACATAATATTGATTTAGCATTAAACCATTCAAGAAAAATTTCTTTTTGACGAGAGTGTTGACAATATAGTAAAATACGAATAAAATTTTAGGAAGGAACGCCGCGAGGCCAGACAATATTAAACATGAGTTAAAAGAAAAAAATTAATTAATTAATCCGTCATCAAGTACTTCAAAAATAAACAACAACAGCTCATAAAAAATGGCCACTTCAATCAGCAGTTAAATAACTCTTAAAATAATTGCCGTACAAAATGCGCTTCCTGTAACTTAATTTTGATAAATAAAAGCTCAAACAATAGGAATTTAATCCCGATGAACTCTTATGGCAGATTTGTGTTTCGTTGAGTGATTTTACAGATAGGACTTTAAAGTCCAGTCAGGAAAGAAAGGGTTAAGTAATTGAATTTTTTAATAGCTCTGGGAATATGCACTTGAATAAACACTTGAATAAAATACCGAATATTAAGTTCTTAGCTCAAGCGTTTTCCAAACTGCACAGCATATGCCTTCCTTTTACCCCCATTTTACTTCCTTCAAGGGGATTGAGTAACTTTAAGTAGCATAGTGAATCTTAACTCGAATGAAGATTTTTTTTATACAAAATATCAAGATTTAGTTCATTTTGTTTCCAAATTATACAAAATACCTTCTACTTTTTGTCTCCATTTCACTACCCTTAAGGAATTGTGCAACTCTTTAATAGTGTAGTGAATATGAACTTAAATGAAGAATTTTCAGACGAAATATCTTGTTTCTAGTTCAAGCGGTTCCAAAACTGTATAGTTCCACTCTTTTTCTCCTTAGCCCTTGGAGGCGGGAATGGTTTTTTGACAGTATAATGACTCCTTCTAAGTATTAAAAAACATGTTTGCAAGACTTTCACATTTATATATAGATATGTTCAAAATATCTTACTTGTACCAGTGAGTGGCCGAATCGGTTTGCAGCTGCAGCAAATGAGTTGATTATAGCTGGATTCAATTCTGGGTTATAGTCGAAACTATATCCAGCTAACTTTATTGACAAGCCATATGAAGACATTACACGAGGTCCTAAGAAAAATAAAAGCAGATGAGATGATTAAGAAACTAAACTTACTTTTCGATTCATTTTCGTAATTACATAATTTCGAAATTAATAAATAATTGACGAAATAATTTTTAAATTACTGCATCTAAAAAGTCACTATTATTTTTATTTTCTTTATTTTTCATTTTTTTTACATTTGATGGAACCATACTTAAAAAAAAAAGAAAGAAAAAGTTTCAGTCTAAAAATTACCATCAGTATTCATTTTCACAAACTCATTTACCCCCCTTCGATTTTTCTCTTTTATAAAGAAAAAAAAAAATAAAGATGAAGTAATTTAGCTCTCTGAAAGGAGAGAAAAAAAATATGAATAATTGAATAAACTAACAGTGATAAATTAAATTTTAAATAATCTAAATTTTAAATGCCTTTTATTCCCATCATTAAATCTAGATGAGCCCATTATCATCTATAATTAGATAATCAAGTTAATGTTTGGAAAAAGTTAAAGGGAAAGAAAAGAAAAGAAAAATCACGTTTTAATTTAGATCATTTGCGTTGTAGAAGCGCCATCTGCCAACGAAATAATAAACTATTTAGATATTGATACGAATACATTTTTAAAATTATGGTAAACCTATCTGTACTAAACTCTGAATTCTTCTTTTTAAATTTTAATTAAATTCAAAGAAATGTTTTGTGGTTTTGCAAAAATAAATTAAATATATAAATTAAATATATAACTACAGTTTTCTTTTCTTTTCTTTTTTTTTTTTTTTTTTTTTTTAATAAGACATTTATTTAAAATAAATTATTAAATTTTATTCTCTATAAAAGACTATTTATAAGACTTTTAAAAGATTCTGAAAATTCCGTGTTGCGTAATTTAAGGATATTTTTATTCAATATTCGACAATTAATCGTCTATTATGTATATCAAATATCACTAATCAAAATTATTGGTGATTATTATATAAAAAGTACCTCACTTTGGCAATACTGTAAAAGTTCAATATAATTATGTATTCTATATAATGTATGTATATAATGTTCTATGTATTCTATATAATATAAAAATTGCATATATAATAAAGTAAGTAAATAAATGAATAAGATCAACCTGTGATAAAAATGCTCATGAAACATCGCACTTACGTCTAAATGTGGTATTATAAAAAATTATACAATATTATACATAAGTTTCTCTTTTCTTTTCTTTTTTTTTATCTTTTAACTCCTTTGTCGTTTCTCGTGTTCTTCCGTAAATTGTGCATGGATGTGAATAAAAGCATGAAGTATAAACAAGAAAAGTATTAAGGTTTTGTTCCGAATATAATATATATATCCTAACGATTTTTCTTTTTTATCCACTGCGTGTAAAATTTTCGTTTTATATAGAAATAAAATGGGTATTATAGGGTACTTTTAAATAAAGTGTCTGAAATTTTGAAAGTGTTTTGGTTTTAAATAAAGTGTTTTATTTTATGATTTGTCGCAAAAATTATAGGTGTAGATTGGCGGCACTACGTATTAACTGCGGTGGCGTTAATACGTAAGTACCGTATTATATATTTCACGTTTTCGCAACTTCATTACAAAACTAAAATGAAAAGTAAATGCAAAGCTATAAAGATAATTTTTGAGAGAGTTCTTCCTCCTCATTCAAAAACAAATTGTATTTGAGGATGACATCACAGAAGATTAGTACCTTGAAGATTAAAGGATAGAACTCGTTTAAAAAACGTGTTTATGAACCGATTTGCCTTAATTTCGCTATGTACATTACTAATGTCAAAGTATCAATCAAATTTATTGATAAACTCTACTCGTTATCTTGTTTCAAAATTGCAGGCACTTAAAAACGTCAAACTCGAGTTTAAAAAATAAATAATTAGACCTATTTATGAACCGATTTGCATGAAATTTGACAGAGCACATAGCCCATATCGAGATGTCAACAAAATTTATTAATAAACTCTATCCACCATCATGCTTCGAAATGGTGGATACTTTAAGATTTCAAACTCAAATTTAAAAAAGAAAGAAGAAGAAGAAGAAAAAGAAGCAATTTGCTAGAATCTAGGTATGCATCGAACTTTCTCTAACATTATTTTGTAATCTCGCAATGATTAAATGACTTTTGTAAATAAACACCTTAATTTAATCTTATCTAATTTAATAGATGAATATATTTTCATATATATTATCTCTTGCTTGTTTGGTTCTCCTACCAGTTTATATTATTTAATGCCAGTTCACATAATATTTTTTAAATAATGACACCTTTTTGCATCATAATGTTTAAAAATTCAAAATGGAAAAAGAAATCATAAGACTTCAATTTAACTACGTATATTTAACTACGTATTTAACTACGTATATAATTAATTGGTTGAATACGTTTTGAGGCTGCTTTCAGTGCCCATTTGATGAATTGAGCACAATAAAAATAAATAAAATAAAAAGAATAAATGAAAATATAAAATGTTAATAAAATTATCAATTCTTTTAATGATTGTATGAAAAAAATTCTTGTTTCGAATTATATTTGTTAAGCTCCAAGTAACAATATGTTTGCATTAGGATATATTATTTTTATTTTGAACTACCTCTTTTATTACATTCGTTTGAAGCCACGGGTAAAAATTTGCTTTACTTTTCGTCAAATTTTCTGTTAAATTACCCTTTAAAAAAAAAAAAAAAATATGCCTTCCACACCATAAATAAAGTTTTATTCCTCAATAAATTATTGTAGCTCTGAAGTCAAAGTCTCGAGTCCAGTGGAACATACGGAATTGCCCGTGAAATTAAGTTTATTCTTATTATGAAAATACTATATTGAATGAAATATTGGTAACGAATGCATCGTTTTTATGGGAATATTTTGTGTTTATAAATACACTCATTAAACCAACGCCACCTGATGGGAAAACCGCCGAGTTAGCACTCTACCTCGAAAATGGTACGAGATACGGGGAAATGAAATTACAAAGGCGATTTAGTACGTCAGTATCATCCATTTAGTAAGAAAAGTCACATAGACACTATTGTTAAAAACAGAACGCTTTAGAATGCATTTGTTTGTTCGTGAATTCCTACACTGTGATTTGAAGAAACAATCTCAAAAAGAAAAAGAAAAAAACTAGTTATCAGAAGATACCTTTACTTTTGATATTCAATTTTTTGTCCGTGAGCTGCAATTCATATATGGACACTTGTTTGAACTTTACGTTACGTGCCACCCGCCAAGCTAAAATGCATACAACGTAAAGCTCAAACAAGGGTCCAAATATGCATTGCAGCTCACGGACAGAAGTCTACGCATCCAAAATAAAGGTATTTAGTGAAGAATAGTTGTCATTTTTTTTTTTTTTCTAAGACCGTTTCGGTACATCACTACGCAGAAAATTCGAATAAGCAAGTACACATTTTAAGTATTCTGTTTCTGATATTTAAGCCTACAAAGTGCCTTTTCGTACTAAATCAATGATGCTCTACAACTTTGTAATTCATTTTTTCTCTATCTCAAATTGTTTTCGACATAGGAAGATTAATTCAGCAGTTTTTTACCAGATGGTGTTATAATCGGTCGCATCTAGTAGCACATAGCCACTTTGCTATACCTAGACACCACTTTTATGACTATGGCTGCAGTCGTTCAGCAGTTAAATGAGTGGGAACTTATTTTAGTAAGTACCCTGTATAACCCATATTAAAGTCCCAACCAAGTTCATCCGTCTCTTGTTTCGAAATGTTAAACGCTTGAAATTTCCAAACGCAAATTAAAAACGTATTTATGAACCGATAAGGTCTCAGTCAAGTTTATCAATCAACTTGATTCACCATCTTGTTTCAAAATGGTTTTAGTCGGAAGAACTTGTTTAAATTAGAAATTCTAAAAGAATTAATTACCGAGAAGTAAAGGGAGGAATTCGCTGTATGTAATATGTTGTATTTCAGCGACAAGTACACGCTGAGCTTCTCTAAATAGAATCTCATCACTCCAACCTGGATTTAAAATGGATAATTCTTTGGCTATTCGATTATGCTCCCTGAGCATCAGGCCGTGCATTACTGTCAGCAGGGAATTTTGATTCGATCGCTTATCCCCTGAAAATATAAGAAAAAATATTGGTTAACATTTTTAAATTATTTCAAAAAATTATTTCATGTTTAAATGAATAATAAAGCAGCACAGTCAGAAAAATTCAAGCCAGATGTCGGGCAACGTCCGGCAGCAGAGTTTACAGTCAAAGCCCATAAAAAAACATTTGGAACGTAAATGATGTATTCCCCCCTTAATTTTATATTATGATAAACGTACAAATTTGAATTAAATAAGGAAAACAATAGCTCTTTTATATCAATTGGTATTTGTATGAATGTATAAATAAACTCTCTCAACTAATAAAACTACATCTATACTTTCAGTTTCAAATACGAGGTGTTTTTTATATGACGTCACTGAAAAGCTAACGCTTTACATTTGAAGGGATATTTGACCGTAAAAATGCAGTTTGATGGCAAATTTGAGCAAATTACGTAGATTAACGGCTTTTGCTCGTAAAAATGCTAGTATTCCAAAATTATGCATCAATTTACGGGCTTTGACCGTTTAACTAGCAAAACGGTCATTTCCCGAAAAGTTATACAGTCATGATTTTACATTTTTTTTTTTTTTTTTTACAGTGAGTAATAAGGGTTACATGCAAACGGATTGCTTGCAATTTCGATGACGTAAATTTTGCAAGTTTTTTTCTAATACAGTCGATAGGAAAAGTAACAGAGCACTAGCAAAAATTCCTATGTAAAAAAAGTACACTTAATGCAGATTTGTTAAATAAATCCTTGTCGAATCCTGTTCTTAGTCAGTCTAAAAACATGATTCGACAAGGATTTATTTAAAAAAGCAGTGTTAAGTGTGCTTTTTTCAAATAGGAATTTTTGCTAGTGCTCGGATACTTTTGCTGCCGACTGCAGTCATACATTTGGAACGCATCTAAAATAATTCCTAATAGGAAACATAAAACTTCATTTACTTAAATATATTTTATTCTTATGCGTGAACAAAATTCACCTTTAAATTCGCTTTTATGTATAGAGGTTGATTTATCATTCAATCAAAGATAGGGAAAAATCAAAACGAAATTTATTTTATTTTATTTTCATTTATTTATTTGTTTATTTATTATTTTATTTGCTTATTTTTCAATTACACTATTTTAATTTGTGAAATTTGGGATTCAACTTTACTTTGCTTTTGCTCTAAATGTTTCATTTATAAACTAAAAAATATCAATTAAATTCGAAATGTAGTTGGTTGATGGATATGTGGTTTAAAGGAAAATTGACTATACTAGGGTCCTAGGCCTATAGGGAAATCCCCACCGTGAGGGGTCTTTCTAGAGGTCCTAGCCCGTATTTACGCGAGTTTCGGAAAAAAAACAAGAAAAACTCTGAACGGATAGGTAGAGCTAGAATCGAACTCGACACTTCCCTTATACCAGCTTTGAGCGCGGAACTGGCTTGGCCAAAAAATTTTTAAATTTATTTTAAAAACATTTCCTGTAATATTTTTATACTGGTATCCAAAATTTAGCAGAAAAAAGAAAACAGATTTAGTTTCTTAATTTTTTTTCATTACAAGGAAGGAAAAATAAATTCCAGTATTAAAAATATTAAAATTATTTTCTAAAAATTTTCCCATTTCCCCTTCTTTTGATAGTAAAATCATTTAAGTCTATGCACGTAAATCTCCAAAACATAGAATTATCATTATTCTAAAGAAGTTTTATTTGTAAACAAATTTTTAAAGAGAAATAAGAGAATACCTGAGGCAAAGCAAGGCGTATCTGTACTAGCACAAGGAACATTGGTTTTCTTTGGCAACATTTCTTCTCCCGCTGTACGAGACCATTTTAGTTCTCCTGAAAAATATTAAGTATGTATCACTGTCTTAATATCAAACTAATACTTTCGTAATTGATAATGTTAAAAACCACCTTTCACAGTTTGCTGTACAACATTACTTTGGCACTTTTTATCTGAGGTGCCAAATAGTCCAAGCGGCGGCTGCAAAAAATTGACTTGATAAGGTGTGAAGCTGATTTTTTTTCTATAGATAGAATTCATTGTTACAATGAAAATCTGATAGGGTTGCCTTGTCAAAGCCGTCAAGTTTAAGAGAAACAACCTCACTTCCGGTCACAATTTAAACGATTTTCCAACCCCACAAGTCTGAAGATGAAACCGGTGCTAAAATGTAGAGATTAATATGCTCTTTAAAATGGCATAGGGTTGCCTGGTCAAAACCGTCAAGAAACAGAGGTTGCCACGAAAATAGGGGACGTATTTTACGATTTATTAACCCAAGTAAAAAGCGATTTACCCAAGTGTAAAGATGAAACCGGTGCTAAAATGTAGAGATTAATATGCTCTATAAAATGGCATAAGGTTGCCTGGTCAAAACCGTCAAGACCCGGAGGTTGCCTCGAAAATAGGGGTTAAATTAAACGATTTTTGTACCCCACAAGTGTAAAGATGAAACTGTGCTAAAATGTTGACAATAATATACTTTTGAAAATGGCATAGGGTTGCCTGGTCAAAGCCGTCAAGAAACAGCGGTTGCCACGAAAAAGGGGGACGTATTTTACGATTTATTTACCCAAGTAAAAAATTATTTACCCAAGTGTAAAGATGAAACCGGTACTAAAATGTAGATAATAATATGGTCTTCGAAATTTCATAGGGTTGCCTGATCAAAACCTTCAAGAAAAGAGGTTGCCACGAAAAATGTATGTGGGGGGGGGGCGAATTTTAGCGGTTTTCTTACCCTAACATATTTAAAAATGAAACCGTTTGTAAAATATAGAAAATAATATTCTCTTTAGAGTATCATAGGGTTGCCAGGTGAAAATCTCGAGAAATAGTGGTTGCCTCGAAAAAAAAAGCTAATTTTGAAGGGTTTTTTATACAATGTGAAGAAAATATATCAAATGTATTTAAAAAAGAAAAAATAAATAAATAAACTGTAATGAAACTGTTCTAAAATTTCCCATAAAAATAACGAATTAATAGTAAAAATTAAAAATGTAGCATGCGGATACAGATAAGAAAATAGCCCGCAAAAGTTAACAGTAATGAAGATAATAATGCCCAAGAAACTCATAATAAAAAATTCTGTTAGTATACAAAATAAATTAAATAAAATGAAAAAAAAACTCTTATTCCAGATTTGCAGCAAGATTTACAAATTTCAATTTCATAAATTAATTCATGGTTATTAAGAAACGCGAAAAATTTATCATTTTTTTTTAAATGTTTTTTGCTTTATTTCTACCCATAATTAATTTGCAGAAGGTATTATTGATTATTTTTAATTAGATATAAAAAAAATAATTGAGAAAATTTTCTAAAATTAACAAATTTTTAATATAACAAAATCGGCACAACCCAAAATTTTCGTATAAAATTCTACAAGGCAGCCGCATACATTTCTTCAGGGAATTTATCTTCTCAATACTTTGACACAATTTGAATATTTTAAGTATTAAAAAATGGGGGGAAAACGAGCTCGTGAGCTGAAATTAGTTTTATACAGATTAGAAAAAGAATGGTCACGCATAATAACTTAATTTTCTTTATGCTTTAAAATCTTTTACATCATTAAACAAATAAAATAAACGAATATTGAAATTCGCTTCCTTTTCTAAGCTGACCGCTATACCTTGACAGGTTTGAAGCACCAATCGTAAGCAAATTGAAAAGTGTTGTATGATCTACATTTAGCTCGCAATTTCATCTTTTAAATATTAGTCATTTCGTGTTTAACCTTTTTTTAAATAGTCTTCATGTGTGTTTCACTTTGTGTTAAACACCTTTATATTCGTTAGCTTTTTGGAGACTGACCGCTATTTCTTTACGAATTTTACCAGGCAAGCATATGCCATTTTAAAATAACTTCTATGCTGTACATTCTGGAACCAGCCACAACTTTCAAATATTCATATAATTTCATCTTTATTCATTTTCTTTGTTAATGCTATTCGTATTTTTTTACACTTCGTTAAGAAATCTTCAAAACTCGCCTATTTTTGTTGTGGTTGACTGCTTTACTTGACAGATTTGACGTATTTTCGAGGCAACCTCCGGGTCTCGACGGTTTTGACCAGGCAACCTTATGCCATTTTAAAGAGCATATTAATCTCTATATTTTCGCACCGGTTTCATCTTTACACTTGGGTAAATCACTTTTTACTTGGGTAAATAAATCGTAAAATACTTCCCCTATTTACGTGGCAACCTCTGTTTCTTGACGGCTTTGACCAGGCAACCCTATGCCATTTTAAAGAGCATATTAATCCCTACATTTTAGAACCGGTTTCATCTTTACACTTGTGGGGTTCGAAAATCGTTTAAATTTGACCCGTATTATCGAGGCAACCTCTGAAACTTGATGGTTTTGAACAGGCAACCCTATGCCATTTTAAAGAGCATATTAATCTCTACATTTTAGCACCAGTTTCATCTTTACACTTGTGAGGTTCGAAAATAGTTTAAATTTGACCCCTATTTTCGAGGCAACCTCCGGGTCTTGACAGTTTTGACCAGGCAACCCTATGCCATTTTAAAGAGCATATTAATCTCTACATTTTAGCACCGGTTTCATCTTCACACTTGTGGGGTTCGAAAATCGTTTAAATTTGACCCCTATTATTGAGGCAACCTCTGAAACTTGGCGGTTTTGAGCAGGCAACCCTATGCCATTTTAAAGAGCATATTAATCTCTACATTTTAGCACCGGTTTCATCTTCACACCTGTGGGGTTCGAAAATCGTTTAAATTGTGACCGGAAGTGAGATTGTTTATCTTAAACTTGACGGCTTTGACCAGGCAACCCTATCAGACGTTCATTTTAACAATTAATTCTATCTATAGAAAAAAAATCAGCTTCACACCTTGTCAAGTCAATTTTTTGCAGCCGCCGCTTGGACTAAAAGTAGCATTAAAACTTACATTGAATGCTTTAAGGGATTACATGAGTTTCGAAGGCTAAAAAAAGCATATTTTTCTCTCTTAAAACACACAATACGTATACATATACATACATATATGTACAGGGTGATTATAATTAAAGTTACGATTGAAAACGCTATAATTTTAAAACTACCCATCAGAGCGATTTGATATTTTACCAGAGCATTTGTGAGGGAATGAAATTTTGTTTGGCAAAAGAAAAGAAAAAAAAGTCCCAAAATGTGCCGTTAATTATCCGTGAAGCATTTGTTTCATGAAGGTCCTTTTTTTCTCTTTTCACTATGACTGTTTCCGCTGTAAACACGTATTCTTGTCTTTTTGAAAAAAAAAAATTTAGTAAACTCTTGAAGTCTATTAGTTTCCTGCTATTCCATTGTATTGCTAACAACATTCCTGTGTTTAATGAGTCCATTTAGGCGTTTTCCCTGACATTACCCTGACAGCGCCCTCTATAGGAACATGTTGGAACTATTTTTTTTTTCCTCCCCCAAACAAAATTTCATTGCCTCACGATTCCTCTGGTGAAATACCAAATCGCTCTGATGGGTAGTTTTAAAATTATAGCGTTTTGAAATCGTAACTTTAATTATAATCACTCTGTATATACAATAAAAAAATTTTATTCAAAATTTTGAGCATATAAAAGTGCGATATTTAAATAATATTTTGTAAAAATTTCATAAAAAATTTTGAAAAATTCAGCTGGTGGGTCCTGGCTACTGGAGACGCTTCGGAAAAGCAGTGACATGATTTCTCAAAAAACTAATTAACCGATATTATTGAAATTTTGGCCAATTCTTCAAATATATATTGACTAGTGCTTGAACGAAGTTTTTTTTTTTTTTTTTTTTTTTTTTTTTAATTGAAATTTGGATTATTGGCTGTGTTATATGCAAAAACAGTATAACTTTTGGTACATTTTACTCCGCTCCACGTATAGCCTTGTAAAATTAGTTATAACAGAAAAAAAAAAAAACTTTCGTTCAAGCACCAATCAATAATGTTTTGAAGGAGTGCGCAAAACAGTAATATCGGTTCATTAGTTTTTGAGAAATCGTGTATACCACTTTTTTGAAAGCTCTCCGGAAACGAGGACCGACCGGCTGAATATTCCAGATTTTTTTTTTTTAATGAAAATTTTATTAAATATTGTTAAATATTGCTCTTTTATATGCTCAAAATTTTTATTTATTTTATTTAAAAGAAAAAAAAAAAAAAAAAAAAAAAAAAGAGAGAGAAAATATGCTTTTTTTAAGCCCTCGAAACCCATCTAAGCCCTTAAGGGAACAGACTACTTTTTAAAATGTGAAGATGAAGAAATTTTCTATCAACTTTCAGAATTAAAAAAAAATAATAATCTGGTGTGTTCCTCACACGACTTTCCCTTACCCTGAAATTTAATACTATAAATCAGGTTGGAAATTAAGAGGTAACATAACGAGTACTGTTATGTAAACCTATGTTAAAATAATTCAAATTAGGCTTCGGAAGAGTTTTATGTGACAATTAGTTCTGTGTGAAGGGGGCTTCCCTCAATTTTCAGCTATTGTCGCACTATAGTCTAACTCTTTTGTGTAGTCCTGTAAATGAACAGTGAATGATTTCCCTGCCATATTCTACATGACGCATTTTTTTAGGCATATAAAATATATATATTCATTTCATTTGGTTTAGTTCAGTCTATAGACGTTAAACTCAACCTATCTGCAATTCTCGCATACACGTAATGTATTTGAATACTCTTGAGTGTCGCTGTATATGAACCATTTGCTTCATCTCAATGAAAAGCTTAGTGTAGCATCCCTATATAATAAACATTTAGAATACTAAGTTTGGAACCTCTGCTGCTATTTGTTCTTGAGATATGCTGATAACAGACACACACGTACACACACACACACACACAGATAGACCAACCGCTAAAAACACGATTTTCGTGTTCAGGGGACCTCGAAACGCGTAAATGTAACAAAAACTCACTTTCGAAAATTTGACCCAAAAACAATACTTTCTCTACCTTATGGGTAAGAGAAAGTAAAAATGAATGCATGTAAAAAAAAAAAAAAAAAAAAAAAAATGGATTAACTAGTATGGCATTACTCGATTGATTAAAATTATTATTTTGGTTTAGTTTAAAATAGAAAATTATTTTATTGCAGATTTTTTTTTTTTTTTAAATTCGAGGGTTACTTTAGTCGCCACTTTAGAATGTAGAAAAAGAGGGGGGAAAAGCCAAAAAACCCATAGAAATAGCATGGGAAGAAAAACAAAAAAACTCACAATGTCAAGTGTGTTAAAAAAAAAAAAAAAGGCTTACACCGGAAGTAATAAGAGGACAAAATTGACTAGAAAAAGACATGGAACAGCGGGAACGGGAGGGCTGGGGCGTTCAATATATCGTCGAGGATTAATACGTCTCGACTAGTATGTGTCTCACTGCGCGCATGATATTTTAAATAGTATTTGCGATATGAACCTAAACTTTTTCTCAATCGTACATTTTGACATAATGAATAAAATGAACTAAAAATAAGAAGTTCTGTTCAATAGAAAAAAAAATATATGATGTGGAAATACAAAAAAAGTTATTGGTAATTTCCTATTTCAAATTTAATTATTAATTAAACTCTATATTATTAAAATAATTAAAACCTTTTTGCTCAGATTCCTAATGTGAATGTTTTATTTCATTTAATGTAAAAATTAGAAGGATAAAGAAAATTGTAATTGAGATACCCTGCGCGCAATGATAAAGCACCCTTGAATTTTTTTAAAAAATAATTTGCAATAAAAATAATAATCTGTTTCTAAGTAAACCAAAATAATATTTTTAATCATTAGAGTGATATCATACTAGATAATACAAAAAAAAATTGTTTGTACATGCATTCCTTCTTTAAAAAAAAAAAAAAAAAAAAATTCTGAAAGTTCATCGACAATTTTATCATTTTGTCAGTTTTAAGAGTAGTCTGTCTTCTAATAGTTTTCTAATAACCATATTAAAATAAGACTGTACCAAATAATGTAGGGTTACAGTAAATATAATTCAAACGATATTTCAGTGTTTTAGGCTGCCAATAAAATTTAATTCTAAACACTAGAATCATTACAGAAATCACTCACCTCCTTCAAAACTCCGTAGACTTCTGGTGATATTTTCGGATGATCCATAAATAGAGGATCCGTCTATGTACGCTGTAACTTGATTAAGTTGTTCTCTAGGACCTGTTATAAAAGATACGTTATAAGACTATTACCTTTTAAATTGCATAGAATATAATATTATGCAGAATGATGCTTTGATAATTTAAATATAACCATAAGCCTATTTATTTTCAGACTGATGATTATTATTATTATTATTTCGGGAAAAAAAAGAAAAAACTTTTTTATATATCTATGTTATCCTCTAGCAAACGTATCATTCAAGAAGTCGGAATATACGCTTGGATATGTGCTCGAGAAGGAAACGAAACCAGTGTTCTCACAACCAGAAATTTGCATAACGCTATTTTTATCAAATAAATTTAGAGTTAATTAATCATTAATAACTGATTATATCTATTTGAAAAACATCTATATTAATAAAATCAGACTTTTGGCTGTAAATTTGTCAGAATCAAAATTTTTGCGATATCTTCACGTTTCGCACACCATGAAAGCCAAAAATGACTTCAGAAAATTTTTTCTGTGTGTGTGAGAGTGAGTGTCATCCAGTTTGTACGTCTGTAACGTTATTTTTGTCCAGGTATCACGTGAGAAAGGCTGGGCGGAATTCAATGGCGCTTGGCAGGAATTTAGATCTTTACCCAACTTAAAATTATATCTATAAACTTTTTTTCAAAACTCCCCTCCGTTCCCCCTTTGGGGGGAGGGGATCAAAAGCACGTTTGTAAGCATAATTCTGCTCCAAATTACTTCACAATAAAGAAATTGCACTTGAGGAGACTAGACATAAGTACAAATAAAACATTATCTGCAATTTAGGAATTTTCGATTTTTAAGGGGAGGGAGGAGGAAAAACAATTTTTGGCGATTTTGTATTTTCTTTCGACCCGAAACAATTGTTGCGAATTTATTGCATTTTACGGTATTTATTCAAAGTTTTGTACTTAATACATTTATATGTACTCACAAAAAAAGAGTAACTATTAAAAATGTGTTGTAAGCACCAAAGAGTGAAAATATAATAAAATTAAACAACATTATCTAATAGATAAAACAACAAGTTGTCCCTCACACACATACCGCCAGAAAAGTTTTTCCTCCTACATTATAATTTGCGAGAATTCAAATACAGTGACTGGTTTTTGATAAATTGTCTTCTATCCTCAATTTTTTCAGCTAATTTGTACTTTGTATACTGACGGCTGTAAGTAAATGTATGCTGGTGAACAAAATTAAGAGATGAAAAACATTATTTAGGAAAATATCATCATCATCACGTCCTTGAGAAGTGCCTACGGCTGTCGAGACAGCCGCTTACCTTCACCGGAGGAAGAAAGAATACATATGGAGGGCTTGCATAATCTAGAGCGTCGGTACTAGGTCTGTGTGGGTAGGAAAATATGCTCCATATATCAATTTTGTCCACCAGTATAGTTTTATATGCAGTCACAATTTCCCCTTCATTAAACTATAATAAGTGACTATTCTGAAATACATTACATTTTAATGCAGACTATTTTAATTTAGGTTAGAAATTAAAATAGAAACTTTATTGACTACGATAGAAACTTTATTAGACTGGTATTTTTTACTTATTTAATATTCTTTGACATCATAACATTGATGAATAATAATTAATATATATATATATATATATCAGTTTAATTTTATATGATAAATATTTTTATTTTTACCAATTTCAATATTTTAATTTAATTTAAAATTTAACTGGACTATTCGGTTGCCGAATATCAAGATAGTCGGCTGAACCGAATATTCGTTGTCACCTGTCGAATAGGCCAAATACCGAATAGTAACCGAATATTCTGTGCAACTCAACTTAAAACATAAAGGAATATTATTTAATTTAAGTAGTATATCACATGGTTATAGCTATTAAAGGTAATAAGGAAAAAAAAAATATGTTTAAAGAGATAAATAGTTGGTCAGTGATTCGTATTCATTCCTATTACTTTCATGATTAGCTTGAAATTTATAATTTAAAAAGGAACCATCTCTTATCTCTTATACATTTTGATAAACATAGTACAACTGGTGATAAAATAAGAATGACATTATAAGAGTGAAAAAAAATTATATAAGAATGGGAAAATTTTTAATATTTTCATAAGTAATGAATAACTCAAAAGTTATATTTACCAAAAGTGCAATCAGACCTAGGTGCAGCTACCGATCGCAGAAAATGCATGCAGGTCACACCAAACTGTCGAAAATGAGGGTCGTTGTCAGGAACATGTATCGGTAAACAAGCTGGATGTAAAAGTCTTTGATTTTTCTGTATTTCAGGGTGGCAGCAGAGTATGGTGTCGCCATTTCTTGCTGAAATACAGTTTTCTTAGTGATGAATAATCGAATGCTACATGGGCAACATTTCATTCACAAAATATACTAATTCTCTTATTATTGTTATTATTTATTTATTTATTTACTTTATTTTTATTTATTTTTTATCGTAGCGAGTAATGGCATTAAATTCGCAAATCAAATTTTATCAAATAAATTTGCGTTAAAGATTTTGTTTGTTTTGTTTATTGATAACACATACATCAGATTTGTATGCTTGACTAGTTGTTCTCTTGTAAATCTTCGCCAGATAATTACAGATAGCACACGACAGAATTACAATGCGAAGAATTGGAGAAAACACCCAGGGCCAGCGCGGGATTCGAACCCCCTCTCTCCTACGCTCGAAGGCGATTAGCAGTGTGGTGACATAACCACTCGGCCACGGAGGGCCCTGCGTTAAATATATCTTGAAATTGTGTCATGTGTCACTATGTATAAACATGTAAATGCTTCAAAACTAATTTGTAATAAATGCTCATAAAATAAACATACGTAAAAAAAAAAAAAATAACGTATTTTAATTCTCTGTCAAGATTAAAAAAATTAAACAAGCACCCAATAATTACTCAAGCTACAATTATAGTTCCAACAAGGGATATTCTGCAATTTACCTCAATAAATCTTTCAAATTTTGCTCCCTTTTGTGGAGTATCAAAATTGGGATGGCATGTCTCCGGACTACTCCTAGAGGTGAGTACCAGACCATCGACAATTGCCCATTTTGCGCAGCAATAGTGTGACATAAAATTCAATCAAACAACCAGCCAACCAATATTTCAATTTTTTCGCTCTCGATCAAAAGTTTTTAATCATTATTACATTTCAAAGAAGGTAAAGGAAATACTTCTTTTCTGTGAATAATTTTAATATCAAAAGATTCTCTTTTTGTTCAAATTGACTATATTATACCACTGCTATAAAGTAATCACTATGACTGTACTAATTTCGTTGATCGCATGAATTATAATTGAAAAGCCAAAGTCATACACATCACATCGCGAGTTATTTTATCGCTTTTCAAAAAATATGTTTGGTTCGCGAATTCATTAGAAGTGTTTTATCTATAGCCTACTGTTGAATTAAATCGATATTGCCATGTTTATGTTTAGTTTTCAGGAGAAATCATTAACAATAAATGTATAAAATTAAGTCAAAATTTGACTAAACCTCTGAACTTTACACAGAACACACGGTAAAAAATAAGTTCTTAAAAATAAGTATATACTGTCTCAAAATAGCCCCGAAACAATATATACTTAAATTTGAAAACCCGTGTGCTCATTTTTGAGTACATTGACGTGTCAAACATGGGGATATTGGGATTCTTATTGGTCAACCCCATTTTTGAGCATGTCAGTATACTCAAAAATGAGTACATGGGTTTTCAAATTTAAGTATATATTGTTTCGGGGCTATTTTGAGACAATATATACTTATTTCTAAGAACCTATTTTTTACAGTGCAGCTGATAAGGAAAATGTAGGATACTCAGCAGTTTATCTTTAGGAAAACAAAAAGTGAAAATCTTAATTAAGCTGGAAATTACTGAAGTAAAATTCATTTTCCTATCTGATGTTGATCTCCATTTTATGAAAATATTAGCATGTTGTGACCATCACAAAACTTTCTTCTATATCATTCTATATAACACCGCCACTTACTGTTTAACATACACAAAAATGTAATCGTAGCTTCTCATAATAGTGATTTCACATATGCAGTTTGGTGTAGTTTTAATCAATAGATGCTGAGATGTAGCCATGTTAAAAATCACAGAAACAGTGCCACCTAATGACCGACATACATCCAAAATCCTGGTCATTCTTTTTTATAATAATCATGTATCAATTTTGGTGTATTTATATACTATAATAGCTGAGATATAGTCTTCCCATACATGGTGGAAATTGTAGCATAGCAGCGCCGCCTGTCCGCCAGTGTACACGCAAATTGAATCAAAATAGTGTTTTATAACTGTCTTCTCACAGATCAACTTTTAACCAATTATACAGAATGAAAAAAGAAGGTTACTGAGGTGTAACCTTCCCGTAAATGAGAGAAATCGCAACATAATAGGACCACCTTTTGTAGTATTTGCACTAAAAATTGGTGGGCACTATTTTACATCAAGGTGCAAAGAAATATAAACTTTTATGAAATCATATGCATTAGTTCTTGAGTTAGAGCTGCAACAATATTTTTGTTACCCGCACAAGCGTTTGCTAAAAATGGTCAAGTTGTATTATGGATCTCTCAAAACATGTAAATATAAATCGAAAACCAGAAGTCAGAAATCTTTACGAAATGGAATAGTTTTCTCTATCGAATATAAAAGAACATAATAAATAATTTAAATAACACTGACATTAAACTAAAGGGGCTTTTTAAAATCAGAAAAGCGTTAATTTTTTTTTATTAAAATCCCTGATTTCAAGAGAGTGGGGAAGATTATTTTTACATTTAACTATTACAGACTCAGATCACATTTTTATCCCCCAAAAACTTAAAATCAAAGTTATATAAAATGCATTAAGCTTTAAATATTAATTTTGAATTGAATATCTTTTGCATAATCAAAATAAACAAATGAGATTTAAATATTCCGTTCCATCCTATATTGATTTTCAAACCGATTCTTTAATTCGAAACAAGTACCTTTATTTAAAATAAATTCATTTTCGCTAACATATTCCAAATAGGCATGCGAATCGAAAATCATTATAATAAGAATAAAATAAATTGCATCTCCGTTTAAACTTGAAATTTATATTAAGTTGTCCTTATCTAATTATTGTAAAATTAACATTCGCAAAAGAGTTCAAAGGCAACACAAACGATTCTTCATCAGTAAAATAATCTTAAATTCTGTAAAACTTAACAAGAGAATCGGTAAGCAAACAGAAGTCAAAGTTTAATTATGTTATGGGGATTAAATGGAGAATGCGGTAAACAGTAAGTTTCAGAATATTAAACGCAAGTTTACCGTTATATTAGTTTAAGGACATTCTCAAGTAAATACAAGTTTCAACAAAAGAAATCACAGCTCTAAGAAAATCATTTTTTTTACAAAGAATGCAAAGCGTATTTGATGCAAAATTTAAATTTACTTTTTAATTAATTGTGTATAATTTTATTTTAAGACTAATAAAATAAAAATTATCTTATTTTACAATATTTAAAAATAAAATTATTTTCTTTTCCTGTCTTTTTCGTTTTTCTTTTTAAATCAGTAATTTTAAAAACTGAATTATTGAAAACAAAAATTAGAATATTAACCAAACGTTTCCTCATGACGTTAAATTCTGCAAAATTTAACTGTAAGATTGATAGGTAGGGTCAGGTGGGGTAAAGTGGGTATACTTAAAAAAAAAAAACTGCTACATATTTAAAATAATACAATATTTTTAATTTTTTCTTTTGTATTTATTAGATGGCTACACGGTTTTTTCTCTACAGAAAAAAATAGTGGCAACTTAAAAATTATCGTTTTTAATTTAAATAATTGTTCTACTTGCAACATATTTCATCTATTACTGTTCCAAACTTTTTTCACCCTCTTTCTTATAGTAAAATTCGAAATATTTTACAAAAGAATAACAAACATAAAGTATCAGAGAACATTTATTCACTTGACGGTAAATTAAATTTATTGTATTTCGTATTCTATGGAATATTTTATCGAGTGGGGTAAATTGGGTATAGCATTAGGCTTAATTATACGGCTAAATTACTGTACTGGTCATTTTCGCGAAAACTGTTATTATGAGGAAATTGAAAGGGATGAAAAGCTTTGAAAATTTTTTAAACAGATATATGTAATAGCTACATTAGAAAAATATAGATCCTGCGTATATTTCGCAATATTTAAATTAATAAGTTAATTCGGAATACTGAACAGTGAGAGAATGGTAGTTATAATAAGAAGGTGATATTTTATTAGAATACACTACTTTTTATTTATTTTTATTTTTATTTTATTTTATTTTATTTTATTTTATTTTATTTATTTTTTGCATAATAAATGACAATATCATTGTGATTTGAGCAAAATAAAGGTATTAAAACATGAAAATTTATGGAAACAACCTCTCATAGAACTCAATGCTTTGGGATTATTTCGGGTGCCCCTGTATAAAAAACCAACGGTTGTACTTCCTCCATTTTCAATGGGAAACATCCTATACTGAACATGAATAAAATATATCAATTTCCAGGAATTTTATAAATATTTACAAGAGAGGCAGATAGACAGACAGACGGACAAACCGAAGTCATAAACTCTTTTCAACTTTGTTGGAAAATGTTAAAAAACACTTTTCAGATTTGTCGGAAAGTTTTAAAAAAGATTTACCTGCAATTTTACTGCCTTTTTTATTAATTACTCATATTAACCCACAGACTACTCACTTTACTTCATGCCATTAGGTAATGTGGGTATAAAACTTAGTCTATTTCAAATCGTTATTACTTTTTTATTTTTAAGTATTGAGTCCAAAATTCAAGCGCTTTGCGTTCTCAACACTTGTAATGTATATATGCAACAAAAAGTTATCTTTCTTTTTTTTTTTTTTAAATCTTATATTAATTTTGTTCTACTGATTTTCAAAAGCGGTATTTTTATACCCATATTACCCCCTCCTGACCCTAAACAGTACAAACAGTCAAAAGTCATATGTAAACATAGTCAAAATTTTACTTATCTTATGAGGATTAAATGGAGAATGTAGTAAGCTGTAAATTTTCAAATATTAAAAGCAAGTTTTCCGTAATATTAGGTTAAAGTATTCTTTCAAGTAAATATCAGATTGAACAAAAACAATCACAATTTTAATTAAAGCATTTTCTGAAAAATGCTAAAGTACAAACTAATACAAACTTTATATTTATATTTTAATATGCTGTATATAACTCTATTTTAAAGCTAATGTGATAAAACTACGATCTTATTCTACAACATTTAAATTTTAAAATATTACATCTATCAATCTATTTTTATTCTTTTATTTTTTGATCAATAATTTTGAAAGTTCTAATAATCAATAATTTCGATAACCCTTGAACTTTCATTGGTTTCACAGCGAAACCAAACATTTGACATAATTTAACAATTTTCATGCAGCAGTTTTTTTAACATTTACCCCTTGTTTTAATCAGGTTTTAAACTTTTATTCTTTTTCTGTTCAGTAGATAGTAACACTATTCCAAAATTTAACAAATAATGCTTCAAATGAAGTTAAATGCATAAGTCACTTGAAATTTCTTAGTGTGCGAGAGTGCAAATTGCTGGTTTGATAATGCACTGATGTCTAGTTTTTTTCATTTAATGAGGAGCTGAACTATCATTTTCACCTGAAACAACTTTTACGAGTTTTTGTAGTCGATAATGTTTATTTACAAAGTGTTTTATTTATTAAATTAAATATTATTTGAATTTAATAAGGTTAACATACAGATGTTTCAAACCAAAAATTTCTCGAAAAGGAACAATGCTAATTTTTTATTTTTTTTAAATATTTATGATCAGCTACGTGTCTAAAAGCCATTTTTAAAATTAGTTTAGTAATTTTTTAAATAAATTAAGTAGTAAACGTTAAAGGGTTAACACAATGTTAAAAAATTTCGCAAACTAAACTCGACGGCAGCGCTTCCCGATCTGGAGTGCTTGCGGTCCCAAATAAAAGCTGTGAAAAACCCACTTCTATAGTTCTTTCTTTTAAAATGTTATCTCTTATATGTTTTTAATGTAAACAAGAATTAATTCTGGCCCTAAGTGAACATCATAGATGTGATTATTTACTTGAAATTATTAGCGTACATTTAACTTTAAATATAAAATACATTAGATATTCGCTAGTAATTTCAAGTAAATAATTATATCTACGGTGTTCATTTAGAGCCAGAATTAATTAGTGTAACATAATATTTTTTTAATCAATCTTCTAATGTTGTAAATTGTATTATAAATACGAAAAAATCCAGGTATTAGTAATTTAAGACGAAAATGTTAATGTACGCAGTTTTCGAACTTGAAATTTTAAACATTTTGAAAAAAAAAAAAAAAAAGCAAAAGGTAATCACTTATAAAGTTGGCTTTATTATTTTTTATTTATTTTTTTATTTTTTTTATTAAAAAAAGCATTGTGTCATGTTCCATAAAATCAATCAGACGCAGACGAAGTAATCCGCAAAAATTTTATCATCTAAACAAAATATGTTTGTAATTGTTTTAAAACCATATCTATAACTAAAATACTAAAATACTAGCAATAAAATAACATTTAGGAATGAACACTGACTTGTTCTAACCTCGTAACAAATCGAAGCAACCGAATTCAAAATTCCATAGATTTTCTCTTGATGCATAATAAATGGAAAATTTAATAAATTAAGATTTCAGTAATTATGTACATTGCAAGAAGTATTCAAGAAATACTTTTTAAAAATTAATGGTAAAATATATTACTTATCTTAAAATACGGGAAAATATACAAAATATGAATATTTAAAAATAATAATAATAAATAAATAAATACAGGGATTTTTCCGTACAGGTGTGAAATAGTTCAAGCTCCAACTCTATTTTAATTTTAAACATATCGCATCGCGCGAGTAAACAAATTCTGTTCAAGCATGCGCAATTTCAGCGGGAGTAGTTCAGGTACTGCGAGCACCAGATGGCCCTGTCAGTGATCAGTGACGTAATCATGACGTAACCATACTTTCTACCCATAGTTCCATTGTGGTGAATACGCTTTGAAAAATTCTAATTCTGAACAAAAAACACTGCGCTGAAAAAAAAAAAAAGTCTTTTTCGAGCCCTGATACCATTCTTGCTGATTCTTGTGTAAAATAACCTCCTGAATCCGAATATGACCCCATTTTGTCCTATCACCCACTGTTTTTTCGGGACACCACCCCCTCCCCCAATTCTGATCACTTTTTGGGAATTTTATGGCCATGAATTTCATTTGAAGAATGGAAAAGAATTATTTTAACACTTAAAAACAAAAAACAAAATTTATAATAAATAATAATAATAATTGATTAATAAAATATAATAAATTTAATTCATAATTTCAGTAACAAATCCCTCCCCTCACACCCTACATATTTTCCTTGCTGCAAATGTTCGTGTTTTAGAATTTTTCACTTCTGTAGCCTCTCAGAAGACATTTAACAGTTTAAAAAATCCTTCCCCCCTTACAAATCAAATTTATAGCCATAAATTAACCGAAAAATGATAAAAATAGGGGGCATCTCCAAACAACGGTGGGTGATAAGGCAAAATGAGTGTCATATGCAGATTCAGAAGCTCATTTCACATAAGAATTTGCAAAAATGGTGTTGGAGCCGATTTTCATGCAGAGCAGTGAAATTGGAACATTATCCAAACGATTCTTTTTCAGGAAATAAACTTAATTTCTATAAAACTTAACCGGAGAATGGATAGGTAAACAATACTGCAAACAGAAGTTAAAATTTAACCTCTAAATGCCTGATTATTTTTTTAATCAATTTAAAAATGTTTTATTCTTTCCTCTCTAACTAAATCACGGGAAAAATATTTTAAAGAATCATGCTTTATTTTAACTATGTTTTACTGCTAAAAAGCAATTTGTAGTTTATCGGCAAACATGAGGCATTAGAGTTTCAATATTATTCTAATAATATACTTTAGAAGACAAAAATGGGTTTGCTGCCGAAAGACAACACTCAGCATTTAAGGGTTAATTACATTAAGAAGATCAAATGGAGAATGCAGTAAAAAGAAAATTAGAAGCAAGTTTACCGATATATTAGTATAAGGATACTCTATCAAGTAAATATCAGATTGAACAAAAATAATTGCAATTCTTAAAAAATCATTTTTTTTTTTTTTTTTTTTTTTTTTTTTTATGAATGCAAGGGGTAAATGATGTAAAATTTAAAATTTGTGTCTGATATACTGTATATAACTTTATTTTAAAGAAAAGTTGACAAAGCTGTGATATTATTTTACAATATTTTAAAATATTCTCTATCTATTTTCTTTTTTCTCTTTTGTTTTTAAATGAATAATTAAGAAAATGGAAATACTAAGAATAAAATTTGAAATATTAGCCAAATAATTCGTCATCAGAAAAATTTCTTAAATTCTCTAAAGCCTAAATCGAGAATCGACGAGTAAACAGAATCAGGCGTCAAAGTTTAATTATGTTACAAGGATTAAGCGGGAAATGCGGTAAACAGTAAATTTTAGAATATTAAACGCAAATTTACCGTTATATTAGTTTAAGAATGCTCTTTTTTAAATAAATATGAGAATCAATAACAGCAAATATAATTTTAAGAAAAGCCTTTTCTGCAGAATGCAAAAGGTAATTTTTGAAAAAATTCAAAATTTTATGTTAATATATTTTGTATTTACTTTTTAAGACTGATAAAAGTATGATTTGGTATTACAATATTTAGTTGTAAAAACAGTTTTGTCTACCCTCAAAAGAAAAAAAAAAAAAAAAAAAAAGAACGGGGATTTTAAAAGTTTAGAATAATAAAAATAAAAATTGGAATACTAACCAAACAATTCTTCATCAGAGTAAAACAATCTTAAATTCTGTAAAACTTAACTGGAGAATTGATAAATAAACAGTATTGCAAATAGAAGTCAAATTTTAATTACATTATGAATAATTAAACGGAGATGCAGTAAACAATAAATTGTAGAATAGTGAAGGCAAGTTTACCGTTGTATAGGATTAAAGGTACTCTTTCAAGTAAAAATAAGATTTAACAACCGGGAATACAATTTTAAAGAAAGCATTTTCTGAAGAATTCAAAAAAGATTGATTTGAAATTTAAACTTGTATCTAATGATATTGTATATAACTTTACTTTTTTTAAACTGGTGTGATAAAACTATGAATTCATTTTACAATATTTAACAACAAAAACATTATCTATCTACTTTCTTTTCTTTTTCTTTTATTTTCAAATCAATAATTTTGATAGCTTAAATATTAAGAAAAAAAATATCAGAATGTTGCCCAAACAATTCTTCATCAGTAAAATAATCTTAAATTCTCTAAACCTTAACTGGAGAATTTATAAATTTTAATTGTGTTATGAGGACTAAATAGAGACTGCGGTAAACAGCAAATTTTAAAATATTAAACGCAAGTTTACCGTTATATTTATTTTAAAGACACTGTTTCAAGTAAATATTAGATTCAACAAGGCTAAATACAATTTTAAAAAATAGAAAAATAAAAAAGAATTTTTTGAAGAATGGAAAGAGTAATTGTAGCAAAATTTAAATTTATATTTTAAGAAATTAAAAATTTCTTTAATTTAAGGCTGATGTGATAAAATGTTATCCGATTTTACAATATTTGAAAGTTAAAATTTTATCTCTCTGCCCACTTTTTTTCGTTCGTTCTTTTATTTTTGAATCAGGAATCAGCGATTTTGAAAATTGAGATATTTAGAACAAAAATTCGAATAATTGCCAAACGATTTTTCATCAATAAAATAATCTTGAATTCTCTAAAACTTAACTGGAGAATTGATAGAAAAACATTATTGCAAACAGAAGTCAAAGTTTAATTATGTTGTAAGCATTAAACTAGAGACTGCAGTAAACAGTAAATTTTAAAATATTAAACACAAGTTTACCATCATATTAGTTTGATGTTCTTTCAGATTCGACATGAAGAATCACAATTTTCAGAAAAGCATTTTCTTTTCCATATTTTCTCGAGAAATTTATTGATGCGTTTGGAAAATTTGAAGTAAAGTATTTTAGTAAATCACAATAAAATCTTGGTTAAGTTTGCTAAAATTGGGTATTTAAAAAGTGAAAGAAAGTTTCAACTCAAAATTTTACATTCTAATCGGAAATGTTTACTAAAAAATAATAATGGCATTATTTGGTTTTTTAAATTAAAAAATTTAATTCAAATTCAAAAACTAAATTTTCAATGTTTTTAAACATTTTAAAATTGTTATACTTAGAATGGCATTTACATATCTTTCTTAAATTTCATACAAAGCACAATCTAAGTTAAATGGCAGATTTGATAATATGCATTTTCAAATGTGTAAAAATATTTTATTTAGATAATGATAACTAATAATAATAATAATAATAAGTTATTACCTGTAATGATTTTTTAAAACATAAATGAAACCAAAAAAAAATATTACCAAAGAATTTTCTATTGGTCTCTTAATGTTTATATGATTAGTAACATCTTCTATACTATAATGTTAACATGATTTTAATTGCTCTTCCTTTATCAATATTTACTGGACTCGATTGTTTGTTAATAAAATAACCACGTTTTAAGGGAGAAAGTTCCGTTTGTCATCTATATCTATATCTATATCTATATCATTATATAAAGCGCAAAAAAATGTTTGTTTGTGGAGGGTAATCTCTGAAACTACTGAACCGATTTAAAAACTTCTTTCACTGACCGAAAGCTACAGTATGCCATATTGTTATAGGCTATATTTAATTTTGATAAAATAAATTTTAGTTTAAAATCTGAGCATTTTAATTAAAATCCCCATAGAAGCCGTAATAGAAATGGAAATAATGAAATATTAAAAAAATTAGCTGCTGCCAACATAAAAGAAACATTTACATATTCATTTCGTTTTTAAAATATCTTGACGGGAAAAGAAAAGAAATATATTTGCACGTGCATTAAATTGAAATTCATATAAAGCTTTTTTAATTGTTAAACTTACACGTTAAATCTGACGTCATTATAAAATTAAAAGTGTTTATTTTTCTAATAATTTAATTTGATATGATATGATATAATATCTAAGCATCAATGTTTAAACCACGGAGTCTTTATTACTCCGTGGTTTAAACTGATGTGTGTAAACGAAATTGGAATTTAAAAATAAATAAATAAATAAAATAAAATAAAATAAGAAATTCTATTTTATAATATTATTTATTTTAATTTATAATTGTTGCCAAAAAGATTTACGAATTAATTTATTTTTAGACATATAATAAAATATATTTTCACGCGAACAATAATATAAAAAGTGAACTGGATTTTTTGTAAAAAAATAATAAAGATCGAGGAAAATTATTTCCCCATTTTAATCCCTATATTTGGATATAGATATGTATTAGTTATCAGGTTATCATGTGCATCCGTTAGATTAAATTGTTTTTGTTGTAAAATTGATAAAATTGGAATTTTAAATTTCAAAACTCTAGAAAAAAAAAATGGCAAATTTCCATATTCGATTGAAAACATAAACATTTCGTTTCAAAGGATGATATTTACACAATAAACATCCAACTAATAAACTAATTAAAAGGGAAAGGATAAATATTCTGTCATAATTTGAAGTCAAATTTGTTTTCAAATGTCTAAATAAAGTATCTGATATAATATACTAATATGTTGCAGCGGAATAGATTTGATATCCGTCATCCTTGGCAGAAAAAAAAAATATCGCCAAATTATCTGGCGAATATAGTTTAATTCCTTTCAAAAATCATGGTTATTTTAAAAACTTACATTAAGAGTGTAACGAATAATATGAAACAATATTTCGTACAATACATATTACGAAAATATACATCTGGCATGTATATTTTCGTATTACGTTTTTGATCGCCAAATACAAAAAACGCCAAGGGTGACAGTTTTGAAATTTAAAATTAAAATTTTGTCAATTTGACAGCAAAATAACTCAATCTAACGCATGCATACAATAACTAATACATATCTATACCCAAATATGAGGATTAAAATCGGAAATAATTCTTCTAGAATTTTAATTAAAAAAAAAAAAAAAAATCCAATGAGCGATTAACATGGAAAATCTTTTTCTTGCATTCACGGGCGGTCAGTGATGTCATACTTCGCTTGCGTATTGAGATGTTTAAATTTATTTGGCGACTATTTTTAGCAACTAACAGTTATGGCAAGTAGCTCAATATACATAGCGCATACAGCCATTACTGAAATGTAAATAGCATTTAATTATTTGAGTTACATTATGTTGACTGGAAACCTATTTAATATACCTATGCTCTATAGCTATACTAATATAAAAAAAAAAAAAAGAAAGATTTATATGCATATGTAGAGAACGATCGCTAGAACTAAAAAGCCGATTGCTTTTTTTTTTTTTTTTTTCCTTTCAATAATCAAAAGTTACACTGTCTCTCTCTATGTGCTAGAAGCTATAATAAATTTTGGTAAAATAAATTTTTAATTAAAATTTTCAATATTTTAATTGAAAACAAAGCATAGATTTGATATCTATCGTCATTGGCGATTTTTGTATTTGGCGATCGAAAACGTAATACGAAAATCTGTATATTATCGTAGTAAATACGCACTGAGCTGAAGAACAACTGGAGGAAATGCTAGACCGGTTTTCGCGTGCCGTTTTTGGAAGGTTTGTCTTCCGAGCGTTGCATGGCAGAAAGCCTTTGATATTTTTATATTTCAAAGTAAAATTGTGTAAAGGTTGTCTGTTCGAACAACCATATGCTAAACATGACATTACAATTTAAAATTTTAATTCTTTAAAGATTGTAATAGTAATAGATGACCCGATAAATGTAGCTTGCCATACAAGGCAGGCGAACGATTGCAGAAAAACTGGCACGCACGAACACTGTGTAAAAGTATTGAAAGCATTTGCTCCAGTTGTTCTTCAGCTCAGTGTAAATACGAGATGTATGTGTTTACTTCAATTACCCTACTACCGTAGGTAGTGGAAGTATTGTATAGGTTTTGGCAATTGGTCAGAGTGTGTGTATATGTGCACGTGTGTGTGTAATCTTCTGGCTGTCATATCTCCAAAACTAATAAAAATAGAACTACTAAACTTCACAAGTGATTCAGGTCTGGTGTACAGATAAATTTTCCAAATTTTCGTGAAAATTGAAAAACCGGAATTGGGTCATCGAAAACCAGAAATGGGACCCTAAGCCCATATTCAAAAACACCTCTAATGATTTTCTTCAAAGTTGCTATATAAATAATATATTAGATGCCCTTTCGATTGAAAAGTTGCTTAGTTCAGGAAAATTGATAGGCGTCCTCTATAAACAGCTCAATTTCAGACTTCGCAAGTGCGTTCCTTTAAAAACGCCTGTACGGATTTTTTTCAAACTCGCCATGTTAACTTCCTATTAAATATCCTTTTGTATGTAATTATTGTTTTTAGGTCAATAATTGAGTATGTTAAGTTTTGGTAAAAGTTGGTATCTCAAAAACGGCTCTAACGTATTCTTGAAAATTTTTTCTTTAATCCAATTTAGATAACCTTTCTCAAGTATTACGTGCTTATTACAGGAATATTAACGGTCATCCTGATTAGATAGTTCAGTTTTAGATCTCGGAAATTCGTGTTTAAAAAAATAACTATCTATTTTTTTCCCCTTATTTTTTAACTCGCTATGCAAACTCTGTTGTATGTGTCTTTATACGTGTATCAAGTTTCTCTTACTCGAAAATCTCAAAAAATGCAAGTAATATCTCCAAAAAATTGTATATATTACGTGTAATAGTGGGTAATGGAAGTCGTGTGGTTGTTTCACACCAGATTCTGTAATAGTGTATATTGTACGAATATTGTTTCATATTATTGATTTCTCCTTTAATATACATTATTAAAATAATAATCAATTATGGAAAAAATTAAATATATTTGCGAAATGAAAAAATAAATAATAATTAAAGCTATTATGACGTCAATTTTATCAAAAACATTGTTATGTCATAGGTTTATTTTTCAATATTTTTTATTCATGAGTAAAGAAATGTTTCTTTTTATGAAATAAATAAATAAATAAATAAATAGCATTAAGTAAAAATTGCCAACATTTAACAACTAATTTAAAAAAATAATTGTAAAATTATATTTTGACTTTCCAGTTAATAATATTGCCTGACTATAACATATAAACTGATATATTTCTTGATTTTTTACATATCAATCCATCTTTAACTAAAATTTGTTCATCAGTGCGAAGCCGGACGGGTCAGCCAGCTAGTCATTATATAAAGCGCAAAAAATTGTATGTTTGTGGAGGGTAATCTCTGAAACTACTGAACCGATTTAAAAAATTCTTTCACTGATCAAAAGCTACACTATCCCTGATTGTTATAGGCTATATTAAATTTTGATAAAATAAATTTTAGTTTAAAATCTGAGCATTTTAATTAAAATCCCCATAAAAGCCATAATAGAAATGGAAATAATGAAATATTAAAAAAATTAGCTGTTGCCAACATAAAAGAAACATTTACATTTTGTTTTTAAAATACCTTGACATGAAAAGAAAAGAAATATATTTGCACGTGAATTAAATTGAAATTCATATAAAGCTTTGCAAAATGTTAAACTTACACGTTAAATCTGACGTCATTATAAATTTAAAGTATTTATTTTTCTAATAATATAATTTGATATGATATGATATAATGTAATGATCTAAGCGTTACTTCTAAACTTTTATTAAATTATTTATTTTATAATTGTTGCCCAAAAAATTTACGGGTTAATTCATTTTTCGACATATAATAAAATATATTTTCTCGCGAATAATAATATAAAAAGTGAATTAAAAAAATATCGTCTGCATTTCATTATGCATTTGTTAAACCGCGATTGTAATGAAATGCTCACCCTCTGGTGGGCTAAGGTGAAATTATCACACCACTGCATATCATCATATTATGCAATCGATTTTCCATGATGTAATGGCGGAGAAAGAACAATTATTAATCCACGTGGCTATTATATTTACTAACAACTGCAGTTCAGAGAGCGCCATCTATCGATCATTACAAACGCGGAAAGAATAATTGAGAAGTTTAAATTTATTTGACGACTATTTTTAGCAGCTAACAGTTATGACAAGTAGCTCAATATACATAGCGCATACAACCATTACTGCAATGCAAATAGCATTTAATTATTTGAGTTACATTATGTTGATTAGAAACCTATTTAATCTATCTATGCTCTATACTAATATATAAAGAGGAAAGGTTTATATGTATATGTAGAGAACGATCGCTAGAACTAAAAAGCCGATTTCTATTTCTTTCTTTTTTTATACTAATCAAAAGTTACACTGTCTCTAAGTGCTAGAGGCTATAATAAATTTTGGTAAAATACATTTTTAATTCAAATTTTCAATATTTTAATTGAAACCAAAGCATAGATTTGATATCGGTCGTCCTTGGCGATTTTTGTATTTCGAGATCGAAAACGTAATACGAAAATCTGTATATTTTCGTATTAAATACGAGATCTATGTTTTTACTTAAATTACCGTACTACCATAGGTGGTGGAAGTATTGTATTCGGTCCAAAAATTTGATATAGAGTTTTACCTGATTTATATGTTTTAAGGCCTCCTGAGTCAAAAAAAGTAGTTTTTGGCAATTGGTCAGTGTGTGTGTGTGTGTGTGTGTACGAATGTGTGAAATTTTCTGGGTGTCATATCTCCAAAATTAATAAAGATAGAACTACAAATCTTCACAATTGATTCAGGTCTGATGTACAGATGAATTTTCCAAATTTTGGTGAAAAGTGAAAAACCGGAACTGGGTCATCGAAAACCGGAAATGGGACCGTAAGCCCGTACCTCATAAACAGCCCTAACGATTTTCTTCAAAGTTGCTATATAAACAATCTATTAGATGTCCTTTCGAATGATATAATTGGTTAGTTCAGGAAAATTGATAGGCGTCATCTATAAACAGCTCAATTTCAGATCTCATAAGTGCCTTCCTTTAAAAACGGCTGTACGAATTTTTTTCAAACTCGCCATGTTAACTTAATACTAAATATCCTTTTGTATGCAATTATTGTTTTCCGGTCAATAATTGAGTATGCCAAGTTTTGGTAAAAGTTGGTATCTCAAAAACGGCTCTAACGATTTTCTTGAAAATTGTTTCATTAATTCAACTTAGATAACCTTTCTCAAGTATTACGTGCATATTACAGGAATACTAACGGTCATCCTGATTAGGAAGTTCAGTTTTAGATCTCGGTAATTCGTGTTTAAAAAAATAACTATCTATTTTTTCCCCTTATTTTTTAACTCACTATGCAAACTTTGTTGTAGGTGTCTTTATACGTGTATCAAATTTCTCTTACTGGAAAATCTAAAAAAAAAAAATGCATGTACTTAATATCTCCAAGAAATGTATATAATACGTTTAATAGTGGGTAATGGAAGTCGTGTGGTTGTTTCACACCAGATTTTGTAATAGTATATATTATATGAATATTGTTTCATATTATTGATTTTTCCCTTAATATACATTATTAAAAACCATCAGTTATGGAAAAAATTAAATATATTTGCGAGATAACTTGGCAATCATTTTTATTTTTTTTTCCGCCAAGGATGATTGATATAAAATCTTTTCCGAAAGCAAGTAGCGCAATATACAGCCGCTAGGAAATTGCAAATGACATTTGATTATGCAAGTTTCATTATGTTGATTGGAAACACGGTTCATTTAAAATAAATTAAATGTGCATTCGCGTTAGAAATCTACTTTTGTATAGGGCTTCTTTGGCGATATTTAAAATTTGGCAGCGCAATAGCTAGGACGTTTCACTCGAAGGACTTTGCGTATTTGCGATAACCTTTTTAATTCACCGCCAAAATCACAAAAAATATTAACGATCACTAATGGAGAACCATTACTAAAACAATAACCAGATTACTTTGCGGACGTTAAATTTAAGAAAATTAAAAACACATAAGCTCTGTGTTTAATAGAAATTAATATTATAAGAACAAATAAATAATAATTAAAGCAATTATGACGTCAACTTTATCAAACACATATTCATGTTATAGGTTTATTTTTCAATATTTTTTATTCATGAGTAAAGACATGCTTCTTTTTATGAAATAAATAAATAAATAACATAAAGTAAAAATTACCAACATTTAACAACTGATTGAGAAAAATAATTGCAAAATTATATTTTGACTTTTCAGTTGATAATATTGCCTGACTATAACATATAAACTGATATTTTTTTTTTATATTTTTATTTTCATCGTTAACTAAAATTTGTTCATCCGTGCGAAGTAGGACGGGTCAGCTAGTCTATATTAATAAAATCAGACTTTTGTCTGTAAATTTGTCGGAATCAAAAAATTTTGCGATATCTTCACGTTTCACACCCCATGAAAGCCTAAAATGACTTCAGAAAATTTTGCCTGTGTGTGTGTGTGTGTGTGTGTGTCATCGTGTCTGTATGTCGCTTTTTTTGTCCGGGCATCACTTGAGAACGGCTAGGCGGAATTCAACGGCACTTGGTAGGAATTTAGGTCTTCACCCAACTTAAAATTATATCTATCAACTTTATAGAAATTCCATCCCGTTCCCCCCTGGGGGGTAAAAGACTAAAATGCGTTTGTCCGGGCATCACTCGAGAACGGCTGGACGGAATTCAACGGCGCTTGGCAGAAACTTAGGTCTTCACCCAACTTAAAATTATATCTATAGAAATTTTCAAAATTATGATTAGTGTTTAAATTGTGGGTAAAAAACACCTGCGCATGCGCCATAAATATTTTTTCACTAAAACGCTTTGAATGGAAAAATAAATTTTTAAATTAGACTTTTTTATTCGCGTGATTCGCACTGCAAATTATGAAAAGATTGAAATGAAGTGTTGCCATCTAAGTTTCATACTTTAGTTAATTTTAAAAAATCTAATTGTCGTATCGAAAAACTGTTTACACCCCAGGATTCAGAAAAATCACCCCTTTCATTTGGTACTGAATTTGTAACGATAGGTCTGATATTTCTAATTTATTTTTCCGTTTTTCCGTTGCCACTTAAATTTCATACTTTAGTTATTTTTAAAAAATCTAATTGTCGCATCGAAAAACTGTTTGCACCCCTGGATTCAGAAAAATCGCCCCTTTCATTTTGTATCAAATTTATAAATATAGGTCTGATATTTCTAATTTATTTTACCCTTTTTCCGTTTTCAACCCAGATTTCCAGAAATAAAATGAAATATTTTTAATTTCACGTGAATAATAATAAAAATTAAAGAGAAAAATACCTACAAAGGTTTTTTTTTTTTTTTTTTTTTTTTTTTTTTATTGGGAATTTGCATGTGGATAAATATTTTCATAGAGATATTTGGCATGAGTTTAATATTTTTATTTAATTAAGCAGTACTTTTCTTTCCTGCAGTAAAACATAATTTTTTGTTGTTATTATGTACCTTATGAGGTTCTTTTATGTTCTCCCCTTAATTATAAATGATTATAATTTGGATTTTATTAAGATTTTTTATTTTTATTTTGTAAATATCAGAAAAGAGTTATTTTATTTTATTTTATTTATTTATTTATTTTGTGTATGGAACAGCTTTAGTATCGGATCCCTTTGGCAAAATTTGAAATTCGGCACGTTAGTAGCTCGGACGTTTCTCGCCAAGATCTTTAATTGCACAATTGAGACAGCCAATTCAGTTCATCGCAAAAATGGCTTAAAATATTTAAAGTCGCCAAAGGGTTCCCATACTAAAGCTGTGCTTATAATACTGTCTATTAAAGACTTCTGTGGTCACGAAATTTGGTGCGCAAATTGTTTGTGCACTTATTGTAACTGGATTTCACGAAATTCGAAATCCCCCCTCCCCCTTTCTCGGAGTCGGAGGGCAATAAACATGTGTAAAAACATGTTTTTTCCGTTTGAATTCGCTTTGAATTATCTTAGAATGGCGAATTTTGGTGTGTGGATATTGATTAAGTGTACGCATTATGTACATTAGTTGGATTTTGCAAAACTTCGAACTCATCCGCTGAGGAAGGGGAAGTAAGAATTAGGTAAGTTGTGCCGAAGACAGTGGGGACCCAGACTCCTCACGTTGCGAGCGAGAAAACCTCTACCAATCACAGCGAGAACTTAGGTTATTAATAAAGACCGCCACTTTAGAATGTAGAAAAAGAGGGGAAAAAAGGCTAAAAACCCCATAGAAATAGCATGGGAAGAAAAGCAAAAAAACTCACAATGTCAAGTGTGTTTAAAAAAAAAAAAAAAAAAAAAAAAATTCACACCGGAAGTAATAAGGGGACAAAATTGACTAGAAAAACACATCGAAAAGCGGGAACCGGGCGGGCTGGGGCATGGGTCCTATCGTCCAGGATTAATACGACTCGCCTAGATACGACTCGATTTTGACAACTCATTTAAGTTTAATGTCCAGCGAAGCGGGCAAAGCCTGGTAGTCTATATATTAATAAAATCAGACTTTTGTCTGTAAATTTGTCAGAATCGAAAAATTTTGCGATATCTTCACGTTTCACACACCATGAAAGCCAAAAATTACTTCAGAAAATTTTGCCTGTGTGTGTGTGTGTGTGCGCGCGCGTGTGTGTCATCGTGTCTGTATGTCGCTTTTTTTGTCCGGGCATCACTTGAGAACGGCTGGACGGAATTTAACGGCGCTTGGCAGAAACTTAGATCTTTACCTAACTTAAAATTATATGTATCAATTTTTCAGAAATTCCCCCACGTTCCCCCCTGGGGGGGGCAAAAGACAAAAACACGTTTGTCCGGGTATCATTTCAGAACGACTGGACAGAATTCAACGGCGCTTCGCAGGAATTTAAGTCTTTATCCAACTTAAAATTATATCTATCATCTTTTCAAAAATTCCCCCACGCCACCCCCTGGGGGGCAAAAGAGAAAAACACATTTGTCTGGGTATTACTTGAGAACAGCTGGTCGGAATTCAACGGAGCTTCGCAGGAATTTAGGTCTTTACTCAACTTAAAATTATATCTATCAATTTTTCAGAAATTCCCCCACTTCCCCCCCCCCCTGGGGGGCAAAAGACAAAAACACGTTTGTCCGGGTATCACTTGAGAACGGATGGACAGAATTCAACGGCGCTAGAAATTTAGGTATTTACTCAACTTAAAATTATATCTATCAACTTTTCCAAAATTACTCCCCTTTCCCCCCTGGGGGAGGCAAAAGACAAAAACACGTTTGTAAGCATAACTGGGCTCCTAATTACTTCACAGTAAAGAAATTGCACATGGGGAGACTAGACATGAGTACAAATAATACATTATCTGCATTTAGGAATTTTCGATTTTTAAGGGAAGCGAGGGGGGAAATATTACAAATTCCTGATTTTTGAGTAAACCTCTACCAAAAATGGAACAAATATATTGAAAAAAGGCTATGCGACTTCCTTAGGATATTTCCAAACACACATTTTTGTTTTTTGGGGTTTGCGGTTTTTCTTTTTTTTTTTTTTTTTTTTTTTTTTTTTGGGGGGGGGGGGGGGTTACGAGGGGGCAAACTCGAGACACACCTTTTAGCTCTAAATTTGTCCTGAGAAATCTATTGGATATGCGGTCACGAAATTTGGTGCGTAAATTGTTTATATGTATCCGACCCTTACTGTAACGGGATTTTACGAAATCCCCCCTTACCCCCTTGGTGTCGAAAGGGCTATAAACCCGTGTAAAAACACGTTTTCCCGTTTGAATTCGCTTTAAATTATCTTAGATTGGCGAACTTTGGTGTGTGGATGTTGATTAGGTGTACGCATTATGTACTTTGTCGAGATTTCGCAAAACTTCGAACTTAGCCACTGGGGAAGGGGGAGTAAGATTAGGGTAAGTTGCAGCCGATGGCAGTAGGACTCCTCACGTTGCGACACGGACTCCTCACGTTGCGAGCGAGAAAAATCTCTACAGAACACAGCGGAAACTTTAATTCAAGTTAATTAATAATGATATGGATTTTGACAACTCATTTCAGTATTGTGTCCAGCGAAGCGGGCAAAGCCTGCTAGTATATTTATATTTTGTCAATTCATTTATTAAGCCTCTATATCTTTCAACATATTTTACAATATTAACATGATTCTTATTTTAGCTCGTGTGTACCCATCAATTTATGTAAGGTTTTCAAACAATATTAAATAAAAAATGATGTTATTAAAAACCAACCAAATTTATATTTAAATAAAAAGGGGGGGGGGGGGGGGTTATACATGAAATTAGATTTAATGTTTCATTTAGATTCACATCTTTTACAATAATGGCGTATTTTTTGATTTTCTGCAACTTTCCTAATTTTATAATAAGCTGACACAATCAATTTAAAAAATATTTAAAAATTTTCAGAGTAAAACTATAGCGAGAAGGTATCTTTGTAAGATAGGTTTCTAAATTTGGAATGTAAATTAGGATAATAGAAAAAATTCTTTGTAAAATAATAGGATGCGGTGAATTTTTTGTAAATGTTCGTAATTTAAGAATTCTTTATATTTGATAATTTTCAAATGGCATATTAGATTGTAACCTAATTTATTAAAAAATAAATAAATAAAAAAATAAATACGTTTAAAAAATAGTAAGTGCATAAATTACTCAAAAATTATGCATAGAGTTAATACTTTAAATTTAACAACTAAGAAACATGTGTTGCATCAATTTAAATAAGTTCTCTCTCTCTCTGTCACTTTTTATTCAAAACTTTTTCTATACATAACAAAGAAAATAAGTTAAATAAAAAAAAATAATCTGGTGTGTCACTCACACGACTTTCTCTTACCCTGAAATATAATACTATAAATACAGATTGGAGATTAAGAGGTAAGATAACGATGTTATGTAAACCTCTGTTAAACAATTCAAATTAGGCTTCGGGAGACTTTTACATGATAATTAGTTGTGTGTGAGGGGGCTACCGCCCCCCTCAAACCCCCGTTTCATTAATGCACCTACATTTGTATACAATTTAATTCGGTTATTGAAAAATAATTCTGTTTTTAAAAAATAATTTATTAAAATTATTATTTAAACAAATTATCTTTTATGATAATGCAGACGATTTCCATATTAGAGAAGTAGTATAACACCAAATATCCAAAAAAAAGTCCATTTTATTCTCAATATTAAAAAAAAAAAAAAAAAAATTTTTTTTTTTTCGTTATACCCATAGTGAAAATTTACTCCCCCCCCCCCCCCAGGGGGGAGGCGAGGCTCCTACATACACAAGTTTTTCCCCCTGTTGACTATCTCTATTACAAAAAATATATATTCGTTTCATTCGGTTTAGTGCAGTCTATAGATATTAAACTCTACTTACCTGCGATTTCCCCCATAGACGTAATGTATTTGAATACTTTTGAGTGTCCCTGCACACGAATCATTTGCTTGAACTTAACGAAAAGTTTAGTGTAGCATCCCTATATTATACACATTTTGAATACCAAGTTTGAACTTTCTGCCATAATTTGTTTTTGAGATATGCTGATAACAGACAAACACACACAGAGACCATTTAAAAACATGATTTTCGTCTTCAGGTGACCTCAGAACATGTAAATGTAAAAAAAACTCGCGCTCGAAAATTTGACCCAAAAACAATACTTTCTCTACCTTATGGGTAAGAGAAAGTAAAAAGTAATACGCTGCATGAAATCCTATTTCCATTAACACCAGGCCTCTATTTGTTTAGATTCGCATAAAAATTTACTTTTAATATTTTTACAAAAAACTATTTAATAATTTTGATTTAACTTAAAATGAATAATTGAGAAAGGGCAATCATATTCAATTATATTTTTGAATGCCGATATAAATTTACCGTAAACATTAAATACAATATTTTTCACATGCTACAGGTAAACTAAACAGCGTTTATATATTTCATTTGATTTTTAATACTTTAAAAATTAATAAAACATGTTTTAAATTATTACTCTCAAATGATAATAACGTTTCTCGATTCTTTTGTGTATTTCTGTGCATACCATAATTGCTAAGCCCTCTGTTTGCAAACAAATGTCAGTTTCACTTTTTTAAGATTGATTATTATCATTAGGATGAGTATCGAATAATTATCGTCTATAAACTGTAATGTACCCCAATTATTTTAGGTGAATGTATAAAGAAAATATGCGTTCCACGCACATTATCTTCATTAGGAAAGAGGTTATAATAACTATTGATAGCGTACGTCATTTCCGTAGAAATCTCAGTATGTGTAACAAAGCAAGAAAGAGGATGACAGGCAAATGAATCATATTCACCAACAACTTATATATAGGCCGGAAAGTTTCAAAAATGAATTTAATAATAGAAAAAGTTAATAGAAAAATGTGTCAGATAAAATTAATTACATATTTGTGCACTTTAGAATTTATAAATCTAGTTAGATTCTAATCTTAAGAAAATACTAATTTACTACTTTTCTATTTCTTCTTTAATAAATTTCTTTGGAAAAGCAAATATATAAAACATACAGAAAATCAATACAAACAAAAGGCAGTAAATGTTTTAAAAAGAAGAATTTCATGCCATATGTCGGGATTAAGAATTTATTTTTAAAAAGCTCATAACTTCCGTTCATCTACGGGAAGAGCTATGAATTTCCGACTTCAAACAAGAATACAAACAGAAGTATTTGGTGAATATTTCTAGTTCCGCCTAGTTCCAGTACTTTTATAAATCTGGTTAGTTTTAAATCTTAAAAAAAATACTAACTCTTCTATTTTTTTTTCTTTAATAAATTTCTTTGGAAAAGCAAATATATAAAACATACAGAAAATCTATGTAAGCAAAAGTCAGTAAAATATTGTAAAAAGAAGAATTTCATGCCATATGTTGAGATTAAGAATTAAAAAAAAAAAAAAAAAAAAAAAAAAAAAAACTCATAACTTCCGTACATTTGCAGCAAGAGGTACGAGTTTTCGACTTCAAACAAGAATACAAACAGAAGTATATGTTGAATATGTTTAGTTCCACCTTGTTCCAGTGCTTTTATAAAGAAATTTTTATTATTATTTTCTAGATGTAAATATTTTTAGATTTTACAGCGTAAAAAAAAAGCTTGTGTATCATGACTTTCAAAATAATTTTTTATTTGTACTCTCAATTTTCATTTGTATACACTCAAAAGTCGTACTGGTATTATCAAGCTAGATTTTTCTAAAGTAAATAAGCGTAAATAATTTTAGTATAGTACATTGTAGTTCATGTAGTTTTAAATACCAAATAAATTGAAATACCATGTAAAATACTTTCTAAATCGTAATTGATTATATATATTGTATACTTTGTATAAATTGCAAAATGTACCAAAGTATACTCTGAAGTAATATATATTGGACGGCACCGAGTGTCAAACAAACCAAATCAATGCATACACTTGTTTTGGCTAATCATTTTAAACTTCCTATAAAATGTTAATAAATTTCCCTCTTTAATATGTGAATTTCAGATTTAATAAAACATATTTTATAAAAATACATGTTTTCCTAGGATGATATTAAAATCAGATAAAAGACAGTGATTTTGATGTGAATACAAAGTTATTCAGAATTTATGGTGAAAACTGAAATGGGTGATAGAACACATCGAAACATGTAATATTCATTATGCATGGAGCCGCTAGGTGGTGGTGTTAGTAACCAGATAAAATAATCAATGATCTCACTTAGAGTCATTTCCAGCCGCAGTTAGCACCTGCGATGGCTGTTATATGAATCATGTGACCGTGAACATGCTTTTTATGTATGGTGGTGTAAATGGGAAAGCTTTGAGATCATAAGACAACACCGGTACGTTTCCCAATAAGAAACGTAACAGACCAATAGAATTTTAAATGGTTGCATTGGTTTCTGCGTGAAACGGAATCTTTTATCAGCCGTACGTATAGGGCGTGCACTGGCCATGAGGGCACCATAAAGTGCAGAAGAGATTGTGCAGAGGACTGCGGATCATCCAAAAAGTAGTACGCGAGAGGTTGTACAGCCTTTGACAGCCTGATGTTACCTCTAGGTGTCTCCCAAACGACGGAGGGCCCACCAGCGACTGAGCGGTTCTGCACTCATAGCTTGTAGACGTGACGTGCTGGGTTCGATCCCAGGTCACGCTCGTAGGCCTAGCCGTTCGGAGTTTTCTCCGTGATTTTTTCTAAAACTTGCGTAAATATGTGCTAGGACCCCTTAGAAAGACCCCCCATGGAGGGCACTCTCCCTCAGGCCTAGAACCCTAGTGAAGTCAATCGGTCTTAATCCCCACAACTCAACCCAAACGACGGTGGGGCGAGTGCTATGAGAGAAACGTTTATATCAGTACATGCTCAAAAATGGTAGGCCTTAACATCTGCAGATCATCCACCACGTGTCAACACACACACATTCCCCGTCAGGAAACAAAACACCTATGCCAAACGGTTGGTGCTTGGCGGGGGATGATTCTTTATACACAAGTTACTGCAACAGATGACAGGGCGGCATGATTTCAGTCCACATGTATTATTCACTGACGAGTGATCCGTAAACGCACTACAAAAACGTACGGACATCCAGAAATCCATACACTGAGAAAAAATATATACCGCCTTCATCTAGAACGAACTAGTGTTCATTTTCTAAATCTCTACACTAGAAATACAGATTTCCGAACTATGTGTATAAGGCACGACAATAAGCTGAATAGACGAAATGATCGAGATCTTCTAGTCTATTTATTTCTAGATGGTGGACAATATTCTGAATCCATTGTATTGCGAAAAATTCTCGCTTGATTTACTAGAATTGGGTCATACGTCAAGATTGTAGTTGCTAAAACTCGCCTCTAGTAGTCCAAGCGGCGGCAGCAAAAAATTGACTTGATAAGGTACGAAGCTGATTTTTTTCCTATAGATAGAATTCATTGTTACAATGAAAATCTGATAGGGTTGCCTGGTCAAAGCCGTCAAGTTTAAGAGAAACAACCTCACTTCCGGTCACAATTTAAACGATTTTCGAACCCCAAAAGGTATGAAGATGAAACCGGTGCTAAAATGTAGAGATTAATATGCTCTTTAAAATGGCATAGGGTTGCCTGGTCAAAACCGTCAAGTTTCAGAGGTTGCCTCGATAATAGGGGTCAAATTTAAACGATTTTCGAACCCCACAAGTGTGAAGATGAAACCGGTGCTAAAATGTAGAGATTAATATGCTCTTTAAAATGGCATAGGGTTGCCTGGTCAAAGCCGTCAAGAAACAGAGGTTGCCACGAAAATAGGGGACGTATTTTGCGATTTATTTACCCAAGTAAAAAGTGATTTACCCAAGTGTAAAGATGAAACCGGTGCTAAAATGTAGAGATTAATATGCTCTTTAAAATGGCATAAGGTTGCCTAGTCAAAACCGTCAAGACCCGGAGGTTGCCTCGAAAATAGGGGTCAAATTTAAATGTTTTTCGAACCTCACAAGTGTAAAGATGAAACTGGTGCTAAAATGTAGAGATTAATATGCTCTTTAAAATGGCATAGGGTTGCGTGGTCAAAACCATCAAGTTTCAGAGGTTGCCTAGTAATAGGGGTCAAATTTAAACGATTTTCGAACCCCACAAGTGTAAAAATGAAATCGGTGCTAAAATGTAGGTATTAACATGCTCTTTAAAACGGCATAGGGTTGAATGGTCAAAGCCGTCAAGAAACAGAGGTTGCCACGTAAGTAGGGGAAGTATTTTACGATTTATTTACCCAAGTAAAAAGTGAGTTACCCAACTGTAAAGATGAAACCGGTGCTAAAATATAGATATTAATATGCTCTTTAAAATGACATAAGGTTGCCTGGTCAAAACCGTCAAGACTCGGAGGTTGCCTCGAAAATAGTTCAAATTTGTCAAGTAAAGCAGTCAACCACAAAAAAATAGGCGAGTTTTGAAGATTTCTTAACGAAGTGTAAAAAAATACGAATAGCATTAACAAAGAAAATGAATAAGGATGAAATTATATGAATATTTGAAAGGTGTAGCTGGTTCCAGAATGTACAGCGTAGGAGTTATTTTAAAATGGCATATGTTTGCCTGGTAAAATTCGTAAAGAAATAGCGGTCAGTCTCCAAAAAGCTAACAAATATTAAAGGTGTTTAACACAAAATGAAACACACATGAAGAATATTTTAAAAATGTTAAACACGAAATGATTAATATTTAAAAGATGAAATTGCTAGCTAAATGTAGAACATACAACACTTTTCAATTTGCTTACGATTGTGCTTCAAACCTGTCAAGGTATAGCGGTCAGCTTAGAAAAGGAAGCGAATTTCAATATTCGTTTATTTTATTTGTTTAATGATATAAGAGATTTTAAAGCATAAAGAAAATTAAATTATTATGCGTGACCATTCTTTTTCTAATCTGTATAAAACTAATTTCAGCTCACGAGCTCGTTTTTTCCCCATTTTTCAATACTTAAAATATTCAAATTGTGTCAAAGTATTCAGAAGATAATTCCCTGAAGAAATGTATGCGGCTGCTTTGTAGAATTTTATACGAAAATATTGGGTTGTGCCGATTTTGTTATATTAAAAATTTGTCAATTTTAGAAAATTTTCTCAATTTCTTTAATATCTAATTAAAATAATCAATAATACCTTCTGCAAATTAATTATGGGTACAAATAAAGCGAAAAACATTTTTTAAAAAATTGATAAATTTTTCGCGTTTCTTAATAACAATGAATTAATTTATGAAATTGAAATTTGTAAATCATGCTGCAAATCTGAAATAAGAGGGTTTTTTTTTTTTTTTTTCATTTTATTTAATTATTTATTTTGTATACTAACAGAATTTTTTATTATGAGTTTCTTGGGCATTATTATCTTCATTTCTGTTAACTTTTGCGGTCGTATTTTCTTATCTGTATCCGCATGCTACATTTTTAATTTTTACTATTAATTCGCTGTTTTTATGGGAAATTTTAGAACAGTTTCATTACAGTTTATTTATTTTTTCTTTTTTAAATACTTTTTATATTTTTTCTTCACATTGTATAAAAACCCCTTCAAAATTAGCTTTTTTTTTTTTTTTCGAGGCAACCATTATTTTTCGATATTTTCACCTGGCAACCCTATGATACTCTAAAGAGAATATTATTCTCTATATTTTATAAACGGTTTCATTTTTAACTATGTTAGGGTAAGAAAACCGCGAAAATTCGCTCCCCCCCCCACACACACACGCACACACTTTTCGTGGCAACCTCTTTTTTTGGCGGTTTTGACCAGGCAACCCTATGCCATTTTAAAGATCATATTATTCTCTACATTTTAGCACCGGTTTCATCTTTACACTTGGGTAAATCATTTTTTACTTGGGTAAATAAATCGTAAAATACGCCTCCTTTTTCGTGGCAACCGCTGTTTCTTGACGGCTTTGACCAGGCAACCCTATGCCATTTTAAAAAGTATATTATTCTCAACATTTTAGCGCCGGTTTCTTCTTTACACTTGTGGGGTTCGAAAAGCGTTTAATTTTGACCCCTATTTTCGAGGCAACCTCCGGGTCTTGACGGTTTTGACTAGGCAACCTTATGCCATTTTAAAGAGCATATTAATCTCTACATTTTAGCACTGGTGTCATCTTTACACTTGGGTAAATCACTTTTTACTTGGATAAATAAATCGTAAAATACGTCCCCTATTTTCGTGGCAACCTCTGTTTCTTGACGGCTTTGACCAGGCAACCCTATGCCATTTTAAAGAGCATATTAATCTCTACATTTTAGCACCGGTTTCATCTTCACACTTGTTAGGTTCGAAAATCGTTTAAATTTGACCCCTATTATCGAGGCAACCTCTGAAACTTGACGGTTTTGACCAGGCAACCCTATGCCATTTTAAAGAGCATATTAACCTCTACATTTTAGCACCGGTTTCATCTTCTTACCTTTTGGGGTTCGAAAATCGTTTAAATTGTGACCGGAAGTGAGGTTGTTTCTCTTAAACTTGACGGCTTTGACCAGGCAACCCTATCAGATTTTCATTGTAACGATGAATTTTATCTATAGGGAAAAAATCATCTTCGTACCTTATCAAGTCAATTTTTTGCAGCCGCCGCTTGGACTATTGTGCTCGCATTTTTTTGCAGAGATTTTTAAATAAGTTTGACCTCGATGACATAGGCACACGCTCTAGAATTTCAATAGAGGTTTCTAGAACTCGCTTCCAAACGGGACTAGAATTTGTAAGGAGGATATTTAACTATTTTTTCTAGAGCCACGGTTTAGATTCTAGATGTCAGTTACAGAATTCTTTCTCAGTGTACGTGACACGTCCGCATACCCATCCGCAGCGTTCCAGTGTAAATGTCTGCTCAGGTAATGTTTATAATTATTTAGCTGGCACACGTTTTCGCTCTCTTCTCTTACTTACTTTCTCTCTTTTGTTATTCTATTTAGTGGTTTACAACTTGTGTATTGTATGATGAATCTTGCATGCTTCGATATGGTCTATCACTCTTTACTTTTCGTTCATTTGTTCAAAAACACCCTGTATACGTTATATCTTCTTGTGCCACGTAAGACCTTTAAAAACGGGAAAACGTGCTCTGCAATAATTAATATCGATAAAATTAAAATTGCTGCTTAGTATAAACCAATTACATTTCAATTAATGATTATCTCACTTCTAAAAATTTATTATATACACAAATAGATATTAGTTTTCTCTGCAAACATCAAAATGAATGTGTACAAATGAAGTTATTTCCAATAAGAAATCTTTAAAGTTTTCAATTTTATGTCACTCAGCCCTAAACGTTCTATTTTATGGACAGCAAATTTGTCACTAATTTTATACTTTTAATTATTAAGTTTGAAGAAAAAAAAAGGATATTATTATTAAAAATTATAAAATGCTGGAAGGAAAACAATGTAATAGAAAAATTTCGAGTATTAAATATCGTCACAAACTTGCCTTATTCAAAATTTTTGTAATAAAAAAAAAGGCCTGTTTGATAACCTAAAATTTTCAGATGTTTTTGTCTTGCTTCCCCGATCATTAAGGAAAAATTAGGACGAATTACAACAAAATTTAAATTATATTACCGCTCGAAAATCGAAGAAATTTGACTTTTAGCATCTCCAAATCATGACTACCATTTTTCAGAGACAAAGCAAACAGTTTTTTTTTTTTTTTTTTTTTTTTTTTTTTAAGAGAATCAATGTGTTTATTAATAATATTTACTACAGAAAATAATAATTCCCCCATCTTACTGATAATTTCTTTTTACAGTGAAAACGAATTCAACAGTTATACTTACAACCATTTAGTTTTCCTTAAAGTCAGAAAACGTATTCAGTAACAAAACGTATTCAAAACATATTCAGTAACAAAATGTATTCAAAGATTTAGAAAAAAATGTCAAAGAATTTAAAAATAGTTTAATTATATTAAAACAGTCAATTCGATAATACAGTAAATAGTATTTTTAACAGTACTTTTCCCGGATATTCTACCTTCAATGTATTCTTTTCTGCCTATTTATAAAACAATAGATCATAAAGTTTATACAAAATGCTTTGAAGACAACCTTTAAATATTTCACAAACTACATTTTGAAGTGATGTTTGATTGACAAGTAAAACTATCGGATTTTTTATTTAAAGAGAGAATAACTAGCATATATGTATAAACCAGTGTTGCCAGATTGGGGACTTTTTTTATTCAACTCGCACCATTAATTTTGAGAAGTGATATTTTACATATACACATAATGGACGGTTAATTTCAGAAGTGATTAGGCAACTGTTACAATTAAAATTTAATGATGGATATTGAATAAAAGAAGTCTCCAATCCAGTATAAACTGGTATAAACATACATAGAGAGAAATAAATTAGCTGCACAATACTAACAGCTCCATTGGCAATGATTTTATTTTATGTAAGTTACAAATTTTTAACTGTTTTCATGAAATAGATTTTATTACTTAATGTAAATTACCAGAAACAATTTTCTTACCGAAATAAAAATTATTATTTTAATTTTGAATATTTTCAACTTTTCTTAACCTTAAAAAGAAAATACTTTTTAAGATTTACGCAAAACAAATGAAATTTTACTCTTAAAGCATAAAAATCAATAAGCACTAACAGCTCCATTGGCAACAATTTTATTTTATGTAAGTCATTAATTTTTAACAGTTTTCATGGAATAGATCTTATTACATAATGCAGATTACCAGATATAATTTTCTTACGGAAATAAAAATAATTATTTTGATTTTGAACATTTTCAACATTTTTATTAACCTTTAAGAAAAATACTTTTTAAGATTTACGCAAAACAAATGAAATTTCACTCTTTTAGCATAAAAATCAATAAGCACTAACTAAGATTGAGTTTGAATGATGCGTTTCCTAGCAAAAATCAAAGAAATGCTACGATCTAATTACCTCACAATTATTTCTGAAAGTAAGAACGCGTTCAGAAGCCAGACCTAAATCCTTCTCGTCAATTACTTACTCCTAGAGTTCCCTGTAACAAAATTTATCTAACGAATTGAATGGGAGAGAATTTCAAATAACTCAAAAGGAGTTTTAATTATATTGTAATAGTCTATTCAAAAATACGGTGAATAGAACTTTTAAATAACGTACTTACGATTAATACTGTATTCTAAATATTTCTTTTTATTATATTAAAAGTTGGAGAAAATGTTTTTCTTAAAATGTAACAATTAGGATTAATAATTTTAACTGAAATTTAAAACTAATTTCATTAAAAAATAATTGAAAACTAGTAATATAAGCTATATTTTGCATCTAATTTGCAAACAATTGAATAAAAAAAAAAAAATAAAAATAAAAAAACATTAAATTTTGAAGAATTATAGATTTAACAGTTGTATATTAGATTTTGTGTAATTTTAATATTACGCATGAATTACAAATAAATAATAACAATTTCTTCAAAAGTCCACTGTTTAATGAAAAATTTAAAATAGGCTCTTGCTTAAAAAATTAAATAAACTTGTTTTAATAATAAAACTCTACTTGGGATAACTACATTGTGGATACTAATTTTTTATAGTGCCAAAAATGTTTTCATACCCCTGCAATGCTAAGCAAAGATCTTATCCGCAGAAACTCTTCTTTTTCAGCGTATTTAATAACTATCAAAGAAAATGCCCAGAGGCCACCACCTATCAAAGTAATTCAAGAAATACTCGGTTAGTGAAATTAAGATCCACAGAACGAGCTGCCCATTCCATTTGCTCCTAAATTTGATTGTCAAAATATTTATCAATAAGCCTGTCTTGCTAATTTTGACTTTAACATACGCTAGAATTAATTCATCGGGTCTTCGGAAAAGAAAACGTATAATCAAACCCACAAATCAAGTAATCTTGTTCTGACACCTTACAGAAGTTACAGTTCCCCCATGGAGCACCTGCAGGTTAATATGATCACCCAGAGAGAATTTAGTGAACCATAATTTCAGCTCCCGTATTCCACAGTGTTAGATTGGTAATATTTGGCTAGTGTTTTCTTCATTATTTGCAGAATAAATTGTATTAACCAACTTACAGTTAAACCAATAAGATATCGATTGGGTTGTTCTTAGAATTAGAGCATTAGCAAGTTTAATTTCTCGCTTGCTCGTTTTCGCTGTTATCGGAAGCTTACCAGCATTTCCCTTCAAAAATGGTAGGTTGTATTTATTCATAATTTTACAACTTCCTAAACTTAGAGTATTGTCCTTGAAACCCATTACATAAGCTATCAAGCAGCGTTGCCATTCGAACGATAATTATCGTGCACATAATTGCCAGGTCTCCGATTTAGGCGAGAGATTTCATACCATACATTTTCTGTAATAAATTTCAATTTATTTAATCGTGGAAAATTAATAAGAAATATCTCTATTAAAAAAACTGCTGTGAAACCTGATTTAAAAATTAGAAATTTTGGTAAGTATTATCGTGAAGTTGGCAACACTACTACCAATCCTCCCGTTTTTTCCAAAAGACTTTAAAACCCGAAATGTTCTAAAAAAAATTTAATTTATTAAATTGAAGGAAAATAATATGACAGATAACGATTAATAAACAGTGTTTATAAACCTGATTTTAAAATTCGAAATATTGGCAGCTATGTCATTGTTGTCTCGTACAAGTTACATGTCGTTTAACTCTACATAAATAGCATCGAGCAGATATACTAGTAGACTACGGATTCCCTTCTAGAAAAAACAGTGTAAAAATCACCTATAACCGTGATGTTAAAATAATGCTACAAAAATTAAGCTTTCCCAGATGTCGCTGTGATCGAAGCTTTTGCTCAAATCGAAGACCTGATTGGCTTTTCCCAGTTTCGTCAGCTCAATCACGTGATCTAAGCACATAATTAACCAATAGGGAGTCTCGGTTTTGATGTCGTGACACTAGCTTCGAATACAATTTAGTCTAGACGCTGTACCAATAAAGGCTATGGAGAAAAATTCCCGGAACATCACTGCGGTTTTTGCGCCTTCTTTTGGCGATAATCGCTTTCTTGGCAATTGGTTCTTGAGATTTTGCATGTTTTAAATGGTTTGTTCCTCTTACTATCAAAACTCCAAAGAAAAGTCAAACAGAACAGCTAATCAATAACAAGGATTAGATTACTTGCTTTCCATTTCAGCTAGTGTAGGTTGTGGTTTGTGTTTAATTTACACCCAATCGAAATATAAAACAGCGATAACAAAGGTGGAGGAAAATTGCCTTGGTGGAAGTGGAATGTCAGTTTGGCGGTAGAAAAGTCGGTTTAGTGAGTCAATTGGTTGAATGGTGGGGATGTGATGTTGGGAAGTGAAAAGGTTACTAGTCCAGGATCTACTCTAATATCTCGTCGATGATGAATAGACACTTCATTGTAATTAATTAGATTAACACGACACTCACAAGGTCATCTTACATAATATCCTTAAACTTTAGGTCATCTTTCAATTGAAACTTTCTCCCCCTGTTGCCGCAAACTAATTTGAGATGCACTGAATGCACACAACAATCTTTCGCAAAAGATTGTAAACCCTCATCAGTCAGGCATTATTTCACAATTATTTCCAATTTGTTCCCAATATTATTAAATTAAAAGGTACAGTCGGTAACAAAAGTGTCCGAACACTAGCAAAAATTCCTATGTAAAAAAAAGTACACTTCATACGGTTTTGTTAAAAAAATCCTTCTCGAATCATGTTCTTAGTCAGTGTAAGAACATGATTCGATAAGGATTTATTTAACAAAACCGTATGAAGTGTACTTTTTTTACATAGGAATTTTTTGCTAGTGTTCGGACACTTTTGTTACCGACTGTAGATGTTGTATATTGTAATATTTAAATGCTTCAAATATCTTTTAAAACTTTTCTTTTTTTTTTTTTTTTTTTTATAATGGCAAATATAATGATGTGTTCGAATTTTGATGGCACATAATAAGCTATGTGCAAAAGTATTTTAAATAGAAAATATCCTTTTTCGAAAAATGACCCATTGAAAAATGAAATTTTCAAAAAAGGCAAAAAATCATTTTCGAACGAAAAACGTGAAGAAATCCAAAGCTTACATTTTATCTATAAAATTAAAAGTAAATTTTTTGAAAATGTATTACATTACATCCATGTACCCAAAGATTTACAAAAAAAAGTAGCATTATAAAACATGATTTGCAATAATTATTTACTTATTTTTGAAGATAGTTAAATACGATATGTAAGGAGGGAGGGGGGGGGGAATAGTCTTGTTTCCCTTCCTTGTTAATAACTACGAAATCACATAGTTCGGTTTTTTTTTTTTTTTTTTTTTTTTTTTTGTGCATTTTTTCCGATTCCAGAAAAACGATCCAAATTTTATTCCCAGTTTCACATAATTAAAACTATCTATAATAACACTGACAAAACTTGGACAGTTAGTTGTCAACCCTAACTTAAAACATTTTTCTCTATTTTATTCGATTAGATCCAGATTTTTAGATAGAGTGAATTTTAAATCATCTATCTAATCAATCTAAACTCCACTTGCTTAACTAATTTTCCAAATCTGTGACGAGAAGAAGAGATTCCATAAAATATATTGAATTGAAAACCCATTGATTAAACTTTAGAAAAATTCTTCTCGGAAATCAGAGTTCTGGAGTCGTTCTAATTACTGCACAATTAACGCCTTAAAAGAGGTCCGGGATCCATCACTTTCCGAAGTTTCTCTATCAATTAAGCATTAGGTGATGGGTGAGCTAGAATAATATTTTTAAGTAGAATAGGAAAGGGAGGGGCAATTTGAAAAATATTCGATGGTTTTAATCGTATTCAAAAGAAGTGGGTACAATGCGAAGGGTAATTTAAGATTTGGAAACAAATCATGAAATTCAAGTCTCTTTAAAAGCTGTACGGAATTGAAGTATTACTTTAAACAACTGGAAACTAATTTATTTTAATGAGGGAATTTTTTCAAATAAATTTTAACTATAAGTTCAATAGAAAATAATATCGAATATAATACAGAATAATACAGATCGAAATAATGCAGAAACAAAATTAAATATATATATATATATATATTGTTTATTAATGGAATTTATAAATCCATTTTTTCATTTTTTCATTTTTTTTTTTTTTTTTTTAGGGAAAATGGTTTTATTATTAACCCATTTTACCCCATTGACTCATTTAAAAGACAGCTGAAAAATACCTTGTGGAAATCAGTATTTGTTTGGTACGAATATTTTGCCAGCTGGAACACTTAGAGGTATATATAAGCTTTTACTAGCATGAATTAGAGAAACATCTGTAAATATAGTGTTGGCCATTTTCTACTAAAGAGAAGAAAATGGCGCCATTGTCAAAAAGGCGGCTTCAAGAAAAATCCAAAACATATTGCGGGAAATGCGACAAAATACTTTGTCAGACTTTCTTTGGGCATTTTCACCAAGATTAGAGTCAGTCAACTGAAAGTTGAATTCCCATATAAAGAAGAAAGTATTATTCGGATAAAATAAAGCTTTGTTCTCGGAAATTTCTTTTCACTATTGGAGAGAGCACTAAAACATATAAGTGTAAATTTCATCCCTTTTATCCCAAAGTCCCATTTAGAGAACAGATTAGATTTCACATACAAATATAAAGATTTTTCAAATTTTGTTATATTTAGTTTGCTTAGGTCTTATTTACTTTAGAAAATATTATTCTTCTGAAGTTTGAACAAAATGAACAAATTACAATAAAACGGATTAACAAACAATTTAAGCCAAAAAAGTTAACTCACCCAGACTGACGCCAGTTAGTGAAAGATCGTAGGCTAAAAATTGTGCCCAGACTGTAAAAGCAACTGTAATTTTCTTGCTCGGTCGGTTTACATCCACATGCACCCTTTGGGATACCTCGCGAGCACTTGGCAGCGGACCTCCGTCATAGGATGCTCGGGGCTCATTTATTCCTGCAACATAATCACAAAAATTAAGTTTTAAATCCAGCATCCTATTTCCATAAGAATCTTAGATTTTTTTTGGACAAGAAAACCGGGAGGAGGGGGAAAATAATCGCTTTTCTCTTAATTTTTTTAGGAACTTACGCATAACTCTTTCAATTTTCCATTTGAAATAAACTAAAATCTCTTCCGGTTATTTGGCATAAATTTGCATCAGAGGAGCGCAAAATGCGCCATTTGATATATATATGTATACAGTGCCGGCAAAAAATAAATAAAATAAATAAATAAATAAATAAAATCTTTACACTTGTGCACCAAAAAAAAAAAAAAAAAAAAAAAAAAACTTTACATATAAAATAATACTAACGATAAATAGCTATGAACAATACACTGGACTTTTAAATTAGGTTTAAGTTTTTTTCTCTGATCACATTTAAAACTGACCAATTTAGGCAGAACATTTAAAATGAAATCAAGATTTAAAAGTTTAATGAAAAAAAAAAAAAAAAAACTATAATACCCGAGTTTTAGATGGTGGGCCCAGGTGGGCTGGGTTTAAGCTTCTTCCGACCCATTGTGTGGCGTAGGAATAACGATGTAGATTCTCAGACTTTTAACAAATGGATGAAATACTGTCCGTCAGGAGCAAAGAGCCTACAACTGCACTGTGATGACCATATCATACGAGAGATTTTCGAGCAACTTTTATTCAACACAACACAGCAGCGTATGGGGAAGGTTCAAGGTCAGTGGATAATCAACTTTTTCGACCGTCTCTCAGAAAAGTTTATCATATTGTGTTTTGTAAAAAGTTGAGCGAACTCTTTTGCATGATACGGAACTAAAGTCCACGAGGGGAGGGGAACTGAGTGTTAGTAGGGTAGGGAAAGATCGTCTGTGACCGACTAACACCATGTTTTATCACTATACTCGGGGCAAACCTAACTTGAGCACACTGACTAACGCCACATCTTTATGGTAGGAACAACAAATAACGTGTAAAGTTGTTGTTGTTTTGCCACACAAGTGTAAAGATTTTTTGTCAGCTCTGTGCTTTTTTTTTAACACGCTTTTATTAGCTTCACCTGTATGTATGTTTGTATGTATCAATGTATGTTTGTAACCGCTCTGGGAACAAACAAAAAATCTATATTGTAAAAAAAAAAGACTTTCCCTACGTGAACGTTGTGGTTGTGAGGTAAAGCTCCGCGCTACGAGCCTAATGGTCTAGCGTTCGAGCCCAGTCAGGGGAGATTTTTTAAAAATGGTTTTTGTTTAATTCTAAATTATTTTAATTAAAGATATAAATGTATGTAAATATTATGGTGTGTCACTCATACGATTTTCTCTTACCCTACATTTTAATACTAAGATAGATATTTTGTGCTTTTTAGTTCACATTTCTATAAAAGCGTGTTCTTTAATTCTTTAATACTATAATATTATTATTATTTATTTGCATTTATATGAAAATGTAAGTGGTGACGATCGTATTCGCATTGCAAGAACAGAGTAGGGAATTATAATTCCAGTAAATAGTAATTTTCCCACTGGAATATGAATTTAACTTTGATACTAAATATGTATAATTTTTATGAAATTTAAATAAATAACTCCGGACATTGCTAATGGACCGTAAAATTAGATTATAAATAAACTTGCTTGTATCTGTCCGGAGAATTTCGTAATTCAGCTGACAGAAGTTTTCAATTTTGGGGTAAAAAAGAAATCTGAATCATTTTGAATCATTTTGCCTCAAATCATAGAAAATTATCCAACTTAAAATATAAAAAAGAACGGAAAATCATGTGGTACGCATTGATTATTAACATTTTCCAACTGTACGTATTTGTTGTATCGTATAATTTTCAGTGTTCTTTGCCTACGTTATCACTCAACGGACAGACAGAAGGACTGAAAAACTTACACATAGACTAATTTAATTCAGAATCACTCTTAAACATTGTTAGAAAGTGTTAAAAATGCTTAATGCAAAAGAAAATGCATCAATTAGACTAATTTCAGTCCTTAATGTATCTGAATATTTTAGTATAGCCCTGTAAATCTGAAAATTAACCATATCATATTCTATACAAAATATTATTTTAGCATATTAAAAAAAATCCACTTTCTTTACGATTTTTCAGAACAAAGTTATTTAAAATGTGATTTATAAATATGTCTGTCCTAAAACGGAATGCATTGGCATTTTTGAGGTTGTCTTTGTACAAACACAAATTTTACATGACCTATTAATGCCATTTTTAATAGAGAACAATTCATAAAGAACTTGAATAACAAGTATCATTTTTGTTGAATTCTTAAACTATTTACGGACGCTGGGCCAAGCAGACGGACAGATAGACAGATGGACAGTAAGACATACAGATACACAAGTTGAAATCATATTCACATTTAAGGATTGTTAGAAAGTGTTATAAACGCTTAATGAAAACGAAAATGAAATTCCAGCAAATTTCCAATAAAAACCCTTGATGTAATTGAATATTTCTGTGTGGCCCTGAAAATCCAATGCTAATCAAACTGCATCTGTAGAAAACATTCGTTTGTGCATATAAATAGCGTATTTCATTTTCATTAAGATTTGTGAGAATGCGATGCTTCGGAATACTTTCGGGTGCCCCTCTACATAAACCAGTGGTGGTATTTACCCCATTTTCTATTAAAAAAAAAAAAAAAAAAAAAAAAAAAATCCGATAGTAAACTTGAATAACGTGTTTCAGTTTCATTGAGATTTCTGCAAAACAAAGGCGTTACAATAGGGTTTATAGAAATACCTCTAATAGAACACAATGCTTTAGAATACTTTCGGGTGTCCCTGTACACAAACAAGTAGAGATATTCACTCCACTTTCAATAGAGAACATCCGATAGTGGACCTGAATAACATATACCAGTTTCAAGAAATTCCAAGAACATTTACGGGAGTTAGAGTGCAGACAGATAGACAGACATACAGAATGACAGACAGACAAACCGAAGTCATTAACACTTTTCAACCTTGTTGGAAAGTGTTAAAAAAAATATCTGGAGTGACTCCTCTCGACTTTCCGAACATTGAGTAATTAACAGTTTTGTAGATAAAGTGAAGAAAGAGGAGTTGTTAAACAAACAAAAGAGAGAAAACCCTAATAGAGTGTTTGAGTATTTTTCTCCATATATTACACGATGTTTTATTTAACGCTACTCAACTTTGAGCCCATAGATCATAATGATAAAGAATTTTTCTTTGTGTCCCTGTAAAATCCTATAAATGCTATATTCACCGAAATGCTTATAGTTAGTGCAACCGTGATTTATAATATTCATATAAATTTTCAGCTCAATTGAATAAGGCGTTTAGATTCAATCGCACTTTTAAAAATTTGGTGCCATAGGCCATAATGATAAAGAATTTTTCTTTGTGTCCCTGTAAAAAAAAAACTGTAAGTGCTAAATTCACCAAAATCTATACAGTTGGTGCAACTGTGACCTATAACATGTGTACAAATTTTTTGCTCAATTGAATAAGGTGTTTAGACGCTATCACACTTTTAAAAACTTGGCTTCATAGGCCATAATGATAAAGAATTTTTCTTTGTGTCCCTGTAAAAGAACTATAAGTGCTAGATTCTCCAAAATCTATACAGATTGATTACCTGTGGCCTATAATATGTGTATAAAAGTTTTGCTCAATTGAATAATGCGTCTAGATGCTATCGCCCTTTTAAGATTGTGGTCCCATAGGCCATAATGATAAAGAATTTTTCTTTGCGTCACTGTAAAAAAACTATAAGTGCTAGATTCATCAAAATCAATAGGGTTCGTGCTACGGTGACTTGCAATATGCGTACCAACTTACAGCTCATTCGAGCAAAGCGTTTAGACACTAGTGTGTTCACTCATACACACACACATACATACACACATACATGCACACTCACATGCATACATCATCGTAAAAATAGTGGAAACGGACTCAGGGCACCTCGAAACGTATAAAAACATCAAAATCTCAAATTCGGATTTTTGACACGATTACAGTACTTTCCTCACTATAGTGTTCGGAAAGTAAAAATTCATCATTATCCAGTATAAGCACAGAAATTCTGTAAACTTGGCGGTTTCATCGTTCGATTTTTGACAGAAATGTGTTCAGAATCAAAAGTTGACTCAATGAGCTATTTCAGTGTTTTTAATATATCTTACGAAATCAACTTGTAAAAAGAAAAAAAATCTGCTTAATTGATTATTAAGAAAACAGAGAACGTTGGCAGTAATTATTTTTGTCTCACATTCTGTCACTTCTTAAGTCATATATTGTCATGATATCTATCTTTTTTTTTTTTTTTTTTTTTTTATCCATCGAGTATATTTGTATATTTTAAAGGATAAAAAGTAATTATGGAGATGGAAAAGACTCTTTCCTGAGGAAAATAATACAAAATAGTGTCTAATTTTAAAATGCTCCATGCGAATTCTAAATTATTTTAATTCTTCAAACTTTTTACTATGCGTTTTTTGTAAATAACTGAACACATATCGATATTTAATTTTCTATATCTAAATTACAGAATCAATTACAAACAAAAAAGTGTAAAATTTGAAATTTTTATGAATTTTCGTCTTGTGATTAAATTTGAGAATTCGTAAAAAAGAAAAAGGTAATTATTATTATTTTTTTTTTTTTTCAGAAGAATTACCCAGTTTGTAGACAAATACACTGGCTAACATTCATATACATTTTGAAATAGATTGAAAGAAAAGAAATTCACGTGGACCATTATAAATAACTGGTTATTCTTGAAATTTGAAACCTAATAAAAATAAATTTTAAGTTTAAACTTTTGTAAAAGCTTTTAAATAACGTTTGGATAACTGTAAAATGATATTAATTTAAAATTGTCAGATAGCTTCATACGTGTTATAATAAATGCAATCTGGATATTTTTAATTGAATCGATTTTAACAATTTTCATAGTCATTTGTCCCCCTTAAAAGAAAACACAAACCGTCAGAATAACGAGGTGGCAGCACTCGAGAGTAAGTGTGAAAGGCCTTCCCCCAATCAGGATGAGCCAAGTTGTTGCAGGAACCATCTGATGTTCTGTATTTTGTTGCCGGACATCTCGATGATTTTGGACACGTATCTCCAATGACGGTGTTCGCAAGACTGAATCGACGGAGTCCTTCGCTCCTCTGGACTGAACTTAACTGAAAACTACAAATATATATATATATAAATATACAGGGTGACCCATATGTCTGTAGACATTTTAAAAATTTATAACTATTGAATAAATTGATAGAATTGAATGCGGTTTGCAAAAAATTCATTCTCGTGAAAAGGGATTTTTTTTTTTTTTTTGGTAAAGAAAAGAATATAGTTAAATTTTTTGTCGACGATAGTTAGACAAATAGTTAATTTTTTCACACGGATGTGAAAGAAAAATATGCAAATGGAAGTCCTATTGTTCAATTTCGTGATTAGAACAGCTTATTTCTTAATTTGCCTCCTACTTGCGCATATACGAAATTTTAATTGCGATGCTGACTTGGTGAAGATGTTTTCCTTCAGGTAAGAACCGCCGACTGAACCTGCTGTTAGCAGTGTTATAACTCGTTTGCAACTGTAATTTGTGGCGACGACGGACACATACAATAGGATTTATACGCCAGTAAACATGTACATGCGAATAAGTACAGTTTTCCATTAAAATGCGAGCACCCTCTATCGACAAATAGCTTAATTATTATTTTTTCTTTACCAAAAAAATACCTCCTTCACGAGAATGATTTTTTCGCAAACCGCGTTCAATGGACCCTATTCCCACTTTGGGTTCGAGGCTATAGAAAATCAGCTGTTCTCGGTAAACAATACTCAACTCTACCATAGCAAAGCATTGTGGCCTGCAAATTTTATCTTGCAATATTATTTATAAGAGTTACAGATTATATGAAATTGAAGTAAGAGTGATATAGTGATACCTTTGTTTTGTTTTTAATCCAGTTTTTGTAATATACTTTAATATTAATCGACATAAAATATTAAAAGTTGCCATGTGAACTGTGGTGATGTTAACAAATTTAAATGGTTGGTTGGTTGGTTGGGTTTTACGTCGCACTAGTGCTGCGACGATGGGCAATTGGCGACGGTCTGGGACACACCCCTAGAGGTGGTCCGGAGACATGCCATCACAATTTTGATCCTCCACGGGCTCTCCCGCTTCGGTGACCCCCAGAGGTATAATTTTTGATGGGAACATGGAGGACATTGCGACCACAACCGATTTTACGTGCACCAGCCACCATTAGTGTACACGACGGTCTTTGGCCGGCTCGAGTACCGAACCCGAAATCTTCCAATTACGAGGCCGGCGCTCTACCGACTGGGCTACCGCGGCCCCAAATTTAAATGGATGTTCTATTTAATAAATTTCTTTATTAAAGTGATTGAAATTCTAATTATTTAAGCTTTGATGTCTATGTCCAATGTAATCAATGACATCTTTTTTCTATTTATTTAATTATAATGTGATTTGTTTGTAATCTTTAATTTTGTTCGTAATAAGCTTCGCTATTTTCGTTTTAAACATTGACATTAGTTTCATGATTCATAAATGATGATTGATTTACTTTTTACGCATTTTTTGACACGTTTAAGTTTTATTATCTTTTATTCATTATATATATGTGTATATATATATATATATGTGTGTGTGTGTGTGTATAAAATGTTCCGCAATTTTACGATAGGGAATAGTCTTAACTTTACCATTCGATTGAGATCTTTACATTTCTCTTTTGTTCTTGTTTGAACAGATATCTGATTATTAAGTTTCACTGGAGAAATTTTTAGACTGGAAAATGTTATGCGTAACAATAAAACGACATCTTGAATCTAATTTGTTTACAAAACATCGGCCCCGTGTTCGGCGATTTTACCTACTGTGACGTCACAGGAATATTGTCCATTCTATCAATTCATTCAACAGTTATGAATTTTTAAAAATGTCTACAGACTTATGGATGCACACACACACACACACACACACATATATATATGTGTGTGTGTGTGTGTGTATGTATATACATATACAGCTCTAGAAATGAAGATTAAACATTCGCAATAAAAAAAGATACATGAAATTAACTTTATATATTGGAAATATATTTTGATATTTAAAAAGGATATGTGGTGCCATGGGTGGAAAGTTATTAACTCTCATACCAAAGTTATTTAATAGTACACTTTGGTAATAATTATTTGCGATTCAATAAGACAATTAATACCATTTCTTAAAAGAGGTATGGAAATTAGTTTCAGTGGGTGTTAACTTGGTACTTATGTGCATCATGGTATAGCCATATAATTTAAATAATATAATAAAGAGTTAAGATAATAAAATGGCCAAAAACGTTTTTTTTTTTTTTTTCTAAAAGTTTTTTGTGTGTTGTTTATATTGTCGCGTGCTCGGGGTTCGTGAATTGTCTGAGAATGAAAGACGAATCGTGCAGAGGCTTCAAAGTTTATTTAGATAATTATCTAGAAGATTACAGTTCTATAAACCAAGTATCAACTTCAGCTTCGCCAAAAAACACAGCTTAAATAACAGCTGACAACATCAAATTCACAGTATAAACTGCATTGTAGTATTAACACACAGCAATGGGCTGCAAACAACTGCAGCAAAAGACCAATCAGGAGCAATTTACCGTAAGGCAATTGGCGAGCATAGCCTCCTAAACTAGATGCCTGTCGCGTTGCTCGTAAACTTGACAACAGTTCAAGCGGTAGACAGCGCCATCTGGTATAGATTTCCTGACTTTTTTATTAAACAGCCACCAATAATTTTTAAAAGTGAAATTTGATATACATAAAAGGAGAATAGAATCGAAGAAACATCGATTGTATATATCATATATCACTTTAAAAAATCATTGGTGGCTGTTGAATAAAAAAAATAGCTCAATCTGTACCAGGTGGCGCTATCTACCACTTGAACTGTTGCCAAGTTTACGAGCAACGCGACAGGCATCTAGTTTAGGAGGCTATGTTGGCGAGAAACTGACTGACTCGGCTGCGGTATGATTCCTTATATACCAGCGTAGAAAATTGAGAATATTTCAGTAACTTTGGTTCTACTCGAGTTAGACCTTAGATATTTGGTATATCGATAATAAGGATTTTCTCGCCAAGAAGCGAAAAAGTCGCTGAATTTGGCGCCAAGACCATTACTTGCCTTGGTGAAGCTTTTTAATAGGTTTTTAACAGTTTTTTAAGCTATTTTAATGTGAAAACAAACTAGAAATGCAGAAAATTAAGATTTCATAACCTGACTAAGCCTCTTTGAATGAAATTATATAAAAAATAATTACTATTATTTACAAATTTGTAACATTATGTAGACTTAAATAAATAAAATCTCTGTGTTAACCATTTCTTTTTGTTTTACTCAGTTTTACTTACAAATGCTTATTTATTTTCATGTAATTATGTATTTTTAAATACCACAGCCAACATAAATTATTTTTTATAAAATACAAAATGTTTTATTGGTTAAAGCTTTTACTTAATCAAAATCTTGTGTCACAGTTTGATTGCAGACTATACTTAGAGATATTTTCCATGAAGAGAAAAGACTGAGATATGTAAAAAAAATTTCAAATTATTAGTCACATTGTTACTGTAAATGGTATTTTATTTTTCGAAGTGTTCCTTTGTGGGAAAAAAAAAGAAGAAGAAGAAGAGTACATGACACGCTGACCTTTTTTTATCTTAAATTAATATCGCTTATATCCGAAAAAAATTCCAAATATCCAAGTTATTTCATCCATTTTAAGAGAGAAGATATTAATTATGCATTCATATTTTTAACGTGTCATTATGTAAATCTATACACAATTGTTAACTAAAAATTATATAGTATACTATACCCATAGCCTCCTAAACTAGATGCCTGTCGCGTCGCTCGGAAACTTGGCAACGGTTTAAACGGTAGACAGCGCCACCAGGTACAGATCGCACGACTTTTTTATTCAATAGCCACCAAAAATTTTTTAAAGTGTGATTTGATATACATAAAAGGTGAATAGAATCGAAGAAACGTCGATTATATATATCATATATCATTTCTTAAAATTATTGGTGACAGTTGAATAAAAATGTCGCTCAATCTGTACCAGATGGCGCTGTCTACCGCTTGAACTGTTGCCAAGTTTTCAAGCCACGCGACAGGCATCTAGTTTAGGAGGCTGTGCTATACCTCAAAAAAACAATTTCAATTTTTCGTTTATTGGTGTATTTTATGAAAATTTGAGAGAAACAACATACAAATTGACAATAATACATATTTTTAGCCCTAAAAATATTGATTAGGATCTTGAGAATACTGTTCAATTCAGGAAAACGAGATTTTTTTTTTTTCAATTAAAAAAAATAATAATAATATAACTTTTAAAATTAATCTGTTAGCTCAAAATGCATGTGTAAAATAAATTGATACAGGTTCTCCGCAGTCACAATTTTGAATACCACTTTTTATATAAAGCAATCTTCCTATTATTCTTACGGAGATATGTACTATAAACGATTAATGAAGATTACTATTAAAAAAGAAGTGTTATTCAAAACAGTAACTGCTGAGAACCTTGATTTTTATGTATATACATGTCTTCAAACTGCATACCTCCCTTTATTTAGAAAATGAAAGAAAGAAAGGAAAATAACGGAAAAATAATTCATTTGTTTTTATAATAGTTTTAAAAATACAGAATGTGGAAGAGAAGAAAAAAATTTAAGCGAGTGCCAAATAAGAGTTGGAACATAGATTCAATAACTTTTTGCAATTCGATATGCTTTACCGATTATTTTACGATAGCATAGCTGCAAACCGTTCCGATTTTTTCACACCAGTATTTCTTATAGAAATTTTCACCTTATTTAATCATAGAAAACTGCTACCAAAGCATATAAAAATCGTCTATAAAAAAAAAAAAAGATGGCCAAAAATCAGACTTGTTGGCAGCTATGCGAATGTAGTTATTTAATCATAAAAAGTTGCTAAGAAAGTTTATAAAAATTTTCTTTAAAAAAATAAATAAATGTGATATCCAAAAATTAGAACAATAGGATATCATACAATTAGAACAATACGATATCATAAAAAAAAGAAATTTCTACTAAAGCTTATAAAATTTTTCTATAAAATAAATTCTGATATTCAAAAATCAGAGCGGTTGGCAGCTATGGGATAGTAGTTAAGTATCCGATATTTTTTTTTTTTTTTCAGAATAATATTTATACAATACATTATTAAATCGCATATTTATTCCCATATCTTTGTTGTAAAGATCGTGGATTCGAATACAGTACTTCCTGATGATTATTGACCGACACTTTAATAATTAGACAAAATATTGTCTAGTTCTGAAAAATGAGTATTCTACTCTAAGCAGTTAACTAAAATAATTAACCAGTATGATGTTATCTTATAAGGGGGGGGGGGGGGGGGACAGAACTAAAACGAATAATTTTAAACTGAAAAATTGGAAGTAATTCGTAAGAAGTTATGCAAAATATTCTTCCAGACGTTATTTAACTTGTTTAACTGATTTCTGTTTTTGCCTTTTTAGAATAAACAACACTCATTAGGAGAGCATGCATTTATAAACTTTAAAATCTTAAAACCTAAGTCACGCAAACCAGTCATTAGAAAATATAACTGTTCATTTACGTTTCATAATTCTGAATATTTAGACCTGTTTCTAAGCTTGTCAGATTTATATAGAATCCTAATTAATTACTGTGTCTGGATGATATGGCAAAAAATTCCCAAACGACGTAGAAAAGTCGGCGACAGATTTTTCGCAGTCATCTAAACTACAAGCAAAACTTAAATATTGAATCTAAATAGTAATTAATAACTTATTAATAACCATTATTGTTATAAAACATTTCATACTTTTTACCACACACATTTTTTTTTTTTTTTTTTTTTTTTTTCTTTTGAGCAACGAAAATTTTGTCACCGGAACCCAAATTATTTTGCTGTTTTAGCTAAACGGATTTATTGATTCACACACACATACAAAATTTTGGTAGCATATGCACACAGACACACAAAGAAATATTTTCTAAAAAGGGTCATTTCGTGTCCAGGTCGTTTCAAAACGTGTAAAGTAATCGAAAACCGGAAGTAATTTTTTTTATTACAAATCCAGTGTTTTCTTCTTGTGTATACAAGAAAAAATAAAAGTAGGGATTCTTGTTTAAAATTTCAAGAGTGTCAATTTCGGAATCATTAGATAGCTCTTTAAAAAAATATAGGATACATTTTTTTTATTATTACTATTACTATTAAAGATGTTATTCTAGAGATATTTGACCAGTCCCATCTTTTTGTTACTCCTTGTATAAATATTTTAAAAATACAGATGAATAAAACGTGTGTTCCTTCATTTTTTTCTTTTAATTACTTTTCTTTTAGTACGATAGGACTATTGTTTTCAGACAGCAATTTTAGCTTTGTGGAAATTTGCAGTAGCCCACCTTCAATCAAGCCCATGGGGTACATACAAATGAAACACTTTCAGTTGCAAAGCCGTTTGCAAGCGTTCCAAAATGTATGACTGCAGTCGGCAGCAAAAGTATCCGAGCAATAGAAAAATTCCTATATGGAAAAAGCACACTTAACACTGTTTTGTTAAGTAAATCCTTATCGAATCATGTTCTTAGACTGACTAAGAACAGGATTCGACAAGGATTTGTTTAACAAAACTGCATTAAGTGTACTTTCTTTACATAGGAATTTTTGCTAGTGCTCGGATACTTTTGCTGCCGACTGTATTTGCAAAAAACTTGCAAAATTTACGTCATCGAAAATGCAAGCGTTCCGTTTGTATGTAACCCCATATATATAATAAATAGCTATTAATTCGCTATACGAACTACAGAATTCAACTGATAGCTATGAAAATTGATACACTCATTAATCAGGACAAAATCTACCTAACACTGTAACTTTTAGTTCAATCGTATTATTGGTTCAAAAGATATTGCATAAAAAATACCATTTTTAACTTTAAAATTATAAAAAAGCAAAATCAAGTTGATGAAAAAAGAAGAAGAAAAAGCGTTTATATATATATATATATATATATATATATATATATATATATATATATATATATATATATATATGTGTGTGTGTGTGTGTGTGTGTGTGTATAAGGAAATACGTTTGTTTTTATGTCGGAAATAAAATAACAATGTCATCGTATTTCATAATATAAGTTCATTTTAAATTTCTTAGAGTATTTTCACTTTTGTTAAAATTACTAACGATAAGGGATTTACATTAGCAGAGTATCGTACATTTTGGACTTTCGTTAAATGGATTGAAATCCCTCAATTTACACAAAAATTTGTTCGTTGTTGGAATACAGTACCTTATTATGTCCTAGAAGCAACCTGTGCTATTGAAATTGGAATGAACCACAATAAATTTGCAGTACCATTTTAATTTATCTTCTGATATTTTAGTCATTAAAATCTTAATGTATGAACACCAGAACAAATTCATGAAATTAAAATTTCATAAGTACTTACGTACGAACAAGTTTCAGAGTTGCTTCGACACCAGTTAAACCATCTCGTCCTAATAACCACACTTTGTTCCGGTTACCGTCAAATTGGGCATCCAGGAAGTACTCCGAACTGTTTTTCTTTACAATCAGACCTGGGAATCAGGAATTTTACTCATGTCATACATCGTATGAATAGAGATTAGTACATTTATAACAATATTAATTAACGGCTTTATTTACCATTAACTTCAACTCGCGGGTAAACACGAAAATTTGAAAAGCGTCTAAAGTCAGAATGCAACTTTTCGGAAAATTTTGACGCGTTTCTTCTGCCATCTAGTGGCATTCTTATTTTCAAATATACATGAACTAAAAGAACAAGAGCCAGAAATAGTGTTCGAAGTTTTGTCCTTAATTTTTTATGTAGCCTCACACAATTGACAACGGCGAGGATACAGTTTTACAAATCGCAATAGCTGCCGGAGAAATTCGAGATACAGTCGGCAGCAAAATTATTCGAGCACTAACAAAAATTCCTATGTAAAAAATGTACACTATATACTGTTTAGTTAAATAAATCTTTGTCGAATCCTCCTTCCGTGGAGGATCAGAATTGTGATGGCATGTCTCCGGACCACCTCTAGGGGTGTGCCCCAGACCGTCGCCAATTGCCCATCTGCGCAGCACTAGTGCGATGTTAAACCCAACCATCCAGCCATCCATCCTTGTCGAATCCTGTTCTTAATCAGTCTCAGAACATGATTCGACAAGGATTTATTTAACAAAACAGTATTAAGTGTACTTTTTTTAATATAGGATTTATTGCTAGCTCTCGAATAATTTTGCTGCCGACTGTAAGTCTGGACTATTCCAAAATATTCGGAATTCCATGCGTCGTTGATTCGTTGATATGAGGCATGCCCTGAAGTCGATGGATGAAACTTCGAACACTATCTTTGGCCCCATATTCATTCTGTTTCTTGTATATTTACTATAAAAACTAACATTCACATGCATGATGTCTTTTTATTTCTGTTTCTGTGTACAGCACTGCGTTAGGAAAGTACACTCTAAAACAAACTGACAAAAAAAAAAAAAAAAAAAAAAAACGACGCACCAAGAAGGAGTTATCCGGATAGGGCAAAAATTGGTAGATATCATCTACATGTAGAGAAAAACAAATTATTGCAGTTTCAAAAAATTTGAATGATTTAATCAAGAGAAATGGGCCTCACAAAGAAAACAAGTCAATTGGTCCACTTCTGACCCTTATGTAAGCAGTTATTCGGCTTAGTATTATTTGATAGAGTTCACAAATGTGCTCCTGCGAGATATCGTGCCAAATTCTATCCATTTGGGGCTTTGGATTGGCGAAATCCCGAGCCAGTTGTGGGTTCTTTTCAGGATGTTCAAACGCCCTTAGTGGAGAGAGATCCGGTGACTTTATTGGCCAAAAAAATGTTAGACAAGCAGGAAAACAAGCAGTAAGAACTATCTCTGTGCGCGGGCGAGCATTATCATGCTGAAATATACGATCAGGATTGCGTTATATGAAAGGAAACACAACGGAACGTATAATGTCGTCGACGTTCGCTGTGCTGTAAAAATGCCACGGATGACAACCAAAGTGGCCCTGCTAGAAATGAAATGACATTCCAAACCTTCACTCTTGGTTGTTGGGCCGTATAGATGGCGACAGTCAAGGTGGAATCCCCCTTTTTTCGGGGCATCTCCAGACGCGTCTACGCCAGCCATCGGGGCTCAAATCGGAGTGAGACTTATCACTGAAGACAATTCTACTCCATTTAGTGACATTCCAGTTCGAACGATTTTGATATCACTTCAACCATGCTTGTCGTTATACAGTGTTCAATAGCAGTCCGCACAAGGAGCTCTGTGAGCTCAACTCCATTTTCCTGAGCCGCCTGTTAATGGTCTTTGAAGTCACTGAAGTACCCAGTTCCCCTTAGGATCGATGATAATGATGAATTGGAGCTTTGAGTACAGCTCTGACGATTCATTGGTTCTCACGTTCTGTCCTCTCTGTAGGCCGACCGCTTCCTCTCTGACGCTGCGTTCAGCTATGGTTCACCCATTCCCGTCAATATCATCTAATAATGACATCGTTCCTATCCAATTGTCAAACAATTCGCGGATTAGACCAACAGGCATCTTTGAGCCCACAGATTTATACAGATAGGACACTCCCGTATATTCTTCGGTAACCGGAATTTGACTGCAACGACCCTATTGTCAACGGCTGTAAGTTTCTCGAGCTCTCCAGCTTACGCAATCGCTCGTCTTATTTTTATTGTATCTATGTTCATATCGTAATATTAGTGCAACGTTAAACCCAACATCCAACCGACTAACCATTTATTGATATTTACATTTGGACTTTGTTATTGTTTACGAATTTGATTGTCGAAAGCAATTTATTTTAAGAAGCAAGTACTAAATATTAAGCAAATAAATTTCGAAAATATACATAAACCAGAAATATTTTTTTCATTTTAAAGCATTTTGTATTATTTACACCAAGTAATGTTAAATATTTAAGATTTCATACCACACTGCTATTTCAGCATTACAGTTTGTTATATTAATTTGTACTCTTGAACACGAATGTGTTTGGAAAAATTTATTTTCAAACATAATAAAAATTAGTTTTATTTCTTAGAAAATAGCTGTGAATGTTATGATTATGTAAATTTAAAAGTAGTAGAAAAAGTAAAGGAAAGAAAACTGCAGATACGTTTTCGTTGGCAACTTTATTATTGTTTGCAAACTTGATTGTCAAAAGCAATTTATTTTAAGAAGCAAGTGCTAAATATTAAGAAAATAAACTTTGAAAATATACATAAAATAAAAACCTTTTTTTTTCATTTTAAGGCATTTTGTATTATTTAAACCAAGCAACGTTAAATATTTAATGATTTCATACTGCTATTTCAGAATTACAGTTAGTAATTTTAATTTGTACTTGAATATGAATATGTTTCACAAAGCATATTTTTAAACATTATAAAAAATAATTTTTATTTCTTAGAAGAATAGCTGTGAATGTTTTGAGGATAATTTTGTGAATTCAAAAACAATAGAAAGTGAAGAAAAAGAAAACTTCCCATACTAACCTGCTACTAACTACTCGCGAAATAGAAAAACAATTTTCGATCAAAGATGCTATTCATGTAGACTTAACACATGTAGTTCCCCTCTGTTGACACTAGTGGTGCTACTATATTTCCGGTTCGCGTTTTAGCTTCACTGTCCTATCTGTATGATAATCTGTGCTTTGAGCCGAACTACACACCTCTCTCAAATGTAGACATCTGCACATATTGTTTGCGCACTTGTATGCGAGACATAGTTACAGTCTACCTGAGTAGACGGAATAAAATTTTCGAAGAATTTATGACCTGGAATCAAAATTTTTCATTTTTAATATTCTGCCAATTGCGCAGTTAAGATGCGTTGCAGCGTCGCATGCTCATTCGATAGTAGCCAAACTTTAAAATTTTGTATTTTCCATCTAAACCGTATGCGTGTGAATTTGTGTCCAGCTTGCATTACTCCTTGGTGCGTCATTTTATTTATTTATTTATTTATTTATTTTTGTCTTAGAGTGTATTTCTGACCTTGCATTTCTAACTATATGATTCCGAGTCGTCAGCATGCACTTGCACCCTACCCTTCCTAGAAGTTCTACTGAAATGTGGTACAGGGACACTCTGTATATATTAAATGAAATAGCAAAAATAAAATAGTGTTTTGCAAATGTTTATGTGTAAAATCCTATACGTTATTTTTTTAATTGCCAACTGGTTAGGGTGACCCACAGATTATCATACAGATAGGACAGTGAAGCTAAAACGCGAATCGGAAATATAGTAGCACCACTAGTGTCAACAGAGGGAAACTACATGTGTTAAGTCTACATGAATAGCATCTTTGATCGAAAATTGTTTTTCTATTTCGCGAGTAGTCAGTAGCAGGTTAGTATGGGAAGTTTTCTTTTTCTTCACTTTCTATTGTTTTTGAATTCACAAAATTATCTTCAAAACATTCACAGCTATTCTTCTAAGAAATAAAAATTATTTTTTATAATGTTTAAAAATATGCTTTGTGAAACATATTCATATTCAAGTACAAATTAAAATTACAAACTGTAATTCTGAAATAGCAGTATGAAGTCATTAAATATTTAACGTTGCTTGGTTTAAATAATACAAAATGCCTTAAAATGAAAAAAAAAAAAAGTTTTTATTTTATGTATATTTTCAAAGTTTATTTTCTTAATATTTAGCACTTGCTTCTTAAAATAAATTGCTTTTGACCATCAAGTTTGTAAACAATAATAAAGTTGCCAACGAAAACGTATGTGCAGTTTTCTTTCCTTCACTTTTTCTACTACTTTTAAATTTACAAAATCAGAACATTCACAGCTATTTTCTAAGAAATAAAACTAATTTTTATTATGTTTGAAAATAAATTTTTCCAAACACATTCGTGTTCAAGAGTACAAATTAATATAACAAACTGTAATGCTGAAATAGCAGTATGGTATGAATTCTTAAATATTTAACATTGCTTGGTGTAAATAATACAAAATGCTTTAAAATGAAAAATATATTTCTGGTTTATGTATATTTTCGAAATTTATTTGCTTAATATTTAGTACTTGCTTCTTAAAATAAATTACTTTCGATAATCAAATTCGTAAACAATAACAAAGTCCAAATGTAAACATCAATAAATGGTTAGTCGGTTGGATGTTGGCTTTAACGTTGCACTAATATTACGATATGAACATAGATACAATAAAAATAAGACGAGCGATTGCGTAAGCTGGAGAGCTCGAGAAACTTACAGCCGTTGACAATAGGGTCGTTGCAGTCAAATTCCGGCTACCGAAGAATATACGGGAGTGTCCTATCTGTATAATAATCGGTGGGGTGACCAGACCATATGTCCTCGAAAACTACCCTTCGTCCCCCAAAAATTAAAAGACATTTGAGGACGTCAGTTATAAAATTATTAATGTTTCATTATGCATATAATACTTTGTTATATGTATAATAAATAAACTAAAATAAGTGCTTTCAGGTGTTTTATATACAGAAGATTACTAAATTGTTCCAATTTAAGGTGTTTCATTGTTTTGTCCTCGAAAATCGGGGACACCGACGTATTTGTCCTCAAATTCAATGAAAAAAAATCTGGTCGCCCTACAAATAGTAAAAAGTTGTTTCGAAAGTCTACACATGTATTGCCATCTAGCGGCAACCGATTGAAATAAGGCAACGCCTGCCGGCTGCTTTATAACTCGATATTGAAGGACAGCAACAATGCCAACTAACAATCATTTGAAGTTGTAGGCATTCCAAAAGGGCCAATGAAAAGACGTGTTGCTCCTGAGCAACATTGCCAAATGTAGAATTAAAATGTGCACGTTCAAAGACGTAAAACTGCACAGAATAGAATGAGTTGAATTTAAAGAATGTTCTTTGTATGGATGAAGTTAAAGTGCGTTGAACATTTTCAAGGGAATTCGTAAACGATTTACAATCAGAATTTCTGGGTGGTATTTGATTCTATTGTGTGTTTATATTGTTTTGAAATATATCATTTTACCAGTATTCAATAAATGTTGATATAAAATACAAATTTTTGATTTCAAACCTTAAAAAATTCCCAATTCATATAATTTGCAATACACAAAAATTTAAATTATGATAAAATATTTATATACTGTAGATTTACTTACCTCGTCTCTGCAATTCTATTTCTAGTTGATCTATTCTTTGGACTATAGAACGTCCTTCCTGACCAGCAAAGTCTAGGTCAGAAGTAGTGATAGTTGGCATGTTAACAGGATTTTCTGGTCGATTAGAACCTACGCAGATTTATATATTGTTAGAAATTAAGGTTTTCTTTCGAGCTTTAATTATTTCTCATTTTCCTTACCTGTAGCTCTCGTTGGAGGTGGTTTTCCTGGACAACATACACCTCCTACGTCACCATCATCCATGGTACAAGCTGAATCTTCAAGATCTCGTACACTTTCGAAACGGAATACGCACAAACCAGCAGGTCTACACATACCAGTGCCACCATCGTATGCGATACAGTGGTTTTCGGGGATCTCCTTGATGGAAGGAAAGATGACAGGTGTCTCGACATCAGCTGTAAAATACATTGATAATGATTTATATATATTTAATGATTTATATATATTTAACGCATTTTCTTCACTCTAATTAAAAATAACTTTTTTAATTCCATTGTGCTATTTATTCCAAAACGGAAAACGATGCATTTGTGCACTGTTAAAAATTTCAACTCCGTGTAATCCATTATCTTAAGTCTTACGTAAAATTACAGAGAAAAATAAACAGAGATGTTAAAAAACTTATTTTATACATTCATTTTAATAACTAATATTAAATTAATTAATTATTGTTGAGAATACATTTCGGACTTGGAATGCTTTTTCTAAAGTAGAAACAGTCCTTTTTAATTTTAATTAAAAAATTAAATAATAAAATTAGGTAAAAATACAGAATAGAGATTGAGAATCTCGATTATTCACTTTTAACTAAGAATTACTGTAAATTTACAGATAAATATTTATATGAAATTTACAGAAATTTTTAACAGTGTGTACATAAGAAAATGTAACATATTGTCCTGTGTATATAATATCCGTAAGTCAGGTAAATCAGATTCTCAGAAGATATTTTAATTAACAGATAAAGCTATTGTTCTATGAAGCAATACTTATCAACAAACAATACTTCTCTATTAATTAATCATATTTTTATGGGTCTATAAAAGTAACTTGAAATATGCATCTTTAAACTGGGTGTAACATTTAGGTAAAAAGCAATCAACTAGGTAGTCCATCAAGGACTAATCTGTTTCGTTGTTTACCAACAAGGAGTCCTTTTTAGGACTAATTTCTGAGTTTTTGGGGATTGTGTCTGGGCGTTTCCTTGCTGTCCTTATATTTTGGTTTTTCTATTTCCTGTACTACAACTTTTAGCTCCCCATCATACCATAGGTATGGGGAACTTGGGTAATCGTGGAAATTTCCGATGTCGGCTTTTTTTACTTTTCTACACATTTTAGGGCATAAGGAATCACAAAAATCACAAAATGGATAAAGTGTCCGCTCGTATTTTAGTCAGTTATGTTGATTTGTGCAGGGCCAGATTATGGCACGGGCACATGGGGCACTGGCCCAGGGCGTCCAAATTTAGGGGGCCTCATTTCCAAAAATGAAGAAGTAATAGTAAAATTTTTTTTCATTATATGTCTATTAAAAACAAATATTGATTAAATTTTTCTTTCTGTATTTTATTAGAGAGCTTAAACAATTATTAAATTTTGTGACTGATTTACTAAACATTGGCTGATCAATGTGCTTCAGTTTTTCATTTATCTTGAACATAAAACTAATGATTATAAAACACGGAAAATTCCGATGCAGTGAGAACAGGAAATGAGCTGCCGTAGGCAGCAGGTACTCAAAGCGAGAATTAGAGCAATTTCAATATACATATATATATATATATATATATATATATATATATATATATATATATACATATATATATATATATATATATATTAATAATGTGATGTAAAAAAAAATAAATAGTGATTCAATTCTTTTGAAAATTCATTTAAATGTAGTGACCAGCGAAGCAGGCGTAACCTGATAGTAAATAAAAAAAATAACTGATTTTTGTACTTTAAAATATGAAGTTACGTTCTATAGTAATGATTACTATATTCCTGAAAAAAATAGTCCTGTCGTACTAATAAAAACAAGCACACTTTTCGGTTATTCTATTATATAATTTTCAGTGCTACCATCTGTTGTCCAGTAAAGCTTTTAATCGATAGATATACTGATTTGCTGTGACATCCTGAGTTATACACACTCTCAGAAATCTCAAAATAATTTATATGTAAAATTTCAAAATTAATATTTATCAACTTTTAACTGCCGTTTAATTTTTCGTGAAATATTTGATAAAAATTTAGAATAGAATAAGAAAAAAGCTCTCAGTGCAGTGCAATAAAAAAACGCTTAAAAACTGGTGATAAACAACTTTGGAAAAGAAACTCTAACTAACTATTACGTTGTACTCGTATCTTTTTCTTTTCTTTTCTTCCCCCCCCCCCCTCCCCGCCCGCTTTATAAAAGAACTGCGCTTAATTATTTTAATACGAAATAATTTTTGCGTGTTTTTGCATTTCATGGTTTTCTTATTCTTCCTCAATGCAATGAATTAAAATTCTTTGCGAAGTGCTTTACATTAGTTTGGTGCTGCTATCTAGTGATGATAAACGAAAGTCAAAACTTTATTTTAGAAAAATAGACACAGTTATATTTTGATTCTGTTGAGTGTTGAGAGGAGTGTAAAATGTGTCAAACGTAAATATGAACTATATAGATTATAAAAACATTCGTATAAATGTTTAAAATAATGTAATATACTAAATGATTCCTTTTTTTATTAAAAATGCAAGGGAAAGTACATTTAATGCAGCTGAAAGTAAGAATAGGTAGAAGAAAGTCCAAATCAATATATCGCGATATATCAATATAAATTATTATTATTATTATTATTATTGCATCAAACTGCATATGTAAAATCTTTACTCTGAGAAATTTTGTTAGTTAACTTGAAATAAAGTTAAGTAAAATAAAAATAACTTAAATAAAAATTTAAGTTTTATGACGGCCGAAACATACTAGGTTATATACATATATACTGTAAATTTTTTTAAAAATTTTCATTATCAGAATTTTTTCAGGAGATTTTTTTTTTTTTTTTTCAAAAAAAAGACGGAGGACTATTAGTTTCAATCTAGAGTTTTTGTAGACCAGTTTTGTGTAACGCCAGAATAAATTAGAAATATCAGTCCTATCGTCACAAATTCGGTACCCAATGAAAGGGACGATTTTTCTGAATCCAGGGGTGCAAACAATTTTTCGACACGACAATTAGATTTTTTTTAATTAACTAACGTATGAAATTTAGGTGACAACACTTCTTTTTAATTCATTTCAGTCATTTTAAAAAGTGCGTGGCCCAGTTTTACGGTCAAAAAACGAGATAAAAATTAAATAACAATTAAAAATTTTACAGATTGAAATTAATAGCTCTCCGTACCAAAGTGAATTCTGTCTTTGACTTTTTTTTTTTTTTTTTTTTTTTTTTTAATGCAAGGACAAAATAAAAATATTAATGAAGAGCCCAAGATCCATTTAAAATGATTAAATTTCTAAATAGTTTATTTTTAGGCAATTTCCTCAAAACAAATTTTTTGAAATCGGCGGAATGAGGTTTTTTTCTTTAAAAATTGCAAATGGTTTTAAACCTTATTACCTATGAAATTTATGTATTATTATGTTATTAACAAAAATTCTTAACACTCTAAATAGAGGACATTCGTATCAATTTAAATGAATTTGATAACTGATTAAGTAAATATATATTAGTTTGTATTAAATAAACTCTAATAAAGTTTTTACGATTGTAATTATTTTCAGCACTATTTACTTAAATAAGGTTAACTAAAGTAAATAAACAAAACTTTCAGAAATAGTGTAAAATGAAAAATTACATAAAGTAAAGAAATACTTCAGTAAAATTTAAGGCACTAACTGGAATCAAATAAAAGTATATGGAAACTGTTGATAAAAACAATACCTTAAAAAATATTACTTTAAAATATCTTCCCCCCCCCCCCAAAAAAAAAAAAAAAAAAAAAGAAAACGCAATGTTTGTCGGGGGGGGGGGGGAATAAATCCTACTTCTTTACGGCTGAATAAAAATGACTATTTACCTCTTCGGAAGAAGAAGCCAGGCTGCACTTATTTTAGCCCCTCCCCTATTTTTGAAATGATTACACGTGATTTTTGCATTTGTTTAACTTTATAAAGGGTCGTATTTAATTATTCACAACTAGCAAACCCGTGCGAAATATTCGCACTTTATTTCTTTTTTTATTTACCTTTAAAATTTGGAACTCATAAACGTTATACCAATTTCACCACCTAATTAAAATTCTAATTTACCAGAAGCCAAATTATTATTAAAACCAAATTAATATTGCACAATAGTGAAACCAAAATCATTCAAAAATTCAAGGTTCACGACCCAATTTTCATACTTCCACAGGCAGTACAGTTTTAATATAGGACTCTCACGACGCCTTTTACATTTTTGTCGTCATGTTGGCGATGACTTTTTATTAATTTTGGGATATATATATTTGTTGTTGTTGTTATTGTTTAAAAATAAATAAATAAATAAAATAAAATAATTCCTATTTTGATTATATTTTTTATGATTGTGTTTTTTAGTCAATTTATGACACAAAAGTTCATATTCTGTATATATCTTTAAAATATTGTTAGGTTTAAAAGGACGCTTTCAAAGATTCTGAAGAAACAACTGTTAAAAATATATTTTTTCGTAAAATAATTTCGTCAGTCAAATGTCGTCATTTTTTCTTATTTGTCCATTGAGCTAAGTCCGCGTGTTTAAATATTGTCCATGTATAAATATTATTTTTTTTTATCCTCGCGTATCGTATCGTTTCGACAAAAAAATTATTGAAACTGGTCCACGTTAGAGAAATATTATATAGATTATTGCGTGTCTAAAGAAGAACATTCATTTCAACAAAATTTAAAACTGTTTTATGAGATTGGTTCGTCCGTCTACCCATATGTCCGTCTGTTTGCCCACGTTCACATTTCCGTATATATTATTTAAAAGCCTTGAAATTGTTGTTATTTAAAATCGCTGTAGTGTGTTTCCTATTGAAAGGGGTATAAATAACACTGCTGGTTTGTCAACAGGGACTTACAAAATAATTTGGATACATTACAGTCTATGAAAACTATTTATTTAAAAGCTATTTGTATAGCTTTATACAACACTAAACATAACGAAATTACTCAGTTACACAAAGGCATGCTCCAATATAATATGGTATGGGTTGAGTTGCGAGGATTAACGCTGATTGACTACATTAGGGTCCTAGGCCTGAGGGGGAATTCCCTCCCTGAAGGTCTGTCTATGGGGTCCTAGCCCGTATTTACGCAAGTTTCGGAGAAAACCATGGATAACTCCGAATGGCTAGGCTGACGAGCACGACCTGGGATCGTACCCGGCATCTCACATCTACCAGCTTTGAGCACAGAACAGCTCGGCCGCTGGTGAACCAATATGGTATGATTAACATTAATGTTTTATACAGTGCCACACAAAAAACATTAACATACATCATTGGATAAAAGTTTTTAAAAAAATCGAAATTCATTTTAAATTTTGTTACCATAGGATTTTGTTGTTGTTGTTGAAATGAATGTCGATGGTGACAACACTTGAAATTCATGAAATGTTAACTACAATTTGATTATTTAAAGGTAAAAATCTGTCTGGCTATCTATCTTTCTGTTACACAAATTTCATTGAAGCCGTAACTTAAGAACTAATGCACAGAATGTCATATATTCCAAATTCCATGTTTAAGATATTGAGATTCATTAGTACCACTGTACATCGACCAATAACACTGCTCGGCATGAAAATTGCCCCCCAGCACCATTTTTGCAAATTCTTGTGTAAAATGACCTCCTGATTCCGAATAGGACGCCCATTTTGCCCTATCACCCACCGTTGTTTAGAGACGGTCCCCTATTTTTATAACTTTTCGGTGATTTTATGGCTATAAATTCGATTTTTAGGGAGGGGAGGGATTATTTTAACAGTTAAATATCTTCTGAGGGGCTACAGAGTTAGAAAATTCTAAAACATGAACATTTACGGCAAGGGAAAAATTTAGGAGGGGGGGGGGGGGATTTGCCACTAAAATTATGTATTTCTTATATTTTTTTAATCCATTGTTGTTGTTGTTGTTGTTGTTGTCGTGTATCACAAAGTGCAGAAGTGATGAAAATAGAAAAAAAAAAAAAAGAATAACAAAAAGAATAACAAAAAAAGGGAGATAAAAACTAAATATTGCCAAAAGCGTGGATCACAGCCTTGGCAATGTCTATGGCTCTTTCTGTGTATAAAATGTCCATGTTGCAGTCATTGTCTATCTTGAAGAGGGCACCAGCAATGGAAGGGCAGCTAAAAAGGTGTTTGGGATCCAGTTATATGCCTGGGCAATGCCTGCATTCCACATATGTCCTGGAACCATCGGGCAGAATCTTCATGCCCTTAAAGTGCTTTGTCCTTAGTCTTGTTATGGTTGTTGTTATTTCTCGGTCGTAATTTAATTCTGGCAGCGAGAATTTTTTCTTTGGGTTTGAGCAGAGCTTCTGTTTTGCGACTGCGTTTGCATCAAAAACCGTAGTAAATAGAGTTACAGGCTCGAGTGTTCTAGCTTCTTTGGCAAGGAAATCGGCCACTTCATTCCCTTCGATATCTACATGGGCAGGAATCCACTGAAGGTTAAATATCCTCGATCTGGTCACCTTTTTTGTCTAATTGGGGGCATCCCCAAGAGGGGCTTTTGGCATTAAAATCACCGAGGATTATTTTAAGGTCTGAAGGAGAAGAGCAAAAATCTTTAATGATATCTGTATCGATTTCCGATGTGTCTGGATGGTATGCATTGAAGATTGTTACTGTAAAGTGAGGGAGGTCCAGTTTGATTTTAATCTATTATTAATGTTATTTATTAAACATTATATTTTTTTGTTTTTAGGTGTTAAATTAATTCTTTTTCATTCTCCAAATCAAATTCGTGGTCATAAAATTACCGTACAGTGATAAAAATTGAGGGAGGAGGTGGTGTCCCTAGAAAACGGTGGGTGACAGAGCAAAATGGGAGTCATATTCGAATTCAGGAGGTCATTTCACATAAGAATCAGCAAGAATAGTATCAGACCTCTTTTTTTTTTTTTTTTTTTTTCTTAAAGCAATGTAATAGGCGTTTATTCCTTATTGAAGAAAGATTCAAATATATTGGTGTAAATTGAGAAATTTTGAATTATTTCCTCAAAAAAATTTTCTTTGAATAAATGTTCTGAAGCACAAAATCAATACAATCATGCGCTTAATTTAAAACACATTAAGAACTATAACAAAGAGAAAATGAAGTTTTAAAAATGGTCTTACCTTGTCTTTTAAATCTTCCATGATCTAATACAAATGTAGGATGTAGAGTCAAAAGCAGTATCGTTAATGACAGAATAGAAGTCTTAGAAATCATACTCTTGTTAGGTCACTTTGAAATAATTAACATGGTGGCAATAAGTTGCATTATAGGGTACGCATTTTCAATAATTAATTCTGAAAAGAGATGCATAAAAGTAAAGATAATTAATAATTACAATAATTACAAAAACCCTACACTGAGAAAAAAATAAATACACTGAAAAAAAATTCTATAACTGACATCTAGAATCTAAGTTATGGCTCTAGAAAAAATAGTTCCATGTCATCCTTATAAATTCTAGTTCCCTTGGAAAGCGAGTTCTAGAAGCCCCTATTAGAATTCTAGAGCGCTTTCCTATACTATCGAGGGCAAAGTTATTTAAAAATCTCTGCAAATAAATGAGACTACAAGAGGCGGGTTTCAACAACTATAATCTTGGTTTATTACCAAATTCTAGAAAATCAAGCGAGAATTTTTCGCAATACAAACGATTCAGAATATTTAAAGTATTCAGAATATTGTTTCACTATCTAGAAATGTGTACACTAGAAATAATCGATCATTTCGTCTATTCAGTTCATTGGCGTCCCTTATGCGCATAGCTCGGAAATCTATATTTCTAGTTAAGGGATTTAGAAAATGGCCACTTATTCATTCTAGATGAAGGCGGTATATTTTTTTGCTCAGTGTAATGCCTTCATCTAGAACGAATAAGTGGTCATTTTCTAAATCCCTTAACAAGAAATACAGATTTCCGAGCTATGCGCATAAGGGACGCCAATGAACTGAATAGACGAAATGATCGATTATTTCTAGTCTGCATATTTCTAGATGGTGAAACAATATTCTAAATATTATAAATCTTTTGTATGACGAGAAATTCTTGCTTAATTTTCTAGACTTGGGTCATAAACCAAGATTACAGTTGCTGAAACCCGCCTCTTGTATTCGCATTTATTTAGAGAGATTTTTAAATAACTTTGCCCTATAGAATATAGGCAAATGTTCTAGAATTCTAATAGTGGTTTCTAGAACTCGCTTCCAAAGGGGACTAGAATTTATAAGGACGGCATGGAACTATTTTTTCTAGAGCCATAATTTAGATTCTAGATGTCAGTTACAGAATTTTTTCTCAGTGTAATTTTTAACAAATTATTTTAAATTTAAGGGAAAGAAATTACTGTGGCAATATTCTTTTCCAATTAAAAATTTGTAATTCCATTTATTAATTAACATAATATTCCTGCAGTTAAAGAAAGCATTCTCAAAATCGTCAAATAATTGCAAAGAAAAATTTACTGAATTTGTTATTATTGTCAATATTTCGAATGTTAAAATCGATTCTCTATTCTTTTGTACTATTTCTTACAATCTAATTACTTCATTTTTCACCTAAATCTATTGCAAAGCTTTAAAGATCAATTATCGAATAGCAACTGCATCATTATTCGTAGAATAGATGCAAATTTCCAATTTCCATATGAGCAAAACGTGCCGGTCATCAGTCAATCAGGTTAGCTCAGTGATAGAATATTGGCACATTCTGTCAAGAATCCAGATTAAATTATTCTTTTAATCACTTTTTATCTTGTTTAAATTAATTCTGGCCTTCCACCGAAAGTTTTCAATCAGCTACAATTCTAATCATATTCAGTAGTATAATGTATTTTTCATTTTTCCTCTTCTGCTATAAGAATATGTCATTCTAAACGTATTAGGGCTCCGGGAATTTAAAATTAAATAACTCGAAAACAAAGATCTGTACAAAAGTAAAACGTATGGTACGCTTTCTTTGATATCTGCAAAATTCTGATTCAGAAATTTTAAAGTGAGTTACAGATGTTACCAATAGGTGGCGTTGTAAGCTGTAGTCCTATAGCGATCCAGGGTTTCTATATAGTCCTATAGAGTTCCTCGATAATTACTCTGTAGGGTCACTCACTTTCGTAAAGCTTCTTGTAGCATATCACTATGGTCACAATATGAAGTTTCTAAAAAGAATACTCTGAAACACAGAGTAATTAATCTTCGGACATTTTCGTTGTTGAAACTTGAAATTAAGTTATCGTACTCGTACGGTGAATAAAGGAAGGAAGTGAACAGAAGGAAGTGAATAAAGTTGCGGTGAATCGCAAACTTCGAGGGAAAATGTTGCTACTACATCCTGAACATCAAAATGAATGCGATAATTAGATTTTTTCTTGTTTTTAACGAATTTCTAACTGATTTCTGATGTATATGTTTATGTAATGTAAAAATAACGCTAAAACAATTCTCCCGTTTTTCCGCAAATTTTGGCGGACAGGAGATTAACAGAAGAATTACTGAAATGTTGTCTATAGCCAACCTGTACTTACTCCGGATAGTTTTAGCAATTATTCCTCCTAAAGAATGCCATCGATAGATTTGTATTACTTTCCTGAATAAAGCACGCACAGAATTCAGGATAAAACCCTATTTATGTATCCATCGAAGGTCGAATGTCACCAAGCTACGACTATAGTGACTTGAACAGTGTGATAAATTGAAGTGTTCACAAATGGTTTGTTCACGATGATTTATCCTATTGGATTTAATGTTGGCTTCATGTGCTTCATATATGAGACCTTTTTTACCTAGATATTTTTGTGAATAGACAATACTGAAGAGTCTGGGGTGCCGAAAACTCACATTTGTGCCATACCCAATCACTACATTCAACTAGAGATCATCCATGGAGAGAGACGACAAATGATAAATTTATGCTACGGCGCGCATGCTCGTATCAGACAATTTTTTTACCAAACTGTTTTTGGTAGAAAAATTCGAATACTTCTTAGTTGAATATCAACATCAAAAAATTTACAGATATCGTTGGTTTTTGGTAGTAATCCTTTATTTTAGTTATAGTTTTGAGCACAGTGCTTTATATCCATCAAAAATACTTTTAAATGTGGACTTTTGTTAAAAACATTTTCAAACCAATCAGACGCTGATTCACTATCGACGCCTTTCTCATTCTCTCTACATTCAACTAAAGTTACCATTTCAGCTACAGTGTTCTGCAAAAGCAAAATTAGCCTTTTCTTTTCTGGGGTGAAATGATCACGATTACTAGTGAACGGTATATTGCGGTTCTGGAACAATTTTTTTAAACACTAAAGTTTATAAGATCAACGATCCGATTCATGCAAGATAGAACTCCTACAAATTTAGCTTATCTTGAGGAATATATCGCGAATATAGTCATTGCTTTGATCAATACCGCGTGTATGAGAAATGACAAGAATTGTACGCTTTACGCTTTACTCATCCAAACTTTATTCCCTACGACTGCTTTTTGTGACGCACATTTTTAGATACTGTTTTTAGGAATAAAGGAGGAGTTCATCATTGAAGCATATAAGCCTTGACGCGTTACAGAAATTGATTGGAAATTTCATTCTTTGTGACTCTGTGCAAAGAAGGCGCATATTGGGAATCGATTTTGATACAGTTTCAATTACTGCTTACAAATGTAACCAAGTGGCCCATTTTTTACATTCTGTATTGGGACTACAACTTACACTGTCAACTGTTCACAACATTTGTAACTAATTTGGAAATTTCTGAAACAGGTTCTTGTGACCTTAAAAAATCTATATAATATTTCTCTAACATGGACCAGTTTCAATTATTTTTTGTCGAAACGATACGATACTCGAGGATAAAAATATAATATTTATACATGAACAATATTTAAGCACGCGGAATATAGCTCAATGAACTAATAAGAAAAAATGACGACATTTGTCTGATGAGATTATTTTACAAAAAAAAAATGTATTTTTAGCAGTTTTTTCTTCAGAATTTTTGCAAGCGTCATTTTAAACCTACCAATATTTTAAAGATATATACAGAATATGAACTTTTGTCATAAATTGACTAAAAAACACAATCATAAAAATATAATCGAAATAGGAATTATTTTATTTTATTTTATTTATTTATTTATTTATTTATATATATATATATATATATATACCAAAATTAATAAAAAGTCATCACCAACATGACGACAAAAATTTAAAAGGCGTCGTGAGAGTCCTATATTAAAATTGTACTGCCTGTGGAAATATGAAAATTGGGCCGTGAACCATGAATTTTATTTGTAAACCTTTCTTTAAATGATTCTGGTTTCACTATTGTACAATATTAATTTGGTTTTCTCAATAATTTGGCTTCTGGCAAATTAAAATTTTAATTAGGTGGTGAAATTGGTATAACATTTATGAGTTTCAAATTTTAAAGGTAAATAAGAAAAAATGTAAAATGCGAATATTTCGCACGGGTTTGCTAGTAAATAAATAAATACATAAAATAACAAATTACTTGATTTATTCTTCTATCATTCTCGGTTTTCTAACTGTTTAATTTTCAAATCTCAGAGACTTTTCTAGAGAAAAGTGTTTTGGCTTAATATGTTCTTTCCTGGAGCTTGCGCCAAAAAAAATCAACCATCTTAGAGAAAAGTGTATATAACCAATTATATATACAAAATGTACTACCTTGCCTTAAATTACCGGATAATTTCAATCTTGCCAAATATTTAGAAAAAAAAATTGATAAATTATCCTGTACCTTCAGAGATGGAAAATAATTGTGATATATCACTTATTTCAGCGAAACTTTTGTCACGAAGGCAGATTGATATCATCGATAGAATGAGTTTCATTTCAGGCTCTTTCATAAAGAAACAAAACGGTAAGAGATTATATCAAAAAAAAAAAATATATTCAACTAATGGTAATGTACGATAATTCAAAATAAAAATTTCAAAATATTTCTTATCCGTTTGCTTCTTTTATATAGAGGACAACTAGAATTTAACTCTTTCAGGAGTAATTTAATTACGCTCATTTAATAATAAAAGCTAGTGGGTGATTCCATGGATGAAGGTCACACAAAAAAATAAAATTTCCTCTTTTTTTTGCCACCAGTATTACCATACAGAAATATTAATGGCATGTTTTTATTAACTTTCGTGGTTAAATATGATAGTGATTCCTGTTAGAAATTACTGCTGGAAGCAGAAATATCTCTGTGTGTAACTGACGTTACATTTTTCGTGGAGTTGGCCCTAGTAGGAATTATGAGCAAAATTAGAAGTAAAGATATAAACGATATTTTTCCAGTAAGTTATAAGAGTGAAATTATGTTGAAATAATGCCGGTATTAATTCCTGCAGTTGGAAATCAAATTTAGGTGGTTAATGTAAGTAACCACCACTCTTCAAAGAGTTAATTCATTCAATTCACGATATCATTCTGAATTTTTACGATATTTCTTTGGGGTTTTCATAAGAATAACGCCACACATTTTGCTATTAAATTATGTAAAAGAAATTTTCTGAACATTTGCAATTAAACATTATTTAGTAAAGTTATTTATACTTCATCAGCTATTTAATATTTTGGTATTCTGATTATAGTAGGTTGTACCAACTGCTGTATGTCAAATTTCCTAAAAGTGACGTCGCACTGACTTCAAAACTCTGTTATATTGTAAACATAAAACGTATGAAAATAATGTCGATGTTGTTAGAGAAATCTTTATATCTCCTGAAATATACGTGCTGTTTTCATACAACGGGAAAAACTTTCACTGCCATAGATGAAGTATAGCATGTTCATTACATACCTGAAGTTTCAGGTTGTTCCGCGAAATATTTTCTTAGATATTTGTCAAACTTCTAAAACCAAATGTTTCCAGTCATTTATGGGAAGATAGTATATAACTAATTCAGTCGGTAACAAAAGTGTCCGAACACTAGCAAAAATTCCTATGTAAAAAAAGTACACTTCATACGGTTTTGTTAAATAAATCCTTGTCGAATCCTGTTCTTAGTCAGTGTAAAAACATGATTCAAAAAGGATTTATTTAACAAAACCGTATGAAGTGTGCTTTTTTTAAATAGGAATTTTTGCTAGTGTTCGGACACTTTCGTTACCGACTGTACAGCTTCAGATGTCAAATATATAAGGAAAGGGCATGTTTACAAACAAACGCTCCGTCAATCAATCTTTGCCACTCTCGAGTGGCAAAAGATCAACTTGTATTGGTGGAAATGCCAATGTTATGCCACTTTACCTATAACTTGACTGTGAGTGACGTCACGTGCCCTTTCCTTATTTACATTATTTCTGATATTTTGCTTTTTCTGAAATTCAAAATTGTTAACTAGTGGATCTGCAAATCAGGATTTTCAACGTGCTTTTTGCATTACTCATTATTGAGCATTACTCATTACTTCAACATGCCTTTTGCATTACTCATTACTTACGTGCCTTATGCATTGCTCATTACTCAGTACATTTGCATTACTCATTACTCTTTTGCATTACTCATTACTTTGCATTACATTTTTTTTTTGTCCCATACTATTCAAAAGAATTATGTGTGTGTGTGTGTGTGATTAATTTTCTACATAATCAGATGCGACAGATTCAACATTCCGTTGAATCTGTCTATATATACCTGTATATAGGTATACATATTTCCTTGTAAATGAGAACTTCGTGTTAATTATATCTAATAACTCATAAATATACTTGTACCAAATGTGATGTCAAAATTTATCGAAATCCTTTTGTTTAGCTCTGTAAACTAATTCAGTGTCTACCATTTTCTACAGAAAACATGTTCTTAAACTTTCTAATAAAATACGTTAATTTTATTACTGAATGGAGTGTAATCATGTTAAAATAAATTTCTTCTGTAGGTCGTAATCATACAAAATTTTCTGTGCGTCCCGAGCTAAAAACATTATATTTAACAAATAAAAACTGCACATGTAATTCCATGTAACTCAGATATATTTGTACTAAATATAGTTTTATTTGAAAGATTGTACCTATAATGTTATCAGAAATCTTTTCTATGATCCTGTAGATAATTATTAAGTCTAAGCACGTTTTTTAAGCTTCTCAATAATGTATGTTGTTTTCATCAAGTTGAATGCAATAAAACTATGTTAAAATGCGTTTAAAGGAAATTCTACCCATAAGTCGTACCGATAAGAAGTTCTTTGGTGTGTCCCTGTACACGAACCATAAGCAATATAGACGTAAAAAATTACACAACTATTTCTGTATAGCCTCTGCACATATGGAAGTCTATAGGGCAATTTTTGAGATCGCTATCGTGGTACATACAAATTCTGTCTATAAGCCTCAATGACAAGAAAAACTTTGGTGTGGCCCTGTACATGAACCCTAAACAATATATGAGCGAAAACCTGTTCAACTATTTCTGTATGGCGCATGGACATACGTACCCATTTGGATGGAGTCAATGGAGTGATTTTTGAGGCCACTATCGCGATATAGAGAAATTCTGTCCATAGATCTTAATGGTAAGAAAAACTTTGGTGCGTCCCTGCATACGAACCCCAAGCAGAATATACAGCTAAAACTATACAGCTAATTCTGTGTAGTTTATAAACATGTGTACCAATTTGTAATTCAATCGGGTAATTTTTGCGGTCGCTATCTCAGTACAGAGAAATTCTGTCCATAGGCCGTAATGATATGAAATACTTTGGTGTGTCCCTGTGCACGAACTACAAACAGAATATATTAAAACAGGAATAAACTACTACGTCAGAAACGCCAAAGAAAAATTATTGAGGTGTATACAGCTGTTTCGGTAGCCTAAAGCGTACCGTCTTCAGTGCAAATATTCCTGTTTTAATATTCCAACGCCAAGTCTCCTGCTATTAAACAGAATATATACCTAAAACTATGTAGTTAGTACTGTGTGGCTCATAAACATATGTATTAATTTGCAATGCAATTGGGGGATTTTTGCGGCCGCTATCGTGGTACATACAAATTTTGTCCATAGGCCGTAGTAATTTGTCCTATACACGAAACACAAACATAATCTACACCCAAAACTATACAGCTAGTTCTGTGTGACTCATAAACATGTGTTACAATTTGCAATTCATTCGGGTGATTTTTGCGGCCGCACATACAGACACACAAACATACAAAACCCTAAAATTCTTTGAATCAGGTCTCCACTAAAGTTTCGGTTAATATGTGCAGAAAAGATTTTAAAAAAGTGAAACACTGAAAATTTACATTCCAAGATGTTTTCCTCATATAAAAAAGCTTATTCAAGATTTCAAAAATATTTAAAGAGCAAAAAAAGCGTGTTTATTGAAGCAGATGTGACATGGATTGCGTGATCCTAAAACCATTAAGGAAAAAACAATGTCAACAAAGAGAGAAGAGCTAAAATAAGGGGAAGAAAAAGTATTTGTAGTTGGACAGTGAATGTCAATTATGGAAAGAAATAGAAAAGGAAATTATTATCTTTGTTACACAATATATTTCGAAAAGTGATTTCCAAATTGTAAAATCAAATAATTTTAAAAATGCTTCATAAAAAGTATAACTCTACAGAGTGGATAGTATTTTAAAAAAGTGTTTCGTTAAACTTAAATGAAATTGAGTTATAAATATCAATAATTATTTTAAATCATAAGATGTATGATTGGTTTAGTTCATATAAATATAAAGTTGGTTATAAGTGTCAATAATTATTATTCTTTTCCTCCTAATAATATTTAAAAAAAAAAAAAATTACCTTAACTTTTTTTTTTCCTTTCTCTCTCACCATATGGGAAAAGTTGCGCGCCAGCAAAATTTGCTTAACCCGCTCTACTCGTCATAAGTCGTGAATAAGCTCTGCCCATTCATATTTTTATTTCAATTTCATTTGTTTGGATATTGCCCTTGTTTCACACAATTTTCAGTTCTTATATTCAATATATGTATTCATTTCTTATATCAAATATATGCTATGATTAGCTATATCGTTTTACGAAATCGTTGCAGTTTTCACAGCTTTGTGAAGTACATGCCCCCTGAAGAGCATTTTACTTCTATTTTTAAGCCTTTTCCTTCAATTATTTCTGTGGTTATTTATTTGTTTTCTCTGTCATTGAGTTTAATGGTGCTTTTTTTTATTATTATTATCATCCATGTCGGCGGAAGTAATTTAAGTTATTTTTGTCTCTTATTGGTTCTTAATCTAAATCGCAACAATGTTGTGTCAGTCTTTCCTCTACGTTAAAATCAGTTCTATATTTTTGTGTGTTGGTATTGTTTTGTATCTATTAATTGCTAAATTTTAAGATTAACTTTTATTACGATATCTATCATTTATATATATAAAGTTAATTTTTTATTAGAAAGTAAAAACAAGTCCTTCCGGCTTATTCGGAAGGGTAGGTTGATTTCTTTTTCCGTATGAAGCACGGCTACAAATTATTAACGAATTAGTAGAAATATTGATGTAAGTTATCTGCATATGGGGTTTTAAGCAAATCGGTTCATAAATATCATAAATAACTTTTTTCTGTGACTTTAAAATTTTCAAGTGGCTTGGAAACAAGATGGTGGGCCAAGTTGACAAATGTATCAAATGCATTTGTGAGATAAGACTACTGTACAAATATAGTTGGAATTAATTCAGAATATCAAAAGTCATCGTGTTGAAAAATTGAGTAGCTGCCACTTGGATCAAAATGGCAGAGAAAGTTGCTCAGTGAACTAATTAATCTAAGATATTGTTGCAAATTTGATTTTTTTTTTTTTTTTTTTTTTTTGTAGAAATTCTTTCAAAGAGGCTTAGTAAGTTGATTAAACATTACTTTTCTGCATTTCCAGTTTGTTTTAACGTTAAAATAGCGTAATTTTCCCTTAAAAACGCATTAAAAAGCTCCAATATGGCAGGTAATGGATTTGGCGACAAATTTGGCGACTTTTCCACTTGGCGACTTTTTTGGCGACTTTTGGCGAGAAAATCCATAGTTCATTAATAAACTTTATTGAGACACTTATATAATCTATGTATACATCAAAATACAAACAAATTCGGAATACGCTTTTTATAATTTGAATTTGAAATTTTCAAGTGGTCTCCACTTGAAAACAAAATGGTAGAGCAACTTGGTTAAGAAACTCATCCAAGATATCCATAACACAAGTTAAGGCGCTGTCCAAATTAGGTTCGATTTGGAGTATTATTTCGGAAGTTATCGTGATTTAAAATTTTCAAGTGGTAGCCTGATTTCAAGTGGCCCCACTTAAGATATCTGCCAATTTATTAAAAATGGCAGATAAATTTCATTAATAAAGTTCATTTAGACTCTTATGTAGTCTAGATTTACATAAAATTCAAGCAAATCTTGCTTTAAATAAGCTTTTTACAATGTGGGTTAGAAATATTCAAGTGGCTGCCACTTGAAAACAAAGAGTCGGAGCAACTTGGTTAACGAACTCATCCAAGATATTTATAAGATAAGTTAAGACACTTTTCAAATTTGGTTCCATTTGGAGTATTATTTCGGAAGTTATTATGGTTTTAAATTTTCAAGTGGTCCCGCTTAACTTAAGATATCCGCCACTTTATTAAAAATGGGGGATATAGTTCATTAATAAAGTTCTTTGAAACACTTGTATAAACTATGTATGCATCAAATTTCAAACAAATTCGGAATACGTTTTTTACAATTTGAATTTGTAAATTCCAAGTGGTCTCCACTTGAAAACAAAATGGTGGAGCAACTTAGTTAAGAAACTCATCTAAGATATTCATAACACAGGTTAAGACGCTGTCCAAATTTGGTTCGATTTGGAGTATTATTTCGGAAGTTATCGTGATTTAAAATTTTCAAGTGGTAGCCTGATTTCAAGTGGCCCCACATAACTTAAGATATACGCCACTTTATTAAAAATGGAAGATAAATTTCATTAATAAAGTTCATTTAGACCCTTATGTAGTCTATGTATGCATCAAAATTCAAACAAATTCGCAATACGCTTTTTACAATTTGAATTAGAAAATTTCAAGTGGTCTCCACTTGAAAACAAAATGGTGGAGCAACTTGGTTAAGAAACTCACCTAAGATAGTCATAATACAAGTTAAGACGCTGTCCAAAATTGGTTCGATTTGGAGTATTATTTCGGAAGTTATCGTGATTTTAAATTTTCAAGTGGTAGCCTGATTTCAAGTGGCCCCGCTTAACTTAAGATATCTACCACTTTATTAAAAATGACGGATAAATTTCATTAATAAACTTCATTGAGACCCTTATGTGGTCTATATTTACATCAAATTTCAAACAAATTCGCAATACGCTTTTTACAATTTGAAGTAGAAAATTTCAAGTGGTCTCCACTTGAATATAAAATGTCGGAGCAACTTGGTTAATAAACTCATCTAAGATATTATAAAATAAGACACTATCCAAATTTGGTTCGATTTGGAGTATTATTTCGGAAGTTATAGTGATTTTAAATTTTCAAGTGGTAGCCTGATTTCAAGTGGTTCCGCTTAACTTAAATATCTGCCACTTTATTAAAAATGGCGGATAAACTTCATTAATAAACTTCATTGAGATCCTTATGTGGCCTGTATTCACATCAAAATTCAAGCAAATCTTGCTTTAAATATGCTTTTTACAATGTCGGTTTGAAATTTTCAAGTGGCTGCCACTTGAAAACAAAAAGTCGGAGCAACTTGGTTAACGAACTCATCCAAGCTATTTATAAGATTAGTTCACTGTCCAAATTTGGTTCGATTTCGAGTATTATTTCGGGAGTTATCGTGGTGACAAAATTTTCATTATAGATAGATAGATAGATAGATAGATAGATAGATATAGATAAACGAAGTGATTGCAATAGGTCGATTTCTAAAGAAATCAACCTAATACATGAAATTACTATCGATTCTTAAAAAAAGAAATATTAAATAATAATAATAAGTTGAAATTGGTTAAAGTTTGTTCGAATAAAGTGTATCTACTTTTACTGTAATACATTCTAAAATCAGGATTATCCTTAAACTTTTAGAGAAATTTAATAAGTAAGTTATTTTTAAAACCTGGATGTTCGCTAAAAACTACTTTTAAAATATTTAATAATTTTTTCTTAATTTTAATTGATATAAAAAATTGCTTGTTAGAAAGGAACAGTGGAATTTTTCTAACGAATTAACTGAGCAGAAATAAAAATATTTTGTAACTGATAATTTTCTTTAAAGAAATATGTATAAAATTAAATACCGTAATTTATTAAAGTTGCTATAATTACATAATGTCACTGCTTGCATATAAGGATATAACAAAGTGCTACTGTATACAGCAATCTATGACCGTTTTTTTACAGGTGAAATTTTAGTTCTATAAATATTTTAATTCATTAACGTTACAGTAATTTGTTTTTGTAGAAATACATGTTTAATGTATTTACTATGTCAATAAATTTAAACAAAAAATTACTGAAATTATGATAAATATCATAGTTATCATTATTAGTATTAGTATCATTGCTAGATACAAAATCTTTCTCAAAATATAACATGCAATACTAATTTTATAGTATTTCTTAAACATTTTACCTAACACCAATAAAAATATATATTTTAAACTATTGTGTGGACTTTTACTATTCACATTTAACTAAATTTTTCGTTAATCAATATTTTTTTCTATTTCTCGTTTTAATACTTTCATCTGTAAAACCTTCAATTAACAAATGTATATTATATTTTTTTTTTTCTTTAATTTAAAATACACATAAATAAAATAAACTGTTAGAAATACTAATATTTTTTATTTATATGTTAGCGTCATGAAATTATTCTAAACATTATATATTATGTATAAAAATTCCCAATCGTATTGTAAATAAAATTTAAACGTTTAATATGCTGTCCTAATATGAACATACACAGATTCTATCCCATATGATAGTACGTTTATTTTCAGGTAAATTGCCTTATTTTGACCTATTTTTTATACCATAAAGTGTTTGGGGTCTCTTAAAAAAGATATGCTTGCAGATTCAAAATGTAAGTCGCATTCCATCACACTCTGCAACTTTATATCGTACATCGGCCAGTTCAAAAAAGAAGCAATTCAAAAAATTGGATTTTTTTAAGAATAACGATTTAGTCCTTTGGCAGTACAAAATAGAAACAAATCCTAATTGTGTTAATAACCTATAGTTCTATGTTGATTATTTTTAATAAATTAACTATTTCAAGAACTCTAACCAGTTCAAAATGAATATTTGTGGCGATTAAAATTACTCTAAATTCTGTTACTCTAAATTCTGTCACATATAATGTGACTTTCACTTTGCAGTGATGCAAACTAAATTTTTCGCAGCAACCTCAAAACTTCAAAACCCATTTTTTCATAACTTAAAATTCTAAGTTATATAAAGAACTGGGTCGTCTGCGACATATCTTACAAATATGATGTGATTTTCCATTTGCTGTAATGCAACTAAATTCCTCACAATAACCTTAATTTTTTTACCAATTTTTTAAAACTTACAATTCTAATTTGTGTCTTTTAATAGGAAGATCTGCTGCTTATGTGTGATTTTTAATTCGCAATGATGTAAATTGAATTTATCACAGCAACCTTAATTTTTCAAATACCAATTTCTGAAAACTTAGAATTTATGATGCGTTTTAGATCTGGGCTGTTAATATACAGTTAAAAACGTTTAACACAAAACTGAGGGGACTGAAATATTTTTTCGTGTTAAAAGAATTTCTTGTAAAAAGATTCGTAAAAAAAGTACAAAACTGGCCAATGTTTTCCATGTCGTCAATTGTTGTTTCCATTTCCTGTAAAACTACTACTAACTTGTATCCATCAGGATAAAAATCAAGTACAAATATTATTATTATTATTATTATTATTATTTTTTTTTTTTTTTTTTTTGGGGGGGGGGGGGGGGAATCACATATCTTTTACTTCTTTTTCAGCATGCCATATTGTTCAAAAACTGATCGAGATCATACATTGTTTTATTCATCTCTGAATTTGAATGTGCATCTAAATAACTGCGGATACTCATTATTTTCTTCATTTCTGAAGCAGAAGGGACAGGAACTGCATCGTTGATTTAGTTGTCAGATTCGTCATCAAAATTTACATAAGTGGAATTATTTTAATGATGAACGATGTCAAAAATCCCATTGTTGGTGCTGTAAACACATGATCATTGACGGCAACATGTAGTAGCATAGTTACCAACGTTCTAATTTGTTCCAGAGCATTTTTAGCCCTGTCTTCAACCCGCACCACTTTAGTTATAGACTATTTTCCTTCAGTATATAACTATTATAAAATAAGAAAAAAATTGCTCTTAAGAAAAAAGTGGTATGGAAATAAAGGCGGGTCTAAAAATGCTTCGGAATAAATTAAAATGCTGGCATCTCTATTGTAGCATACATGCCACTGAAGATCGAAAGCATTTTTTTTTTTTTTTTTTTTTCGTGTTAAACGATTTTTGTTTAGTGTTAAAAGAAAAAAAAAATGTATTAAATAGCATAGTATACTGTCCGGACCGCTGTATTATTTCGTGTTAACCGATTTTTCATGCTAAGCGTTTTCGCGTTAAACGTATTTCACTGTATTCTTAAAACTCTGTTAAAATAAAATATTGTAAAACTTACAAAAAAATACCTTACCTTTGTAATATTCTCCAAATAATATCCGTAAAGCTAAGCACTAAAAAGATACATTCCATTAAGTAGAATCATTCTGACGATCTGACCTACGTTTCCAATCCATGCACACACACAGTGTTTCTCCAGAATATGAAACAAAATGCTTGTTTTGTTTGTCACGCAGCTAAGAGGAAAGTTAATTTATTAATCGGAGATGGAGTCAAAAGTGGACAGGTGAGTATCAGAAGAGAAAAAGAAAGTTTGCTAACACGTCTTTCAAGGTGAAAGCGATTTGGTTCCTGGGGTCACCTGAGAACACGCTTCGTGTTACACGCGATAGTGTGGTTTTATTCACAAATTATTAATTTTCAAATTATATTTACTGGAAGAGATGGGAACAACAAGTATTCAAAAAGTTAAAAAAGAAGAAGAAAAGAATATATTGCAGTTTACATCGATTAAAAAACACTTTCTATCTGTATTTATCGTTACATCGTTTAAATTACATATTATTTTAACTTTCTTGATGACGCATTGAAATATATCTTGTTTTTAATAATATAGAAAAAAAAAATCTCACAAATAAAAAAGAAAGAAAACTATAAAGCTTTGTTTTTAAAGAGAAAACATAAAATAGATAGCTTTTGTATAACCCTATTCATTGTTTAAAAATTGCATACGTCGTAAAATGTTCGAGAATTTTAATTAGTTTAAATATATATGTATGTGTGTGTGTGTGTGTGTTACATAACGATGCAGTTCCAGCAATTCCCACTTATATCCTTTTATGTAACTGAATATTTTTGTGTGACCCTGTAAATCAATTATCAATGCTAACCATACATTACACTATATATATAAAGCGTGCGTGTGTGTGCATTCAAGTAATGTATGTAAATTTTTATATAATTTTCGCAGTCTAAACCAGTTTATGAGTTCTTGAACATAAGCCATTGGTGATATTGATAGCAGTTTCAGCCGAAAACATGCCATAATATACTTGAGTAATATATATATATAAGTTTCAAAACATTCTAAAAATATTTACTTAAATGAAAGCATGGACAGATTCCACACAACTACATACATATATCTATAAGACATGTATCAACATCTATAAAAGTTTAACAAATGATCCATTAAACTTCTATAAATATCCTACAGATATCCATTATCACGACAAATGTCATATTTTTTTACATCCATTAGATGTCTGTTACATATCCCATAAATCACCAAATATCCAATCATTAGACTTGTTAGAACTAATAGATATTGAAAATATCTAAATCTTGTTTTCATGTAACATGTTACATCTATTAGACATCGGAAAAGGCACGTCTAAATTTCGTCTCCATTTAAACATCTAACAGATATCTATAATTAGTTCAGGATATCCAGAACTTTTAATGGACATTCTTTAGATATTCTGTAGCTTTTATGGATCACTGGATGTAATTTAGATGTCTAATGGATATCAGTGGCTGTGTGGGATAAAGCAACCGATTACGTAAACATTACTACTTTCCGAACATATATAGGGTAGGTGATCCAGTGATTGGCATGCTCCAGTAATTGACATCTATCCCGAAATAATGAATAAATAAGAAAAATAATAAAATCATATATTTTACATATAAGAAGTGTAACATTTTATGTCTGACACTGGAGCATAGAGTGCTAATAACTGATAAAATGAATTACTAGCAGTGTCAAACACTCGAAAATAGGGTGCCAATGACTGATAAAATGAAAAAAATGGCAGTGTCAATTACTGGAACATTGAGTGGGTGTCAAATAAAAATTCATAAAAAAAAAAAAAAAAAAAAAATTGTTATAAAATGTATATATTTTAACATATATGTCGTTCTAAATGTCTTTCATGCCATATGTACACTAACTTAAGATTTCTAAAAATATTTTCTCTTGACTAGAACATTAAAAACATCAGAGATGGCTCTAAAAGTGTCAATCACTGGTGCACTTACCCTATGTAAGGAAAGTATTGTAATCATGACAAATTATCGATTTTGAGATTTTGGTATATCTATACGTTTTGAGGTCCCCTGGGTTCATTTTTGTTATTTTTACGGTGATGTATGTATGTGCGTGTGCATGTGCGTGAATGAACACGACAGCGTCTAAACGCTTTGTTCGAATGAGTTGAAAATCGGTATGTTATAGGTCAGTGCAGCACGAACTGTATAGATTTTGGTGAATCTAGCACTTGTAGTTTCTTTACAGGGACACAAAGAAAAATTATTTGTCATTATGAACTATATGGACTCAAATTATTTAAAGTGCAATAGCATTAAATTCGACTGAGCTGATTGAAGGAAATCTACCCCATATGCCGTAATGTTAAGAATTTTGACATGTACCTGTACACAGTTCATAATCAATATAGACATAAAAAAAATTATAAAGCTATTTCTATGCAAAGCTTATACGTGTGTGCCAATTTGCAAGTCAATCGAAGGATTTTTGAGGCCGCTGTTGCAGTACATACAAATTCTGCCCATAGACCGTAATGATAAGAAAAATTTTAGCGTGTCCCTGTACTCGAACTATAAATGGAATCTGTCGTAAAAGTGAAAGAAAAACTGAAATAATTTGTGTTTTAATATTTCGCTATTAAAGAACTCTTATTCTAATAAACTTTTTAGCCAAGAAACAATCTTCATTAATGTACGGGTTGCTAAGAAGAATGTACCACTCCTAACTTTCACCTTTAAACTGTTTGAATCAGCATTTCTAAATCTTTCTCTCGCGCGCTGCTAGAATGTATATGTATCTTACTTCTTACAATGTAACCGGCATAATCGGAGCTCTGTTAAATGCTGTGTAATATTACTATTATTCAACTATAATCATATACTAAATAATATATATTTAATCTAGAATAAATGATAGCATCGAAAAAGAGCTAATTTAATGATGTATCTGAAAACAACATAATTAACAGAAATTAATATTTTTTTTCTCCACACATTCAGTATATTTTCAGATGCCGATGAAAGATGGATCTTACTGACGCTGGACACTTAATCATGGACTGGAGAGAAGGTGAGTACAAATCTTACCTTCTTATAAACTGTTGATGTTTAATAACTTTTGAACATTATATATATATATATATATATATATAAACTCTTCAGCTCTCTCGTAAAATTGAATGAAAATAAATATTTAAATATTATTTATTCATCTGGATTAAAATCTGAGCGTGCTATGCGCAATCTAATGTATTAAAAATTGATTATTTATATTAGAATCCACACCCAAAACTATACTGCTGATTCTGTGAGGCTCATGAACATGTATACCAAAAAGTCAATAGAGTGATTTTTGCGGCCGCTATCGCGCGACAGACAGACACACAGACGGAATCCAAAATCTTTTTGAGTCTCAACAGGGAGATCTCCACTGAAATTTCAGCAACTAGTGGATCTGCAGATTAGGAGCCTCAATGTTCTATTTGCATCACACATTATTCAACAGATCATTTATTTTTTTTTTTTTTTTAATATAAAATATATAGTGCAACCACGTTTCCTACGCCTAGCAGTGAGGACGAGTCCAAAATCTTTGAGGGGTGACAAGTTGAGCGACAGGTTGGAATTCAGTAAACATCCAATCATTCGGTTCGGTGTTCCCTTATCGCTTATTTTCTCTCAACGAAAAAATTATCTCCCCTATTTTAACAGTGGACTCGTTCAGTCAGCACATGCGCAGAGGCTTCCAGGGTCGCAAGAAACGAGGTTAAAGATTATATATATATTGATTCGATTGATTTGTTACATAAACAGAAACGTTTCTGAAGTAGGCTTCCTCCCCACTCAACCCCCCACTGTATCTCTCTTTCTATAACTATCTCTCTATATATATGTGTATTCCTAATAACTGATTGTCTTGTATTAATTCCATGTAATTCATAAATACTTACACCAAATTTCAAGCAAAATGATTACATAAAATATCGGAATTACTTTGTGTAACCCTGTAAATCAATTACCAATTCTATGCCCACACTTCTCCACTGAAAAACATTCTTTTAAAATTCTAATAAAATTTCATTATATTTAACAAGGTATAACCATGCTAAAATACACTTTTAAGAAATACCGACTGTAGACCGTAATAGTACGAAATTATTTTATATATCCCAAAAAAAGGTGCCGCAGTAATTATATACACTAAAAAGAATACACCTATTTAATTAATTATAACTCATTAATATTTCAACCTAGTTTGACATCATCTGGATAATTACAGTTCGTCATCAGAATTTCTTCGTGGGCTCCCATAGATAAATTATTTAGTCTATACATATCTTTTTTATAGAGTAAACATGCTTTTAAGCATCTTTATAATGTATGTCAATTCCATTATGTTGAATGCAGCATAAACGCATTAAAGTGCGCTTAAATAAAAAAAAAAAATTCATGGGCTCTAATGTCGCGAAATTCTTTTATGTGTCTCCGTAAACGAACCATAAACATTGTACACACCAGTAAAAACTATTCAGCTTGTTCTACGTTTTTCATGAATAATTGTTCAAAATTTGACATAATTTGGCTGATTACGTTACATTGTCAGAACACTTTTGTATGGTACTGTACATTAATTAGGAAGCCTAAGAGCACATATTTTGTGCAGAAAACATAAGTTTAAGCATGTCAGTAATGTACGCTCATTTCATTTTGTTGATTGCAAAGTAGTGATGTCAAAATGCGTTTAAACGAATTCACCCAATATGCTGTAGTGATAAGACGTTTGACGTGTTCCTATACACAATCCATAAAAAATAAATTATGCAGCAATTTCTATACAGATCCTGAACGTGTGAGCCAATTTGCAAGTCAGTCGGAGGATTTTTTACGGTCGCTATCGCGGTGCATGCAAATTCTTCCCTTAAGAGCGGACAATACCTAATCTCGCCGGCAGCCTTGGCCCATGTAATTCTATGGGAAAATTTGTTTACATAATTACTCATTACCTAATGAATATTTTTCAATTCTGTTTTCACATTTAGAAAATTCATAAGCGTTAAATTAGTTCTTGTTTTCCAAAAATTGATTTTTTAAAATTTTAGTATTTCATTTTGTAACAAGAAAATAAGAAAAATGCTGTGATATCGAAAATCACATATTCTAAATTATGTATTACATTTCTGATAAATTTAATTCCTTTTCCAATTCATTTTCTATCTTTATAAAAAGAGAGTTAATATATGCGGTCTCGAATCTTCCAAAAAGAGCAAGCCATTCTATTTCTTTCATTTAAAAAAAATAATAATAATAATAATAAAAGCAAGAGCAGTAGCTTAATTCTGTGGAGGACAATTCGTTTCATCTCAATTAAATAAAACAGAATAAAATGTTTCCAGATGTCATTTTTGAACATTGAACAGAGCGCACATATGCTCCTTAAAATAGAAATAACGTATTCTTTTTCGACTAAAGTCTATGAGTAAGAATTTAACGATAAATTCTTGTGGTTAAGATTTAAGGTTAGTTCGCTTGTGTTCTCACAAATTGATAACGGTTTTTTGGCTAAGAAATCAATCGCCAATATATTTTAAAAAGTTATACTAAATTAGCTGTAACTGAAAAAGTTGGGTGTTGTTCTTGGCATCAGAATTCTGTGGTTTTGTGTAATGTATCCAGCCAACAATTTGATCACTTCTGCCTCTACTCTGATGCTGTAAAGACGTCTTTTTTGATTGCTTCTCTCCCCGTGTCCATCCCGTCCTTTTTTACAGTCATCCATTTTATTACGAAATGAACATTATCGATGTTGTCAAATGGATATTTCTGATGTACCTCTATAAATTATTATAATTATTTAATTATAAGCATTATTGTTACGAAGTTGAAGATAAATAAAACATTTTAACGTCAGCATCGAATCTTGGGTGATGGTGTTAACAGTGCAATGTTTACGGCCAACCACTTCAACGACTTTGATCCTTTATCACTATTTTACCAGTGTATTGCTTCATAATAATATAAGAAATGTAAGCATCGTCAAAAAGTGCTAATATCGTCAATTCCTTTCTACAAAAAATAGTGCAACAAACTCTATAGCACAAATATATTTTGTGAAAAATCGCATTTTTGAACTCAAAATTAAAATGTAAAAATAAAAAAAATAAATGAATTTTTCAAAAATGAGTACTCATTTAACGGTTATGAATTTTCTGACTGCGAAAACATAATTAAAAAATATACATTAGGTAATGAGTAATTGTCGCAACAAATTTTCCCATAGAATAACATTGGCCACGGCTGTCCGCGGGATTAGGTATTGTCCCCTCTTAAGCCTTAATGATAAGGAAAACTTTGGCGTGTCTCTGTACACGAACTACAAATGTAATGCACACCTAAAACTGCACAGGTAATTCCGTTGGGCTCATGAATAGGTATACCAAATTGCAAGTCAATAACGTGATTTTTGCATACATACAAATTCTACCCATAGGCCGCAATGTTAAGAAAAACTTTGGCGTGTCCTTGTACACGAACTACAAATGGAATATATACCCAAAACTGTATACGTTCGATTTTTACTGTCTTTCCAAATTTGCATCTCCTTGGCAGTTCAAATTACTGAATATTGGTTTGCACAATATTTAAAACAAATTTCTTCATATTTTACATCATGCTATTTATATGTTTTTGAAGTCCAAACATCTTCAAGAAATTAAAAATGGTATTGCTATTCTTCAATTCAAATTTGATAACTACGTGTCTGTATATTTATCTATTTTATTAATTTCTCGTGGTGTAGTTGAATTCTACATATATTTATTATTATTATTTTGCCCTGGCTCATAGCAAAAGAAAGGCTTTATTCTGAAATTATTTTGTTTTATTTATTTAGAATCAATGACCAGATTTTCCAAAACCATGCAAACAATGAATAAAATTTTCTTTTCTTTATCTCAGTACATTGTTGAGATCACGATGCACATTTTTCCGCTACATTATCCTTTTTCATTATTTTGTTCAATTGAAATGCACACATAGAAACCATGAATAAAATTTTACTTTCTTCCCTATATTGTTTTAGTTATAACATCATTTTCAGCGTTAGTTTCGGGAAAGTTGGGCTTTATTATTAACAAGATTATTATTTTTATTGGCTAAGAATGCATTCAGAGCTGAACATAGTGAAACAATAATGTATAATTTTCAGAAGCAAGGAATGAATACCTTTTCTTTTTTCCCTAAAAAGGCTAATGCCTTTTTACAAAACACCGTGTCTATAAGCCTGCTGAAGTTTTGAAAAAGTTTCTATTGCACTGATAGCACAGCATTGTCAGCATTGTTTGAAATTTTAGTCACTCATTTATCAAATGCACAAGAATAAACTGTTTCAGAAAAAATAAATAAATAAATCACAACGGACAACCAAATGACTGTAGCAAGTTGAAACTCATATTGAAAGAGAATTATATGCTCACTTGTAACATCTCCTAGTACTGCCAGCAGAGCATTGTCAGATCACAGGCTACGGTGTGCCAGTAACATACGTTTAAATTCTGCTTTCACACTCAGAAAATTCTCAACTGTTAAATTGATGGACCTTTTTTTAAAAACAGATTTTTTTTTTTTTTTTTTTTTTTTTTTTTTAACTACAAAATGTGTGAAAAATTTCACATATTGGAAATTCGTATTTTAGAGCTTCAAAATAAAATATATTAAAAATTTAAAAAATCCGTTTTTAAAAAAGGTCCGTCAATTTAACAGTTGAGAATTTTCTGAATGTGAAAACAGAATTTAAAAATATGTAGGAGTTAATGAGTTATAAGTAAAGAAAATTTCCCATAGAATAACACTGGCTTGTGCTTCCGGCGATGGTAAGTGAAGAGGGCCATTAATTTATACATCTCGTATACATATGTACAGGGTACCCACTAAAGTCCGTTTCTACCCTTGTAACTGTTGAAAGACTTCCGCTGTTCTCATAAAAGTGGTGTCTGGGAATAGTAAAGCAGCTGTGAGCTACTAGATGCGAACGCTTACAATGCTACTTGGTGGATTTACAGCGGAGTTAGCGTTCCTATCTGGCAAACGATAAGAGATAAGGATGAAATTGAATTACATAGTTATACAGAATCACCGATTCAGTACGAGGAAACGCTGAATGTAGACATGAAAGCTGAAAACACAGCATTTAGAATGTGCATTTGTTCGTGCGCAATTTTCTACATTGTGGCGTAATAAAGAGATCTTAGAAATAAAAGTACAACTAGGTATCACAAGACACCTTTATTTCTATGTTGTATCTTCCCCAGCTGCAATGCGTATTTGAACCCTACGTAATACGTTGTAGAGTAGCGGGTGACATGTATGCTAAGTAAAGTTCAAACAAGGGTTCAGATGTGCTTTGTGGACAGAAGTTTAAGCATCAAAATAAAGGTATCTAATGTAACTAGTTCTTTTTACTTTCTTCTATATTCAATAGAAGAAAGTACTGGATTCGTAAAAATTTTCGGCTGCTGTTTTTCGATAGACTCACACGTTTTGAGAGATCCTGAACACAATTTAACCATTTTTAGAAGATGTCTGTCTGTGTGTGTGTAACAAAAATTTTCTGGCGACTGTATCTCAGGAACTACTCACATCATAATTGCATATAAATTTATGTGTACCTTGACATAAATTAGTGCCTGTCAACCTTCGGTACCAATCGCTCAACAGGTGGCGAAGGATGCTATTATAGCGATGCTATTTCAACGAAGACTATATCTCAGGAACTGCTGCACAGAATTCCATATAAATTTTTATGTAGATGCGCATTGACATAAATTAGTGACTATCAACTTTTGGTGGCAATCGCTCAACAGGTGGCGCTGTTATACAGTGATTTCCGCCATTCCAGGGAGGGCTATATCTCAGATTTTATCGCGTATAGTCGAATAAAACTTGACATATGAAAATGTCATTATGTATTATACTGATTCAGTTTGAGTGCATATCGGCTGAGAAGTGGCGCTATTATTCTGCAATTTTTGTCGAGAACGGGAATGATGTTATCTGCACTGCAAAAATTCCATTCTGTTGGACATTTAGTATAATATCTCTCTGAGATGAAAATCGCCTGCAAACATAATGGGGAAAAAGTTGTACTGCACGATTTTGTACGAGAAAATATAGAAGAAAGTTTTGTGGTGGCCACAACATACTATTTTTTTATACTATTAGCATAGACAAAAAAATGCACATTTTAAGTGTACTACTTTTAGGATTTAAGTCTACGAAGTGTCTTTTCTTACTAAATCGATGATGCTCTACAGTTTTCTAATTCACTTTTTTTCTCCTATCTCGTACCGTTTTCGATAGGAACACTTTCGTCGTTTTCCACCAGGTGGCGCTGTAAGTGGTTGCATCTAATAAACGGCAAAAATATTGTAATCATTGTCTTATCTTCAAATATTTTTTTATTCACATGTTTAATTAATTCATTTTATCGTAAGCTGCATGTTATCTATTAATGTAAGAAACATATATTTATTTATTAATTTGTTTCATCGCTTTGCTACATCATTTTTAAGATGTATTTTAAACAGTGATTTTCTTATAAGTTTATATCTTTTGTGTCTTCAGAGTACTACTTACTTTCATTCATACAATAACTCGGTAAGGTACTATAGTCTCTTATAGAGGATAATTGTAATGATTTCCTTGCTAGATGATGTTCAGTTTTTAAAAACTGTGATTTTTAACATTATTTTATAATTTAATTTCTTCTGTTTATTATAACAATGAAGATTATTCTTAAAAAAAAACTGTATCAGTTTTTTGATAACGGAATATTGCAAAAGCCGAATTTAAACTTTAGCAAGTCTTGGCACAAAGACAATGCATTGCAACATCTCTAAGACAATTCATAAATTTTTGTGCATGCATAAGATAAGAGTCTAAATACTTATAATCTATGAGAAAGTACATTCTAGCAACAATCAACTGTAATATCTTAGAGATGTTCTTTTTAGGAAGCACTGTATATGATATGATGAAAATGGAGTATATATAATGTCTCTGGAAACTGGTGTGATGTACAGGACTTTAAATAAAATTATTCAATTATTAATTAAACCTTCATAAATTATACTTGAGTGCTTTTATGATACCCCCCTTAGAAACACTACATGTATTGAGAAATTTATTATTATTATTATTATTAACTAACTGTATATGGTATGTTACCTATTTATTTTATTTATTTATTTATTTTTTTTTTTTTTTTTTTTAAGGATAGGGATGTTTACTAAATTTAAAAAGCAATACTTTTTAAAAAATGTAAAAATAAAATAAAATAAAAGTAAAATAGAGTTTATTTTTATTAAATATTTTATTTCAAAAGTCAAAATTTAAAAGAGAGTATTTCAAATAATTTAAACAATACTACTTTGTACTTCTTTTTTTATGCAAATATTAAGCATAATTCATAAAATAAAAATATCAGTAAAATGGTTTGAAATCATTTACTACGGAAAACGCATTTTATGCTAAACATTTATGTGGATGATGAAATGTGTCTGTACACATTGGAACATGGCACACTGGAGAAACTGATTCACACAGGATAGGTAGTTCAAACAGATTTTGTTCAGTTACTGTGCAAAGCAATGTTGTTAATAATCAAACAGGATAAATGACGGCACAGAGACACCAACTGAGCATGTTTATAAAAAGAACCACCATCAGAATGCTGGAGTTGAGACAATCAAACAAACAGAACTATCACAAATTTTCAATATGCCTCAGTATTTTTCAAGACTGTGGCATAAGTTTCAAAGTAAAGATGTTAGCCAATGGCAAGTACCAAGTAGTCCTAGTGTTCACAGCTGTTTGCAAGGACTGATATCTGGCAAAAGTGCAAAGTTAAAAAGCACAAAGTCAGAATGATAGTTATGCCAAAGAACTGGGTTTAGTACTCATAGATATCATAGAAATAAGAGTTTCTAGACAAACTGTTAGCAGGAGAGACTACCATGTTTTCCTATTTATGCTAGACAGCCAGCAGGTTGGATCCTTATGTCTATGCATAAAAGTAATTGTTTAAATTGGAGTTTGCGAGAGTGGGTCAATGTGATATATATTGAAAAATCTACTAATTCCAAAATAACTGTGCACTTTTATTTTGGTAAAGATCCTATTCTAATATTTTTTCTTAGAAACATTTTTGAAACAGTTTATCCATGGACTTTTATGTTGAACCTTTTATCATGAAGTTCTTTAGAGAACTTTTACATCAGAACTCATATAATAAAGGTTCTTACAAGAACTGTTTGGTCAGGTTGGAACACTGATAATAAAAATACTTGCAAAAACAGTTTGGCTAGAACTTTTACATACAGCCCTTTAGTTCCTGTTTCACTGAAAACCACCTGCGAAGTCGTTCTGTTAATTCTAAATGTAGAAAGTAAAAATGTAAAGATTTCCCTTTTCTAATGCATCAAATACTTCTTTTTGTTTGATGCTTTAGAAAGAGGTGAAGGAGTTATTGCCTACTATATGATCCTCATTAATTGTAAAATTAAGAAATTTTTTTTTTACTCAACGAAATATGTTTTGAGAGGCTTACAACCAAGTTTGGTGCTTTAAGAGAAGTAACACAGACATCTAAATTAAAAAATAAAAATAGAAGGAAATAATAATAATGAAAGAAAAAATGGTAAAAAAATAGTTTGTTGTTGTAACGTAGATTATCCGTTTCTGAAATAAAAGTTTATTCTTTGGCCGTAAATATACACTGCGTTTGAGAACAAATAGAATCCATTGAAATCTTGATAATTTTAAACTGTTTTTATTGTAAATATTCTTAAGAAGTCACATAATTGTTCACATATAAAATGTCTGTTGCAATACAATATAATAATATAATAACACAATAACCCAAGTATTTCTCGGGAAGCGATGGAGAGAGAGAGAGGGCAGCGAAAAAACTTACGTCTACTCTAAACCGTGAAAAAGCAAAAACTGCGGGTCTGTTCTTTTCGATCGCACGGGAGAACCATCTGGAAGGGAAGTCATATGTTTCGCTTTATCTTATTTTCGCCAAAAATGAAAGCCAACTTCAGTTCTTTGTTTTAGATATTAAACTAATGTTAATTTTTGAATTTGTAATGACGGTTTATAATTGTATTAACCTTTTAATCGCCAATTTTATGCCAAGCGACCGTTTGACTAGAGAAAAAGACCGTTATGAACTGAAATCATTAATATTGGGTAATTTAAAATAAATTATATCCGGTGATGCAATAATCTAAATTCTGACAATGAGTTTTCTTGTTTTTATGACTATTTGAGAACACTTTTTTTTATAATTACGTTTAATGTCAGAATTTCCGTTAGATATTATTTCTTTTATTTTCCTTTTTATCCCATAAAATAAAGTACTTTTCTATTTAAAAAGATAAACACTTTATTTATGATTTAGATATAAAACATATACAATTTAGATTTCTGAATGATGTGTGTTATTGTTTTATGTTAGTAAATAGTGTAGGCCGTATGTATAATTAAAATTGTGTAATTTTTAACGACATTTAAACATAATTCTTTCTCCAAATGCTTAAGAACAAATTATGTAAATATAATTTCTCACTTAAAATTTAATTTTTTTTTTTTTATTGGAATAATGCATTCATTTATCATTAGATTTTATTTTATTTAAAAATTCAATTAAAATTTAACCAAATATATGTGAACAACTTCACATATTTCTCCCGGCGACCCAGAAAAATAAAAAAATCTCTCTCACTCCTTAGTATGTCACATAATCACAGTGAAAAACAAATAATACAAGAAACCTGCATAAGTCCAAAAAAATGTATATCAATGCAATTTTAATTGTAAATATATGTATGCACATTATAAATTTGTTTCATCATGAAACATATTGGTATATGACGAATTTGCATCATTCTAAATATCATTGTGGGCACCACATTTGAAGAGTTCTGTTTTCTTTCGGAGTCTGGATCCAGATTTAATCGTCAAGAAAGCTTTCAAAATAATACTGTTCATTTTTATTTTTTTATAAAAAAAAATTTTCCTTTCAATGTTCTGATATGTGTATAGAAATATGATGTTATACTTCAAAGTTATTTCATATTACACTGTAAACAATACTGAATGTGCATATAATACTGCAACATATCAAATAACATCAATGTTAAACATAGAAAAAAAAAAAAACACATGAGTACAAGTAAATTAAAAAAATGAACATAAAATGAGAGGAAAAATAATATATAAATGTATATACAAATAATAGAAAATATCACAAAAGTGAGAAAAAATTTGTTCGTGCAATTCCACACAGGAGAGATTCAAAAACGACGCCCATTGGACAGTCAAAAAAAAATATCTCCCCTTAATCTTGTATGTAGCAACAAGTATATCGACTTTGGCTTATGGCCATTGTCCTAGCGGGATAGGGCTTGTAGAAAGACCTGACCTGTTAGGGACAGGCCTCCGTCCCCCATCAAAGTCAAAGACTTCTGTAGGGACACCTCGCAAAACTGGGTATATATATGTCAATTGAATTGTATTAAACAATTTTCAAAAGAAGTGTGGGGGGTCTCATCACAATGAAATGCTACTCTCCCGGGTAAATTTTGAACGAGTTAGCATTATCATAGAGGGTAAAATTAAAAAATGAAAAAAAAATATATTTAATTAAAATTCTTAGTACTAACAAAATTTAGTGTGATGAGATAAAGACCACCAAAACAACTCACCAAACCCAATGAAGCATTTAAAAATAATATAGCATAATAACACTAATAATAAGGTAATTGCCACATATTAAAATTTTGAGGTTTTAATTTTAAGTCAGTGCACTATTGAAAAGTTTTGTATATAGTATGTCAACAAACAGTATTGTAATCATCTGTTAAACTTATGATATATTAATATTTATCAAAATGTAAATATTGTTAAACAAGATTTTTTTTTTTTTTTTTTTTTTTTTTAACTGAATTATAATAAATTTTATTAAATTTGTTGTTAAGAAAACTGTAATAATAAGAACTAGAAAAGAGAAAAAAAAAATTATGTAATATTTCACATAGTGTTGTGTCATCCATTGTAATTAAAAAAAAGAAAGAGAAAAAATGCAGAGTATATATTGGTCCAGCCAATTGCCTGCCTACAATGTATGACAGAACAAAAAATAAACATAAAAGGAAACTTATGCATCAAGGCCCTTTCATATAATGCACAAGCCCTTGCAAAACATTACATAATATGATATTAAAATTTAATTCCTGTTTCTTAAATTATAATTGTGGCTTTGTCTTGAATTACAATTAACATTTCTATTATGACTTGCTTCATCAAGTAAGTGGCTGTATCTAGGTGGTGCAATAATAAGTCTGTCAATATGGATTCTAAATGACAATCTATCAGGCGCTTGTAGTCTTTTAATTGTAAATGAAACCGGTGAGTGTTTTTGTAGAACAATAAAAGGTCCTGTGTATTTTGGTTTAAACTTATCAACGGATTTTAAATAAACAATGTCATGTACAGCAACAGGTCTTAATTTAGCATGTCTGTGAAAGTGTTGATATCTCTTATTTTGATTATCTTTTATGTTAGAGTAAGCTTTAAGGTAAATTTTATTTAAATCTTCTAATAATTTATGTGTATCAACATTTTTGTCGAGAAAAGGTTGATTCATCTGTTGCTCAAAAGTGTCAAAAATTAATGAAATTTCTCTTCCAAAATGTAATAAGTTAGGTGAGTACAAAGTAGATGAATGTTTAGAGCCATTATACAATGATTTATGTATAAACAAAGAGTTTTCAAATGTATGGCCTTCAGACATTAAAATGTTTACTGAATATTTAATGGATTTATTGATCCTTTCGGACAAAGCGTTTGATTGTGGATGTGCTACAGAAGAATGTGTAATTTTTATACCAAGAGTATCATTAAAAGTGTTGTAAACACTGGATGTAAATTGAGGACCAAGATCCGAGAGGATAACTGAAGGTCTACCAAAGGTGGTAATATAACTAAACAAACATTTAACTATTTTTTCTGCTGATGTATCCTTTAATGGATAAAGTTCCATATGGCGTGAGAAAATGTCCAACACTGTGAGTACTGAGTGACCATTATTAAATGGTCCTACTAAATCAACACTAATGGTATGTCCAGGATGTGTGGGTGTGTATGTAGGTTGTAATGGAGCTGGAAGAGTGTTATGATGTTTAGCCTGTAGGCATCGTGTACATGAAGCGACAAAGTTTAATGTATCTGTGTAGATTCCTTTCCAAAAGTATTTGTTTGATAGGAAATTATATGTTTTATTTAATCCAAAATGAGATAAATGTGAAATTGTTAATGTCTTAGCTTTTAGTGAATTAGGAACAATAATAAGATATGAGAATGTTGAGCTATTGGGACATTGCTTTTTATACATCAGTACCTTTGTGTCTGGATGAATAAAATAGTTTGGGTATTTTCTTGAAAAACCTTTCTTTAGAATTTCTGTGTAAATTTTTGACAATACAGGATCCCTTATTTGTTCATTTACAAAAGTATTATTAGAGATTTCTAAAAGTGGGTCTTTATTGTTCGAATCTCCAGAAATTAAGCAATTAGTGTATTGTTGTTTGATTTTGTTACAATTGTTATCATTAAAGTGATTAACAACATTACTATTATCACGTACTACAGGTAGAGGTTGTTTTTCAAAAATTAATTCAGGATTAGAGTTCAAATCTTGTTGATTGTTAGTGAAGTCACATCTCGAAAAATAATCTGCTAAAATATTTGATGAACCAGGAATGTGTTCAAAATCAAACAAATATTCTGAAATTTCCATTAACCATTTTGGGGTAAGGTCTGTAGGATTAGTTGTTTTTTTGTATCTTTTTAATGGAGCACTGTCAGATAAAATTGTGAATTTTCTGTTGTACAAATAGTATTTAAATGCAATTATTGATTTGTAGATAGCCATTAATTCCAGTTTTAGTGCAGGGTAGCGTTTTTCAGATGGCTTCAATGATTTAGAAAAGAAGGCTATTGGAAGTAATTTATTATCATGTTTCTGCATTAGTACCCCAGCAATGGAAATATTTGAAGCATCTGTATTAAGGTAGAAATCTCTATCCCAATCCGGTAGTCTGACCACTGGTGATTCAAAGAAAATTTTTTGAATTTTGTGAAAAATCTGTTGATGTTCAGTAGTCCAATGAAATTTTGATTTTGGTTTAGTCAGATCAATTAAAGGTTGTATTAGTTTAGAAAAGTTGGGTACAAGGGATTTATAAAATGTTACAACACCAATAAATTTTTTTTATTGCCTTTTAGTTGACGGTGTAGGAAAAGAATTAATTTTGACAATATTTGATTGTATTGGGGAAATACAATGATTTTGAATATGAAATCCAAGATAATTTACATCAGTTTTGTGAAAAGTGCACTTGTTAGGTGCAAGGGTTAAGTTGTACTTTATCAAAATGTCTAAAATTCTACTTAATTTAGTGCATGTTTCCTCAAAGCTATTCGAGCCAAAAATGAGGTCATCTTGATAGGCATGTATTCTCTCTAAATCAATTTCATCAATAATTGTGTCCATTAAAGCTTGATATTGAGAAGCAGCATTTTTTAATCCAAAGCATAGTCTTTTGTATTTAAAACTACCAAACATAGAAGTAAATGTTAATTTATCTTGTAAATCTTCAGGAAGTGCAATCTGGTGGTAAGCCTGTTGAAAATCTAAACATGTGAAGTACTTGTAGGCTGATAAGTCAGCAATAATTGTTTGTATTTTGGGCAAAGGGTATGAAGATCCCTGAATTATTGAATTAAGCATTCTAAGGTCCATTGCAATTCTATATTTTTGTTTACCTTCTGCGTCAAGTTTTTTTTTTAACTAAAAGAATGGGGCAAGCCCATTCTGAACAATTTCTTTCAATAATTCCAGCTTCTACAAGTTGATTTATTTGACTTTTGGCTTCTTGTTGTAATGATTGTGGTATTGGAAAAGGTAATGTTTTAATTGGGAACTCAGTGATGAACTTTAAATTTGGTATAACTTTATCTGTATGCCCTAAAGTTTTCATAGATTTAGAAAAGGCTGCAAAATTTGTTAACAAAATATTCTTTAATTTCTTTTCTTGGTCTCCTTGGAGATGTTTGACATCAAAATCCAAAGGAGAGAGTTCCTTTCTTCTTAAATTTAATATTTCATCAGAAGCTTGAATGTAATTCAAAATTTGTGTAGTTGAATCAGTAACAATTTTATTGTTGTTATCAATTTCTGTTTCCTGTGGAATAATTTCATCAACTTCTGTTAGGGTGCCCATTTTTGTACCTTTATTTATGTGTATACTTTCTTTAGTTAGATTTTTAACATAAATTTGAAATTGGCCTTTATTACAATTATTATCATTATCCAGCATTTTTGAAGCACTACTATTTATTACTGAATCTAGACACAATATATTTGCATTATTTTCTGTATTTTCAAACAAATAGTCCCTGTCAGACAAAAAAAATGTATCTACATGTATAAATGTTTCCTCTTCAGGTTCTAAAAATATTTTCTGAGAAGCTCTAACTGTTATTTGTTTACATTTTTGTGGAGGATTTTGATTTTTTTTCTGAGTTTCAGTATCTTTCGCAACACTACAATTGTTTAAGTTTTCATCTTCTACAAGTGTATTTGCAATGGGAATAATTATATCTTTAAGTTTGATACTGTTTTTATACAAGTCTATTATTACATTATTTTGTTGAATAAAGTCCCATCCAAGTATGGCCTGAAACGTTGATTCATTAGGAATGTCAACTATAAAAAACTTCTGTGAGAAAAATGTGTTATTTATTTTGAAAGAAGTTTGAATACATGAGGAGAATTGTACGTTTGAATTTACAGTCTTAATCGTTACTGGTGAAGACAAGTGTTTATAAGTTAATTTCTCTTTTAAAGATTTAAAAGTGCTTTCAGAAAGCAATGATATCGAACTCCCTGTATCGATTAAACCGGTGATAGCATTTTTAGCTAAGTTAATTTCAATTAAGGGTAGTGTAGGTGAAATTTTATTTACATTAAAAATATATTCATTTTGAATTTCTGTAGTTTGTGTGTATTTGTTATCAGCAATATTTATTTTATTCACAGTTTGTGAGGCAATTGAATTTAATTTTCTTGTACTAGATAGTTTCATAGTGTCACTTAGATTTGACAAATCAAAATTAGGATTAGGTGCTGATGTTGTCTGGTGTAGTTGAGATGCAAGGCCATCAGCTACTCTACATCTCGATTGTAGTTTAAATGCCTATTGTCATTTCTCTTGAAAAATCTTCCTCTCGAAAAATTATTGTTTTGGGTTTGGCTTCTTTGCCATTTATAACATTTATTAGCTACATGGCCTTTACGGTTGCAAAGCTGACAAACAACACTATGAAAACCCTGTTGTTGTGATCCCCTAGCCTTATGTGTTTTAAAATTTTTTTTATAATCATTGTGTCGACTTCGTGCAACATGAGCATTTTGTGAATCTGATAAACTGTTTACTTCCTCTTTTTTTTCTTTTTGTCCAAACGACAAAGCATCTACTTTTTCCGTTAGTTCAATTAATTTTTCCGATAAAGTGTTGACAAATACACTATCATTTTGTTTGAGGAGAATACTTTCATTCATGTTAATCTCTTGTAATTTTTGAGCGCGATTTACAGCTAATTTATAATCCGAAATTCCCTCTTCCATGATTTTTATACGTATGTTAGATGGAATGGAGGAGATAAACCTTGTAAATTTAATGTTGTCAAGTGCATTATCATCCGTAATTTTATTGTAAATAATGTTTGCTAGCATACTTAACCTATGAGCAAAATTTTTTATTGATTCCTGAGGGAGCAAATTCAGATTATTAAATTCAATTAAAGCTTGAGTAGAACTCATAGGAGTAAAGAATGCTTTAAATTCCTCCTTAAGAAAGTCTAAATCGTTTGATTTATATAACTGGGGGGATTGTGTTAAATATTTTAATGCCGCCCCAGACAATTTTCCCTTCATGACTGCCACTGCTTCTTCAGCTGACAGCCTATTTATCCTAGCATATGTGGACACTTGGTCAAAGAAAAATTCGACTAAAGATGGTTCCCCATCAAAATTCATTAACTGAATGTTGACTGTTTTGGCTTTCGCCATAATTAATTTTGCCTAACCAAATTAAAATATTGTAAATAAACTATCTAATAAATATTTTATGTGACACAAAACAAAAATTGTTAATACCAAGCATTCTTGTTTTTTTTTTTTTTTATTATTACTATTTATCTATTTATTAATTATTTTGGCATATAATTTTTATTGTATTGTATGCCACTTTCATAAACAAGAATACTTAGTTTTATATGCTCATATATTATTATCCAAAAAGAAAAATAGATGAGCATACAAATGATAACTTTTGTGTAAAAATATAAAAATATCGTGAAATCAAATAAAATGTATTGAAAATAAAGAATTATGAATGAAATAAGCCAATATTATGAATGAAAGATGTTAGAATTTGTACCAAGCATTTCTGCTGCTCTGATTTATTTATTTATTTGTTTTAATTAAACTTTTAGTTAATATTCAAAGCAATAAAAATATTGCATGACAAATCTCAGCAAAAATACTTAGTCTCTCTATATATATGCAATAATAAAATAAATATTTGTGTTCATGCCATGAATTATAAAATAAATATTTGTGTAAAAATGTAGTGATAATTATGCACTATAAATGAGAAAAATTGTGTTTATGAGAAATAAACATATGAATAAATAAAGTTTCAAACATAGCAAGCAGTTTTGCCCAATTTATTTCAATTTGCAATTAATATCATAATTATTATTGTTATTATTTTAAATCGATAGATTCAAACTATTACCTAAAATAATCGGCAAAACTACTTAGTTAAATGTGTATTTAAAAATATATATAAAGTATTATGCAGTTAAAAAAAATGAAATATTAAAATTGAAATTACTTCATAAATAGTTATTTATTGAATAACTAATTTATCATAGTCTCCAAATTATGAAACTTTCAAATAAAAAATTTACTTACTGTTTCTCTTTTGTTTTATTATTATTTCACTTTAAAAAAAAAATATATTTATTAAAAATAATTACTTGAGCACCAATGTTTATACCGTTTATCAATAGTTCGAAGACTACGATTTTATCGCAATTAACTGTTTACGTGCATGGTTTTTTTTGTATGAAATTTTCCCAAAAAAAAGAACGCTTCATAAAGAATCCACACACGCATGGCTTTTCTCCTGTATGAGTGCGTAAGTCTGTCACGCGCTGTGCACAAAATCTTGCAGAAACATTATCACCTTTATCTTAAAAAAAATTTCGAAGATTTGAACTAAATGCACATCTACATGGCCCTTCCACTGTATGCATGTGTGTAATTTTTATTCGTATTTCATAAAATCTGTAATAACGTTATCACTATAACACATGTACGGCCCTTCTCCTGTATGCGCGCTTTTAACCTTGAGAAGATCTTGTATAAAAGAGCACAAGATGAAATGTACCATCATCAAACTCCGAAGTCGGCAGTCGAGAAGAGAACCAAAACTATCTGTCTGGAAAAGGAACCAGTTTTGAATGGCAGTTTCTTATCACGTTTCCTCTCGGCGCAGGGATTGTATTTGAAGCAAGCGAAGGACTTATTCGTTCGTGTTCGCAGGACCGAATAGTACACAAGGCCAGCGACATCTCAATGAGCTTTGCAGCGCAGAAACAAGTAGATAATGGAAAGTTCTTGTTGAGCATAGCCGACAGCTATGATATATGCAAAAAAATGTCTTTGATTCTTCAATCGGCCTCTTTCCAAAAAGTTCGAGATCAGAGGATTAAATAATTTCCATTGGCCCTCCCCTCTCTCTCCATCGATGTCTTCCAGGAAACCTGTACGGGACCAAGGTTATGTAACGTAGATTATCCGTTTCTGAAATAAAAGTTTATTCTTTGGCCGTAAATATACACTGCGTTTGAGAACAAATAGAATCCATTGAAATCTTGATAATTTTAAACTGTTTTTATTGTAAATATTCTTAAGAAGTCACATAATTGTTCACATATAAAATGTCTGTTGCAATACAATATAATAATATAATAACACAATAACCCAAGTATTTCTCGGGAAGCGACGGAGAGAGAGAGAGGGCAGCGAAAAAACTTACGTCTACTCTAAACCGTGAAAAAGCAAAAACTGCGGGTCTGCTCTTTTCGATCGCACGGGAGAACCATCTGGAAGGGAAGTCATATGTTTCGCTTTATCTTATTTTCGCCAAAAATGAAAGCCAACTTCAGTTCTTTGTTTTAGATATTAAACTAATGTTAATTTTTGAATTTGTAATGACGGTTTATAATTGTATTAACCTTTTAATCGCCAATTTTATGCCAAGCGACCGTTTGACTAGAGAAAAAGACCGTTATGAACTGAAATCATTAATATTAGGTAATTTAAAATAAATTATATCCGGTGATGCAATAATCTAAATTCTGACAATGAGTTTTCTTGTTTTTATGACTATTTGAGAACACTTTTTTTTATAATTACGTTTAATGTCAGAATTTCCGTTAGATATTATTTCTTTTATTTTCCTTTTTATCCCATAAAATAAAGTACTTTTCTATTTAAAAAGATAAACACTTTATTTATGATTTAGATATAAAACATATACAATTTAGATTTCTGAATGATGTGTGTTATTGTTTTATGTTAGTAAATAGTGTAGGTCGTATGTATAATTAAAATTGTGTAATTTTTAACGACATTTAAACATAATTCTTTCTCCAAATGCTTAAGAACAAATTATGTAAATATAATTTCTCACTTAAAATTTAATTATTTTTTTTTTATTGGAATAATGCATTCATTTATCATTAGATTTTATTTTATTTAAAAATTCAATTAAAATTTAACCAAATATATGTGAACACCTTCACAGTTGTTTTAAATGAATGCTGAGTAAAGACTCTGAATGCTCAAAGATTCCTCTGAAACCTTATCTTCTGAAGTTTCTCTTCAATGATCATACATCACGTCAACTCTCAGCCGTAAGTTTGTGAACTTATATGTGATAACTTATTTTTTAAAAATTCTAGTAACACATTTTATAATAAAAACATTTATAATTATATATAGTGTGGAGAACTTATATTTACAGAATTTTTATCAAAAAGTTCCTTACATACAAACTCGAGGAACTTTTATGAAAAAGTTTTTTTGATAAAAGTTCTTGCTGAATTTGTATGTTAGAATTTTAATTGTACGTGTTCTTGTGAAACAGTTAACCCCTTCCTTCTCGCTCCCGTGATATTCACGGGCTGTGACCATGCCCCACATGTATTTTTCCTTTAACATTTTAGGGTACATAAAAGCACCAGCCAGTACCAAACTATATACACTCTATAACAAAAAAAGTGACACACCAAGAAGGAGTAATGCAAACTGGACACAAATTGACATACATACAGGTTTTGATAGAATCAAGCACCAATTCATCATTTTTGTCGATCATACGTGTAACTGGTACCTCAGTGACTTCAAATACCCTTAATAGGCGGCTCAGTGAAATGGGGTTGAGCTCAGTCCCCGGATCTCTCTTCCACTGATTATGTTTGGAGCATCATAAAAAGGGTCCTACAACCAGCTCGGGATGTTACCAGTCTAACGCAACAATTGGACAGAATTTAGCATGATACTTCACAGGAGCACATCTGCCAACTCTATCAATTAATACCAAGCCGAATAACTGCGTACATAAGGGCCAGAAGTGGACCAACGCGTTACTAACTTGTTTACTTTGTGAGGCCCTTTCTCTTGATTAAATCATTCAAATTTTCTGAAACTGTAATCAATTGTTTTTCTCCACATGTACATCACATCTACCAATTTTTGTCCCCCCGCCTTCTTGGTCATGGGCGTCAGAACATAGGGGCAAGGGGGGGCACTTGCCCCCTCCTGGAAAATTCTAATAAGTAAAAAAATATTGAAAAAAAAATTACATTTAAAGCTTTAAAATTATGTCATTAAATTTAAAATGATTAGCCAAATAAAATTTGTCACAGTGCCATTTAGAGTTAAACCAACCCGACTTGCATTTATAGGTTATGAAATTTAGATATATATATATTCTAAAATTTTACACTTTTAAGTTTGCCCCCTCCTGAAAAATTTTCTAGCGACGCCACTGTTCTTGGTGTGTCACATTTTTTGTTATAGAGTATATAATATATTTGAAAATATGTACAGAATAACTTTATATATTATTCATACATTTATTTTCAATCTATTTTTTTTAATTAAACAAAAATGTGGACTTTATGGGCGTGTCTTTGAAAAATATACGACTGTTAAGGGGTTAAATTGAAACTTTCTGTAAACAATCAATAACTGTTTTGAATCCTGGAAGAATTTCACTTTGGTGTGAACACCGAGTGTTATAAGATAAAGAGAATATAGATTCCATTATCCCCCATGAAACAAAATAAAAAGACATCACTTTCCAACAATGGGAATCATAATGTGGAGAGTTATCAAACAGGATGGCTGCATAGCCCTTCATATCTTTGAGATTGGATTTGTGTTTACTAAACAATACACAAGTAAAGTTCTTGAGTCTTCTATTGATCCTAACTTAAAATTCATGGATGATACCTTGTTACTGTACAGCCCTGAATCACAACTTAATTAAAATGAAGCATATCCAGTACATGTCATGGCCTGCTCAATCATCTAATCTGAATCTTTTCGAGCATAAACTGAAGAGAGCTCCCCATAACGTTTGGAACTGCTTAGGTTGATAACTCATCCACAATGTCATAGCAAGTAAGGAAAATTTTTTGGGGTGTGCTTGGCTATTAAAGATGACCACACACCTTTACTAATCTACAGCATGAAATTTTAATTTTTTTTTCATTAAAGTTGCTCTTATGTCAAGATTTCCTCAAACTGTTTCTTTTGATAATAATTTAGCATAATGTTCTTTTGCATTACTTTTTTCTTTTCTACCCATTGTAGTCTCAAGTATTACATTTCCTGACACTGTGGACTTATCTTTCCTTCTGTTTTAAATTTCACCAACAGTTTGCACTATTGATGCTTTCAGTGCTTCAGGCTGTTGCTTAGCAACTTAGTTGATGCAACAGATTGTGTTTTGCAGTCTAATGTAGATGTAAATGAATTTCCTTATAAAAATAACTAATGAAAATTTCTTCTTATTTGTTCATCTGCCTCTGTAACCCTGACTTCTCATCAGTCTTTAAAAGTGAACTTATTGCAATTGGACAAGGCTTTGAGGCTATTTTCAATGAGCATTTTGGAGACCTCTGGATCCTTTCAGGTAGTCGCAGCTAGGATAGCTCAGTAGTATAGCAACCACATGTTAAGCAGAGAACCCAGATTCGATTCCCAGCTCTGGTACTTTTCACATAGTTGGTAAAAAAAATCAACTTTACACTCCACTTTATCTAAAATTAATTTTCACGATTGATGAATTAATATATAAAATTCCTAAATGGAAATTACATGGTCTATTAGAGTTGTGCCACGAATAATATTCTAACCTGTTACATCTGTATTTGCAGACCAAGTGACCTTGCGAATGAATATTATGTGAGAAATGCCAAGCTGGTTATCAGCTAGAGATCAGTGGTAGAGCAACCGCATGTTAAGTAGAGAGCCCGGGTTCGATTCCTGGCTCTGGTATTTTTCCCACAGTTGGTAAAAAAATCAACCTTACGCTCCACTTTATATAAAATCTAAAATAAATAATTACTTTTTAAAAGCTTTCTGAATTTTGTAAAAATAGCACACATGGTTACATATATTAATCTCAAAACAAACCACCGAATTAACATTTTACAACATAAATTAGTAAATCTTAAAATTTAAGTTTTTTTACTTTATAAACACCCAAAAGTTTAAAAATATATTAAAATATATTTATGCAGATGTTAAATTGGTACTTTTTCCTAATTTTTTTTTTTTTTTTTTTTAATTATCATTTTGAGTTCAAAAATGAAAAAAGTTAACAAAGTGCATTTTTCTCATTTCTTAACTGTAAAATGAAACATTAAAAATTTTAACAATAAATTGTTAGAAAATGAGTACTAATTTAATGAAATTTTCTGAATGGGAAAATTGAATTTAAAAAAAAAAAAAAATACATTAGACAATGAGTATTTCTTATAAATAAGTTTTCCCATAGAGTTACATGTGATTTGGTGACCAGAGATGGGAAAATCATCAAAGAAAGAAAGAAACCTTAAATATTATGATTGACTATAAAAATCAAGAAATTTAAATAAAAAATAAGGATTTCAAGGGTCTTTATTAAGGAGTATTACAAAGTACGGAGTTTATACAAACTTTTAAGGACTGTATGAACCCTGGAAGATTCATTCGGGTCAACAAAACTAGGTGTTATCAGTCTCTATTATTAGTTAAACTTCAATCATGCTGTACAAGCGATGCGAGAATGCACAGTAAGTTTCTATGGATTTTGGACTTTTTGAACAGATATTATGTTGTCATGTGAAAGACCTGCATCTTTTACTAACTCAAAATGATGACAAGTTTTTATAATTTTTTTTTATTGTATCTAAACAAAATTCACATTGCTTATTACAAAAAACAAACATCCCAACAACTTTCCAAGAGCTATACCATGATACAAATATATACATAATGGGGGATTGGGATGATTTAAATTGAAATCACCAAAAAATAATATTATAATAATTAACAATCAATAAAAAACATACTCTTTTTATAGTTATTATTAAAAATAAACTAATTTAAAAAGGAAAAATAGTTTCAAAAGCAAAAACATGTTTTGAATCTCACTCGGAAAATTTTCTTGAGCTTTGATTGAATTACAATCATCAAAGAACTCTGGAGGTCAACTACTATTCATCATTCACTGAATCAGTGATTTTTCTATAAATAAAAACAAAATGGAATGCAAGACAGCAAAAAAGAAGTATTTTTAAATTCCTGAGGAATTTCTAATAAAAAATCACAAGTTTTTATAACTACACAAATGCCAGTTTAATATACAGGGCGGACACAAATGACTAATTTGATTTTACAACATTCTTACTCTTTAATGGTTGAACTGATTTTGAATTTATTTTGCAGATACGTTGGATCAAAGTTTTTCTTGATATCTGAAATTAATATGCAGGAGCGTCCATCAGGAGGTACTGCTCTGCTATAACATAAGTTTCAAACTTGCTATGGCAAACCAGGACCAGACATAAAGCAGAGCTGCCAACCTCATGACTAAAAATTTAGGAGCAAAAGACTTAAAAAATCAGAGCAAACAAGCAAAAATCGGAGCAACTATTATGATACGAAAATTTAAAAAAAAATTTCCATATATAAGATTTTCATATGTACATTTACACAGTCGTAATATAGATTTCTTTTAATCAATTAGCAGGGGGGAATACATGAATGAAAAATAATTTTACTTTTTTATAGGATTTTAAGTCTAATAAAGCAAGTTTAAAATGAATACTAACATTTATTTTCTGATGAGAGAGAAAGGCTTCCACAAAGCATTTAATTGCTAATCGCTAGTTGGAAATAAGAGAGGGGAGGTAAAAAATAATTATATGAGCAAATAATATTGAATAATTATATTTCTTTATACGTTCTAGAATTTCACAAAGTAAGATTAAAATGAATATTAACATTTATGTTGCGGATGGAAAAAAATTGGGAATCAGAAGGCTACCGTGAAGCAATTGATTCCTGACAGTTAATGTTTTTTTTTTAAGTAACGAACGATATTCACACATTTTAAAAAACGGAAGAAATCGATTTAATATCTTGAAGCCGGAAGATTAACTTAAAAATCGGAAAACTTCCACCAAAAACTTAAAAGTTGGCACCTATGAATAAAAATGAAAATAACAAATAAAAAAATGTCGTTTGAAAAAAATTGAATTTTTTTTATAATTTTCGGATTAATGGAGCACGCCGATAAAATCCGGAGAAACTCTGATTAAATCGGAGTACTTCGCAGCTATGCATAAAGTTGATAAAATTTTGAATGGAAAATTTTTAGAACTCCATCAATACAAATATTAAAAAATTGTTAGAACTTTATGTCGGGTGCTGGTTTGCCATAGCAAGTGTAAGGTTCGATTAAAATTTTGCTTCAGTAATTATAAATATTTTTTAAATATGCATGTTAATTTATCTTTTTGTCACTAATTCATATTTATTCATTCATTACAAATTACAAAACAAAGAAAAGGTACTCACCTTTTCTATTCAATATGCCGAGAAGATTCAAAATAGATGACTCATGGAAACATTTCGTCATATCATGAAGAATTTCTTTTTCCATTTTCATTATTTATTTGATGATAATAATGTTTAATTTACAATTAGAAGAAAACTATTTACACAGATAATAAATTCAAAATTACTTTCTAATATTTATATTTGATAGCACTGTAACATTTCTAAAGAACTTTTAATAGTTTCCTTTTTCCTTTTCAAATATCAATTCTTCATAATATTGCATAGAAAAAAAAAAAGGTGTAGTTTGAAACATTCATTGCACTGTTTTTTGCAATTTCATAACCTTGCATTGTAAACTTTACAGTGAAAAACAACATTACAGATCCGTCTCTTATTAAAGCAGCCATATTAATTTCAAACATAAAGAATAACTTAACGATGAGCCCAACATATCTGCCAAAAAAAAAAAGGGGGAGGGGGGAATCAGTGCAATCATTAAATTGTAGGAATGTTTACAATTAGAGTAATCATTCTTGTGCACCCTGCATTTTATGATTACTAAAAAAGCTATTTAGCACAACAAATAATAAAATCAAGAATATGGCAAAACCATTTTATTAACTATAGAAAAAACATATACAAATTAATATAGTTACATAAAATCTGTCATTTTTTTATAACGTAGGCAACAAAAGCATATACATCCTTAAAACATAAAAATTGCATCAGAATGACCACAAAATGCTCTTTTGTGTACAACAACAATAAAAATTCTGAGCACTTCAATTCAACAGGCACATTCTTTAAAATAAAAAAATAGATCTCTATCAGAAAAATTAACTAAACAGATCAAACTGAAGTCTGTAATGTTGTTCTAAATCTACATATTCATCGATATTCTCAGAACTGTTACTCGTTCTTTCACTGGTCTCTTCCCTATTTACAGGCACGGCAAAGCCGGGTGGCTTGATCGGTCTAACGACAGGATTCATCTTTCTAGATGTTTCAGGTAGAGGGGGAGGTGGGGGAGGGGGAGTTGTGGGTTCGATGCCTAATATGGATTGGACAATATCTGATTGATATTTACTATTTTTGATTTGAAGATAGATTGCTTCTGCTTTACTCAGAGTGTCATCCAAATTGATTTTGTAAGACATTTCATTGACATGCTGAAAATAGAAGAAAAAAATATTTTTTAAATTTCTTCATGAAACAAATTACATTAAAATATAAATAAAATATTTTATACATACAAATCTAAAGACGCAGTATAAATAAAGTAGTACAATATTGTCAACTTTAAAAGACAATGAGCTAAAGTATTTTAAATTAATGCCTTGTTATTACATGTAATTTACAATAAAATAAATATTTGCATTAAAATATTTCAATATTATATTAATTTTTCCTATTATTTATGAAAGAATTGTGTAAAAGCTCAGAGGATCAAAGATTTTAATTTTCTTCAGAAGAAGAGGGTATTTTCACACTTATCCATAAAGTAATATAACTGAAAGTACAATAGAAGATCTTTATAACGCAATTCTATATAATCCAATTCTCCATATAACGCAAACCTCTCAAACATAAAGAATAAATTTTGCAGTTAAGAAGCACTGGCATTCCCACATTGTGAAAAAACTGTTACAGAGGCCTAAATGTGATACATTACTTTTTGCAGTATCCCTAATTAAAAGCTTTTTTTTTTTTTTTTTTTTTGAGAAAATGAGTATTATAATGGATTACCTGGTCCAGGCACATTTGTACAATAATTATAAAGTAAATGTAACAATGAAATTTATAATCTGTTTGACTTCTGTTCCAAGGAAAGCAACTTAAAGATACTCTACTTTTTTTTGATATATTTCAGACACATTTGGCCATGTGTACAAGGTAAATTTAATGAGATATGAAATGTGATCTATATAGTGCAAAATCTCGTGATTTTAGGTTGATTAAAGATCTACTGTATTAAATAACAAATTTTTTGGAAAGCAAATTATATTTTGTATTTTAAAAGGAACACACAAGTTTATTAATATTAAACTTTTCGTATCCAGTGAATATAATTTACTTACAAAATATTACCTTTGGGTTCAAGGCTGTAAGAAATCAGCTGTTTTGAAAAACACTCTTAAACTTCAACATTGAAAAGCATTGTGATGTGAAAGTTTTTCATCTTTTTCTATTGTATAAAATAACTATAGAATATATGAAATCTAAATATGAGTCGTATTGTGATTCTTTTGTTTTTTAAATGCAACTTGCATAATATACAGTTGAACCTCATTAACGTGAACACTGTTAATGTAAATTACTTTTAACATGAACTGTTTCCACAATCCCCGTCAAAATGAAAATTAGTTTAGTTATATGAAGATTAGTTACTGATAGCGTGAACGATTGATAACATGAACAAATTTTTTATCCCCCTTGAGATTCACGTTAACGAGGTTCGATTGTACTTAGTTTTATCAACATACAACATATATATATAATCTTAAATAATACCATGTGATTGCTATTAATGGGGACAATAACATACTAAAACTGATCTTTAATTCTAAGATGTTCTAGGATTAGTGTTTTGTAAATTTTAGTTTCTTGATAATGTTATCCAAAGTATAGATATTTTTTATCTTATCTGTAATGCCCTTTGTTTTTTATTTATTTATTTATTTTTTTATTTTATTTTATTTTTATTTTTTTTGTTCTTAGCAAACTTACCTGTTTTTGTTTATATCAGGGGTGTTTGCATCCTGGATTTTTTATTTTGTTTCCCACCAGTAACTACGAATTGCATTTTTCTATATTTAATTGCTAAACATTACTAGAAAACTACTTATAATATCACTAATAAAAAATACTGGTGGGAAATAGAATAAAATATCCGGAATGCAAACACCCCTGATATATTTAGATGGTTTTGCATCTATATTCAAGTGCTTCCTTAAAAACATTTTCAAAATAGTTCAGTTCAAAACATTCTAAACAAATCTTTGTATATTTGCTGGGTTAAAAATTTTCTCATTTAATTTTAGCAAGATATTCTTTCATTATTATTTTTTTTTTTTTTTAAGGGAATAAAACGTCATGTTTTTGATTACTTGAATAAAAGATCTTAGCTGGAGGAATATTTACTATTGTTTTGTTTCTAGATTAATTTACTACTTTTAGTTTTTACTCTTTATTTTTAAAAGGATGCTATTTTAAATTTGGTGTAGTAATACTACGTTTGTACAGAGCTGTGATTTCTGATCGCGGAAAAATTTGAATGTTCCAGAAGAAATTATGAAATCGTATTTTAAAATGATGCAATCATTTTAAATTTGAGGAATTTAAAAACTGGAAAAATAAATATTATTTTTAAATTTACTGAGAACGATTTATAATATTTTAAAACTTAGCTATTTATTTTTTAATTTTTTGGTTTTGAGTTATGGTTTGTTTTACATACAAAAAACTTTTGTTTATATACAAAGTGTAAACAAAATGCTTGCTTACATACAAAACATTTGTTTGTTTACAAACAAACGCTTTTGTAAATAATTGATAATCAATTATTGAACTGCATTTTAAGTTATTTAATTAATTAATTGGGGAAAATTAACTGAAATAGCTAAAGTCAAATTATATTTTGGAGATTTTAAAATTATTCAATTAAATTAACCAGTGTTGAAATTATCCAATTTTAACAGCAAGTACTTTAAATTTCTAATACTTTATATTTTCTAAAAAAATATAATATTAAGGAACTGGATTTTTATTTGCAAAAAAAAGTTTTTTATATTTTTTCTAGAGGAAAAAAAAAATTATTGCCTCAAATCTATTGCCTTAAAACACATTACATCTATATTGGCACTTATTGATTGTTGTATTTATACAACACATAAACATACAAACTCAAATAACCTAGTTATAAAATGACTAGTAAATCCCTTGCAGACAAATTTACTTTAAAAGATATACCTTTAGAATTTCTGAGAGCCCATACTCATTTTCCATAATGGTCGTCTTTTCAGAATCTAAAATCGCTATACATATCAAAAGATGGAAATTTTTGCACGGATATCCTGTCCAGAGAACCTAAAAAAAGTCCAAAGATGAAAATTAACAAAATATTCATAAATTTCATAAGAAAAACCACTTTTTTTTTTTTTCCTAAGGAGTAATATTAATGAGGAAATAATTTTTAGTCTTCATTGATAATTTTATAATATATTTTGTTCTCCCCCCCCCCCCCTAAATGACTGGTGGTTTACAAATAATTAAAACTTAAGTGAGAAATTTCCTTTTTTGAAGTTTTAAACCTAGTATTTAATTTTTCATTTTTTATTTATTTGACGATTTATTTATTTCTGCATCATAGGCAGTGAAATATACAAAACAATGTCAAAGTACTAAATTCTGACTGAATAGGGAAAATTTTGTAAAAATGTACACAGTTTTTAAAGAATAATTGTTTAAGTAAAAATAATATAATTAATTTATTAATAAAGTAACCATTGGTAAGAAGCATAATTTCATATTTTAAAATAAAGAATCAGAGTTTCATGCTTATTGCATATTTTAATAAATAAAATAACTTATTATATTAATTATATTAAGGTTAATTATTTATTTATTTAATTTTTTCCCAGACAGAACTTTATTTAATCCCCCACTCACCCATTCTGAGTCTAATTTTGAAACGAGACTTTCTTTTTTTCTTTATGTATTTATAAACTGTAATAAACTATTGCTTTATATACTGTAATAAACTATTTCTTTTTATAAAAAATTATAAGCAGTCTACCGCAAGGGGTAATAACATTCTTTTTTTTTTTAATCCTCTGTCTGAAAGAAATAAAACTTTGGTCCTAAAAATACAGAAAATTAGAAAAACATAATTTATTAATAAAATTTTAAATAAGAATACCTAAAACAACAGATAATACAGCATTAAAAATATACTGTCTCGAATTTACGTGGGAAAAAAAAATAATAATAAATAAGCAAAATGGGTTTGCTGAAAAAAAACTTTCCTCTCTTCCTTTTTTTTTTTTTTTTTTTTAGTACATGTCTAAATTTCTACATACCGAGAGAAAAACAATACTCACTTCCCAGAGTCGCATAATCTCCATGAATTTGAAATCTCTCTTGAACAATATCAAAAGCCATCTAAAAGCAAAATACAAGTTGCCAGATTCGTGTTTTTCTATAAAAGATTAGAACACATTTGTTACTTTTTGCAATAAAATTAGAATATAAATACAACAATTTATATATAATTTAATACATATTTAACATAATAAATGATAAGTTGTAAAAAATGACAGTGGGGTATAATATAAACATAACAATAACAATTATAGAAAACAATATTGATGATATTAAATTTTAAAAAATGCATTTAAAAAAAAAAGGATTATTTAAGCCAAAAAAGTTCAGAACACTAATTTTCTTTGTTTTAAAAGGAGAACTGTGAGGGCATGGTTAAATGAAGACAGATTTTTTCTTTCTTTCTTTCTTTCTTTTCTACTCATGAAAATTCCATATCGGGATCAAAAGAAACAAACGCTGTGTGTGTTTACTTCACCATATTTGGGATTTTGGAATATAAGAAAATGATGAAAGAATAAACATATACTGAAGTTTTTGGTACATTTTTTATTGCCTAAAAATGTAAACATTTATTGTAGCATGTTTAAATTTAAAAAATCTTTTTTATTTTTTTTTTTATTTTTTTTTTTTTTTTTTGTTACAAAAACTAACTTTTTATACTCTACCCAGGTCCCAACAGTCATATTTAGCAATAGTTGGCACTCATTTAGTTCCAAAGTTTGGGATTTTTCTACATTTCCTCAGGCTTTATTAAAAAATTTTTAACTGACTCCTTAATGAAGGCTGAAAAAATGTGGAAAGTTCCAAACTTTGAAACTAAATATTTCAGTCAATTTTGGGTGCACATAAGTGAAATTTTTTGTGTTACATCAGTTAGGATGTGTACAACTTTTACTAAATATGAATATAGGAACCTGCAGACTGTATAAAAAATTAGTTTTTGTAATTTTCAATAAATTGATTTTTTAAATTTTAACGTGCCATATCTTAAATGCTTACGTTTTTTAAAGCATTTTGTAATTGGAAGTATATGTCTGTGAACAATGTTTGCGGAGACAGAGGCCTCTAAGTGATTTTATTTTGCACCCTGTATATATTTAAGCCTGGCCCAGGAAAAAATTATGCCCTGACCAACTTCAACGTAGGTCTAATGAAAGATAGTTGGTTGTTCCTGAACTATTCTAATTAAATACGTTATTACTCAGCAAATGTCTGTGGCTGAATACTTAAAAAAAAAAAAACTAAGAGATTTTTTTTTTAGAGTATTCCAATATTTGACTTAGATTGTAAAAGAAAGAAACACTTAAAACACAGGATACATTGGACTAACACAGAAATGATCTAGGATTAAATCATTGACATTCTATTCCTCATTATTCACAACTTCTAATTCTTCCTTTTAAGAAAATTACCAAACACAAACACTAAAAACTATAATGTTTTAAAAGTAACATACCTAGATAACTACACAATTGTGAGTCGACAAAATGTAAAAGTCTATGCAAGTCTTGCAGTTGATTCTTCATTCCCTGTTGTTCTAATTCAAAGTTAACACCCTTAAAAAAGAAATGCACTTAATATAAAATACATTCCATGAAATATGATTAAATGTTTATTAAAATAATATTTAAAATATTATCTACACATTCAAATAAATTTATGAAACAATTTTGGACTAATGAATAAAAAAGAATTTAAAAAAAAAAAGTCAATATATTTTCTTAATCTCAGTGAGTGGGTATTGGAAACCCAATCACTTATAGAAAAAATAAACAGAAAGAAAAGAAAAAACTGTAAGATTAGTTAATATTCAACTTAAGAATGACAAACATATCTTCAAATTAATACATTACTATAAACCAGAGATATTTTTAACTTCTCCACAAGCGTATTTTACGCATTAAAATCTAAAAATACTCCTTAAAATTTTAACCATGAGTACTTTTACACTTTGTAATTTTAGGTTAAATTTAATGTACTTTCTTAAATGTGTCTGAAAAAGTTTATATTCTTTCTACAATTCAATGCTCTGCATACTTTTTTTTTTTTTTAAATCAATTAATATCTTCTTTTACAATGGATAAAAAGTTTTTATAATTAAAATTATTTTGAATAAACTGTAAACAGTTGCATCAATAACAGAATTTCTCAGATTCATGTATGGCCTTATTATTTTTCAATGTTCAATGTAATTTATAAACTGAGTCACATATTCATATTCTAAATTCTGATATTATATTGTACAAATTATGCTGAAAGCAATATTATTACAATTGGCCAGTCCATATAATATAATTTTAACTCATTACTGAAACTCATAATGTGAGTTCATATACGTAGAATATATATATATTTTTAACATATTAAGAAAGTAGTAAAATTTAGTATGATTTCACGAAAGATCAACTTTTTTCTCTTCCACTGTTTTTTCACTCTTAATAATGCCAAATTCACTCCTTCAAAAAAGATCAAGGAGTATTTTCACTCCTAGGAAAAAAATACTAGCAATATCTCTGTTATAAACTATATTGTTATTTTTAATAAATAAAAAATGTGGTTTTATTTTTGTGTCAAAGAGTTAAATAGCAGAAACAAACTAAAGTGTTTAACAATAACAGAATTTTCTGTGTTTATCTACAGCAAAACAAAATTTGTCTGTGATCCAGGAATGCTGGACCAAGTCTAGTATCTCAAGGAGTATTAGCATATCATAAAATATGTAAAATTTGTATTGATAAAGAAAATAAATTAAGAATATACAATGAACATAATAATCTAGAGCCATAATGCAAATTATATTTGTATTTTTAAGCCTGGGATTTCTTTTTGAGATGTTAAACTAATCTGTAGAGTATAAACAATGCTGCACCATTTCTGCTATTTGAATGACAAAGATTCACATTACATTATGTTGGCTATTGGAAATCGTACATTTAGAATATATAGTTAATTTACCACACCACACAAATACATTATTGACAATAATCTTCTAATGTATACTAACAACTCACTTTTTTAAATATTAGGAACTAAGGATCATTCACTTATTTTATTTGTTTATTCTTTTTATTTAACAAATGGCCTCACTTTTTTTTAAGTGTATGTAGTTATTTTACCACACCACACAAATACATTATTTATTGAGGATAATCTTCTAATGTATACTAACATCTCACTTTTTTAAATATCAGGAACTAAGAATCATTCATTTATTTTATTTATTTATTTATTTTAACAAAATGGTCTCACTTTTTTTTAAAAATAAAATCACCCTTTAGAAAAAAAAAAAAAAAAAAAAAAAAAAAAAGTATGATTAATTTTTTTTTTTACAAATGTAACCAACAAGATACATATAAAATTTTTATTATCTGAAAAAAATACTAGTAAATTAAGAAAAATATTTCTAAATTTATCTTACAAAGAATAATTAAAAATAAATAAATAAATAAATAAATGAAAATAAAAAACCTGAAATCAGAAAGTGTACTAAAAAAAAAAAAATGAATTTATTCCTTAAGAAAAAAATCAAAGAATTTCAAGGACCATGCTTCAGAAAAAAAAAAAAAAAAAAAAAAATTCAAAGACCATTTTTAACAACTACCTAATAAGCATTTTTACTAAATAGCAGTGATAAAATTTCTACAAAAATTTCTACATAATTCAAACATAACATTGATTAATTTTATTCTTTTAGTTTTACATTGTTTAGATTTAACTCAAAATTACAGCTGCCACAAATAGTCACCAAATTTAGAAATTCAAGTTTATGTTTAATTATAGTTACTAGTTCAAATATAATAATTTCTTTAAAATGCTGTGTTGGTATAAATGGGACCACAGAGTGAAAAGCAGAGTCTTTTGAACAATCACAACATTTAATAATATATAGAAAAGTAGAGTAACATAATGCGGGCATTTCTTGCCGCACGCTTAGTAAAGCTTTCTCGTACAGACTCTTATAAACATCTCTCTCTCAGGGAGCGAAGATGCGCCGTTGATTACGTAATACAGTTACGTCACATCTGACGTCATGACAGGTGTTCGCTGGTTAACAGCTGATATGAGAAACATGCATTGAAATCCTTCATTTCCCCCTTTTTCAATAAATGTTTCGAAAATAAAACATATTTATGCATTATAATAGCATATTAAAAATTACAGAAAATTATTTTTATGCAAGAGTTACTTAAAATAAGAAAAGTGTTAGTAAAGAAATAGAATTATAAGCAAATAATTATGGTTAATATTATAAAATAAAATACGTAAAATATAAGCAGTTAATTTCTTAATGAAAACACAGTTTAAATATATATATATTTTTAAGTTCATCAGTCCTGAGTATTAAGTCCTATAATATCACAACATTTTTCATGTTTATATGCATTTAAACTTTTTGTTAAAATATCTGCAGGTTGTTCATCTGATGAAATATATTTAATGTCTATTAGTTTATTATTGTAAACTTCTCGCACAAAATGATGACGAATGTCAATGTGCTTAGATCGATTGTGATGAACAGGATTTTTTACTAATCTCAGTGCAGATTGATTGTCGCACATGATTGCAGTTGGACTTGATACAATTTCAGGATCCAATTCTTTTAAGAAATTTCTAACATGAATTGTCTCTTTTGCGGATTCAGACAGAGACATATATTCAGATTCTGTTGTGGATAGAGCAACGGTTCGCTGCTTTCTAGATTCCCAAGAAATAGGTCCACCGGCATATTTAAAGACGTATCCTGTATATGATTTTCTATCATTTATATCGGATGCCCAATCGGCATCAACAAATGCTGTCAATGGTTTATCGTCTCTGTAATACACAATTCCTAAATTTCTAGTGCCATTGAGATACCTTAGTATTCTTTTAGCAGCTATCCAGTGAGGTTTTCCTGGATTGTTATTAAACTGACTTAGATAATTTACAGCATGGGTGATATCTGGTCTAGTAGCAACCGACAGATACATAAGAGAACCAATTAATTGTCTATAAGGAATTTTTGACATATATGATTTCTCTTCTTCTGTATTTGGACACATTTGTTTAGTTAATTTTACACTGTTATCTAAAGGTGTATTCACCACTCTAGAATCTTCCATATTAAATTTATTTAATAAATCTTCAATGTATTTCTTTTGTGTTATAGTGATGCTGTCCCTATCTTGATTAAATTCAATGCCTAAGCAATAATGCAGAAGGCCCATATCTTTCATTTTGAAAGATTCTGCTAATTTATTTCTTATATCAAAATAGTGCTCTTCACTTTTAGTGAGACAAATTAAATCGTCGACATAGACGATTATAATAGCATCAAAAGGATATTTTGAGTAATAGACACATTTGTCGGAATTCAAAGGGTTAAATTTCATTTTTCTCAGTTTCTCATCTAATTTCTTAAACCACTGTCTTCCTGACTGCTTAAGCCCATACAAAGACTTCTTTAATAAACACACTTTATTTTCATGTATATTATTTTCAAAAAATTCAGGAAGTTCCATAAAAATTTCTTCATTCAAATTGCCGTTAACATATGCCATAATGAAATCTAACTGGTATGCTGTGAAACCATTCTGGATAGCATACGCGATTGCAGTTCTTATAGAACTTAATCTGGCTACTGGTGAAAAATTTTCCTCAAAATCTATACCTTGTTTCTGTGAACACCCTTTGGCAACTAATCTGGCCTTAAATTTTTCAATTTGACCATCTGGTTTGAATTTTGTTTTTAAAACCCATTTACACCCAATTACCTTTTTATCTTTTGGTCTATCTACAATTTCCCAAGCGTTTTGCTTAACTAAAGAATCATATTCTAATTTCATCGCGTTTTCCCAATTTTTAGCATAATCTCCATTTAACGCGTCGATCACGCTGGGATTAATTTCATTAAATGAGTTATCAGCTAATTGAGAAGTTTCATCTTTATATTTTGTATCTGTAATATATTCCTTACAAGACTTTTGAAAGTTCCAACTTTTAATTTTTTTAGGTCGGCCTGGACCGCGTTTAAAAATAGGATTGTTTTTATTAATCCCTTTCTCTTGTTTACATATATCGTCAACACTCTCCTCCCCTCCACTCACATCTTCTACGTTCCCCCCTTCAGAAAGCGAGCCTTCAACCATTGTTGGTATAAATGGGACCACAGAGTGAAAAGCAGAGTCTTTTGAACAATCACAACATTTAATAATATATAGAAAAGTAGAGTAACATAATGCGGGCATTTCTTGCCGCACGCTTAGTAAAGCTTTCTCGTACAGACTCTTATAAACATCTCTCTCTCAGGGAGCGAAGATGCGCCGTTGATTACGTAATACAGTTACGTCACATCTGACGTCATGACAGGTGTTCGCTGGTTAACAGCTGATATGAGAAACATGCATTGAAATCCTTCATGCTGAATAAACAATTAATTCTCAATAACTCAATAAAAACTTTTTTTTCACCCAAAGTTAATTCGCAAGAAATTCAAGCAAAATTGCAACTTTTTTATATCTGATTTTTAAAATATGTCATACCTTTTTTTTTTTTTTTTTTTTTTTTTTTTCAATTTTCGAATTTTCTTAGACAGATTCTTGCACTGAAAAAAAGGTGAGTTAAAACATATTCAGTTATTTTAACAAAAGTCCCAGATTTTTTTTTTTTTTTTTTTTTTTTGAACAAACCAATGTTTAGTAATTTAACTGGCAAGGAGAAATGAATTTGGAAATAAATGTGTAAATAATTATAAGATAAAAAAAACTTTTTATATACCAAGTTTTTAAAATTTCTGTTGAATCTTAGCTATATAATTACATTAGAACTTTATCAATGTGTATAAAATTTTTAAAGTGATAATGACGTCTATTTTTGTGAGATGCATGATTTAACTTTTTACATTTTTTTTTTATGTTCCCGTTTAATTAAATGTATTTATTTTTATGTCAAAAGAAAATGAACTCGTAATTTTTTTTTTTTTTTTGGCAACAATTAAATTATACCTAACATTTTAATGGCCATTTTTAAAGCTATTAGGAGGTTATTATTTTCATATTTTTATTAATTAAAGAAAACTAATCAAAAATTCTAAAATTGGGCTTCGAAGTATTGTGTTGTCATCAGGTTCCGAGCTATTCTGGAAGTTTCAAATGCCCTAGCTAGTAGGAAAGTTAGTTAAAAATCGATTGCAAGATTTGCACCAGAAAAACAAGAATAGAAGTTAATAAAAAAAATGGTAAAATCGAACATCAAGTGGGCATAGATCAACTAGTCAATCATATAAATATACATATCGAAAATAAAACTTACAATTTTTTCTAACCAGCCAGCAAAGCACCAAAATGCTTCCAATTCATTCTGCATTACAACAAGAATGGGAGATAAGAGATCGCTCATTCCTTGAACGTATCCTGAAATAGACAACATAATCAATAACCGACTCATTTCTGTTGTCTGTTTACTCAAATCTTTTGCATGCATTACAACTTTATTTGACTGCATTCAAATCTCTACTAGAAATTACAGGCTATCGCTATCGCCCTATTTTAAATTAATTAATTCAGAAAGATAAAATGTTTTTAAAAGTGAAACTAAACTTATGAAACACATTTACAAAAATAAATGCATGTAAAACATTTCATAAATTCACTTTATTGAATTTAATCAAATTTAGTTGAATAGGTAATCAAAGATATGCTGTATTTTAATTGTGACTGCCAGGCCCTAATCATGAAAATAAAGGGCTCCAGGACATGAGAGATTTCCGGGGTCTATTCTATTACTCATCACATGTTACATTAAGAAAAGACAATATCTAATCTCGCCGACAGTCGTAGCTCATGTTATTCTATGGGAAAATTTGTTTCCATAATTATTCATTACCTAACGAATATTTTTCAATTCTGTTTTCACATTCAGAAAATTCCTAAGCATTAAATTAGTACTTATTTTCTAAAAATTTATTTTTTTAATTTTTAGTATTTCATTTTGCTACAAAAAAAAATGAGAAAAATGCACTTTGTGAAAAATTACATTTTTGAACACAAAATGTAAAAATTTAAAAAAATCTATTTTTCGAAAATAAATACTAATTTAATGGTTATAAATTTTCTGACTGTGAAAACAGAATTGAAAAAAGTAGATTAGGTAATGAGTAATTATGGGAAAAAAATTTCCCACAGAATAACATTGGCAACGACTGTGCTCAGAATTAGGTATTGTCCCCTCTTAATGTTCAGCTTTATAATTTGAGCACTGAAACTCTTCAACTGATCTTATAAAAAGTATATTTATATTCAACTTATTTGCACTATTTAAATTTTGTTTGTAATAGGCATATATTACAGAAAATATTGCATATCTTACTCTTAAAATGAAACAATGCATAATCACCCCTCAACACACAACCCTTGTGTGGTTATATATTGTGTTGTTAAATGTATAGGCAGTAGAAATAATAATTAGAATCCTATTCAGCTGACACAAAAATCTAGGGCTTCAGGATGGGAATTGCCCTTGTGATAATATGGCCCTGGTGACTATGAAATATTTAACTAGCTCAGTGGTCAAATGAGTGTACATGCCATGTATTAATCTTACGAGAGTGAATATGACATGCTGGGATGTTACCATGCAATTAAATACTTTCCACCCCTGTGGCAGAATTTAGGTGACACAGTGAGAAAGAAAGAAATTGAAAGAAATTGTTACTTGCAGAAAGATTTGCTCATAAAAATTAAAGATATTGAAATTCAGTAGAAAATGGAAACTTGTGTCTTTTTTTAAGAATTCTTCGAGAGCCTATTAATATTGATATCTTCATAATTAATGTACACATTATGTGTAAATTAGAAAATATGTCTGTATTGTCTTGTAGAAAGGGTTTACACAAACAAGCTTGTCTCAGAAAGCATAAAAATATTCTATCACAGGGCTTTCCACAATAGGATGATGTTTTCAATTTGTACAGGTGAAGTAAAATATACATGAATAATTTTCAAGTGTATTTATTTATTTAGTTTTAAATAATAAATAATCATAATAATTACACTTATAACTGATTAAGTCATCAAATACATGAAAATAGCAAAAGTATTTCAAAATACAGTTCCATAAAACCAACTTTTTCTGTTAGTTAACAGGAGAAGGGGAAACAATGCAACAATTTCTCTTCACTGAAATCTATTTATTTATTTTAGCACAAGTGAATATTGCATTAAAATACAGTAAATCACTGCTGCTGAATGACAGTTAATAAAAAATTTACAAATACTTTAAATTGAGAAAACGTGTAACAATTGTTGTTGGTCAAAATAAAACAATTCTTCATCAAAGTAGAGGAAAAAAAGGTAAAAGTGCTTTTTTGCATGTTTTTGTAATTTACAGTGTTTACAAATTTCCCATCTATCGCAGGCAGTTATCGTGGTTAGATCATGTTATTAATTTAAAAGTTATTGAAATGGAATATATTAAAAACATATTTAGCTAAAGTTTTAAGCAAGTCTTACCTAAATCAAAATTGTACATACAATAAGTCATTAATATATCTTGTAACATCTGTAGGTTAGGGTTGTTTTCTCCTTCATAAAAAGGATGTGTGCGATCTGTGCGACTAACGTCTTTTCCTGAAATTTATAAAGTTAAAATTACAAACACACATAACTATAATGAAATGCATCACAGACAAAAGAGACTAAAGTGAAAATAGTATACCTTTTTTTTTTTTTTTTTTTTCTTTTGGCATGGATTTAAAATGCACAATTTTTATCTTATTACAAAAATAAAAACTTACACTATTATTTTTATACAAAATTCTATTTACGACTAAGTATAATAATTATTTTTAATGCGTAATTCTTCTTCTTCTTCTTTTTTTTTTATTATTATTATTATCTTTTGTTTAAAAAATATATTATTGATAATTTATCTTTAAAAATTTATCTTTAATTAATATCTTTAAAAAAGTTAATATTGTGACATCATATTTGTCACATCATATATATATAATGACAAGATATATGACATCACAATCACCACAAGAGAAAATAAATTGTTATTTAATGTGGAAAGGGAAAGAAGAGAGAGGCTATTCTATGCATTATTTTTTTATTTATTCATTTATTCAGGGGTGGCGTCAGCTAGGGGGCCGGGGGGGCACAGGCCCCCCCCCGTCGGGGAGTCTGTGCCCCCCCATCGGGGCATACTCCTAAAATCTCTCGGGGGAAAAAATACAAAATTTTCAGTTATTCTATTTTTGGCAGCATTTTTCTTTCCTTGTACAAATTTGGAGCATTCCAGTTTTTCCATTCTATATTCAATAGAAGAAAGTAATGGATTCGTAAAAATTTTCAGCTTCCAGTTTTCCATGAATATACACGTTTTGAGAGGCCCAGAACACGTTTTGACCACGATAGATTTAGAAAATGTCTGTCTGTGGTACGATGATCTCCAAAACCACGAGGCGTACTAACAAATGGAATGTTACAAATGTTAACAGTATTGCAGTTTTGCATAAATACTTATATAATAAACTCTCTTTATGTAGTGCCCCCCTGTCGGGGAGGTGGTGTCCCCCCGTCGGGGAATTTCTCGTGCCACTACTGCATTTATTTATTTAATTTATTTATTATTGGAAAACCTTCAATAATAAAAACTTATACAGGATTGAAAGCAATTCAAGTTGTAAAGGCAGTCTGTCAATCAGAGGAGAAATAGGCCCTTCATCCAAAATTAAATTTAGGACAGATTTTTAATATATGAGTTATACAAAAAATGAAAATTTGTCCTTACATAACATTTTTATTTTAAATTATTTATTAAAATAAGTTGTTTATTTATTTATTTATTTCCTTTTACCAATTTGAGATTTAAAAATCAAATTAATTATACTCATCATCATGGAATCTGACTTTTGTGAAATTGCAGAGGTTTTTGTTCAGTAAAATATCTCCTGGAGAAAATTTCACAGTTCAACACAATAGAGTGTTTTTTTTTTTTTTTTTTTATAATTACCGATTAACAGTTAAAAAAATAAAAGCAATATTATTACTTTGCTGCAACTATTTCATCACTGCTGTTGCTTCACAATAAAACAATTTAAAATTTTGAAATATGTTATTTAATAGCAATAAAGCAATGCTTGAAATACTGTATTATAAATTTATATACATAAATAATTAAGGTACTAAAGAAATATAGCATAGAATAAAAATTAACTAACAAGTAAATAGTTAAAATATTCTACATAGTAATGGATAAATTGATAGAACATAGTAGTTATTTTTTTCCACTGTTAAAAAAGAAAAACTTTTTTACTAATTATTGTAAAAAATAATTAAAGAAATAGTTCCGAATTTTAAAATGTAAGTAGTAAATACAGCAATGTAAAATAATTCAAAGTATTATTTGAAAATTAACATTCTAAAAGTAAAATTTCAAATCTCACATCCTTAAATAACAATAATGATGATAATAATAACCTATAAGACTTTTTCTTTCTCTCAAAGCTGAAAACCTGGATTCTTGACCTGCATCAATGGACATCCACTGCAATTTCATCCTAAAGTAGTCTTCCCTGAAAAAAAAAAAAGAAAAAATGCTTTAAAAAAAAAAAAAAAAAAAAGTTTTAAAATAATATATATATATGTATATAATAATGATGATCTATAAAGCATAGTAGACACCAAGCAACAGATACAAGATCACTGAAACACCAATTACCAAGATAAAAAAAAAAATTTAAGAAGTTCAGAAAAATGAAAAAAAAAATTCTCAGGGGATGAAATACACAAATTTAAAGAATCCAGATTTATTAATTAACAGCCTGCAAAACAATCGAATCAATAAACTAACACAATAAATCTTAACTTAAAATCATAAACTATACCGAAAATTATGAAAAAATAATTTAAGAAACTTAAGAAAGGAAGGAAGGAAGGAGGCAGGCAGATTATATATATATATCAGGAATTTTTTAAAACATAGTTAAAGCTGAGGTACAGAAGATTTAAGACCCCTGAAGCGACATAGAACAATAAGAATTAAATTTGATCAAATTAAATTTACCTATAAAGACTTTAGTTAATTATTGAAACAATTAATTTTACTTATTGATTTTTTATTTAAATTAAATTAACATCAAACCATTAATTAATTTAAATAATGTCTTAATTTTATTCTTAGATAGTTAGTTGCTATTTAAATAATGTTGCCATTACGTTAAAACAATATGAAACCAAAGCAAAAGAATCAAACAAAAAATGAGAGAATGAACAATTAAAACACTTACTTTGACAAGTTGTTTTTCAATTAAACAAAACTGTGAAAAAAAACTTTTCAAGGGAGACCTTTTTGCCCATTGAGCACCAATATGAGGGGGTAATGAAATATTTATTGTTGAAAGAAAATTTATGTACATATATTTTAACAAATGCTTAAAACTAGTTAGCCTACACATAACAACAGTTTAAAGGGCTGCATCATAGTATATCATGGTCAGTCAAACTCCATCATATTAATGAGACTGGAAAATAATACTGTTCATTACATAATACACAGTTTTAAATTCTGTTTTCACTTTCATAAAAATTCATGATAGTTGAAAAACAGTCCTTCCCCCCCCCCCCTCCAAAAAAAAAATAAATAAATAAGTAAATTTGTAAATAAATAAATAAATTTTTGGAAAATAAGGATTGATTCACCTATAGTTTCAACATAAATTTTCTAAATGTGAAAACAAATTCTTAAAATATAGAATACTAGAAAAGTCCCAAATCGGGAACGATCCGAATTCCAAATGCGGGAAAAATTTCAAAATCGAACTTGAAATGTACAAAACTCAGTCTGATGCTGTTTATGTGCCACTAAATCAAAGTTTTTTAACGAAACCATTTTTAGAAGCTACACTTCTTCCAGCAATAGAAAAAGCTTTAGAGAGAACAAGAATAAGAATGAAGAAGAGAAAGACAAAACAGAAGAAGAAGAGAAGGAAGAAGAGAAGTGAAGAAAAAGAAAGAAAAAAAGAGAAGAAGAAGAGGAAGAACTGACAAAAAAAAAAAATTATTGCAATGAAAATAAAATACTTTTTCAATATAAAAATTTTAATAATATATAGGCAACACCATTTCAGTTGTAACAGTTTATTAATCAGAAAATTATATATTTGTTTTACTGTTAGAAAATTTGACTGCTAAGCATGCCACAAACACATAACTTTTATTTTCCTGTAAATTTTCAACTTTATATTGCTGGCTAGTAAGAAAAAAAATCCTGGTTAAAAAGATTTTCAGCAAACTCCCCACCCCTGGGTGTAAGAAACTTTTTTTTCTTTTTTTATGAAGAGATTAGTATTAACCTAGGTTCATTATAACAGTGTTCAACTGTATAACTAAATAACAAACATGCTAATTATGCTAACTATAACTGTTAAAAAATGCACTGGAGGACTTGTGAATAAAAGTAATAAATATAAAACCTTATGCAATCACCATAAACTCACAACAACTGCTTCAAGCCAAAATAATAGCACAATCCTTCATCAGGTAACAAATGCAACAACTCTGTTTGCTGCATTTGTGACTACTTTGTTTGCCTGTTGAAGGAATATGTATTATATTCTGAACTGAAACAACAATTGAGATTTTTTTTTCATTTCATGGTGCTTACATTCAAAGATTATTTATCACTTTCTAACTCACAATACTAAAAATTAATAACTCACTCCTTTTTCTTTCTAATAGTTCCTTTGTCCTTATTAGTTGAGTCAAAACTATAAAAACCTAGTAAATATTTCCAAGCTTCTGATCTAACAGAGTGAACCAAACCCTTAAATACATAAAAATAATTCTCCATTAATATATATATACATATATATATTACAAAATTTATTTAAAATTATTTTTATCACTACTTAGTAACAAATACAAAGAACTGATAAGCAACGCTGAATCATAAATTCATAAGTTTCAGAAATTTAAATCAATGTAGAAGAATAAAAATCTTTTCTGTGCTGTCTTACTCTTTAGAACAGCTCATTAATGAATTTTTGAGATTAAGTATAAAAGATGCTACAGAAATCTGAAAAAATACAATATATATAACCTGAGATTTCTTCATTTCTTTTAACAGCAAAATAGATGACACACCATTAAAATCTAACATGTTTATAAATCAATCGAACATATCTAGAATATAATAACAGGAGACTTGGCGTTGAAATATTAAAACCCGAATAAACTACTACGTCAGAAACATCAAAGAAAAATATTGGAAATGCATACAGCTGTTTCGGTAACCTTAAGCGTACCGTCTTCAGTACAAAAAGGATTCTGAATCAGGAGAAGTGCTCGTATATATGGATTTGCAGACCTAAATCCATTCATGAACTCGATTTGTTTGAAGCTTTTCATATTTATAAAAATTTTAAAAACCTTGTAAATTGTCATTTCGCTATTCCCTATTTGTCTGACTGTTGGAAATTTTATATTCAGTCCACATTTTCTTAATTTTTCTACTGCTTACGCAGCTAACTTTCCTAAATTCCTATTGGCCACTGTCCCCACCTTTCCCGTAATCCTATTGGTTGAACTAAATCCGGCCCCTCTCCTATATATACGAGCACTTCTCCTGATTCAGAATCCTTTTTGCACTGAAGACGGTATGCTTAAGGCTACCGAAACAGCTGTATGCATTTCCAATATTTTTCTTTGGCGTTTCTGACGTAGTAGTTTATTCAGGTTTTAATATCTAGAATATATTCATTTTACTAACTTACTGTAGTTGGCAAAAATCATATAATATCTTTCTCTTTATTATAAAGCACATGGATATTAAATAAATAAATAAATCTCTAAACTATAAATCTAGACAATTTAAAATTAAAACTTTAACATAGAAAATTTTTCCTACACTTTTCCAAAAAATTCTGCAATTGCTTGTGTTTTCTCTGTTTCTTAATCGGTTTTTCAATTTGTTTTTATATAGTTCATACCATTTATTATAAAAAGTGAATTTCTATTAAAGAAAATTTTCATATGACAAATGTTTTTGTTAAATTTGGAGATTTCATTAAATAGAAGTCTGACTATATATAGCTGTATATTAAAAGTTAATTGTTTTACATAAATGCAACTTAAATTTTCAAATTATGTATGTGTGAATATATATATAACAGAAATGAATGGAACTCACTCCTTTAAATATTCTTCTTTTCAAAGAATCAGAATTGACAATTCTGCCCTCGGAATCAACAAATGAATTCCATTCTTCTAATGTAACAGGATCTTCACGCTGTACTTCAGGCCTTGGCGGAAGCTCAATGCAAGTAATTAGTTCATAACCAGGTTCTTCGAGAGCATCAATTTTGATGTTTAAAATGTTTTCTGTCAACATATCAGAGAGGCTGCTGTCATGTGCCTGGGAACCTGTGCCATTTCCATAAATAACATGCTCTAACAGATAATTTGTAACTTTAGAGAAGCCACCTAATGCAGTATTGTATGGGTCATGAAACACATTCTAGTTTAAAAAAAAAAAAAAAAAAAGTATATTACTTAAAAAAATATAAGAAGAAGTAGAAAACTCATACTATTTATTAGAATGATTATATTCCACTGCATTGTAATCACACAATTTTAAAAATTGTCACAATAAGAAAAATTAAAAAATAAAATAAAATAACACTAAAAAAGTAGCAATCATCAGGGTTGCTACATAAATCAGGAGAAAAAATTCCTAGTCCCTTTTAGAAGTAAAATAGATGACACACAATGATGCAGCATTAGAATCTAACATGTTTACAAGTTAATTGAACATATTTAGGGTATATTATTTTTATTAACTTACTATAGTTGGGGAAAAACACGTAATAGATTCATATAAAGCACTGAAATTTTTAAAAATATTTTATTATGAAAAATTTTTCCTATGTTTTTTCCAAAAAATTTCAAAATTCCCTGAATTTTCCCTGTTTTTGCAATAAATTTTGAAAAATCCCTGAGTTTTCCCTCTTTTTTAATAGATTTTCAAATTTCCTGAGTTTTCCAGGTTTTCCCTGTTTTCCAGGTGCCGTAGCAACCCTGATCATCTTCTATATACGTAACTGTTTGCTTCTAGGGAAAAAAAAAATATTTTTCTAAAGCATTCTAAATCTTTAAATAATTTAAAAAATCTTACTTTAGCATCATGGACTGGCTGTAATATTTTCGGTGGGGCGCCCCACTGAAACTATTACGGCAAGTCCATGAGGCTAAAGTAAAGTTTTTTAAATTATTTAAAGTTTATATGCTTCATGCTACTATATACTTCAAAGCCTTCTACATCTTCCAAATGCATAACATGCATTTTTATATATTCTTTTATTCACATATTACAAGGGCTGATCCCAAACAAAAGTTGAAGTCCTTTAGCTGCTTCTTTACAAAATTTTATTTCATAAAATGGGTTCCTTCATAAAATTCAAGTACAGTAAAGCACCGTTTATGTCTTTCAAGGAACTGACGTAAAAGGAAGTATAAATGGAAAGACACATAATCGAAATTTTAATAACAACACTTTGATTACTACAAATTTAATGACACTTAAGCAAAATTTATATCAAAATACTAATCAATACATTTCCTTAAGTTAGTAAATGTATATTATACATTTTTTTAAGACAATAATCAATTTAATATATATAGTTCCAACCGCTTATTAAAATCAAATTCGTTCTGAGCCAAAGTGATTTTATTAAGCGGCTGATTTTTATATCCGGCGATCGTTCCTGCCCTTATAGATATAATATAGCCCTTATAGAAAAGATATTACTTCCCTGAAATTCGAAAAAAAAACTTCAAAAGGTAACGAATAATAGAATTACTAAACAATATTTATTAATTTTTGGTAGATAATTAAATAATTGTTTCTTCGATATAAGTAAATTAAACGTATTGTAAGTTCCCGTGCACTTTCGTTAGAGGAAAATCATCATTACTTTACCAAAAGTTCACGCTGTTCTTATACATTTAAAATCTTTCCGTTTAAACCTCATGAATTATAGTAATTTCAAAATAAGAACTAGAATTTGCCTTTTAATAATTAGGCAAAAAAAAAATCAGATTTGTATTTTATTACTGCGCTTTCAAAAATACGTTCCTTGAAATTGTTACGGAGATAAGTTGCGGGGCGTGTTTAAATTGTAACTGTGCTGCAAGTATAAAATCTTGAACAATGAGCGATAACGGAGGGTTTGTTGTGCTTTAATTTCTTTTTCTATTAAAAAAAAAAAATCACAATGTAAATTTAAAAAAATTTTAGTGTACATAAATTATATTTTTGGCTGCTGAGGATATTTTTGAGTTTATTAACCAGCGATGCTGATTTTATTAAACGGCGGCTTTAAAAGTAGTTTGTATTGATTTGATTCCGTTCCTGGAGATTTGAACAGATTAAGCGGCTGATTTTATTAACCAGTGATTTTATTAAGCGGCGGTTACTGTATATATATTATAAAAAGTGAGAAAAATCATCCTATTAATGCATGACTGGGTACTAATTCATATATCGAGTATTATATTACATTTATTTTTTAATAATTAATATGAACACATTTTAAATATTAATTATATATATTGCATACCTTTAATAATAAGCATATGATTTATGTCCATACAGATAGTTATTAAATAACATTAAAAATCTTTAATATTCATTTGATTTGCTGCTTGTCTATGAGTATTAAAAATTCTACTGCAAATTCAATTGATTCTTTGAACAGTGTTTTTCGACCTTTTCTGTGTTCCTCCATTTAAGACGTTTTCTAGGAAAAATCCATCTTATTTAGAATGGAAAATAACGACAGGTCAAGAAATTTTGCGAATTTTAGTAATGTGGAAAAGACATATAACCGATACTAGTGGCATATAAATAAAGAATTTTTGCATTAAAATGAATAGGAATGAATCAGGACTTCACTAAAAGGACGTATAACTGTAAAAGATCTATAAACGAGAGATGTATAAAGTTGCTTTACTGTATTTAGAAAGGCTGTTTTACAAAATTTCACTTTATAAAAATGATCCTTTTATAAAAGTTTTCCATGTTTTCAAGTACTATTTCAAATGACTGTCTACATCTGGTTCAAAACTATTAATTTTTACTTTCCGAACATATACATATGTAAAAAAAGTGTTGTAATCATGTCAAAAATTCGAATTTGAAATTTTGATGTTTCTATACGTTTCGAGATCCCCTGAGTCCGTTTTCACTATTTTTACAATGATGTATGTATGTGTGTGTGAGTGAACACGCTAACGTCTAAACGCTTTGTTCGAATAAGCTGAAAGTTGGTACGTATATTGTAAGTCACCATAGTACGAACCCTATTGATTTTGGTGAATCTTGCACTTATAGTTTTTTTACAGGGACACCAGGAAAAATTCTTTATCATTATGGCCTATGGGGCCAAATTTTTAAAAGTGTGACAGCGTCTAAACGCCTTATTAATCTCAGCAAAAAATTTTTACACATGTTATAGGTCACAGTTGCACCAACTGTATAGATTTTGGTGAATTTAGCACTTACAGTTTTTTTTACAGGGACACAAAGAAAAATTCTTTATCATTATGGCCTATGGGAGCAAAATTTTAAAAGTGCGATAGCATCTAAACGCCTTATTCAATTGAGCTGAAAATTTATATGAATATTATAAATCAAGCTACTATAAGCATTTTGGTGAATCTAGCATTTGTAGGTTTTTACAGGGACACAACGAAAAATTCTTTATCATTATGATCTATGGGCTCAAAGTTCAGTAGTGCTATATAAAACATCGTGTACTAGATGCAGAAAAATACTCAAACACTCTATTATGGTTGGAAAGTCGAGTGGAGTCACTCCAGATTTTTATATTATATATTATATAGAATAACTGCAAAAATGGAAGATTTGGCATGATAATTAAAAAAAAAAAAAAAAATAATTTCATGAAAATATTTTGTTTTTTACAAAAATGGACAAAAAAAAAAAGTATCAATATTTGTATTGTTATTTAAAGAAAACTATTTCCACTTTAGAATACATTTTTAAAAGTGTGTGTGTGGTGGGGGGGGGGGGGATATTTTATCTCAAAACAGAAAAACTTAGTAATTTTATCTTATAAAAAAAAGAAAAAGAAGAACTCATATTATAAGTACATGCCCAAGTTAAAATTCTTGCTGGTATTTGTTTGCTAGTCTAGCTTTAAATGCTGTATCCCAGCAAGTAAAATAGCATAAAATACCAAAAATATTTGCTGGTTCAACCAAAATTACCAGCAAGTCATGGTGTGTATTGGCACAGTTTATTGCTTGTCCAGCATACATAATCCAGCTTCTGTTGCTTGAATAGTATGTTGCTGGTCCAGCAGTAATTATGACTACTATTTGCTTGAAATTTCTGCTATACTAGCAGTAATTCACAACCAACAGATGCTTTTTTGTTGCTATTTTCTCACTTCTCACTGGCATCTAGCATGCCATGCTATTTCTACTTAAGCTGCCGACATAACATATTACGCTGGCAAGCATAGAAAAGCACATAATAGCTTGTTAAGGTACATACCTCTCCAGGCTTTGGAAAAGCTTAAACAACAAATAAGCATAAAATGCTTGTATATAGCTTGTCGTGCAATTGCTGTGTAAGCTAGCTAATATAGCATTTTATGCTGGCTAGCATTATAAAGCATATAACAGCATGAAAATCTAGCAGACAAAGCAAAACATAGCAATAACTAGCCTATTTTCTTTGCTGGTACTAGCATGGATTTTAACTTGGGTGGTCATGGTTTTAAAATAACTTTAAACAATTGAAAAAGCACACTTTATTGCATTTGTTATAGCAGAAATTGTGGCTTATAGTAAGAAAAAAAAAAGGTTTATTTAATTATTACTAATAGAGGTCTTATCTGAAACACAACTGAAAAAGAAGAAAAATGTGAACAAAAAAACAATTTGCTTCATTCATGGTGCTAATTTTCATAACTTTCATAATCCGATTCAGAAAGTTAGGGTGATAAGATTTGGCAATTCTCTCTAATGAAATAAAAAAAAACTAGTATGTTGTGGCCACCACAAGACTTTCTTCTATATTTTCCTATACATATTCAATCAATAACAATATTAAAAAAGAAAAAAAAAAAAAAAATTGTTTTTTTTTTTTTTTTGACATGCCCCCACATGCACAGAAATTTTTTCCTAGTTAACTACTACTATTATCAATAATTCATATTAATTTTACAATCACAAGTTTAAAATAACGCTCATTATGTACATTTATACGAAATTTTGTCCTATACTGCCATGTTAAAAGTTTACATAAAATACGATCACGGCATCATCTGCTGGGCGATTGATCCCAAAATCTAATCAGCACCATTCCATGTCAGTGTCCAACTATATACCAAGTTTGGTTCAATTTCACTCATTGGTTCGTGATATACGGTGAAAAATACGAAATTTTGTGATCACAGCGCCACCTGCTGGGCGATTGATATGGAACTTAAAAACAACATTTATAAGAGTGAAACAAAAGAAATAATACAGAAAAGAAAATAGGAGAAGAATGGAAGGGGGCAGTGAAAGGGGTCAAAGACAAAGTGTGTTTGGAAGGGTATCAGAAAGCAGAAAAGGTTTCACACAGAAAAAGAGTGAACACAGAATGTTAAATATATCAGAGAAGAATAGTTTGTTTAGTTATGAGAAAGAATATGTTAAGTTCAATATAGTAATAAAAAAATATTTTTTATTGCAAACCCACATTACTTTGGGTTAAAATAAATAAATAAATAAAATAAAAATTACATAATGAACAGAAACTGAGGTCTTTTTTAGGTTGATTTCTTTAGAAATCGACCTATTGCAATCACTTCGTTTATCTCTCTCTCTCTCTATATATATATATATATATCTATCTATAATGAAACTTTTGTCATCACAATAACTCCCGAAATAATACTCGAAATCGACCCACATTTGGACAGTGAACTAATCTTATAAATATCTTGGATGAGTTCGTTAACCAAGTTGCTCCGACTTTTTGTTTTCAAGTGGCAGCCACTTGAAAATTTCAAACCGACATTGTAAAAAGCATATTTAAAGCAAGATTTGCTTGAATTTTGTTGTAAATACAGGTCACATGAGGGTCTCAATGATGTTTATTAATGAAGTTTATCCGCCATTTTCAATAAAGTGGCAGATATTTTAAGTTAAACGGGACCACTTGAAATCAGGCTACCACTTGAAAATTTAAAATCCCTATAACTTCCGAAATAATACTCCAAATCGAACCAAATTTGAACAGTGTCTTAACTTATCTTATAAATATCTTAGATGAGTTTGTTAACGAAGTTGCTCCACCATTTTTTTTTCAAGTGGAGACCACTTGAAAATTTCAAATTCAAATTGTAAAAAGCGTATTGTGAATTTCTTTTAATTTTGATGTATACATAGATTACACAAGTGTCTCAAATAAATTTATTAATGAACTTTATCTGCCATTTTTAATAAAGTGGCGGATATCTTAAGTTAAGCGGGACCACTTGAAATTAGGCCACCACTTGAAAATTTAAAACCATGATATCTTCCGAAATAATACTCCAAATGGAACCAAATTTGAACAGTGTCTTAACTTATGTTATAAATATCTTAGATGAGTTTGTTAACCAAGTTGCTCGCCATTTTGTTTTCAAGTGGAGACCACTTGAAAATTTCAAATTTAAATTGTAAAAAGCGTATTCCGAAATTGTTTGAATTTTGATGTAAATACAGACCACATAAGGATCTCAATGAAGTTTATTAATAAACTATATCCGCCATTTTTAATAAAGTGGCAGATATCTTAAGTTAAGCGGGACCACTTGAAATCAGGCTACCACTTGAAAATTTTAAATCCCTATAACTTCCGACAGAATACTCCAAATCGAACCAAATTTGAATAGTGTCTTAACTTATCTTATAAATATCTTGGATGAGTTTGTTAATTAAGTTGCTCCGCCATTTTGTTTTCAAGTGGAGACCACTTGAAAATTTCAAATTCAAATTGTAAAAAGCGTATTGCGAATTTCTTTTAATTTTGATGTATACATAGATTACACAAGTGTCTCAAATAACTTTATTAATGAACTTTATCTGCCATTTTTAATAAAGTGGTGGATATCTTAAGTTAAGCGGGACCACTTGAAATCAGACCACCACTTGAATATTTAAAACCATGATAACTTCCGAAATAATACTCCAAATGGAACCAAATTTGAACAGTGTCTTAACTTATCTTATAAATATCTTAGATGAGTTTGTTAACCAAGTTGCTCCGCCATTTTGTTTTCAAGTGGAGACAACTTGAAAATTTCAAATTTAAATTGTAAAAAGCGTATTCCGAAATTGTTTGAATTGTGATGTAAATACAGACCACATAAGGATCTCAATGAAGTTTATTAATAAACTATATCCGCCACTTTTAATAAAGTGGCAGATATCTTAAGTTAAGCGCGGTCACTTGAAATCAGGCTCATACTTGAAAATTTAAAATCACGATAACTTTTGAAATAATACTTCAAATCGAACCAAATTTTGACAGTGATATTATCATATAATTATCTTGAATGTTTTCACTAGGCAACTTGTCCCGACATCTTGTGTCTAAGTTCCAGCCACTTGAAATCACACTGCCACTTGAAAATATGCCATCATGATAATTTTTAAAATACTAAACTGATTCAAATAAAAGCTGGTTAGTGAACTTTTGGTTCAAATATCTAGGATAAGTTCTCTTGATGACTTGATCCGCAATTTTATTTTCAAGTGGCGGCCACTTGAAAATTTGTCATTATGGTAACTTTAGTAAGACAGAATCAATTCGCTTCAAGTTTGGGTAGTGGATTTTTCATTCAAATATCTCAGATAATTTCGCTAGGCATCTCACTCCACTTTTTTTTACAAGTGGTGCCACCTGAAAATTTCTTATGATTATAATTTTTGAAATTCTGATTTAATTTAAACTAGAACTGGACAATGAACTTATCGTACAAATGTACTGGATGATTTCGATGGGCACGTTGCTTTGCTATTTTGTTTTACAAGTCGCAGCCACTTAGACTGCCACTTGAAAATTTGCCATAATAATAACTTTTGAAACACGGCACTGATTTAAACCACAGTTGGACAGTAACCTATGCTTCAAATATCTTCGATGTGTTTGCTGGAACTTTAGAAATACTTAATCAATTCAAATCAAAGTTGAAAAATGGATTTATCATTCAAACAACAAAAATTTAGAAAATTCACGTAACTCATGAACCAATCACGTTATTGCGTCCATCTTTGGTATATCGATAATAAGTATTTTCTCACCAAAAGTCGCCAAAAAAGTCGCCATAGTGGAAAAGTCGCCAAATTTGGCGCCGAATCCATTGCATGCGTTACTGGATCTTTTTAATCCGTTTTTAAGGTAAAATTAGACTATTTTAATGCTAAAACAAACTAGAAATGCAGGAAACTAACATTTTATCAACTTACTAAGCCTCTTTGAAAGAATTTCTTCAAAAAAAAAAAATTATTTTCAAATTTGCAACGATATCTTAGATGGGCAACTTTCTCTGCCATTTTTATCGAAGTGGCAGCCACTTAATTTTTCAACACAATGACTTTTGAGATTTTGAATTAATTCGAACTATGTGTGTACACAGTAGACTTATCTCACAAACGCATTTCATATATTTGTCAACTTAACCCACCATTTTTTTTCCTAACGCCGGCCACTTGAAAATTTTAAATTCACATAAAAGTGTATTTATGAACCGATTTGCTTAAAACTCCATAGGTGCATAGCCTACATCAATATTTCTACCAAGTGCATTAATAATTTGTAGCCGCCATTTTGAAACAAAATGACGGCTACTTGATAAGGAAAAAGAAATCAACCTACCCTTCCGAAAAAGCCGGAAGGTCTTGTTTTAGATTCAGCAACTTTAAAACATAAAATTTACTAAAAAAAATTCATGCAGCCTTTTTTTATCCTCCTTCCCCTCCCTAGAAGTGTTTTTTTTTTTTTTCTCTCTTCTTCTTTTTCTTTCAAGCCTGTGTAATTTGAAAAAATAATCATACTTGCCAACATTGAAGAATCAAAATAATGGAGATTTTATCGGCATTTTAAGGCCTAGAAAACATTGATGTGCTTTCGACATATGACAGTATTTTAATAGTTTAATCCATGGCTTAAATTATCGAAAAATTATGTGAGTAACTTAAATTTAATATTAAATAAAAATTAAGTAATTATCAATTAAAAAATAGTAATATATATGGATTCATGAGAATTTTTTTCAGCAAAAGCAAAATTTTGCTTAAAAAAATGAAGGTTTGTTGAAGTTTTGAATAAATTATAGGTATAATTTTTAAAATCTTCAGAATAATGGAGAAATAATAGCAGGAGACTTGGCGTTGGAATATTAAAACAGGAATAAACTACTACGTCAGAAACGCCAAAGGCTTAGTTGGTTATTGGTCTTCTGCTCATATTGTTACTGAGCAACGTGGTCTGAGAAGCCTCATATGAGGGAGAGATTAGGTCAGTAATATTTTGAGCCATTTTCTTGTTTTCACTGATGACGGTACGCTTTAGGCTACCGAAACAGCTGTATGCACCTCAATAATTTTTCTTTGGCGTTTCTGACGTAGTAGTTTATTCCTGTTTTAATAATGGAGAAATGTTTGAGAATAACAGAGGGTGGAAGACAGTCCCAAAACAACTGAGTCTCCGTTGAAATAATGGAGAGTTGGCAGGTATGAAATAATAATAATAAAAATAATAAAAATAACTAACTAAAATATACGGCTTGCTTTCTGTAAACAAATCCAGTTCACTGAATGATTTTTCTAAGGCTTCTACTTTGGGATCCACAACTAAATATAGATTCTTTTCTTTTTTAGACCTGCAAAGATAAAAATACAATACTATTACATTCATTTAAACAAAAACAATGAAAAAAAAAATATATTATGATAGAAATTAAGAGACAAAAACTTTAAAAAAAAAAAAAAAAAAAAATCATACCTTCTGAAATGGGTGTAATTATCTAAAACTGCACAAAATTTTGCAAAATCGTTATTCTGAAACTGAAAGGCTGGAACATTAGTCCCATCTTTGAGAAGGAATGTCACAACTACCTTGATCGAATCAGTAACCTCTGTCTTCTTGAAAGAGTTTATGTCTAATAAATCAAATTTAATAGGTTTTGGAACATTTACTGATTTTATCTCAACAGCATCTAGAAAAAAATAAATAAAATTATTTTCAGACATGGTACAAGCTTACAGAAAAAAAGGCTGAACTTTTCACGACCCCCCCCCCCCTCCTCTCTCAAAAGTGGTATCAGGCAACTGACACAATAAAAAAATTTCAATAATAAAAATAATGCTAAATTTGATTGCATACATGTACACACAATAAACAAAATCAGAACAATAAATCTTATATTAATTATAATTAAAATAGTTATAAGTGCTTAAAAAACAGACAAAATTATTACACATACTTGAAAATAAGTTTATTCTATAGAAGCATTGTTTGCTGGGGCAACTGGATTAGTAAAATAATGTAGTTCAAGTTCATTAGGAAAATGCAGTTGAAGTGCTACTTCTTTTTCATTTTCTCCAAGTTTGAATTTGACATTTCTTGAAAGCCAATCACACAGAAATTGCTATTAATATATTACACAAATTCAGGCTGACACCCCCCCCCCCCCACACACACACACATGTCCAAAAAGTTTTAATGCGGATTTGCATTGATCCCAAGAATGATAATTTTCAAGCTTAAAAGGGCTGAATTCAGCCTTAAGGCTGAAAAGTAACATGTCTGTATTTTTTAAATGGAATATTCAGATATTATATTGATATTAACAGAATAATTTTTACACAATCTGGACTAAAGTTGGTAATGTTTAAGCATCAGACTTAAAATATTGAATGCTTTAGAAATTTTATGAACCAACCCTGATTTTAATCCTGTCTACGTATTTATTTTACATAAATCTACAATTTAATTTTAAATAATCAGAATTTTAATAGCTAATCTTTAGAAAAAGAAAGAAATGCGTAAGACACGGCGTGAAATTTCTGCTCGCCAGCAGCAAGTAGAATTTGTACTGTGGCGAGTAAAAATTTGGTCCAGTTACAGATAGAATTCTTACATGATACGGTGACAGAAAACATTCTTTTTATAGATTTAAATATGGCAAAATCTTGCCATCTTATAACCTCATATTTAACTTCTAATTTTTAGATTCTCAGAATGCCAAGTCAGTGTGTGCGCTGTCCGAGATAACCCCAGCCTAGGAAAAGAAAAATGCTTAGTTCAAAAAAGTGCAAAAAAGTTTTAATCTCTTCGGCAGTTTTGTTTCTCCAACTGTTATTTCTCCAATCAGAATGAGAATAGATGAGTAGAGAGCCTCTTTGCCTGCCGCCCACTATCCAAGAGAAGAGAAATGCAAAAGTTTGCCTATGCGATATTGACGCACGAAAATGAGTCCGAGCCCTTTTAAAGATACTATCTATGTTTATTTTGTTGAATAATGATAAAAAATCAGTTCACGTTTTCCAATTTTTTACTGAGACACCAAAAATTTGTGCTTGTAATGATTTGTACACAATGATTTCATCGAAAAAGGGATTCCGAAATAGCTATTTCAAATGACAACAATGAACAAGTTATACACATTGACATTCTGTCTAATTACAAAAATAAAATGGACAAAAAAGACATTTCTGATATAAAAAATTAAGTAAATAAACAGATAAATAAGGAAGCTTAATCCTTCATTATAAAAAGATTTTCACAGGATATTGTTTGACAAAGACTTTTTTTTTTTTTTCTTTTTTCCTTTAATGACTCTTTGCATTCATGCTATTAGATATTTTAATCTTTTTAAAATCTCAAATACATTATAATGATTTTTAATTATAGATGATTATGAGACATGATGATATACGACACACTTTTACCATATATAATTTTAGGCATATTTGTAAAACTCTTTCAAATAGTTAGGAAAAATAGAAAACCCAAAATGCGTAAAAAATAAAAAAGGCAATCCTATTTTGTTTCAAGTGAAACTTTTTTTTCGGCGAGTGTAATCCGAGTTAAAATTTCGGGCCCTGGTGTAATGGTAAGTATTGTTTTCTTTTAATTAATGTTTTAACTTTCTAAAATAATGTATTTTTGTTCAAAAAGAAAAAAAAAACTTACAAATAGTAAACATGCACAGATAAAAGTTTTCTATATTTTAAATTCAGAATCTATTTTGATCTATTTCTTAAATATTACAAGGGTGGTCTTTCCATTTTTTTTTTTTTTTTTCTTTCACACATTTTCTTTTTAGGACTGAGGACTATTAGTCTCAATCTACGGGTTTTTATGATACCAGTTTTACGATAGTTGGACATTTATCAAAATCAAAAATATAATTGAATAATTTGAAAGCAATGTTATAATTTGAAAAAAAAAAAAAAAAAAAAAAAAAAAAAAACTAATAGTCCTCCGTACTAAACTAAATTCTGCTTTTGCCAGAACTTCATCAAATTCTTTATTTTATTTTATTTTATTTTATTTGAAAGAAAAAGAAAAGAAAATTAATAATAATCAGTTTCAAAACGGACAGTATCAAAAAAGTTTTTTTTTAAATAATTTTGAATTAGGAAACAAAAAGTGCGCGTGCAAAATGAAATAAAAAATAAAACAAGATAATTAAGTTTGAGTTTGAAATGGTAATTTTTTTAGTTTTTTAATGACAACTATATATTTACGTCTAAATTAACTTTAAAAATGACAAATCACTTAGCTATATATGCAGTGATTCTGATATCATATTCATTTATTAGACTTAAATCCCATTGGTTTTTTTTTTCTTTTTTTTTTTTTTTTTTGTATGTGTGTTTCAGTATTTTATTTGTGTATTAGATATTACTGCCTTTCAACCAAGTTATCACTCTTTGTTCAGGTAGCTTAAGAAAGCTCGTACATGAAATTTGAACGTGCGTCAAATATTAATTCGATGATGGTCAATATACATATATATATTTGGTTTAATAATAATAATAATGACCATCTTCTGTCAAGAACAATTCCAGTTAGACCGCTTCAAAACATAGAATTTTGGTAGCCTTTTTTTTTTCTTAGAAATGTGTTCTACATGCAAATAGAAGCGTTTCTATTCAAATATTGGCCAAAAAACTTTAAGAAAAAAAAAAAAATCTACTTTATTTTTATATACTACTTTATTGAATATGATATATAATACTTTTTTGAATATGTTTATTTTTTAATATAATACAGTTGTTTTGTTGTACTAGTAATCTTTAATATGAAGTATTCATGTGTGTTTGCTTACTAAATATAATGAAGAGTATATTGTGTAATCATCAATTAATCTAGAAAGTTGAAATGTGCTTAGTATGTTTATTCATCAGCAAGCTTATTGTTAATCTTGTAACCCCTCTGTATATTCCCAAGGCAAATGGAGTCATGATAGGAGTAAAATTTGTGAAAAATAAATCAAAATTGTTAGGTCCGTATCACCTGGAACATCGTCTACCTCCAGGTGAGCTCCCACGGCTTTGCAGGCAAACCCGGGGAATCTCGCTTAGATGGGGGGGGGATATGAAATATAAGAAATATAAGAGATAAAAAGAAGTAAGAATTAAATTAACATTTTCAGAGTTTCAGGGTATTCTGGTTATATTTCAAAGTAATATGGCAAAATAAATTAAAGGATATTTCATATTAAGCTGTAAGACTAAAAGCATAAAAAATGATTAACGAAAATTGCAGTCGCGATCATGTGAAATAAACAAGTTAATCATTTAAGTATTTTGATGTCTGGAAATAGCTTTATAATTGGCCTAGAAATAAATTTAAAGGTTTTAATGAGTCTAATTTGCGGTTTGATAATTTCAGAGCAATAAATAATGTTTTAAGGGTTTGGCAGAGTTTGGCAAAATGTGGTGCTGATCGGAATCGCGAGGTCTGCAGAATATAAAAATATAACCAATTAGACATAATGAAAAGGCAGGAAAAGGCGTTGGTTTTGAATGAAATAACCAATTAAATAAAATGGGCTGGAATCAGAACTACGCCAAATTACACTAAAAATTATGGGTATAAAAGCCCAAACAGTAAACAAACGGAGCGTTTTTGACATGATCTTGACTTGCTAAACTTTTCCATGTGGCCAGCCCTCTGAAATTAGCGTAATCTTGTAATTATCCCCACCGCTCGTCACGGCCGAAGGCCGGCGAATCGGCGGCTTGTCGGATTACTCCATTCGTCTTAACCCCGTCCCGACTCTGCAATGATGAAGCAATAAAGATGTTTGCATGAACAACGCCTCGTCTCCATTGTGTGCTGCGACTCTTCCTCTCTCTTTCAGCAAGCAATTAAAATACGTTACATATATATATATATATATATTTTTTTTTTTTTTTTTTTTTGAGGGGCGGGAGCATAAGATGGAATAATGTTTTCACGCGAAAAATTTAAAAATATTAAATTTGCCCATGCATATAATGAAATGCATATAATGCCCATGCATAATAATGAAATTTAATATTTTTTAAAATGAATTTTTATGTTAATAACATAAAAATGATATAAAAACCGGAAAGTATAATACAGCCCTAGCCAAAACGTACAATAAACAAAATATTAAAATTAACTTCGATAAAACCACTAAAATAGCCAATTACGAAGATTACAATTACGCGATGTACAGAGAATCCATTGAAATTTCGACTAATAATGACATATGCAACCACAGCAGCGCAGTAGCCCCAGACAGAGCATGGAGCCACCTGCTGACAGAGTCAACAGAGGATCACTCAGTCTCAAGTTTTCAACACAGAAGTATGCCGTTTCTGAAGAGGTCCGGGTACCCGGTTTGAAAGATCTAAAACGACACACGAAGTAATGTTAGGTTTTTATTTAAATATCTTTAATTATAAGTACACTTCGTTTTATCTATTTATTACAATAGTATTTTGTTTTCTTAACGGCCCTTTTCACTTACTGTCGTCGGAAACCCGAGCCAATGTTATTCTATGGGGAAATTTTCTTTACAAATAACTCATTAACTAATACATAATTTTAAATCCTGTTTTCACATTCAGAAAATTCTCAACTGTTGAATTGACAGACTTTTTATAAAAATGCATTTTTTTTAATTTTTTATATTTTATTTTGAAATTGCAAAATGAAAAAATTCCACATATTGAAAATTCGTATTTTGCAGCTTCAAAATAAAATATAAAAAAATAATTTTTTAAAAAAGGTCCGTCAATTTCACAGCTGGAAATTTTCAGAATGTGAAAACAGAATTTAAAAATATGTAATAGTTAATAAGTTATTTGTAAAGAAAAATTTCCCATACAATAATATTAGCTTCGGCTTCCGGCGGCGGTGAGTGAAGCGGGCCCTTAACATAAGAAAAAAGCAATGGATATAGAATATACTATTTTATAAAAATAAAGATTGAATTTTAAATTTTAATAGTATAATTTTTTTAATGCATTCTCAGCAATGACTTGGCACCACTGAATATTTCATACAAAAGCTTATAGTATTTCCATTTAATACTTATAAATCTATATATATAAAAGAGCAGAGTCTGTGTGTCTGTCTGTCTGTCCGCTATAGAATCCTAGGCCGTTTCACCGATTGGAACCAAATTCGGCACGGTTAATGTTTACGACCCGAGAAACTCAAGGCCGCAAGCAATTTCAAAAAATTCGCCCCCCAAGGGGGGGGATGGGGGGCAAGACGTGATTTCACAAAATCCTTCATATCTCAAGCAAAAAAACAGATATCCGTAAAATTTTTGCTTTAAAATATAGCTAATACAAATATCTAAAAAAAATTTTGCTGGAATTTTTGAAATTCAGTCCCAAGGGGGAGGAGGGAGCGAAACGTGATTTCACATGCATTAAACGTGATTTCACATAATCCTATATATCTCAAACAAAAAAACAGATATACGTGAAATTTTTGCTCTAAAATATAGCTAATGCAAATATCTAAAAACCAATTTCTAAAATTTTAGAAATTCAGCCCCCAGGTGGGGCAGCAGGGGGGGGGGGGGGCTAGGGGCAAAAACAAATAGAAATACAGTTAGGCCGTTCAAAATTGGTTTATAGAGGTTTTCGAGACTTACAAATCAATTGTGGATATTTTCGAATTTGTAAAATTATTAGGAGGGGCGGTAAGGGGGGGCTATGGGCAAAAACAAATAGAAATACAGTTAGGCCGTTCAAAATTGGTACAAACAGGTTTTAAAGGCCTGCAAGTCGAATGGGGATATTTTCGAAAGTGTAAAGTTACTAGGAGGGGCGAGAAGGGGGGAGGGGAGAAGGGGGGGCAAAAAAATAAAAATACAGTTAGATCGTTCAAAATTGGTATATGGAGGTTTTCAATACTTACAAATCGATTGTGGATATTTTCGAATTTGTAAAATTATTAGGAGGAGCGAGAAGGGGGGTGGGGCAGTAAGGGGGGGCTATGGGCAAAAACAAATAGAAATACAATTAGGCCGTTCAAAATTGGTACAGATAGGTTTTTGAAGGCCTGCAAGTCGAATGGGGATATTTTCGAAAGTGTAAAGTTATTAGGACGGGCGAGAAGGGGGGAGGGGGGCAAAAAAATAAATATAGAGTTAGATCGTTCAAAATTGGTTTATAGAGGTTTCCGATACTTACAAATCAATTGCGGATATTTTTGAATTTGTAAAATTATTAGGAGGGGCGAGAAGGGGGGTGGGGCAGTAAGGGGGGGCTATGGGCAAAAACAAATAGAAATACAGTTAGGCCGTTCAAAATTGGTACAGACAGGTTTTAAAGGCCTGCAAGTCGAATGGGGATATTTTTGAAAGTGTAAAGTTATTAGGAGGGGCGAGAAGGGGGAGGGGAGAGGGAGGGGGGGCAAAAAAAAATACAGTTAGATCGTTCAAAATTGGTATATGGAGGTTTTCGATACTTACAAATTGATTGCGGATATTTTCGAATTTGTAAAATTATTAGGAGGGGCAGTAAGGGGGGGCTATGGGCAAAAGCAAATAGAAATACAGTTAGGCCATTCAAAATTGGTACAGATAGGTTTTAGAGGCCTGCAAATCGAATGGGGATATTTTCGAAAGTGTAAAATTATTAGAAGGACCGGGAAGGAAGGGGGGAGCAGAGGGGGAAAAAAAATAGAGTTAGATCATTCAAAATTGGTACATCGAGGTTTTCGATACCTACAAATCGATTGCGGATATTTTTGAATTTTTAAAATTATTGGGAGGGGCGGGAAGGGGGGAGGGAGCGGAGGGGCAAAAAAATAAAAATAGAGATAGATCATTCAAAACTGGTGCATAGAGGTTTTTGATACTTACAAATCGATTACGGATATTTTTGAATTTGTAAAATTTTTGGGGTGCTCATATATATGCATTTGCGCGTGCGCATCGCGCACGGGTCTACGCTGCCAAAGGCAGTGGGGACCCGGTGCGACATTTTCCCCGATCAGAGTTTTTTTTCTTTTTTTTTTTTCACATGATAAAAATTAATGCAATTTTGAGAATTCATTAATTATAATGATTCATTTAAAAATAGTGACCAGCGAAGCGGGCGTAGCCTGCTAGTTGATTTATATTAGATTTGTTCAGTAAAATATATTTTAAACCAACAATTCTTTTGAATTATATAGGGTAGGTGCTCTAGTGATTGGCATGCCCCAGTAATTGACATCTATCCCGAAATATTAATAAATAAGAAAAATAATAAAATCATATATTTTACATTTAAGAATTTTAACATTTTAGGTCAAACACTGGAGCATAGGGTGTTAATAACTGGTAAAATGAATAACTAGCAGTGTCAAACACTGGAATACAGGGTGCCAATGACTGGTAAAATGAAAATTGGTAGTGTCAGTTACTGGAACATTGAGTGGGTGTCAAATAAAAATTCATAAACAAAAATAATAATTGTTATCAAATGTATATATTTTAACATATATGTGGTTCTGAATGTCTTTCATGCCATATGTACTAACTAAAGATTTCTAAAAATATTTACTGATGACCAGAATATTAAAAATATCAGAGATTGCTCTAAAAGTGTCAATCACTGGTGCACTTACCCTATATATACATATTTTTATAGATTTGAAATATTTAAATTGCAGTTTCCCAATTTGCATTTTTTAATGTATTCATGATCTTGAAAGTGTTAAAACATCTACAGATATTTAAGAAAAAGCCTTTTTTTTTATGTTTAATAGAACATACTTAAAAGAATAAGAAATGACTTTTCAATATCTTTAAAAGAAAAAATATTAAATATAACAACTGCTTGGTGAACAGAAGAATTCATGTCAGATGTTTGGAGGGCTAAATACTAAAATTCTACAATTAAATAAGACAAAGATAACTATTTTTAAATAGTGGTATTCAAATTGCATAAAAGTTAGCAACTATGGGGAGGGCTAAGATTAATTAATCGCATTGAGGTCCTAGAATTGGGTGGAATGCTCTCCATGGTGGTCTTTTTAATGGGTCCTAGCCTGTATTTATGTGAGTTTCGGAGAAAGCTACAAAAAACTCTGAATGGCCATAGTAAAGATGGCAAAACAAAAAGCTAAATCACAAACCAATGCTTTCATTGTGGTTTGCTTTATAGCCAACAGATGAAGTCACTTCTTCCCAATCTAGACTGTCTACATCAGGACTGTTGCTTTTTGTATCACTAGTTTTTAATTTCACTGGAGTCCATTCAATTTCAAGACCATGGCTCTAAAAAATAAATAAATAAACAGTAAAATATAAATAAATATGCAGTAATAATAATAAATAAGTATTGTATATTTATATATGTGTGAAATATCAAATATTAACTTTCTTTTTATTTCATTTCACTGCAATCACATAAATATATACATAATCAATTCTAACTGATTCACAGACATGTAATTCTTAAACTTGCTTTAATTCATGATATATATATTCAGATATAAACAAATGAATTTACACACAAATATATACATATATTATAAAAAAGACTTAAGTGATTTTGATAAATTTTCCCTCTGATTTGTAACTGTCCTCTTATTTTCTATTGCTAAATTATGTACCATCTGGTCTTCCACCCCTCTCTTTCATAAATGAAAAGATTTTCATGCCAGAAATCTAATTTCTAATCTTTGGCTAAATATGCCAGTGCAACCATAAAGCACTGTACTATACACTTTTCATGGAAAAGACAAATTAATTTGTACAATATAGCAAAAACTGATCAGGCTAGGAGTTGAACCTGGATTCTTTGGCTTAACTTGTCAACGCTCCACCAACTGAGCTAATCCTGCCAAAATCTGACCAGCTCAAGTCACTAAAATAACTTGAGCAAATTTTGGTTTGGTCACTTTTCACTCTTGTAAAAATGGATATTTCCATCAAAAATATATAGAATACGTATGTATGCATTCAAAACTGTAATTCATATTATTCACAGAGCATTAATCCATTAAGCCAAAAGATAAGTATTCATTGGACAGATTTTAGAATATAAATCATCAATGAAACAATTCAATTAAATTGACTTTAGAAACAGAATTATTATTTACAGTAAAATGCAGAATTCCTTTTAAAGGATATTGTTGCCGAAACATTAATGGAGGCCTTCCCAAAAAAATTTTCAGTATTAGTGAATTTGTCTGCAAGGGTGCAGAAATAAACTAACAGCTTTATTTTTATGTTACAGTGTATACTGATTCTCTTGCACACTCATTACATAGAATACATAGTTTTGTACTACAGAATACTTTTGTGTTACTGGGGGAAATTTAGATTGGGTGAAATTTCTGAGGTCTGAATATTTTCTGCACCCCTGTCTGTCTGTACTGCAATAGTGGCTGTAAAAATCACCTGATCGACTTGTAAATTGGTACACATGTTCATGAGCTGTACAGAAATAACTGTATATTTTTTTTATGTTTATTCTGCTTGTGGATGTAATAAACAAAACAACAAAATATTTTTTATCATTGTGGTCTATAAACAGAATTTGTCTGTACTGTGATTGCAGCTGCAAAAAAATAACTTGTATATTGGTACACATGTTCATAAACCAAACAGAAATAGCTGTTTGGAGTGTATTAAGTCAGTAGTTAGTGTAGAAGAACACAACAACAAAATATTTCTTATCATTATGGCCCATAGACAGAATTTCTTGTACTGCAATAGTGACTGCAAAAATCACATGATTGATTTGCAAATTGGTACACACAATAATACCACAATAATATGGAAAAAATAAAAATGATCTGTTTAGTAATGAATGATGCAAATGGGACATCGGGGCTCCTGATCTGCATATCCACTCTAGTATTAATTATCATTGGTTTCAACAAAATTTAATTTATCTAAATATAACTGACTTGAAATATATTTTAAGCCACTAAGTACAGGGGAAAAAAATAGTTGAATTTTACTGATCAATGTCTAAGAATATTTAAAACCTGCAAATAAAATTAAAACATAATTTGAGGTGAATCTCTCTGTGCATGATGCAAGAAATAAATTAAATTTACAGTGAAAACAATTATCAACTAAAAGCAAGAAACAGGTACTAATAAAAAGGATATTCACGAAAAAACTTTGTGCAAACACAAATAGATAATTTGGAACATATAGAACACAATCAATTTATTAAAATTCATTGAAACTCCAATCCTTTATATTTTGTATTCCAGTCTTAACAATTCTATTAACTATAAATGATTCAATTACACATAAAATCTGCTACAATAAAGCAAGTGCAGTTTGTTATAAAGTATTTAATAAATTATTGATAGTATTTAGTAGTCATTAATACTATTTATTATTATTTAGTTTTTTTCAAACAAAGCAGTAATATAAAGAAAGGTATTATTTTAATTAAATATTATGGCTAAGTTTTTTTTCGACAAAAATGCAGTTCACCAAATTAATAAGTTCATAAAAGGTCTTGGCAATAAATAATTTTAAAATTACTTTAAACACTAGATTATTATCAATGATGATAATAATTGTTGAAATAACACTGAAATTCTTGAAGTGCTAAAAAATGCGTAGGTTAACAACTTCAAAATAGAAAAAGCTTGTTTTAAAAGAGAAAGAGAGAAGCAAGAAAAAATTCACCTCAAAAACAATTTCTATTTTTAGTCAAATAATGGGACAGCAGAAATTATAAGCACATCCACTTAACCTTCTTATCAAATCTAACCATCATCACTGAACCATGAACTTAAATCTCCCAGTATTTAAAATGAAAAGAAACACTAAGAGCTCAGCTTAACAATTTTATATTCTGATATGATTACATATTATGAACTATATTCATGGCTATTCACACTATTTATCTATTTTTCATGGAAGAGAATTATAGATAAGCATTAAAAAGATTTACATACTATGTCAAAATTGCTAACAATAATAACTAAGATACATAGCAATATTTATAAAATGAAAAATGTCATTGTACTTAATGATAAAGAGGCTGTAATTTTTGTTTATTCAAAATAATGTGCCTATATTTTTAATAAAATGCTCCAATAATTAATCTGACCTCTAACAAGATCAAAAATAAATAAATTGAAGGGAAAGAATATTCTTCTTATCAAAGTCCAAATTTCACATGTATGGTAATACAAAATTAATTGACATACAAACTCATTAGCATCCCTTTGTACAAACTGGCATATAAGTAGTCAATGTATGTTGATGTTAATATTATTATTTTAAGTTTAATTAAAAAGGATGTTTTTAAGATTTTTAAATTTTATTATTAGAAGAAAATATTTATACCATAGTCACATTTGCATATCAACTTAAAGAACTTTCTATGTCAAATAGTTCTCTCACTTTCTCTGCAGCAGTATAAATATTAAAGAGCCCTCAGATTTTTGCAATTTTTCATTCTTTGAGGGTCTTTACTCTAACTTAACTATAAGTATTACAATATATCACACAATCAACTGATTGGGAAGAAAATCCTTTATTGAAATTTATTTTTCTGAATGAGTGAAAATAATGCCTGGACCAGGAGTCGAACCCCAGATCTTTCACTGACAAGGTCAAGGCTCTACCAATTGAGCTATCCAGGCCGACAACTGGTGGACATTGCTCACTCAGACAACCTTTTAGGCAGAAACATCTGGTCTATCATGTAGATAGCATGACAGAAATAAGCCGCAGGTAAAAGAAAACACAATTAAACAATGGGAGAAATAATTACAATATATTAAAATCACACAATCAACTAATTGGGAAGAAAAGTGCCTAAAATTAGACGTTTCAAATTTTCTTGATATCTTGAGAGGCTGATTTTAGATAGCTATATAAAGTTTATTTGTAATTTTACAAAGAAATGCAGCTAGTTTAAGATTTAAAATATTCAAATATTATTTTAATGTTATGCTTCAAAGGCAAGCTTACAGACAGACATGTTAGAAATCTATCATTGAACATGTACAAACAAGGGTCAACCCAAACAAAAATTAGGATCCTTAAAAAAAAATAATAATAATAAATGACACAGATGATTAGAAGAAAAGAAAGAAAGGACAAAATAAGATTTACCCTAAACAGAAATTAATTTTTAACAACTTTTTTTTTTTTTTTTTTTTTTTAACCTTTCAGTGGACACGTATATGTGAGAGATACACTAGAAGAGAATTTTAATGTATGTCTTTAAACCATAGAGCATTTGGAACACCTACCCTTGGTTATCCTTAATCTCTCTGTACATAATGATCTATTTTTCTATTTTCCATTATCTTTTGAACTTCGAGACATTAACACGAAGCTGTATAATTGCTCTATGCAAAAGTGGGGAAATGCTTCATTTACTCACCTTTGGTGAGTAATTTCTTGGATGTGGCGAGTGGAGTTTAAGTAATTTAGTTTTATTGCCAATATTGAACATAATAAAACAGCTAAAAAACTCCTCCAAAAAGCATGAACAGTGTTTGAATAGGCAACAGATTTTATTCCCTTCAAAACTGTTATTCTATATTGTACATTGCATTTTAAAAAATGATGCTTTGGGACCTTGAAAGAATTCTACTAAATGGTCATTTCACCTTACAATTGCATAAATTTTGTTTTAAAGATTATTGACTATGTATCATACATTGCTGGCTGATAAAAAATTCCTTGGGTACTAAGAATTTGAAAAAATCCCCCCCCCCCCCCGACTATTTGTATTCGCAAAATATGCATGACCGTTCAAGTGACCATTTGTTATATTTGACTTTTTTTTTCATTTTTGCTGTTTAAAAAAAAAAAAAAAAAAAAAAATTAAAATGGTAAAATATTAATTATATGCTTTATTTCATTTTCAGATAATTCCGATGCCTCTTGGATTACTTTATATTAATTCTGTGCTAAACTTTATATTAATTAATTAATTTAAAGTTTTATTTTTTTTCATGAATAAACATTTTAATTAAATGTTCTTATTAATTTTCTAGTGATTATAATAAAGTCGAACCTCATTAATGTGAACACTGTTAACATGATTTACTTTTAACATGAACTGTTTCCACAATCTCCATCAAAATGAAGAATAGTTACTGATAGCATGAACTACTGATAACATGAACAAATTTTTTATCCCCCTTGAGATTCACATTAATGAGGTTTGACTGTATTATTCTGAATAAAACAATCAGATGCTTGAAAATACATATTTTATGCACATAAAAATATACACATGACCCTTCATGTTTATGTAAGAAGGGCGCTTGCTGGAAGGTTAATCTGGATGTTGCTGAATAGTTTAGATAACTTTTTTTTTTCTTTCTATCTAAAAATAATCCTCTTGTCAAGAATAAAAAAAATAATAATAATAATAAAGCATTTATTTGATAATTAATATAGCAATAAGTATTTAATAATATCTTTCTCATTATAAGGAGAAATGAACAACTTTATAAAATGTCTGTGTTTGGCATGTCAATACAAAATCAAGTACCAGTGTGACATCCTCAAGGTTTTCATCTTTTGTACTCGACTGCCAGTGTGAGGTCCGAGGTACCTCTCTGTCTGTGAAATCATGAAAACGGACATTCTGTGCATCCTTTCACACTCTCAGATGCAAAGTCGCCGCAATTTCCCGCTCGACTTTGATAATGCCATCTTGCGCTCCCAGGCGATTTTGTACCCAGACATTTTGACGCCTAGCAAACACCAATGAACTATTAAACTAGGTGTGGACTTATGTATCTCACGTGACCAAAAACTTCCTGATTTGTTGTCATCTTGTGGGAAAATAGTTTCTCCCCCACCCCCCCTTTGCCTCTCATCAAAATTTTGAAGGACTGAAAAATCAGAAAATCTAGAGACTTGGATTATGCACTGTGTAGAGAGAAGTCGTTCTCTTGAACTTCTCTGTAATTTTTATACATGCTAGGAATCACATATATATGTGAATGTGATGCATGTTTTTACAATTGTCCTGTATGAACAGGAGGTTAAATAAAATGGTTATGTACTATTTTATCTTATTATTAAAACTTTGTTATGTTTTTTCACTAGAGCACTTATTTTTTAGTTTCACTAAAATAATAAGTTTGAATTATAACAAAAGTTGCAATTGAAGTGATGCCTTCTGAACCTGTTACAGAATATATCACACCAGGTACATAATCAACACAATTTCTGTTAAAGGGCAATAAGGTGCCTTTTAAGATGGATGCTATTTTTTAACCAAATGGCAGGCAGGGTACAGCAAACGAGCAAACCCTCTCCTTCAAAACTGCCTGGGAAAAACTTTGCTACATAAGAACCGTTTTATATATTTATAAATAATTAACATGATTGTAATTGTGTTAAATTTCTGTAATTCATCATTACTATTAATTTATTAAGATAGCCAAAAAATTTTTACCAAGTAAATGATGAAATAAACATGTACAAAACCAAATTGGAATGCATATCAGGGCTCAAATTTTCTGCTCGCCAGCCAACCATTGGTGAGCAGAAATTTTACTGTGGTGATTGAAAAATCAGTCTAGTTATAGATGGCATTATTACACTATATAGTGGCACCAAAAAATTTGTTTTATTGATTTCAAAACAGCAAAATCTTGCCGATCTTAGGCAATAACCTCATGTTCAACATCTCCCTTTTCACTTTGCAGAATGTCGAGTTTCTGTGTACGCTGCCTGACGATTTATTTGATTATCACCTCAGCCTCTTCTCCTGCCTCAAAACACAGGGAGAGAAGAAATGTTTAGCGCATGCATAAAAGTTTAATCCCTAAAGCTGTTCTGTTTCTCCAAGCAGAGAGAGAATAGAAGAACAGAAAACCTCTTTGCCCATTGCTCGGCTTTCTACCTCCCACCATCTGAGAGAAAAGAAATGTGAAACATTGTGTATGCATTATTTGTGCATGAATCAAGCAAGTATGTGATGGAACGAGAATGAGCCAGAGCACTTTTTCAGATACTGCTATTTTTTTATTTTATTGAATTTAAAAAAATAAAAAAATAAATAAAAAGTAACATTTTCCCAGTTTTTACTTCCATTACTATTACCGTAGGTAATGGAAGTATTGTATTCGGTCCAAAAATTCGATATCGAGATTTCACCTGATTTACATGTTTTAAGGTCTCCCGAGTCCAAAAAAGTGGTTTTTGGCAATTGGTCAGTGTGTATATATGTATGGAATCTTCTGGCTATCATATCTCTGAAACTAATAAAGACAGAACTACAAAACTTCAGAATTGAGACAGGTCTGGTGTACAGAGGAATTTTCCTAATTATGGTGAAAATTGAAAAACCAGAAGTGGGACATCGGAAACCGGAAGTGGGACCGTAAGTCCGTATTTCAAAAACGGCTCACTCTATTAGATGTCCTTTCGAATGATATAGTTGGTAAGTTCAGAAAAATTGATAGGTGTCTTATATAAATAGCTCAATTTCAGATCTCGCAAGTGTGTTCCTTTAGAAACGGCTATACGGATTTTCTTTCAAACTTGTCAGATTAACTCCCTTTTAAATATCCTTTTGCATGTAATTATTGTTTTCCAATCAGTAATTGAGTATGCTAAGTTTTGGTAAAAGTTGGTATCTCAAAAACAACTCTAATGATTTTCTTAAAAATTGTTATATAAATCCATTTTAGAAATCCTTTCTCATTCTCATGTATTACGTGGTTTTTACAGGAAAATTAACAGTCAGCTTGCTTAGGTAGGTCAGTTTTAGATCTCGGAAAGTAGTGTTTCAAAAAATAACTCTATGGTTTTTTATTTATTTTTCTTATTTTTCAACTTGCTAGGTTAGAGGTGCACAACCTGTGGCCCGGGGGCCACATGCAGCCTGCTGAAGGACCAACATTATAGATCACATGAATCATCAGCAGGAGCGAAAAAATAATATTATTTATCTTTATTTATCTGAGAAGATTAAAAACTGAAAAATATAATGATCAGTAAATAAAAGATCCTTCTCCAATTTTCTTTTTTTTTTTTTAATCTGTCTCCAAAACATAATTATATGAATTAAAATTAATGATGAAATAATGTAAATGATGAAGTAATGATTTAATGTAAATTTATAGTAATAATTAATATCCATTAAAAAATAAATAAATAATAATAATAAAAACTTCAAATGTGCAGTTAAATTTATTTCTGTCTGGTGACATAAAAAAGAAAGAAAGACTGATTGATGCTTATTTATTTTGTAGAACTGATAAAAACACAGACTACAATAATGATGGTGATCATTTATGATTTATGGGGTCGCAAACAGAAATGAAGCAGCAACTAAAAGAATGTATAGGACACAATTTTATAGCAGGCATAGCTGACAAAACATTCAAATGCTTTTATCTGGTGAGAATGGACCATTTTGTGTTTCAAAATGACCACCAAGATTTTCAGTGGTAGCAAATGTACTAGAGTTGCATTCGCAAAAATATAAGACATACGAAGGGAGGCTGAAAAGTTCCTAGCTTTGCATCCAGTGAGTTGAAATAGAAGAATAAATTTGGTGGCAAATAAAAGCTAAAGGTCTTTATGTACAAATGTCTTTATGTATAAATGTACAAATCATTCCGATTTGTACATTTTTTTTTTATCTGCACAAATGTTTGAATTCTGACAAGAAGAAAAAACAAATTGAAAATATTTTGAAGTTTTAAAGAACTTTCTGTCTAAGTTAGTGACAAAAGACTGAACATGGCTACACATTTATGATCCTCAGACAAAGGAGCAATCAAAAGAATAGTGCTACAGAGATTCCTGCAGCTAAAGAAGTTCCACACTCAGTAATCGGACAAAAAAGTCTTGGCGTCCATTACAATGATAGTGCACCTGATGATAGTATGTCTCTATCAATAAATATATTTATTACACAGCGAATATATCTGCATAGTTTAATTCTTTTATATTATCTTGCCTCTGACCCTTCATGTCCTAGTCAACAGCGAGAGTGGCCCTCCAGCCAAAGAGGTTGTGCACTCCTATGCTAGGTAAACTTTGTTTTATACGCCTTTACAGTATCAAGTTTCTCTTACAAGAAAAATTTTAGGTTTCTACTTTGTTATATTTTATGCCTTCTGATCACATTATCTTAAAAAAATGCATATATAATATGTGGATAATGGAAGTCGTGTGGTTGTTTCACACCAGATTTAAAACATTAATGATTTGTTCTTTCAATGACGCAGTATGCAAAGATCTTATCAAGAAAAGTTATTTGTAAATAGCTGTTTTAAATGCCAACAGTAAATAAGTTATATACACATCACAATTTTGTCTAATTGGAAAAATAAACTGGACAAAATAGACATTTTCGATGTAAAAAGTTAAAAAAAAAAAAAAAAAAAAAAGGGGGGGGGAGGAAGTTTAATCTTTTTTGAAATCTCAAATGCAATGCATAAAAATGATTTTTAATTATTGGTAATTATGAGATATGATGATTTATGAGATCATTTTATTACATCAATAATTTTATGCACATATGTAAATGCATTTCAAATAACTGGGCAAATAAATTCCCAAAATACATAAAAAGAAGAATATGTCTCAATGTATTTTGCAGAGAGTAATTTTTTTTTTTTTTTTTTTTTTTCCCTTCAACGAGTGTAATCTGAATTGAAATTTTGGGCCTTGTGCATATAATTGAAAATTTATATATATATGACATTGTGTAGACATTATGTTTAAAAAATCTAATAATGTGTAAATTGGTGTTCAGGAAAAAATAATTAAGTAGAATTTTGTAAAATTGCAAATGAATCTACTGCTGATGTAAAGGATAAAGTCAACAATCAAATAAAGATATGTCTCCAGATAATTTTTAAGTGACTCTTGCAAACTAGTCTTTTATTATATTATATCAATGAAAAATCTTCAATAATGTTATAACAAAATAAAGAATTATACTGGCTGATGAATATTACATAAATAAAGTCTAATATATAACTAGGTAACAACAGTAGTAAACCTACAACTTTCGAGACCCAGAGTGCTAGTCTCACTGGAGTTCCTTAATTGAAGGCCCCCTTATTGAGGCCACCCTACTCCCTACCAGAAGATTCCCCCTTGCACTTCTTCACTAAAACTTATGACTACGAAAAGCATTTAAGTCAGTTTTAAAATTGATTCAGAAGCCCAAACAAACAAATAAACATGAGGCCAGAGGCATTGGACCTGCTTGCCCTGCTTTAGTCAGGACTTGCATAATTAGATTCTTTACTGTTGCTCAACGGTCACTTTTTGAACATTTTTATACTGAAACCAATGGATTAAAGTGAAATTGCAGTGAATGTTTCAGATCAAAATAACGGCTCTACAGCTTCACCAAATACATATGCTTAAAACTTAAATTTTGTGAAAGGTTCCCAAAAAACCAGAGGCCCGGGAGGGCACGGACTTTTGGTCTTAAGGGGCTGCTTAAGTAATTTTAAGATTTCACTGGTCCTTAAGTACTCTCATTGGTCTGTTCAACCATTCTAACATATTTTTGAAAATATTTAAAAATTTGTAGAACAAAATAGATTTACATGGCAAGATAAATATTTTTTTGTAAATTAATTGAAAATTACAAATGAAGTCTTGTATAAATAAAAACTTTAAGTTTTAATAAATAAGCTAAATGTCACACATTTACCAAGAAGTATTATAATAAATATTAAGAGTTTAAAAAAAAAAAAAAAATTAAAAGCTTTACTGATTTGGTGGATCACTTCTCTAGAATTTATATTTTTGCTGGTCCACTGAATATTCTTGTGGTTTTGTACCGACGGATCACTGTTAATTTTGATCCCTGCTTTTCTGTTAAGGACTACCATGCTATTTGGCACGGGGAAAACTCCAATTAAACTTATTTTAATTGCATTAATTCTTTTTTTTTTTTTTTTTTTTTTTTTTTTTTAAGGTTAAAATTTAAAAAATTTGGAATTACAAATCCCTTTCTGATTTCTTTTTTTTTTTTTTTTTTTTTTTTTTCTCACTACGGCCATGCCACTGTTTAACACCTTTTTCAAAAACTGCCAACTTGATATACTATAAAGTTAAAACTCTGTTAAGTTAATACTCTGGGAGTTAAAACTCTCCAGGATTCAAAGTGGCTACCATGACAATTAAAGATAAAATACCCTAAATTTCCCAGGTCATTTATCTTTTATTTTCTCATGCAATTTTCTAAATCGACATATTTTGCCTGGAATTTCCTAAGTGCAATCAAAGTTTCTTTTATTTTTTTCTATCCCAGTTTTAATTAAAACTTTCCCAACTTTTCTAGTGTGCAGAAATTGTCTTATGTCTGGATTTTTCCAAGTTGTTAGCCGCCCATCACTATGTAACAATGCAGTAAAAACAGCAAAAATTAAACACAAAATACTGAAAAAAAGCAAAGGCACGAAACAATAAATCAAAAAGAATTAAATTTTATAATATAAAAATCAGCAAATACATATTATTTACATGACCCCTCCCCTTTTTAACAAAAAAAAAAAAAAAAATGATAATAGTAATAATACAAAAAAATGCCTTGATATTGCATACATACGTATTTTCATTTCTTATATATATATATATATATATATATACACATATATAAAAGGCATTAAAAAAAATGTTAAAGGAAATAAAATATGACACGTATTACTCACTTCTTGAATAATTGATAATTTCCCTTCGAATAAAACTTCATCCTTTAAAGGTCCTGAGTAACTAACCATAACATTGTCTAAAGAAAATATTTCCTGTCAAATAAAAGATAATATCAGTGATACGCATAACATACTGCAGCAAGAAAGCACAGATTTCCGAATACAATTTTAAATAATATTGATATAAAATTAAATTTCAAATAAATACCTTCCGTTCTCGATTATTCATGATGCAAAATTAAGTAAATTTTCAAATAAGGAAGGTGTCAACAACGCATTTATGTCATGAAAACTATCAACCTTAAAAGTATAATAAGCACATATTCTAAATGAAACATATGGCGGAAATTTTTATCATCGATCTAATTTAATTTCTCATGGGTTCAAATACGGGCTGTCACAAATTATGTTTATTGTAAACGTTACGAAACTCATGTCTAATTTCCATAAGTTCCAAACAAAAATTACTCATCAAACAAAAACAACACAGGCAGGCGTGAAATATTTCACTTCCCACTACTGATATAATAGTGATTTAAATAACTATGATGGTAGCTGTGATTCAACTTTGCGAAAACGCAGAATCTTTCTCTCTACGTCATTCCCACTGAGCTGAAGAACAACTGGAGTGTTCGTGCGTGCCAGTTTTTCTGCAATCGTTTGCCGTACAAAATCAAACCTTGCACGGCAGGCAACATTTGTCGGGCCCATAGAATAATAATAAAGGAAGAAGGAGCGTATATGTTTTGGTTTCGGTTTGTAAAATCCAGGAATGCCGGGTATATGGTTGTAAAAATGCTTCAATCTGATTGGTTGGCGACTTGTTGGCGAGATTTTTGAATCGTCTCATCTCTCTGTGTCTATGCTCTCTGTCAATCAGTCAGTGAGGCAGCACCCGCAACAAACAGCGATAAATGTGCCGAGCATGGGTGCCCTACTTTAAGGCTTTGAGTATCAAAAATAGCTTTCGCTGGCAATTCACTGGAAGTGGTTTGTAAACATTAGAGTATTGACGTGCTCCTTCTTCCTTTATTATTATTCTATAGTCGGGCCGTCTATTACTATTATACCTTTTAAAGAATTAAAATTTAAAATTGTAATATCATGTTTAGCATATAGTTATTCGAACAGACAACCTTTACACAATTTTACTTTGAAATATAAAGATATGAAATGATTTCTGCTGTGCAACGCTCGGAAGACAAACCTTTCAAAAACGGCACGCGAAAGCTGGTCCAACATTTCCTCCAATTGTTCTTCAGCTCAGTGGTCACTACTTTTCAAGTTCGGGAAGACAACAAACTAGGGATAAAAGGTAAAAGTCTTGATATTGTATAGTAGAATTATACCTCTGGGGTTCCGCAAAGTGAGACTTCTCCGTAGAGGATCAAAATTGTGATAGTATGTCTCCAGACCATTCTAGTACTAGTGCGAAGTTAAACCCAACCAACCTTGATACTAATAGTTAAGCATATAAAGAAAGATAAAAGAAGAGTTTTCGTTAATGTTAAATTTTCCTTTATAGAATTATAATTTGCATTTAAATTTCTTTCCTAATTACAAGTAAAATTATTTCTTTGGGGTTTTCTTTGTTTCGCGTTTGTTTTCTCTCATACTACCCATATACGTGCTAGAGAAAGTATTATTTTAGAGTCAACTTTTAGAAATTGAATTTTTGTTACATTGACTCATTTTGGGTGCCCTGAATCCAAATAATATGTTTTTAGCGGTTGCTCTTTGCATATGTGTTATGTGTATGTTTGTAGGAATGCGTGTTTATGTTATTACCATATTTAATGAACAAATATTAGCAGGAAATCCAAACTCGGTATTCTAAATCTGTATCATACAGGGATGCTACCTAAACTTTTCGCTGAGATCAAGTAAACGGTTCATATATAGTACGTAGGGATATCCAAAAGAATTCAAATACATTTCGTCTATGGACAAAGTTTTTTGTTGGTACAGTTTAACATCTCTAGGCAGTGGCGTTGACAAAGGGGGGGGGAGTTGGGTTTGGGTTGGGGACAAAGCATCTCCTAATTTTTTTTTTTACATTTTTATTGCCACAAAAAACGAAAATATTTTTTTTTTTTTTTTTTTTGTAATATAAACTAGAGTTTATATATATACATATGTCATATATATATACTTTTTGTTAGTACAATAAATTTTGAATTATCCGGCCTGCGTACAGTCGGTAACAAAAGTGTCCGAACACTAGCAAAAATTTCTATGTAAAAAAAGTACACTTCATACGGTTTTGTTAAATAAATCCTTATCGAATCCTCTTCTTAGTCAGTCTAAGAACATGATTCGATAAGGATTTATTTAACAGAACCGTATGAAGTGTACTTTTTTTACTTAGGAATTTTTGCTAGTGTTCGGACACTTTTGTTACCGACTGTATCTCCATTATGTTGGCGCGTACAGCCCAACCTGGCGAATTTTCGTAGCTAACGCCAAAACCTCTCTCCCGCAAAGAAACCCTTTTTTCCACTTCATTCAAGATTCGTGACGGATTCGAACAATCTTTTTTTTTTTTTTTTTTTTTGCAAGAGAATAAACCCCTTTAAATTTAAGTTAGCAAGGTTAATGAAGAAACAAAATTATAATATTCTAATTTTAAAGCTTTTAAAATCGTTTTTTAAATACATTTATTTATTTATTTATTTTGATTTCTCTTACCAATATATATGATAGAAAAAGTATTGTTTTTAAATCAAATTTTCGAAACTCAGTTTTTGTTATATTTGCATGCTTTGAGGTTTCTTTTCTTGAATCAGAACTGTTAAAAATGTGTCAATGGAATCTTAGTATCTTTATTTTTAAATATTATATTTAATGTCTAAATGTATTAGAAAACCTCCACCCTTTAAATTTAATTTATTAAGATTAATGAAGAAATAAAAATTTAATAGTCTAATATTAAAGCTTTTAAAATTGACCTTGAAATGCGTTTATTTTATTTATTTACATCTTACTGATATATGTGGTAGAGAATGTATTGTTCTTGAGTCAAATTTTCGAAAATGAGTTTTTGTGATATTTACTCGTTTTGAGGTTCCCTGAATAAGAACTGTTAAAAACGTGTCAATGGAGTCTTAGTATCGTTATTTTTAAATAATATATTTTATGTCTAAATTTATTAGAAAACCTCACCCTTTAAATTTATTTTACCAAGATTAATGAAGAAATAAAATTGTAATACTACAGTTTTAAATATTATCCTTGAAATACATTTATTTTATTTTATTTTATTTATTTTTTATTATTATTATTATTTATTTTATTTTATTTATTTATTTATTTTCTATTTTTATTTTTTTACTTTCTCTTACCATTATATGTGGTAACTACAAGAAGCTCAAAATTGGCATTTTGAATTTCGTATTAGATTTCCATATAAAAATTTGATCAAGACTGGCAAGTTTGAATGTAAATTAATAACAGCCATGTTTCTTTCTTTCTTTCTTTTTTTTTATGTATGCACTGTAAGTGAACAGGGAGTTCAGGGGGGCAGTAGCCCCCCTCACACACGATTGCATGTCAAATAAAACTGTTCCTAAACCTATTTTAGATTATTTTAATAGTACGTTAAACTTTATTATCTTACACTATTGATCTTAAGATTTAATGTGCAATCTATCATTATAGTATTGAAATGCAGGGTAAGGAAGAAAGTCGTGTGAATGACTCACCAGATTATTATTATCATTATTTAGTTTCTTTTACCCATATATTGTAAGGAGAGTTTTATTTTTGATTCAGATTTTTTCGAAATTGAGCTTTTGCTACATTTACATGTTTGAGTATCCTGAAACTAAAAATTAGGTTTTTAACGGATGCCTGGATGTGTCTGTGTGTTTGTTATCACCGTAACTCAAGAATAGATAATAGCTAGAAGTTCGAATGAAAGATTAAGTAATTCGTGTAAAGTGAATAGAAAAGAATTCAAATTCATTAAGTCTATGTGCGAATTTTCTGGTAGATACAATTTAATATCTTTAGATGGAACAAAAAAAAAAAAAAAAAAAAAAAAAAAAAAATTGAACTTATATTTTTATGTGCATGAAAGCATGTTCCGTATACAATGTGGAATGTAAATCCTTCGTTAGAAGTTTAGGACTCCACAAAGGATTCAGATATATTCATACAATGAAATTGCAGAAAGGGCATTTCAAGTCGTGCTATGTGTTTTAAATTCTGTGCTAAATTAGTACACTATATTGTGTTTCTATAATATATTGTAAATATACAGAGCTACCCCAAATTAAATGAAAGCATATTTTTTATAAATAAAAATCAATGTAATAAATGCAATTAAAATTTAATTAATTTTAAATTATTCTCTTTTTCTAATTCACTTTATCTTATCCATAAAAAGTTGAGAAAGTATTGTTTTCGGATCAAGTTTTCGAAATTGAATTTTTGCTACACTTATACGTTTTGAGGTTTCCTGAATCCAAAAATTATGTTTTTAGTGGTTGATCTATGTGACTTGTCTGTGTGTACTATAGATATGGGGCACTCAGGTAATTTTAAAAATATATGACCTCTTTTTTTGTTTTTCTTTTCACGTTTTGAGGTCTTGTGAATTCCATAAATCACAATATTTATGAAGTGTTCTTAGGTTATTCAGTTTTTTAGTTAGTTATTTAGTCTATAGACACATGTCTCACGAAAGAATGATTGTAAAATTGGCGTATCAGTTTTTAAATATCACTTATGTTATTGATAAGGATAATATTGCTTTGGAACAATGTAAGTTGTAAACTTCGTAAATTATTCTAAATTTACGAATTTTTTTTTTTTTTTTTTTTAAGATGGCAGAATAGAGCAAAATTTCGTTTAAACGTCCATTACGACAAATATTTTGTCGTAAAGATGTCAGACCAATACTTTAAGATATCTTTTTTAATACACTTCATTAAATATGAACATTTTAATTTGAAAACTTTAGTAATTAAAAATTTAAGTTTTCCTACACATGACAAATTAGGCCAATACATCACACGAACTTGCAGTATGGGGATCATTGCGTTGGAAATTAATGTACGAAAACAATCCTAATAAAATTAGTTATTTAATTACGATAAGTTAAATGTATCGAATTGAATAAAGGGTAGCCTATGAGGTGCGGCATTTCAGTCTGCGATTGTGTTGAGTGTTCTATCATACTCATTCCATTTAATATGAATGCATTTTGCTCTCAACAGAAATTAGTAACAATAAATATATGATGAGGGATTGAGCAGAAACATCTATGCCGGCTTATTTCTTTTAGAAAAAAGAAATTGAACAGGCACATCATTATTACTTTGATTTTTATAACATATTAAATTAGTTTATTTATGATTACTCAGGAACAAATATAATAAAACGTTAATAAAATTGCATTAATAAAACGTTTAATGTTTTATTTTTTAACTTTGTATTCTGGAGGGGGGGGGGGAGTAAAGAATGAGAAATGGACATGTCTGAGGAAGAAATTATACGTAGAAAATTTTATGAATTTCAACCATAAAATTTAAAACAAAATATGAATCTTTATTACGATTAAGATGTTCTTTAAAAATACACAATAGTTAAATATAAGGTGAATATTTAGTGAAAATTCAAGCACTGCATCATAAGAGAAATATTTTATAAAGTCGTATATTTTAAAAATTTGAATACAAAAAGATAATAAAAATAGTTGACATGTAATATGGCGTGCTACCGATTTGGTTCGTTTTGCGATTTAAATCTTACATTAATCATTGAAAAAAAAAAAAAAAAAAAAACGCCGGATGTTTATTTACACAGGTTAAGCGGCGTGAAGTTTTTCTTTGAACTTCCAGATTTGGCGAAAATCGCACTGTCTGGCGAAAAATTGTGAATTTGTGCTGCACGCGCCAACATAATGGAGATACGCATCCAGCCTCTATTTGGCCTGATTGAAGTAATTCGCTATATTAAATTGAAGAATTATAATACTTTGTCAAGGCGTTGGAAGCTGATATTAGCTAGGTGCATTTTCGATCTTCTTAAAGAGGAATTTTGCTACTTGGTTGCTTCGATAAAGTGCAGAAGCCCTGCATTTGCTGCATCCGTTTTATTCATATGAATTCCACCAGTGGTTGAGAAGTTCTTTTAAGCTGGTAGACGTGAGGTACTTGATTCGAACTAAGTATCGCTGTCCTTGGAATTTTCTGTGGTTTTCTCCACTCCGTGTAAATAGACTACGAATCCATTTAGAAATACAGGCTTAGAAAAACTCCGACGAAGGGTAATATTTCCTATCTCTAGGCCCTCGTATAGACAATCTGTAAACCTAAAAACAAAACAAAGCCAAATCGTTTTGTTCAATGATAAAACAGATTTTAAGACAAAGAAAAAACTTTCCATCCATATAACACCCATTTTTTTGCGTGTAGTACCCCTCGGGTACACGAAGATATTCACTCATAATCATGTTGTAGAAGACAATTTCATCGGACCGCGCCTTTTCTCTATTCATCTGGTGTGAGCGGACGGTAAAAAAAATTCTTGATCGTCGTGACGCATAGGTCCTGCCGACGATGTTGAAGAAGCATTTATTCTTCAGTCATTGCAATGCTTGATAAAGCTGCAGTCTGATGGGATCCTCACCCCCTACTGCACTAATGATGTTCGGCAACATCTAGATGTTATTTCTTGAAAGTGCTCCTAAATTCTGTCGTTGAATGAAGATAAAGGAAAATTTTTATGTAAACATCCTAAATTCCTAATAGATGTTATTATTGTTTTAGATTGAGATAATTAAACACGATCATTGTTGACACGAATGCAAAAGAGAAACACACCTGAAACTGAACAAATGAAGATGTCAATGTCAAGATGATATTTCGCTGTTCTATAGGAATACTGTTGCGTAGAACAAATTATTAATGAAAGTTGGAAGCTAAAAATATGGTTAAAAGTTAATTAAAAATGCAGCGGAGGAAAACCAAGATCGAATCTATACAGGGGGCATTAATTTTTTTTTTTTTTTTTTTTTTTACAGTGAACTTTATTGAATGTTGAAAGATTATTTAAGATTTAAACGTGATCAATTTAATTACGGAATTCACAAATATTACCGAGTGGAGTGGATGAAGTACAAGACAAAAAACGGCAATCCTTATAGGACTACATACATTTCGAAATCAAGTAGGTCAAGATGATAGAGAGATATTATAATCCTTAGCGTTTGCCTTGTTACATACGCCAAGTTCAAAGTGTCTAGGGAGAACATGGTTGCCATTTTTCTGGCGAATATACGTGTGTAATTTTTAAAAAGGCCACCAGAAATTCCCTGGCAATGGTTACTGGACAAATGGTATACTTTCGCCAAGTTAAGTTCGCGTGAATTAGCAAGAAAAATAGCCTCTTTTCTTTTTTTTTTTTTTTTCTTTAACTAATGGATCTTATCGGTCCACCCGCGTTATTGCAGGTATATAAAAGTTTCTTCGCCAATTGCTGAGCTCGAAACTTTTGTTTACTTCTCTATCAGCCAATACCAGCCGCTTAAATCGGTAAATATCCGCAGCATTTGCCACTATTTCATAAGGTCCATTCTTTAATACAAAAATCTCGACAACCAGGCACCAATGTTCAATTTCAAATCAGGATGAAAAAAAGCCGAATTAAGAACATCTGCATTCACAAAATAAAAGAAAAAAATGAAGTCAAAATATATTTTATCAAACTCATTTACGATACATAATACAACAGAACCTCGATCCATCGTTCTTCACCGGGTGAGTGAAAAAAAATGATGAAAGCGTGAAAACGACGAATGTGGGTTAAAGTCAAAACACGAATAAAACAATGTTTATGAAATAATACACAGAACATATACAGTATACTACTAATAAGACTAATTTGGTGCTTTCCAAACTGTCAAAGAAATAAATCAATGTTGTAAGAATATTAAGTAAAATTTATTTTTAAAAATTAGTAATTTTATGTTGGTTCTTTCGTTCATTTCATAAATTAAACAGGAATTTTTCCAGAATTACAACACTTTTCTGGTTCTTTTCTGTGATTTCATGTGCTTATATACAAGTTGGTGCATTTTCAAACACCATAATTAGGTCATCGGCGTGAAAATTATTTATTCTCTGTTTCTTCACCATTATTTTCATTTTTTGAAATCACACATTTCTTCTATGCTTTAGAATACCGCATATCGCAACATCTTGATTAATGCAAATATTATCACTAAATTTTGTACCAGATGCATCCTCTACTACACGCAACCACTCTTCATCTGCATTATCATTATCATCATCATCATCAATTTCTTGCCCTCCTGTTTGGTATTCTTCATCATTTTTTTGCACGTAACCGCATTTCAATAACAGTTTTTTGGATTACTGAAGAACTGACCAAATTACAAAATGAATAGATGTCCGGAGACATGGCATCACAATTTTGAACCTCCATGGAAATAAGAAAAAGAGTTATTATAGGATTAAAGAAGTAATTCCAATTTATATGCAATGTGGAACCGCTTGACCTTCAGGAGAAAATTTTTACAAGGTCAAGAGAAATATTTTGCAACGATGAATGCGGGAAAACGACTTTTTGATGCACGATACATGCGGGTTTCGTTAACATTATTTAAATACAATTTGCGCAGGGACTATAGAAATATTAAAATGATCAACGCGGGAAAACGATGACGGTTGCGTAAACGATAGATCGGAATTTCACTGTAGAAATAATGAAATGTGATCAAAGATTTAACTTCTGTTGTCTTTGAAAGATAGATCCTTGTGAAAGGAAAAGGGAAGATGTAATAATTTACAGAAATTATATTGTTTGTGTATGGATTTACATTTAAGTTATTATTCATAAGATAAAATAATCATTTCATTATATTGAAAATGTTTTTTAAGATTAAATAATTTAATTTATAAATTTATTTATTTAGAATATTTGCTTTTTTTTTTTTGGGGGGGGGGGGGGGAGAGAGAAAACTAATTTTATAGTAGGTGATAATTTACATTACAGACAGGAAAGGAAGAGAGTTTTACTTCACAGTCATGGAAGTGATATTAATATGAAATCAATGCAATTAATTAAAATAATTAAACTAGAATAAAAAATATTTGAACGGAATTAACCCCTTCCCGGCTTATCCCGAGCTCAGCTCGGGCAGGCGAACAAACAAGGGTGCAAGAGTTTCCGTTTGAAGACAGAACACTGACCAGTAACCTTTTATCAATAATTTCTATCATATTTGTACAGTAATTTATTGTGATAGAAATTTTCGATATAGAATACTGGTGTCAATGCTCTTTTTTGAAATGGAAACTCTTCCACCCTTGTGAATTAATTGAGTCAGCAAGGGGTTAAATTTGGACATCAGGGGATCAGTAATGATGGTCCGATTCATTGGTTTAGTCACGCTTGAACTTCTTCTACGGTCAATAAATTTGGGATAAGAATAAGATCCCATTGAAATCGTAATTTCTAACATTCCCGTAACTATCGGGTAGATCTAACAAAGAAATTTACCTAAACGCACTTACAAAATTTTGGGGTATGTAGTAAAGTAGACCTTCCTTAATATGACTGTGGTGGTAAAATCTGGCAATTTTTAGTAGGGTCAGGACCACCCTTATCTATAGCTGAAGAGTTTTGAAATTTTTCCCGCATTCGGAATTCGGTTCGTTCGCGAACTGGGGCTTTGTTAGTGTTACAATAAACGGACAACGTGTAAAAGCTTTAATTGATTAAAATGCCGATTATTTCGTCATCTCTGAAAAATTACGCAGGGGATTAAATACTATGTCTACTGAGAATGGACCAATATTGAGAACCGCATGAGGAAAATCCGTAACAGCCTCGGAATGTTGTATGTTGAAAGTAAATTACTTCGTGAAGTAAATTTAAATGGAACAGCGAAACCATTTGAATTCCAAACCAAATTGATGCCACCAAATGATACTGCAATGAGACATTTTCCGTGCCACGGATGTAGAGATGCAAAAAACCCGGGAATTTAAAACCAAGGGGGAAAACCCGGGAGTTTTGGGGAAAAAACTGGAAAATTTGGGAATTTTGCGGGGGAAAAACAAATTAGAAATCTCTAAAGCATATAATAAGTTGTTTACTTAATATAAATGGAAATTTTAAGGACTTTGATATACTGATAAGCTTATAACATTATTTTAATTTATCATTTTATTTTCAATTTTTCAGAACTGCAGCCAAATCACAATTTCAAAAGAAACTTAAACATTCTTTATTAAATTAGCACTTAAGATAAATGTATCGGTACAATGTTGGATACAATTTCCATATTATACAAGCTGAAGAATTAAGGAAAGCAATGTACGTAATCCTGTAATAGTTTGAGAAGAGAAATAATTAAGATTTGAAAAGTTCTTTAAAAATTTCTATTTTATAAAACAGAAGAATTACTTAATATAATGAAGTGGTTTTTAGAAAGAAGAGATGGCATTTTATGCAATTACTACAGTGGTATAGTTTCTTTTACAAGTTATTTTCAGAAATATTTCTTATTAGAGTTTGTAAAAAATTGATATTAAATTTCCTACAATAAAAATTTTTTCATAAAAATTTATATACATACTAGCAGACCCGGCCACGCGTTGCTGTGACTAAGTTATACGTTGAATTATACGGCTGTAAACTATTTAGTACAGTCAAATTATTATTTACGAACAAAGACGAAAACGTTGCAGCCGATGTAAAAACCCACAGGGTTGAGATTTGAAACTTAGGTCAAAATTTGGAAGCGATTGATAAAAATTTTCGTAGTGTTGATATTAAGCACAAATTAATTTTATTGTAGGGTCCTATAAATTTTAATGGAGAAGTGATATATATTATTTCCAATGCTACTTTGGATAAAATTGCTAAAATGACTAATATATAAATTAAATTCTATTAAAATTCTATTAAAATAAAAGTATAAAAGAAACAGACGATTTTAAAATCAATTTTTATGGAGGAGTGAAATATAATATATGCTATAATGGATAATTTTACTATAAAATGACCTCATCATTTTAAATATTTTAAAGAGGGCAACAGCTGTAGTTATAAAAAGGAAAACAATAAGGCTAAACCAGAAAAATAAGTAAATTTGATAAATATTTTAAAACTTTAAAATTGGAAATCTTATGAAATATTGGACATTTAAAGTAAATACATGTATCATTTTAAATAGAAAAAGATTTTGGAAAAGTTTAGTGTATTTTAACGAAGTGATGAGAAGTTTTTGAGTATGTTAAAATTTTAATAGTAAATTCAAGTTAATAAAGATGGGAAACATTGAGGATTAAGATAAGAATAATTATAAGATTTAAAAAAAAAAAAAAAAAAAAAAAAAACTTTTTATATACCATGCTTTTCAATTTTAATATACTAATAATATACTAATTAAAAAGAAAATGATAAATATTCTATCATAGTTTGAAGTCAAATTTGTTTTCAAATGTCTAAATAAAATATCTGATGTAAGATACTAATATTTTGCAGCGGAATAGATTTCATTTCTGTCATCCTTGGCGAAAACAAAAGAATATCGCCAAATTATCTGGCGAAAATATTTAATTCCTTTCAAAAATCATGGTTATTTTAACAACTTATATTAAAAGAGTAATGAATAATATGAAACAGTATTTCGTACAATACATATTACATGTCATACATACGTACAATGAATAATACATATTACATTTCGTACAATGCATACATCTGGCATGTATATTTTCGTGTTACGCTTTTGATCGCCAAATAATAATAATAATAATAAAAAAAGCCAAGGGCGACAGAGTTTTGAAATTTAAAATTAAAATTTTGTCAATTTGACAGCAAAATAATTCAATCTAACACCCGCGATAACTAATACATATCTATACCCAAATATAAGGATTAAAATCGGGAAATAAATTTCCTCGATTTTTAATAATTTCTTACAAAAAATCCAGTGGGCAATTAACATAGGAAATCTTTTTCTTGGCTGCACAGACGGTCAGTGAGTCACACTTCGCTTGCGTATAGAACTCATAGATATAGTATAGCATATATAGAATAGAGTGATCATTGGGGAGAAAAAAGTTATTCCTTTTCATTTGGGAAAAGACGACGTTTTTACCAAAATATGGCCGTCTTTCCCCGAGTGAATACACACGGGAATACATACTAATATTTTAGCAAATAAAATTTATGAATAATTTATTTGCTAAAGGGGAATGGAAGACTCCAGATACAGTTTCAAATTCATATTTCTTTCTTTCTTTTCTTTTCTTTTTTTTTTTTCAATACCACTTAATGGCTGTTTCTAAAGCTTTTATTTATTTTTTTTTTCGGCATCAAAAATCTTTGTACGATAACATGGGGATGAGAGATCTATATATATTACTATATCTATGATAGAACTACATTAGCACTTTATCAATGTGTATAAAATCTTTAAATTGATTATGACGTCAATTTTCGTGAGATGCATAATTTAACTTTTTATAATTTTTTAACGTTCACGTTTGATTAAATGTATTTATTTTTATGTCGAAAGAAAATGGACTCGTATTTTTTTTTTTTTTTTTTTTTTTTTTTTTTTTTGTGGCAAAAATTAAATTAATGGAACTCACAGATATTTTGGAGCAACTTTAATAAAGGTCTATAATTAACAAATAATTGCAATAAAACAATATTGTGACAATAAATTGAGATTAAAAACTATCCTATCTCTCAAGTTGGACCAAACTGCACACAGTGTGCGAAATTTCATTAAAATCGGTTCCTTAGTTTAGGAGTTTACCCCGGACAAACATCGTGACACGTAATTTATATATATATACAGATGAAGCACAAATAAGTAAAAAACAGGATTAATTTCACTGTATTATCTTCATTATAATATGAATTCAATTTACACTTCAGTCTAAGTAACACGTGGCCGGCTATGCTAACACCAAAAATTTAAAAAGTGGAAATAATTGAATTATACGAAATTTATTAATAGGTTAAAAAGTTGAAGATTCTTTGTGTAGATGGCAGCACCAAATATATTTCAGCTTTCATTTTCATATGAAACAGAGTAATTGCTCCACGCTCTACTTTCCCCGTTTCATTTTTGAAAGGAAATATGAAAGTTGAAAGTAATCTGTTACAAATAAAGACTGTAAATATTTTGAGGAGAATTTTATAGCGTCAACAACACGTGGTAATTATGCTGTTAAAATGTAGCTTATATGACACGTTCGTAGATTTACCATAGCAGCGCCATCTGTTAGAATCATTTGGAGTTAACAGATAATTGTGACTGTCAAATAATAACAGACAAATAATTAGCAATAAATTAAAATTGCGACTATAATTTGAGATTTAAACTATCCTATCTCTCAAGTTGGATCGAACTGCACATGGTGTGCGAATTTTATTATAATCGGTTAAGTGGTTTAGGAGTCCATTGAGGACAAACATTGTGACACGAGATTTATATATATTAAGATTGTTTTCCTGATTTTTATACATATATATATATATAAAAATGTTTCAGCATTTCTAACACAACAAGTGGGGAAATTTTTCGAATTACTTATATGTTTCCCTAAAACATATTAAATTTAAGAATTCTTCTTCTTTTTCTTTTTTTTTCTTTGTTGTAATTTTTTTTAAAAAAAAAGAGCAATTTAAAAATTATCAGGTAACAAACTAATTTCTTAAATACTTCACTTAAGTTTAATGAAACTTGAATTTAGTTTTTTTTTTTTCCTAAAATCTTAAGTCCAATTCTCTAATTGTACATTCATAAACCAATTATGAATGAAAAAATTTAAATGTTATTAATTCTCATTAAGAATGGAAAGGATATCTCAAGAACATAACAAAATAATACTAATGAATAATGACAGAAACTTACTGTTAGTGTTAGCACCGCATTAATTAAAATTAATTATTTTCTTCGTTTTCGGAATAAACATCGAAGATGCTCGAATTAGCTGGAAAGGGAAACGAAAAGGAAATCTATGCAGGAATTAAAGTTGAATTTAATTTAAAGATCGGAGGCTAAATAATTAACAAAAGTTATAAAAATATTCATAATTTCAAAATTCCCAGGGAAAAAAAAAATTTTTTTTTTTTCGGGAAAAAACCGGGTGTTTTGAAAGCCTTGCATCTCTACACGGATGTCATCACAGATTGTAGAAATGAACAGCTTCAACTTGAAAAAATTCTTTCAGACAATCCTACATTAAATGAATCAGACTGCCCCTAGTCTGCTGCGATAGATAGTATATTGAACCACATTCAGCTCAGCAGATATGTACTTTGACTCCATTAATTCGAGATGCAGATGCAGCTGTGATTGTCAAAAAGAAACTCTGAGGTTTGAAAAAGATTTATTCATGCAAGCTTCAATTATCTCTGTCAAGAATGGCTACTGCAAAGTATGGATAACGAATTGCTCGCTGGAAATTCAAATAATACAAAAAGGTATGAAAACAGGATGCTTGACTAAAATAACAAACGATTTGATAAAACTGCTGACTGATAATTATGAAAGGAAGACTAAGGAACACAAATTCAGAAATCGATTCACTCGAGAAAAACCAAGAAAGAGTTTAGATCCTAAGCTGATTGCGGCTAAAGAAGAGGAGTTCTGCTAGAAGAATTTAGTGACTTTTTTACTTCAACATGAAAATTAAGAAATCAAAATATAATACTGTAAAGCGCAAGATAGACACGGGTGAAAATACTTCAACCAACCAAAGACCTTGTCGCACATTAACTACTGAGAGACGGGTGATTGAAAAAGTACAAAAAATGTTAAGAATGGAGTTTTTGTGTCGACTATAGTAAATTGAACAAAGTTACCAACAAAGACGTATATTCTCTACCACAGATTGATGATGCTTTGGACTGCCTTACTTGCGCAAGAATATTTTCTGTGATGAATTTGAAGTCAGATTCCTGGCATAAAATAGAAGTTGATGAGAAGGATAGAGAGAAGACTGCTTTTTGACTTTAGTTGATCTTTATGAATGCCAGTTACTTTCGAATGAATGATGAACATGTTATTACGAGGACTTAAATGAAACATCTGTCTCTGCTACCTAGATGACATCATAGTATGTGCCCCGAATTTCCAAGAACACCAAATGCATTTGAAGAAAACTTTAAAATGTGTTCAAAAGACAGGACTAACGCTTAACTCCAATAAATGTACCTTTCGAAAAAAGCAAATGGACGATATTAGGACATTTAGGGGATCAGCATGGTATCTGTCCTCAGTGGCGGCGCGTCATTAAGGGCCAGTGGGGCACGGCCCCACTTACATTTTTACTACAAAACAGAAGAAAGTATTGAATTCGTAAAAATTTTCGACCTCAGGTTCTTGATGGATTTACACGTTTTGAGAGACGTAGAACACGATTTGACAATTTTTAGAAAATGTCTGTCTGTCTGTGTGTGTGACAAAATTTTGTGGCAAATGTACCTTAGGAACTACTGCGCAGAATTTCATACAAATTGGTGTGCAGTTACACCTTAACATAAATTAGTGCCTATCAACTTCTGGTCAAAATTGTCTAACAGGTTGCGTTGCCATCCCGCTTTTTCTAAATTTTTAACATGGTGGTATAGGACAAAATTTTGTATAAATGTGCATAAAGAGAATTATTTTTTAATAAGCACTTTGAAATTAAAAAGAATTATTTATAATAGAGATAGTCAACTGGGAAAAAAAAATTGTATATGTAAGATCATTGCTTCTCCCCCCGAGGGGGAAGTCAACTCTCGAGGGGAATAAATTTTCATGATGGGTATCATTCAAAAGAGCTCGCCAATACCTTTAAAATGAATGGTTGAACCATCGATCTGCGATAATTTAAAATAAAGCTATCGATTTTTTTTCATTTTTAACTTTTTTTTTTTTTTTTATGTAATATTGAGAATAAAATTAACTTTTTTTGGATATTTAGTGTTATACTACTTCTCTAATATGGAAATAGTACTGCAATATCATGGAAGATAATTTTATTAAATAATGATTGTCATAAATTATTTTTACTGAGTGAATTTGCATAGGAAAATATAGCAGAAAGTCATGAGGTGGCCACAACATTCTAGTTTTCCGATTAAAAAATATATATATATTCATTATTTCATTCTTTTTCTTATTTATTGTAACTGTTCAAAAATATATATACAAAATAACATCCTATATCCATTTTTTTCTTAATCTGTTTCTCATTATCGTTTATTTATCAATATGTTCTTTTCAGGTGTCATAAATCACTTAATGATTCACCCACCCAAGGCTGACAAAAAAAAAAAAAAAAAAAAAAAAAAAAAAACAGCTTTCGACCGATTGCAAATGCCTTATTAATTAAGCGAGGGACCGCATTGTAATGGCTCAGCTTGGCGTATCTATTTGTACAGTATTTATTCTATTAGAACAGCGGGTTAACAGATTTGGCGACGAACTCTTTTATCAGTATTAGCACACCATAATTTATCGTTGGTAAGGCACAGGGATTCTGGCTCTTCAGAACAAATCTATAGAAAAAAAAGGGTCTCGTCCTGGACAAAATTTGGCGACTTCTGCATCACTTTTATTTGTATGATTTTTTGGTGCATTTTTTAACCTTACGTATGATAGTTTTAAATTCTAGTGTTTAAAAATGAATTCTCTCTGTTGATAATTAAAAATATTTTTCTAGATTAGCGTTTGAGATAAAAGCTCTTAATTAAGAATTTGAGACCTCTCTATCTGAAGTATTTTGAATTTAAATGAAAAAATGGAAAGAAAATGCAATATTTTTCTTCAAATTGGTATACTATAACTTTTATAACTGTATAAAAATCTTGTGTTTTTTTTTTTTTTTTTTTTTTTAAATACAATTTTATATAATATTTTTATTATTATTATTTAAAGACGAAAGACCGTCTTTATTTCTTCCTTTATAGCCTTAAAAGAAAAAAAAATCTTTTTTTGTTTTTTATTTTATTTAAGAATCAATCTTTAATTCTCAACAAACATTATACATAAAAACAACATAAAATTGTGTCAATAAGTAAGAATTTTATAATCATGAAAAGTTTTTAAATGACATTTTTCAATGAAATATAAAAATTTAAACTGAATTTTCTCTAAATGCATATTTTTATCATTTTACGCATGAAAATTCGAAAGTTGTAGGATAAAGGTATTTAATTTTAAATAGATGTTTTTTAAATAACTTTCTCTAAATTGAATAAGAAATTAAGAAATTTAATTTAAATTGTCTAAAATTAAGCTCTTAAAGTGAGAAACATGGTAGTTTTCTATACGTTTATTCGCATTACATTATTCGTGACTTTCACAATTTCAATACTTCTTACAAATTTATTAAGGTTTATTCTATTTATTTTTTAAGATAAGAAACATGAATATAACATTTGAAATGTTTATTATTAAATGACTTAAGGATATAATTCGTGCAAGCTAAAAAATTGAATAAAAATGTCTCAAAATCTGACGGCACTGCTAGTGGAGTCTTTTCAGATATAAATATTTAAGTACAGTCGGCAACAAAAGTGTCCGAACACTAGGAAAAATTCCGGTGTAAAAAAAAGTACACTTCATACGTTTTTTTTTAAATAAATCCTTATCGAATCATGTTCTTACACTGACTAAGAACAGGATTCAACAAGGATTTATTTAAGAAAACAGTATGAAGTGTATTTTTTTTTTTTTTTTACATAGGAATTTTTGCTAGTGTTCGGACACTTTTGTTACCGACTGTACCTGATAACAATAATTTTTATGTAGGACTATTGCTTTTTTTTTTTTTTTTTTTTAATATTTCATTTTTGAGGTTAAAATTTTAAGTGCATTTTTTAGCTATAAAATAAAATATTAAAAATGTGGGAAAAAAAAAAAAAAAAAAAAAAACGATATTTCGAAAATGAGTACTAATTTAACGATTGTGAATTTTCGAAATATGAAAACGGAATTTATATATATTAGATAATGATTAATTACGTAAACAAATTTCCCCATAGATTTGGCTATCGTCAAGATTAGGTATTGTTCGCTCTTAATATTAATTAAATAATTATGTACTATGTACTTTAACGTAATTACGAGATTTCGAGGTCTTTTAATTGACAAAATTAATTTTTGAAACTTGTACGCACAATTTTTACTTGCATATTACATTGTATATGTTACCTTTATAAAGAAAATAAAGCAAATTTTTGACAGAAAGGTTTATAAATCTGTTATTAAAAAAAAAAAAAAAAAAAAAAAAGGGAAAGGAAGAAAATAAAAAAGAAAATTTTATGTATTTTGATGTAAATGTCGAAAATGTTTACTGATCCATGCATGATACTTTGTAAAATTACCTGTCCTCGTATGAAAATGTATTAATTTTCTAAGATTTGAAAAAATAAAATTAGAAATTTCACATATTTTTTTAAATATTCAAAACAGTAAGATTCCGATTCTTAGCAAAAATATTTATAATCATAGTGCTGCCATCTAGCCTTCCAGTTTCAAGAGAAAGAAAATAATGAATTCATTCTTCCAGGAAAGGAACAAATATTTATTTTTTACTCACAGATATTTCTTATAAAACAAACACTGCTAATTTATCTGATCATTATTAATAACATCTGTAACACAGCTAAATAAGCAATAAATCGCTTAATAAATGTATAAAAATTCTTTGAAAATATTTTTATTTTTTCTATTTTTAAAGAAAAACTAAATTTATATTTTCAAAAAAGTATTATTCATTTCAGTGCGCATAACACCTAATTTCATCGACAGCCAAAGTCCACAGAAATTCGTTTCCACAATTATTCATTACCTAATGCATTATTATTATTACTATCATTATTTTTTAATTCAGTTTTCACATTCAGAAAATTTATAATCGTTAAATTAGTACTCCTTTTCGAAAAAATTGATTTTTCCCATTTTTCATAATTTACTTTCTAGGTGAAAAATGCGAAAAATTGCACTTAATGATTTTTTTTTTTTTTTTTTTTTTAACTCGAAAATAAAATATTTAAAAAGAAAGAAAGAAAGAACAAAGAAAAGAAGAGTCGAATATTTAATGGTCGTAATTTTCTGAATTTTCACATTCAGAAAACTTAAAGAGATTCGGAATTTAAAAGAAATACATTAAATAATGAGTAATTATCGAAACAAAATATTTTGTTTCGATAATTACTCGATGTTCTCCAGCAACCAAACCCATATTATTGTACGGAGAAATCTCATTATCTAATGTTTTTTTTTTTTTTTTTTTTTTCCCTTTCACATTAAAAAAAGTTCCCTATCGATAAATTAGTTCTCGTTTTCCAAAAATTTATTTTTTAAATATTTAATACTTGATTTTGAACTATAAAATTTAAAAAAAAAAAAAAAAAAAAAAAAACACTCTGCTCCTTTTTGGCAGTTATCTCCAAAAGGAAATGTAAAAAAATTAAACTGGCAACTTTTGGAGAGTAAGAACTGTAACTGTTGTGAATTTCCTGAATCTGAAAACCCGAAGACGGAATTGAAATAAAATATTATGACAATCAATAATTCTGACAACAAATTTACCTATAGAATATCATAGGCTTTGAGTGTAGGCTACGACGGACAGTTTCCTTAACAATGCTTCAAATAATATTGATCAAATTATCTTACATTTTTTTCTCATATTGAACAACCTTATCCCCTTTCTCTCTCTCTCTCTCACACACACACACAAACACAAAAAAAAAATATATATATATATATATACACTACTGACATTTTTTTCTCGTTCGTCTGTAGTCACACTCCTTGATAGAATAAAGCCTTTTTGTTTCCCAGGTTTTACGTTAGCAAATCGTCAAAATTAAATGTTCAAAAACTGAATATCGAAGTTTCAATTATTATTTTTCTGCTGCTTCTTTATGCTAAAGCTTTACCAGTGGCCCAGAGGCTTCGTTCTACGAGTATAACTAATAAACAGTAAGTGTCGGATTCGAATCTAGGTCGCGCTTATCAGGTTTAGCTGTTCGCAGTTTTCTGCGATTTTCTCCGAAATAAACGTAAAAAATACAGGCTAAGACCTTTTAGAAAGACTCCCTACGGAGGACATTCCACCCAGGCCTAGGATCCTCGTAATAAATCGACTTTACTCCATACACTGCCAGCACACTACGCTGCAAAAAATATGTCCTATTTGCTGCCTGAAATTCTCTGTAATTTGAGAAAATACGTATAATTTACGAAAAAATTAGGTTGTCAGAACGTATTTTCTCAAATTACAGAGAATTTCTGGCAGCAAATAGGACATATTTTTTTACAGTGTACCTTATCCTAAAGAGGCCAGGCAGTAAATGACAACTTTTTCATTTTTCTGCCTTGCAGATTTTTAATTATTTTCTAAACCGCCGTGGCGGAGCAATAATTTCATCCGCAGAGGTTCAAAACTGTGATGGCATGTCTCCGGGTGAGTCCCAGACCGTCACCAATTGCTCAATGCATAGCTATAGTACGACGAAAGAACCTAATTTTTTTTTTCACGTTTTTTAATGAAAATAATTTTGTTTAAGGTAATTAGGGGGCAACTTTAAATCATTCAAGGACATACCAATAAACTATTATTTCCCTGGTCTTCTTTATAATTACAGTGAGTGGTTACAATTACTCCATCAAAAAATACAGAATTACAAATATTTGTAAAATTGTTCGAATCCCTGTTCAGGCATTAATGTTTGTGGTGTCCTATGTATTCAAAAGATATTTGCGCATTGTTACTGCGAATTGATGTGATAAGGATCATTGTTATTGTAACTATATACATCTCAAAACTGTCAAATAAATACATCTTGCAATCGAAGTGTTATATTTGTTTATTGTTAATATATACATCAGACTTGCTTGATTCGAGGCAGTGATGCCAGATTGGGGATTTTGGCCCCGTTTTGGGGTTTTTTAGGCTTCTGGGGACAATTTTGGGGACCAAATGTTTGTGGGGACTTTTTTAGGGAATTCTAAAATTTTTGGGGACAAATCTGGGGAGTTCTTCAACTTTCTGTCAATGTTGGCAACGTAATGATTAACCCCTACGACTAGAGACTTTCAATAGCTTTATCATTATTTGGGGTTTTTTAAAAAAATTGCCTTCATTTGGGAAAAAATCTGAGCTTAAATCATAGAAAAATCTGCTTGATATTTCTTTTTGAAAAAAAATTTATTTTCCCTTTTTAGTAGAAATCAAGTTGAGGATTTTTTCGAAAAAAAAAAAAAAAAAAAAAAAACCCTGATTTGGGAAAATTTGAAGACCTGTTTGGGGAAATAATTTTCGACCATCTAGCATCACTGATTCGAGGTCCGCTTAAATCTTCGTCGATATGAGGATAGACAGCATTTGACAGGATGAAGAATTCAAAAGACATTCGGGGCCAGCACGGAAATCGATCCCAGTCACCTGCACCATCAAGCGATTAACGTAATGACGACATAACCATTCGGCCCTTCTAACATAACCCTCGTTCCTCGAGGTACTATGAATAATTTTAACATAACTATTTGTCAAAATAAATGTCTTCCCAGGAAAATTTACATAAACTTCATTTATTTTTAACCATTTGTGACTCAGATAAAATACTTAATATGTGTTTAACGTATTTCGTTTTTGGATTAAGGACAAAAGACTATTCGGGTATCCTAGACCTGGGTAGAATGCCCTTCACGGAAACCTTTATGAAGGGTTCTAGCCCGTATTCACGCGATATTCGGAAAAAAACATGGGAAACTCCGAACGGTTAGACCAACACGACCTGACACCTCCCGTCAACCAGCTTCGAGAGTAGTGCCTCTTGTTCACTGGTCATACAACAATATCTGCGATTTCATTTTTGAAAACAAAGGAAGACTAGATGGATTATTTCTAAATCAATAATTCATCTAAAAATTCATCATTATTTCCAATTCATCAGAGTCCGAGAGTGAGAGGTTCTGTCCTCGAAGCTGAAAGACAAGAAGAGATAGGTTTGCACTCAAGGCGCGTTCGTCGGCCTAACACTTCGAAGTCTTCCGTGATTTTTTCTTAAATTTGCATAAATAAGGCCTAGGACCTTAGTGTATTCAATCGACCTCAATCCGTACACCATACCACCATCGTTTCTAAATTCAATTTTAGTGTTGAAAATAAAAAAAAATATGATTAACTATCATTGCCCCTTTTTTTCTGATTTACAGATTGTAGCTTAAAGTATAAATATAAACAATTTCAACAGTTATACTAGTTTTATTTATTGCTTAAAGGTTTATTGATAAGATATACATCAGATTTGTTCGCTTGTAAATCTTCGTCAGATAATTACAGATAGCACATGACAGAATTACAATACGAAGAAATGGAAAAACACCTAGGGTCAGCACAGAAATCGAACACGCTCTCCTACGCTCGAAGGCGGTTAGCAGTGTGGTGACATAACCACTCGGCCACGGATGAAAGGCGTGGATCTCTTTTCATGAAGTTAAAAACCAATCTACTTCTTTTACATTACTAATTTGTTTTAATATATTCTCGAACAATGATTCTTACTTTTATACGATGACATGTTTATTCAAACTTAGTTCTTGCAGAAAGGCATTTCACAATTTCATTTTCTTCATCATATGTCAGTGTTTTGGAACACCTTGCCTCCTAGAAAGTCAAACTTACTTTACTAGTCCGTTTTTTTTTTCCAACTTATTATTATTATTATTTATTTCTTTATTTTAAAACTTCACCATATTAAATGTTTTCTGAAATTTATTAACAGAATAAAAGGGAAGAAAAGCTTCTTCTTTTGACAGGATCCGGACATTCGGAAACAGAATAAGTAAAACATATTTAATATTTCTACTTTTACTATGTTTTTACATTTCGACAGCAAAACTATTGAAGCACTAGCAATAATTCCTACTTAAAAGATGGATACCTAATACTGTTTTGTTAAGTAATTATTTGCCGAGCCATGATCTTAGTCTTATACTGTTTATAAAAAAGTTAAGGTGATGATAAAAATTAGTGATCACACTAATATATATATATATATATTAAAAATGTGGACGTGTGCTTCAATAATTTTTCTGCCGACTGTACAAAGTGGTCATAGAGTGGTCAATAGTGGCCTCACTTTTGAATACTATGAGGATAATTATGACCAGGTCATGATTTTTTAAAATATTCAACTACGTTAGAAATATAAAAGAATATCACAGATACATAAATGCGTTATTAGCATATTTTGAGACGGGAATTTACTTACTTGACACCTGAAATGTTTTCCTTTTGAAAAAAGTAGCATGTCTCCGAACTATCCTTAGCAATGAGTCCTAGACTGTCGCCAGTTGCCCATAGCGTATCACTAGTGCGACGTAAAACGATTTCGACTGAACTTTTTGGACTAAGTGCAGTTGGCATGCAGTGTTTCTAGACTTGGGTACACTTTTTAATCAATAGCCACCAATAAATTTTAGATTTGATATACATAATAGACAATTAATCTTCGAAGTGATTAGGCAACAGTTACAATTAAAAATCTGGAGTGACTCCACTCGACTTTCCGAACATTGAGTAATTAACAGTTTTGTAGATAAAGTAAAGAAAGAGTAGTTGTTAAACAAACAAAAGAGAGAAAACCATAATAGAGTGTTTGAGTATTTTTCTCCATCTATTACACGTTGTTTTATTTAACGCTACTGAACTTTGAGCCCATAGATCATAATGATAAAGAAATTTTCGTTGTGTCCCTGTAAAAACCTATAAATGCTAGATTCACCAAAATGCTTATAGTTAGTGCAACAGTGATTTATAATACTCATATAAATTTTCAGCTGAATTCAATAAGGCGTTTAGATGCTATCGTACTTTTTAAAATTTAGTCCCATAGGCCATAATGATAAAGAATTTTTCTTTGTGTCCCTGTAAAAAAACTGTAAGTGCTAGATTCACCAAAATCTATACAGTTAGTTCAACTGTGATCTATAACATGTGTACAAATTTTTTGCTCAGATAAATAAGGCGTTTAGACGCTATCACATTTTTAAAAATTTGGCCCCATAGGCATAATGATAAAGAATTTTTCTTTGTGTCCCTGTAAAAAAACTATAAGTGCTAGATTCTCCAAAATCTATACAGATTGAGTATTTGTGATCTATAATATGTGTATAAAATGTTTGCTCAATTGAATAAGGCGTTTAGATGCTATCGCACTTTTAAGATTTTGCTCCCATAGGCCATAATGATAAAGAATTTTTCTTTGTGTCCCTGTAAAAAAACTATAAGTGCTAGATTCACCAAAAAAATATAGGGTTCGTACTATGGTGACTTACAATATGCGTACCAACTTTCAGGTTAATCGAACAAAGCGTTTAGACGCTAGCGTGTTCACTCACAGACATACACACATACACACACACATACATATATCATCGTAAAAATAGTGAAAACGGACTCAGGGGACCTCAAAACGTATAGAAACATCAAAATCTCGAATTCGGATTTTTGACAGGATTACAATACTTTCCTCACTATAGTGTTCGGAAAGTAAAAATTTAAAGATGATACTGAATAAAAATGACCCTAAATCTGGCAACACCGAGTCGGCAGCAAAATTTCTGAAGCACTAGCAATAATTCTTATTTAAAAGATATGCACCTAATACTGTTTTGTTTAATGGTGTCTGGTGCACGTAAAATCTGTCGTGACCGCAATGTATAAAAGTATACCTTTGGGGGGAGGGGGGGGGGTCACCGAAACGGGAGAGCCGTGGAGGATCAAAATTGTGATGGCATGTCTCCGAACCACCTCTAGGGGTGAGTTATAGACCGTCGCCAATTGCCCATTGCGTAACACTAGTGCGACGTAAAACCCAACAAAAACAACTGTTTTGTTAAGTAAATATTTGTCGAGTCATGATCTTGGTGTTTATATTGTTTATAAAAAAGTAAGTTGATTATAAAAATTAGCAATCAGATTTAAAAAAAAAAAAAAGAAAGAAAGAAAGAAAGAAAAATGCGGATGTGCGCTTAAATAATTTTGCTGCCGTCTGTAACTTTGAACACTAAACTGGCGAATCTGTATTTCAAAAGGCTGTCAAATTTACACTTGTAACTGTTTTAATGTTTCAAATTAATGTTATAGGATGTAAAAATCTATAAGCTTCATTACGATTAAAAAAAAAAAAAAAAAAAAAAAACTCCATTTAAAGTTTTCACGAAAATAACATTGATCGTAATTATCTCCATACAACCGTACAAAACAGAATTACCTACAGTGGACACCAACAATATATTCGCATGCGAATGAGGATAAAAAGTCACCAGAAACAAAGCCTCTGAAAAAAGGTCCCTAGAAAAAAAGTTCACGCGGAAAAAGTCGCCAGAAAAGAAGCCCGAAAAATTCCCTGGAAAAAAAGTCGCCAAAAAAAAAAAAAATCCATTAAAAAAATAAATAAAAATGCGTTTTTTCCGGGTGACTTTATTTCCGCTTACCGGCATAGGTGTTTAGCCAATGAACTTATAAACTATAAAAAGTTCTTTGGTTTAGTAGCTGCGCAAGATAAAGAATACCTACTTTATTATAGTACATTCTTTGGTCAATGAAGCCTATCTGAGTATAGGTCACTGTGGACCTAAAGAAACTTAAACTTATTAAAGATTTAGATAACATATAAATTTTATTTTTACAAGACATATATTTTGGTATATATAGTAGAATCTCAGTTCTAATAATGACCATTTCGTCCGAAATTCCCCCCCCCCCATTTTATCTTCATATTGTACATAATAAAATAGAAATCACTTCACAAGCTTCATTGATCCGTTTAAATTAATTAAAATACGAAATTACAAGCTTTTGAAAAAAAAAAAAAAAAATTAAAAATTAGATGTGTTTATGTACATAACTGAGGAAGGAGGGAAGGAGGGGAGAAAAAAAAAAACTTAAAAAAGAGGGGGGGGGGGACTTTTCTTTGTATTTTAAATGCAATGAAAACAAAATTCAAACTTTAAAATCAAGAAGAATACAAAGATTTTTTAGATTAAATTCATATCATCTTTCTGCTTTTTACATTTTACATGATAAAAAAAAAATACAAAAGTAAGTTAAAAATATTTTCACGTTTTCAGTTAGATGTTTCAATTTATACATTCAAAAAAGAAACATACATTTAAAATTTTACAAGTATCAATCATTGCTGAAAAACTGTGTTATGCATAATAATTCAAAAGATGCCAAAACCGAAAACGAAACTTAAAAAGCAAAACAATTTTAAAAACCATCAACTTTTCTAAGACGAATGCGAATTTATCCCCGACGTGACAGCCCGAATCCTCGATATATGAACATCATCTTCCACTCTATCTTCTAACCCCCTGCACCCCAACCCCCCGCTTAAATTAATGATCAGATGATTTCTGCAGCGCAGAAAAGTTTTGTCTGAGAGTTTCCGTCGCCGACCGACTTTTTGGCAGCGAGATGAAATCAGCCACGCGCCATCTGCCGGGGCGCGTTGGCGCCACAAAAGTTGCGACGAGTATAGTGGGGGAGAAATTTGTTCTCACGATCTCCGCAACTCACACTCCCACTAAATAACAGATTCATTTTCCGACAGGTGGTTATGTGCGGCGCCCGAAAGTCCTGCACCTGGTTTTTTATTATGTTTCTGTATTTTTTTATAACAAACACTACTATTATCATGTGATACAAAGGAAATTACGCAATTTGTCGGGTCGCATGAAACAGAGAAACTGGCAAATTATCTGTTCATTTTGTCTACCAATTCAAATTGTCTGAAGTCTGATGAGAAACTAAACAAAGGCTATCATCATGGGGGGCTATTTCTATTTATCCTTTTGCAGATCCTGTATTTCATGACTGAAACTATTTTGAATATTTTTTTTCTCTCTCTCCTTTTAAGATTCATTTCTAACCCGGATCTCAAATATTTCTAGTAAGTTCCTAAAAACAGAATAATTTTGTCTACTACGCGCATTTCCTTATTTGTTTTTACTCGTTAATTTTGCTATGATTGGCGGAAAAAAAGTCACCAGAAAAAATGCCCCGGAAAAAAAGTCACCAGAAAGAAATCTGTTACAAAATAAATAAATAAAAATTGGAAAACTCGGCACAAGGATGTTTAAATACATATAAATAATCTGGTGTGTCACTCACACGACTTTCTCTTTCACTGAAATTTAATACTATAAATACAGGTTGGAGATTAAGAGGTAAGATAACGGTGGTATGTAAATCTATGTTAAACGATTCAAATTAGGCTTTGGAAGAGTTTTATGTGATAATTAATTCTGTGTGAGGGGGGCTACCGCCCCCCTCAACCCCCCGTTTCATTAATGCACCTAGATTTATATAAAATTTTATTCGGTTATTAAAAATAATTCTGTTTTTAAAAAATAATTTCTTAAAATTATTATTTTAAAAAATTATCTTTTATGATAATGCAGACGATTTCCATATTAGAGAAGTAGTATAACACTAAAGATCCAAGAAAAGTCCATTTTATTCTTAATATTAAAAAAAAAAAAAAAAAAAAAAAAAAACAGTTGCATTTCGGGAGTGCCGACAGAAGTGAAAACGTGAACAATTACGTGTGTATTTCTTGAATCGTCAGGAAATATTTTATTGTGTAGGAAATACTTTTAAATGAAGAGTTTTTTTATTCATTAATATAAACTACTACTACAAAAATTATATTACAATTTTATTTAATGCGCTAACTGCAATAGAGACAGTGTCCAGAGATAGAGAAGTCGTGTAGAGCCGCACCCGATTGTAAAAACGTGAGAAAAATGGTGGCTTTGGCCCTTCTCACGGTTTTGTGAGGTCTAACTGCAACGTTTCCGGCTGCAATCTTTAAGAGACAGTGGCCGGAGATGAGAGAAGTCGTGTAAAGCCGCACCAGATTGTAAAAACGTGAGAAAAATGGCGGCATTGGCCTTTCTCACGGTTTTGTGAGGTCTAACTGGAATAGAGACAGTGTCCGGAGATGAGAGAAGTCGTGTAGAGCCGCACCAGATTGTAAAAACGTGAGAAAAATGGCGGCTTTGGCCTTTATCACGGTTTTGTGAGGTCTAACTGGAACGTTTCCGGCTGCAATCTTTAAGAGACAGTGTCCGGACCCCACTAGAAATAATCCGAAGATATTCTTAAGAAAATAGTATTTTCTTAAGACTTTCTTCAAATATTTTAAAATATTTTGAAGATTTATCTTTTTCTACAAAACATCTTCAGAAATTTTGAAGTCATTATCAAGAAATTTTGTAAATTTTCTTAAGAATGGGCCAAATAACTTAAGATATTCAGCAGATTTTCTCTAAAAATATCTGCAGAATATCTTGAGATTATTTTTAGTGGGAGAGATGAGAGAAGTCGTGTAGAGCCGCACCAGATTGTAAAAACATGAGAAAAATGGTGGCTTTGGCCTTTCTCACTGTTTTGTAAGGTCAAACTGCAATAGAGACAGTGTCCGGAGATGAGAGAAGTCGTGTAGAGCCGCACTAGATTGTAAAAACGTGAGAAAAATGTTGGCTTTGGCCTTTATCACGGTTTGTGAGGTCTAACTGGAACGTTTCCGGCTGCAATCTTTAAGATACAGTGTCCGGAGATGAGAGAAGCCGTGTAGAGCCGCACCAGATTGTAAAAACATGAGAAAAATGGTGGCTTTGGCCTTTCTCACTGTTTTATGAGGTCTAACTGCAATAGAGACAGTGTCCGGAGATGACAGAAGTCGTGTAGAGCCACACCAGATTGTAAAAACGTGAGAAAAATGGAGGCTTTGGCCTTTATCACGGTTCTGTGAGGTCTAACTGCAACGTTTCCGGCTGCAATCTTTAAGAGACAGTGTGCGGAGATGAGAGAAGTCGTGTAGAGCCGCACCAGATTTTAAAAACGTGAAAAAAATGGAGGCTTTGGCCTTTATCACGGTTCTGTGAGGTCTAACTGCAACGCTTCCGGCTGCAATCTTTAAGAGACAGTGTGCGGAGATGAGAGAAGTCGTGTAGAGCCGCACCAGATTTTAAAAACGTGAGAAAAATGGCCTCTTTGGCCTTTATCACGCTTTTGTGAGGTCTAACTGCAACGTTTCCAGCTGCAATCTTTCAGAGACAGTGACCGGAGAAGAGAGAAGTCGTGTAGAGCCGCACCAGATTGTAAAAACGTGAGAAAAATGGCGGTATTGGCCTTTCTCACGGTTTTGTGAGGTCTAACTGGAATAGAGACAGTGTCCGGAGATGAGAGAAGTCGTGTAGAGCCGCACTAGATTGTAAAAACGTGAGAAAAATGTTGGCTTTGGCCTTTATCACGGTTTTGTGAGGTCTAACTGGAACGTTTCCGACTGCAATCTTTAAGAGACAGTGTGCGGAGATGAGAGAAGTCGTGTAGAGCCGCACCAGATTTTAAAACGTGAGAAAAATGGCGGCTTTGGCCTTTATCACGCTTTTGTGAGGTCTAACTGCAACGTTTCCAGCTGCAATCTTTCAGAGACAGTGACCGGAGATGAGAGAAGTCGTGTAGAGCCGCACCAGATTGTAAAAACGTGAGAAAAATGGCGGCATTGGCCTTTCTCACTGTTTTGTGAGGTCTAACTGCAATAGAGACAGTGTCCGGAGATGACAGAAGTCGTGTAGAGCCACACCAGATTGTAAAAACGTGAGAAAAATGGAGGCTTTGGCCTTTATCACGGTTCTGTGAGGTCTAACTGCAACGTTTCCGGCTGCAATCTTTAAGAGACAGTGTGCGGAGATGAGAGAAGTCGTGTAGAGCCGCACCAGATTTTAAAAAACGTGAAAAAAATGGAGGCTTTGGCCTTTATCACGGTTCTGTGAGGTCTAACTGCAACGTTTCCGGCTGCAATCTTTAAGAGACAGTGTGCGGAGATGAGAGAAGTCGTGTAGAGCCGCACCAGATTTTAAAAACGTGAGAAAAATGGCCTCTTTGGCCTTTATCACGCTTTTGTGAGCTCTAACTGCAACGTTTCCGGCTGCAATCTTTAAGAGACAGTGGCCGGAGATGAGAGAAATCGTGTAAAGCCGCACCAGATTGTAAAAACGTGAGAAAAATGGCGGCATTGGCCTTTCTCACGGTTTTGTGAGGTCTAACTGGAATAGAGACAGTGTCCGGAGATGAGAGAAGTCGTGTAGAGCCGCACCAGATTGTAAAAACGTGAGAAAAATGGCGGCTTTGGACTTTATCACGGTTTTGTGAGGTCTAACTGGAACGTTTCCGGCTGCAATCTTTAAGAGACAGTGTCCGGACCCCACTAGAAATAATCCGAAGATATTCTTAAGAAAATAGTATTTTCTTAAGACTTTCTTCAAATATTTTAAAATATTTTGAAGATTTATCTTTTTCTACAAAATATCTTCAGAAATTTTGAAGTCATTATCAAGAAATCTTGTAAATTTTCTTAAGAATGGGCCAAATAATTTAAGATATTCAGCAGATTTTCTCTAAAAATATCTGCAGAATATCTTGAGATTATTTTTAGTGGGAGAGATGAGAGAAGTCGTGTAGAGCCGCACCAGATTGTAAAAACAAGAGAAAAATGGTGGCTTTGGCCTTTCTCACTGTTTTGTGAGGTCTAACTGCAATAGAGACAGTGTCCGGAGATGAGAGAAGTCGTGTAGAGCCGCACCAGATTGTAAAAACGTGAGAAAAATGGCGGCTTTGGTCTTTCTCACGGTTCTGTGAGGTCTAACTGCAACGTTTCCGGCTGCAATCTTTAAGAGACAGTGTCCGGAGATGAGAGAAGTCGTGTAGAGCCGCACCAGATTTTAAAAACGTAAGAAAAATGGCGGCTTTGGTCTTTCTCATGGTTCTGTGAAGTCTAACTGCAACGTTTCCGGCTGCAATCTTTAAGAGACAGTGTCTGGAGATGAGTGAAGTCGTGTAGAGCCGCACCGGATTGTAAAAACGGGAGAAAAATGGCGGCTTTGGCCTTTCTCACTGTTTTGTGATGTCTAACTGCAATAGAGACAATGTCCGGAGATGAGAGAAGTCGTGTAGAGCCGCACCAGATTGTAAAAACGTGAGAAAAATTGCAGCATTGGCCTTTCTCACGGTTTTGTGAGGTCTAACTGCAACGTTTCCGGCTGCAATCTTTAAGAGACAGTGTCCGAAGACGAGAGAAGTCATGTAGAGCCGCACCACGTTGTAAAAACGTGAGAAAAATGGCAGCTTTTGGGCTTTCTCACGGTTTTCTGAGGTCTAACTGCAATAGAGACAGTGCCCGGACATGAGAGAAGTCGTGTAGAGCCGCACCAGATTTTAAAACAATATACAGTATATAATTATTAACACTTCACATTAGCAAGTTAATTGTATGATACATTATTTGTATCATAGAAGGATGGAAAGCGTTTGCTGACGATGACGGGAGTTCAATGATTTTTGTTCACCCAAAAGTGCTCAACGCGCATAAAGAAGTTTCCACTTCAAAAAATACGATTTTTTTTTTCAAAGTTTTTTTTTCGTTAAAAGTAAAAAAAATCGATAACTTTGTTTTAAATTATCGCAGATCGATGGTTCAACCATTCGTTTTAAAGCTATTGGCGAGCTCTTTTGAAAGATACCCATCATGAAAATTTACTCCCCTCGAGGAAGGACTTCCACCCAAGGGGGGGAGGCGAGGCTCCTACATACACAAAAAATTTTTCCCAGTTTACTATCTCTATTACAATATATATATATTCGTTTCATTTGGTTTAGTGCAGTCTATAGACGTTAAACTCTACTTACCTGCAATTTCCCCCATAGACGTAATGTATTAGAATTCTCTTGATTGTCCCTGTACACGAACCATTTGCTTGATCTTAACGAAAAGCTTACTGTAGCATCCCTATATGATATACATTTACAATACCAAGTTTGAACTTTCTGCCGTAATTTGTTTTTGAGATATGCTGATAACAGACACACACACAGACCATTTGCTAAAAACATGATTTTCGTATTCAGGGGACCTCAAAACGTGTAAATATAACAAAATCTCGCGTTCGAAAATTTGAGCCAAAAACAATACTTTCTCTACCTTATGGGTAAGAGAAAGTAAAAAGATAATATTTGGAAAATTAAGGTAAATAAAAATAACACAAAATATTTCTTTGGTAATATAAGATATACATCTTCCATTGGACTGACATAAAAAAGACATTTAGAGGAGAAGACGTATAATAGAAATTTTAATAAACAATTTTGAATCTTACAAGTTTTATTTTATACGAATAGAATCTTATGTAGAACCATTATATGAACTAACAATTAATATTGCAATGTTATTAGTTTTTAAAATTTCAAAAGTAGTTTTACTTTATAATTTAACAGTATTCTAAAATAAAATCTCATATGCTTACTATTATTTATTGAAAATAATTAAGGCATTTTAAAAATAGCACATGGATAGAAAAGTGAGAAGAATCACATACTGAATACGTTTCTATTTTTTTTTTTTTTTTTTTTTTTTAGAAATTACATTGAGAAAAAAAATATATGTTTTAGAAAATATATTATATATATATTTAGAATATATATATATTTTCTAAAATATATATTTTTTATCTGGAACGAATAAGTAGTCATTTTACGGATTCCTAAATTAGAAATTTAAATTTCTGAGTTATGCGTATAATGTAAACAAATTAACTGAATAAACGAAATGATCGAGAATTTCTAGCTTATACTTTTCAAGATGGTGAAACGATACATTATATTATGAATCTTTTGTATTGCTAGAAATTCTCACGCTACCAAGGCTTAAGACAGGTGGAGCGGGTTAAAAACGTTTTATCGGCGTCCAATTTTACCTAAAATTTTTGCAGACCATATTAAAAGAAAGAAAAAGTTAATATGAAATTATTTTTACTATAAGTGAAAAATTTTATTTTCTACTGATACTTATAAATCAAATTTTTAAGAACTAAATCAATCATATATATTATGAGTTAAAATGATACTTATGATTTATATATATAAATATATATATGTATCTAATAAGTGATTTTGTAATATTTATGTATATAGATAGATAAATAGATAGACAGACAGATAGGTAGTATTTATATTCAAATATAAAAATTCAAGTTTTTAAAAGTTTTATTTAAAATTAAAATTCATTAAAAACAATAATAAAAACGTATTTGTTTACTTTCTGAATGTATATAAAGTTTTAATTTCTTAAAAAAAAAAAAAAAAAAAAAAAAAAAAAATTGTTCTTGTGATGTCGTGTATACATACTAATTAACAAACACACAAACGAACTAATAAACCGAAACCATATCAGTTTTATGATTCTTAGATTCCTCACACTTCAAAACGTCTAGAAATGTTAAAAAACCCAGGATGAAAATTTTTATGATTGTCTAAGTTCCTCATACTTATAATATATGATGAGTATATACCTATAATATATATGATGAGTAATGAAATATATGCACATATTAATAAATATTTTATTTTATTTTATTTTATTTCATAAATGGAGATTGCTTCAAAAAGTGCACTACGACAAAAATTTAAAAAAATATATTTGGTTTATCTATACATATAAAAGAGTACTTCCACTCACTCACTGACTCATCAACGCACAGCAAAATCTACTGGACCCACTGACTCGAAACTGGGTCAGATTATAGAACATATAGTGTAAGCACCCCCTAAGAAGCGATTTTGCGAAATTCGCAACCCAAGGGGGTGTAGGGGGCAAAATGGGATTTCACAAAAACCTTCATATCTCAAAGAAAAAAGCAGATATCCGTAAAATTTTTGCTTTAAAATACAGCTAATTTAATTATCTAAAAACCAATTTCTGGAATTTTAGAAGTTCGGTCCCCAAGGGGGGAAAGGGGGCAAAACGTGATTTCACATGCGCAAAACGTGGTTTCACATACTCTTATATATCTCAAACAGAAAAACAGATATATGTGAAATTTTTGCTCTAATATATAGCTAATACAAATACCTAAAAAAGTAATTTCTGGAATTTTCGAAATTCAGCCCAGAAGAGGGGAAGAGAGGGGGCAAAACGTGACTTGAAATAATCCTTTATATTGCAAACAGGAAAAAATATATGTGTAAGATATTTTTGCTCTAAAATATAGCTCCCATAAACACATAAAAACTAATTTCTTTAATTTTAGAAATTCGTCCCAGGTGGGGTGGGATAGGGGGGCTATGGGGTAAAAAAATAGAAATATAGTTAGACCGTTCAAAATTGGTACAGATAGGTTTTAGAGACCTGGAAATCAAATGAGGATATTTTTGAAAGTGTAAAGTTATTAGTAGGGTCAGAAAGGTGTGTGTGGGGGGGGGGGGGGGGGGGGGGCAAAAAAATAAAAATAGAGGTTGACCGTTCAAAATTAGTACACAAAGATTTTTGATACCTACAAATCGATTGCGAATATTTTCGAATTTGTAAAGTTATTAGGAGGAACAGGATGAGGGAACGGAGAGGCAAAAAATAAAAATAGAGTTAGGTCGTTCAAAATTGGTACATAGAGGTTTTTGATACTTACAACTCGATTGCGGATATTTTCGAATTTGTAAAGTTATTAAATTGGTACATGGAAGTTTTTGATACCTACCAATCGATTGCGTATATTTTCGAATTTGTAAAATTATTAGGATAGACGGGAAGGGGAGGTGAAAGGACAAAAATATATAAATAAGACTTAGAGCGCTGAAAATTAGTGTTCTTAGGTTTTGAGGCCCGATAAATCGATTGAGGATATTTTCGAAAGTACAGAATTATTACGAAGGGCGGGAAGGGATCGGGCGCAGGGTTAAAAATAAAGAAAATCAGATAAAATATTGGAAATTAGTATTATTAGGTTTAAAAGCCCGAGAGAACGACTGCGAGTATTTTTTAAAGTCTAAAATAATTAGGAGGGGCAGGATCGGTAGGTGAAGGAGCATGCGAGTCTTGCGCCCCTGTATGCGCTGCCGCAGACATAGGTGATCCGAACCGATTATTCCACTGATGGGAGTTTTTTTTTTTTTTTATGTTTTTCCCTTACGATAATATAATGATTCATTAAGAGTGTTGAACATAAATGCGCACGCGCAGCGCACAATTGCCTGCGCTGCCAAGGGCAGTGGGGACGCGTTGCGACTTTTCTTCCAATCACATTTTTTTTTCTCTTTTTTTTTTTTTTTTTTTTTCGCATGATAAAAATTGATGCAATTTTGAGAATTCATTAACTATGGTGATTCATTTAAAAATAGTGACCAGCGAAGCGGGCGTAGCCTGCTAGTTTATACAATAAAATAATTTATTATTATATAAAGGACAACTTTTTCTGTATATCATCTATTAAAAATAGGAAAGTATTAAACTATCTGTGTTTTCGGTAATTTTTAGTTGTTATTTTTTCATATTTTATCGTGGTTTAATTGGTACTCTTATGATACAAGACAAAATATATTAACCCTTTCAGGGGCGGTGGTATATATTTTATACCACCTAATTTCAGTTCTGAACTGCAAAAATTCATCCCAGAAATTTTATATAAAATTCTACTTTTTTACCTTATCTGAAAACATTCATTTATTACTTTTCTTCTAATCTTGATCTCAGACTCTGGTGGCATTTGATTTTAAATGAACTTAAATTCATTGCCCCTGAAGGTGTTAATTGATTACAAAAAATTGATTAGGTTGGTTGGAGGATTTTTAAGGCCGATTGACTCCGTATGTGTCCTAAGCCTATAGGGGGAATGCCCTCCGTGGGGCGGCTAGGTCGATGAGTGCAACCTGGGATCGAACCCGGCCCTCCCATCTACCAGCTTTGAGCGCAGAACCGCTCGGCCGGTGGTGTGCAAAAATTAATTAGGCATATTGCTTAATATTGAAGTTAACTTTTCTAGCTATCACGTATTAAGAATCTTAAAGTAATAAAACTTTTTTTTTTTTTTTTTGTTTCAAAGTATAATATATATATATATATATATATATATATATATATATTTTTTTTTTTCCACTCAGAGTAATAATAATAGTAACAATAATAATAAAGATAATAATATATATATTTCATATTCGATTTAGAGGGTGGTAGGGGACAATTATAATACATTTGCTAAAGTAATGAGAATAATATATATAGAACAGAACTGAAAAGAATAATAGAGTATTCCCCAATAAAAAACAGCTTTTCTGGTTGTTATGTTTTAAGAATTTCAAAGTAATGTAAAAATCACTTTAATTAATTAATTTAAAAAAATTGTGGACATTGCTTGGCAATTGTTTCTTGCTAATACGTATTAAAAATCTGAAAATAATAGTAATAATAGCATTTTTTTTTTTTTGCTACATCTAAATGGAAATAGAAGAAACAATTTTAAAAACTAAAAGTTTTTAAAAAGCTGATTTTTTAATTTATGGAGACGATTGAACTATTTTTTTGGTGACTTTTTTTCGGGTGACTTTTTTCCCCATGGTTTTTTTTTTTTTTTTTTCCCGGGTGGCTTTTTTCCCGCGAGACTTTTTTTCCCGTGACTTTTTTTCCGTTTACCATGATAGGAAATCACAGCGCGGTAGTGGCAACTTTTGGGTAATACATCTCATAAGCATATATATACATCACTAGTTCAAGTCAAGGTGCAATCAAATATCAAGTTTGTTAAATTTAGTCCATTGTTCATGAGGTACATCGTCTGCACAGTTTTGCCAACACACAGAGGCAGACATTTTATAAAAATGGTCGAATCATATTCAGGACATCTCGAAACCTGTAAACTTATCAAAAACCGAAAATTTTCACGAATCCGATTTTTTTTTTTTTTTTTTTTTTTTTTTTAAGTATATTAGGAGTGAAAGTAACCAACATACAAAAACCTTGAAACTGCCACTTACATGCAGAATGAATGGCCAAGAAATCTTATTAATGCGATATTATATGGCTAATATCTATTTATACATATAATACGTGATATTTGGAGAGTTTTTATGCATTATACTGTCAATTAAAAATAAGAAATTCATACAAAAACAAAATAATTTAACATTAAATTCAGAGGCAACAAAGATTTCAAAAATCATAAATTCAGAGGTAGCCCCAGAAAAGTTTCATGCCTGATACAAGAAGAATATAGCATTAAATCCACTTTTTCAAAAGTAAGTGGTTAATTTCAGTTATTTGAAATGCCATATGTTTTACCAAAAATATTTTCTTTGATAACAGCTAAAATAAATGACACACACAAAAAAAAAAAAACTCCCATAAATCAAATCTTTTTTAATTTGCTTATACGTTCAATAGTACGAAATTTCGATTCGCCTTTATTAAACATTACTTCCATTCTAATGACTGCCTGGAAAATGCAACAAATGTTTTCAATGTGACAGATACACGTGGTTAGCATGTGCAATGACAATGAAGACACGTGGTTAACATTTGATTTACTCGAAATATACAATATGTTACAGTTCAGTTTAAGGCAAGTCACTGCGGTGTTAAGAGACTTGCTTGACTGAGCCTCTGCTATTAAATATAGCTCGGGCTGTTGTGTTTGTTTATGATACAATTTATGCTGTGATTTTTATGTTGTCAGCTATTATTTAAGCCAGGGGTGGCCAACCCGCGGCCCTCCGTGTAGTTTCGTGCGGCCCGCGAGGAGTCTAACGATACTTAAATTTTGGCAAATTTGGTTAAAAGTTTAAAAAATAATAAATCCTTTCTCACTTTTCGCAGTACAAATACCTTTGAACGATCATGGTAGCTAAATCACACTGTTGTAACGAAATTGTTATTAGATCCAGTATTTGTTCTTTTTATTATAATTCTTAATGTATAGTCATATTTTTTTACCGATTATGTTGTTAATTTATGAATGAAAAAAAAAAATGTATTCTGCTCCGAATGTTCACCGTGCCCTTCCCCCGAAAAAGTATATACTTTCACTGCCATAAAAATTTGCACACCAAGAAAGGGTTGTCAGAATGAAACAAAATTTTACATGCGTAAGTTCAATGTTGATATAAGTAAATGATTACAAAATCAAAGCGAAATGATCATTTATTACAGGAAAAATTACAAAAGAAGGGAGGTTTTAGTACCCTGTTGGGCCACCTCTAGCGTGAATTCACGATGCGATACGGGCAAGCATTGTAGAATACAAGTCCCGTATGATGTCCTGTGGCATCTCGTTCCACATTTGTTGTAAATGTGCCTCTAATTCGTCCAAACTCGTAGGGTTCCAAATTTGCCGTCCCAGATGATCCCAGATATGCTCAATTGGTAACAAATCTGATATCGAACAGGCCAGAGAAGGGTGTATTATGACGGAAGCAGTCCTGAGACACCCTTGCTATGTGTGGCTGTGCATTGTCTTGTTGAAAAATGGCTCCTGGGAGCCCTGTCATAAGTGACAACCCTTATGGCTGAAGGATGTTACGAACGTACCGCTGGTCTGTCATGGTGCCGTAGATCAATATTAGGGATGACCGTGTATCGAATGCAATATCATCCCCTACCAATACCATCACATCAGCTGTGGGTTAAGTGTACAGCTGTAAAGCTAAGGCAGGATTGAGGCGTTTACCATGATGCCTCCATACACATGCATGTTTGTCATCACTGCCCAAATTGAATCTGGATTCGTCGCTGAAGACGACCTGTTCCATCCGGTTGCAATCCAAACCCGTCGAGTGCGACACGACACAACTCCAAACAGTGGATAGAAGGGTATTATTGGCAACATACGTAATGGGCGTCGCGATAGTAAATGCCTTTCAGCCAGGGACCTTGTGATGGTACGTACAGACACAAGGACAGATCATATAGGAATAGGTGTTGCATATGTCCGGATATTGGACAACGCGACAGTTGGCGCTATATGTACGTTTCGTATGATATGACGATTTTTTCGATTATTGATCTGTCTATCACGTCCTGGGCCTAGTCGCCGTGTAAGCGGCCTCTCTTTTGTCCACTAGTCACAACACCTCCTCACAATAAAATCAGAACGGCCTGGGTGGCTGGCTACTCACCAAGCTGATCACCCGCATTCCATCACACCGTTGATTCTTCCCCTCTCGGACTCTAACAGCTGTTCGTATTGTCTTCGATGGCGGCGTGACGGCATCTCTGTTTAAAAAGTTTCCCTCTGCAACAGATTATGCACATGACTCTGCTTACCTGTTTTATACTCCGAGAAAAACGAACTTCAACGCCCTCTGGTGGCATTACACAATGCGCAATCATGCTGCATTTCTAATCATTTGCATATCTGCCTGGCACGTACCTTCATGCCACGTTTCATTGCGATCCAATAATTATTTCTTGGTGCGCAAATTTTTATGGCAATGAGTGTACATGCATGATTCATATACTTACGAACATAGAAACACATAAACATATATACATACGATGCGGCCCGCCTGAATAAAAAAGATTTCCAATGCGGCCCACCTAGTGTTTTGGGTTGGACAGGCCTGATTTAAGCTATGTTTTCTGATAAAACTGAAGTTGATACTTGTTTGACAGACTTGTAATCTTCTAGAACAGTCTGTAAATATACTTTTAAGCCTTTCCAAGACCTGTCTTTCATACAAAGACAATTCACGAACATCGCAACAATTCTGGCGTAAGAAGTGGGACTATCTGCTGAATGGTCATAACTAGAGGTATGGAAGACCAAATTAGGAAACTTCTGGAAGCTACCCAGATGAACGATTTAAATTTTGGTTTCATTAAAAAAAAGGGGGGGGGTGAAAAGGATGAATGCTAGTTTAATTGAAGTAGACGAAATGAAGAAAAAAACTTTCTTTTTCATCAGTGAAGGACGGCTTAGTAACTGTAAGAGAAGTAATACAGAATAAATTATCAGTTGTGGAAAACAGAATGGAGATAATGGAAGCTTAAGTTATAAAGACAGAAGAAAGCTTTGAAGAAAAAGTGAAAGAAAATATCGATCCCGAGCTAAAAGGAAGATTTTCTGAAATAGAAACTAAATTTAAGAAAATAGAAGAGGAATCTGACATAACAATGTAAGAAGGGTGCAACAAGAAGTTGATAGGAAAATTTGAAAAGTTTGAAGAAAGATTAGAAAAAGAATTGTGTAAAAGAGGATTCAGAGTCTGGAAGAAAAGTTAGCATAGATGACTCAGGAAGATGAAAGAATACAGAATCGAGAAAGTTTTCAACCTATGATGGCAGATCATCTTGACAAGTATATAAGACACAGTTTTCCATCGTAGCTGAAGCTAATGAATGGAACCAGTGTTGCCAGAACTGGCGGATATTTAATTCAATATTCACCAATAATTTTTAATGGTAACGTATACCTAATCACTTCAAAGATTGTTAGCCTATTATGTATATAAAATATCACTTCTCAAAATTATTGGTGATTATTGAATTAAATATCCGCCAGATTTAACAACACTGGATGGAACTCTACTGCCAAGAAAGTTCATTTAGCAGCCCGAAGGAAACTCTTTCGAAAGAACAGCGGCATGACTTCGAGGCTCTAACAATGGTACTAGAGCTGCATTTTGAAGTAAAATGCTCAAAAGAGTATAGCCGTCTTCAGTTAAAGTATCGTTATCACACAGCAGGTGAAACTTTACAAGAACTGGAATCAGATATTCAGAGAATATCACACATAGCTTTCACACATTGCCACGCTGAAACTCAAGATGATTTGGGTCTCTAGTATTTCACTGATGTCGTGCTAGGTCCAGAGACTCAAAACACCCTTAGACTCGCCAATGTCAAGAATGTTGGATCAGCTTTGGCGTATGCCCTGAAGAAAGAAGCAGCCCAACAAGCCTCCCGTAAAGACCGCTACAGCATCAGAACAAATCTCCCTAGATGCTTCTCAAGCTGACTTAAAAGAAATAAAAAAAATCTAACAGACCTCACAGGAAGATTGCGCGTTTTAGAAAGTAGTGAAAAGTTTCCTAAGACAAAGTGCTGGGTCTGTGGAAGAGATGAACATGTCAAAAGAAGCTGCCCAGCGCAACAAACTAAAGAAAATACTCATAAGTCCAACTTCGCAGCGTTTCATATCACCTAGATGAGTGGCGGCGATAATGGACTCTATTTTTATAGACAACTTAATAATACTTCCTGCCGCATGATTCTTGACACTGAAGTAAACACAATCATCGTTAGAAGAGATGTAGCTCAAGAACTTAAAGCGAAGGTTATCTGAACACCGCCCAGCATTAAACTCCAGACTGTGACCGGCGATGAAATTAAAATTCATGGAAAAATAAAACTGACCATCATATTTAGAAATGCCAACTATCAACATATGGCCCATGTGGCAGATATAAGTGATGCATTAATTCTTTGACTTGATTTCCTGGGGAAATACAATTTTAAATTGGATTTTAAGAATAATGAACTGCATTCCAATTAAGAAAACATAGTTGTGTTTAACGCTGAAAGTTCAAACATTCAATCAATATGTCAGATAACAGGGAAATCCGGAGGCGAAATTCTAAATAGAAGGCACAAATCTGCAGTCATATCAAAAACATCCATCTCATTGGTCGATTCAGTCACGTGGTTTTTGGCGATCGATCTCTTGGCGAAAACCATAGAACGCCAGATTTGCGTACGTCATGGAATGTTTACACCACGGAACCAAACAGCTTCGCTGACAAATACGAATCCCGCTTAACTAAACCACAACGTACTTGGAAGGATAGTTTGTTTTGTTTGTGTGAGCGATTTGAGAGAAATTTTTTTAATTATTCATATAAAACATATTTATATTTTTTCAAGTTATTCTTCCTTTTGATTTGGATACTTTGAAATTGAATAGATTTTGTTTGATGAATAAATATCTCGCGGGTGTATTCATTATTGGATTGCTGCAACTTCATTATTGCATCTTTAAGACTACTTTTATTTGCTATATATATTTTAATCGTCTTATTATTTAATACTCACCAAAATTTATTGTAAACATATATTAAATTTATAACTTTTAAAATGAAAAATCTACATAGAAGTATTTTTTGAATAAGTTGAATGTATATCTTTTTCTTTCCTATATATATATAATCTTAAATGTGCCTGACATTAATTTAATTTTACTATATAGCTGTTGATTCGTAATAAGGCAATTCCACGGAAATGTCAACCTGAACGTCAATATTTCAAATTTAACAAAATTTTGAGTGTGATACTTACATATTTTTAAAGCTTGTAATACATATTTTAGTAGTGTGAAGTTTGAATTATATAAATTGTTCTGTAAAAAGGGGTTCGTCCATGTGCTTTCAGATTAGGATATTTAAGAAATGGACTTGCATGAAATGCTTAAGTATGTTGCTTGTTACTTGTACATGTATAATTTTAAATATTTAATTATTTTGTTAATTTAAAAGTAAAGAAAGACAGATTAGTTTTGTATTTGATTTAATTAAGGCTTTTTTATTTTGGAAAAAAAAAATGATGTAACAATTTTGTCAAAAGTTTACTCTTTAATAATCCTCTTGTAAATATTAATTTTACATATTTACTTAACGTATTTGAAGCTGGATGCTGTTAAATTAAATTAAAAAAGAAACAGATTAAGTTTAGGTTATGAATTATCGTTGTTTTATTGAAATACAGTGTAAACAGATAAAAGTAAGCTTAATCGCAAATTTATCATCTACCACTTGTATTTAATTTAATTTTCAATGCAGTATCTATAAATAAAGGTTAATTTGCAGAAAATTATGCATTAAAAAGTTTAAAAGTACTGTGCAAAGCCCTGTTTAAAATATAATCTATAATATTTATTGAATTAGTTAAAGGCAGACTATTTTGTGCTACACATGCTTTAAAAATTTTTTTGTTTGTAAAATCAACCCATGCCAAGTGTGTTTTTAATTTTAAACATTCAGGAATCATTCCTCTTTTTGAAATAAATGATAAAATGCTCTTAAAAATATATTATTTCTTTTGATTTTGAAACTTGGCCATTTTTTAGCTTAAATAAACACATTATGTTTTTTAAGAGATAGAGAAATTTTGGACTCCTCATTTTAAAGAGAATTTCATAAGATTTAATTTGATGTCTACCTTGATTATGTTAGTTAAAAAAATATTTTTATTTATTTATAAAGATAGTGTTTTGTAAACTTTTTGAAAAAAAAATACTAACTATAATAACTAGAACTTTTTAATAATGAATTATGACAAGTTACTGTTCATGTAAGAATATAATTATCATTACTTACATGGTAAAAGAACTCATTTTTAAAATTAGTAATCTATAAAAGATGAATGCACGTATGGATTTTACTATAGCTGAAGTCGAAGAATCCATAGCCTAGTGTAGGGAAGGGGCCGGCACCTGGAAAACAAATAAACCCCTACACAATGCAGCTATGGAGGAGACTCCAGGTGTCAGGTTGAAAATCAACCGTCAAAGGCCTAATTTTTTTTCTTTACAATCTTTTGTTATTATTGTTCTTAAACTTTAAAGAAATTTATCTGTTAAGTTTAAAACAAATAATAACTGCTAAGCTTACATTGTAAAATACAGAAAAATAACTTTAAAGTAAGCTTTAAATATCAATTTATTCTTTTTAAGATATTTTGTATTTTCTTTTTCCCTCTCTGTTAATAAACACAAGGTCATAGTAAATTTCTGCATAATTTGTCACTTTGTCATATGTTTTTAAACAGTAGGTACATAGAAAGAAATTAAGTAGTTAGATAATTTAAGTACTTAAATTAAACTCTTAATAGAAAGTATTGTTAGAGTATAACACATAATTTATTTTAACATTTTAAAATATATATGTTTCATGTATAGAATTATGCAATATACTTAAGTTGTATGAAAAGTATTTTGAACATGAAGGACATTTTATACTAGATATTATTAAAAATCATTGCAAATTCAGTGTAATCATTATAGTAGATATGTACTAATTATCATACTAGTTAATTTTCAATTAAAATATTCTAATGTCTAAAATAATTAATAAGATAAGATTTTTTAGTCTTTATATATACATTTTTTTTTTTTCTTTCACCTTATTTACTAAGCCTAACTGTGAGTATTTTCCTGTGATTATTCTTATTTAAATGTTTATAGAATACTAATTCTTTTTTAATTTGTTAAAGCAATACTGTATATTTTTTTCTCTTACATGTAACATTTAGTATATAAAATACAAAACTTACCCGTGATTTATCTTTCAATCCAAATTTTGCTATGTCATTATTGAAAGATTCAAAATGGCTGCTGACCATAATGAATGATGAAACAGCAGTAAGATCTGTTTATTTCATTAGACCTGTTTTTAACAGTGCCAATATTTAATGTAATTGATTATTTGAGTTTGAAAGGGAGTGTGAGCTGTGAGGTAACATTTGTATCCATCACTGTATTATTATTATTATTTTTTTTTTTTTTTTAAGAGTATTTTAAAGCCCAAATGCATCTAATTTTTAATGTATATCGGGGATTTCATCAGAGGTAAAAACTGCATGTGAATTAATGAATGCAAGAACAGAAGAGTAAAAAAAAATCTGGATTAATGTGAATTGCTAATGATGCATAATTTTACAGCTCATTCGTATAATTTGAGTTTAATTACATTTAATTGCTTAAAAATATCTTTTTTTCACTGTCAATCACTGACATAGTTATTGCACTGCATATTGATGAAACTTTATATATATATGTACAAGTTTATTTATCTAATTCCAATTTTTCTGGTGTTTATTGTAGAAATATAATGTATTTTTGAAGCTTATCAGCAAAACAAATAATTTTGTTATCAAAATTTTTTGAAAACTCTTTTAAATCATTCTATGGTCGTGAAGGGTTTGTTGAAATTTACTAATTTTTTGTGAAAGATGAAAGATTTTTCATTTCAAATTTGTTGTGTTTTTTTTTAAGAGTGTTTATGTTTTCGGACAAAAAATTTTAATGAATTGGCTCCACAAGACTGCACAAATTTGTTTCAATGTTAAAAATTTTATGTGAGAAAATAAAAAAACATGCAGGAAATAAAAAAAACATACCACCGCTACTTTAGAATGTAGAAAAAGGGGGGGGGAGGCTAAAAACCCCATAGGAATAGCATGGGAAGAAAAGCAAAAAAACTCACAATGTCAAGTGTGTTTAAAAAAAAAAAAAAACAGGCTCACACCGGAAGTAATAAAAGGACAAAATTGACTAGAAAAACACATCGAAGAGCGGGAATCGGGCGGGCTGGGGCATGGGTCCTGTCGTCCAGGATTAATACGACTCGCCTAGTACTGAAGTGTTAAAAGTTTACATAAAATGTGATCACAGCGCCATCTGCTGGGCGATTCATCCCAAAATCTAATCAGCACCATTGCATGTCAGGGTCCAACTATATACCAAGTTTGGTTCAATTTCATTCATTGGTTCGTGAGATACGGTGAAAAATACGAAATTTTTGCAATCACAGCGCCACCTGCTGAGCGATTAATCCCCAAATCTAATCGGCACCATGCCCCGTCAGGTTCCAACTATATACCAAGTTTGGTTGAATTTCATTCATTGGTTCGTGAGATACGGTGAAAACAAGAAATTAATTTTTTTTGTACTGTGAATTCAGCATTACACCACTACTTATGCATAGTAATATTTCCTAATATTTTTCTACATTTATGTAAACCACTGTTTCTGAATAGTTTTTTTTATATATTTTCATACTTAAAAATATATATATATATTACTAAATGTAAATGGTATTGCTGAAAGAGTTTGCAAAGAATTAGGCTGATTGACACGATAAGAATAAGAACTTAATATAAGAGTAAATCAGCCAGCCAGGGGTCGATCCAGGTTTTAATTTTTGGGTCCCTTTTTGTGAAAAACAAAATATTTTTGTGAAATTTTTATATATTTTTGTGAAATATAAAATATTTTTGTGAAAAAAGTAAAATATTGTGTAAAATCTTCCGTTTTTACAATCACTTTATGTAATGTTTAATATCAATTTAATAGAGTTTCGTTGAGCCAAATTAAGGAATTAATTAAAAATAATACTGAAACTATGAAAACATTTAATAAAAGGATCATTTTTATAAAATAAAATCTTGTGAAGGGACTCATTTTATAAATTTGAATTTTGTGAAGGGTCCCTTTTTATGAATTTGAATTTTGTGAAGGGTCCCTTTTTGTGAATTTGAATTTTGTGAAGGGTCCCCTTTTACTATGTGGAATATTGTGAAGGGACCCAAATTTTGCCTGGATCGACCCCTGCCAGCCAAATAGTTACTATTCCGGTTTGAAGGATATTCGGCCAAAACTGCTATTCGGTGCAACCCTAATATATAATATGTTCATTTACTTCTTTTTTAAAGGAAATCTATTTATTTTTATGTTGATACTCCCCCCCCCCCCAAAAAAAAAAAAAAAAAAAAAAAAAAACTTATTTAAATTGATATACATTTTTTTTTTTTTTTAATGCTTTTTGTATATTTAGACCAATTAATTTTTTTTTTCCATTTTACCTCACATTAAGTTAAAAAATATATTTAAAATGAAATTTAAGGCAGACAGATGATTAACCCCTTGGGTACATTTGACGTCTGAGACACTTTTTTTGTTTTGCAATTCTAATTACTTGAAGACATCTTAATGCTACATATGTCACCAATATTTTAGAAATAAATAAATTCTTACGTAAAATGTACTGCTTTTACACCCAGTGGCAGAAAGTTTTGAAGCGGTCTGCGACAGGCTTTTAAAATTTCATAATATTTCTGCAAAATTTGCGTGTAATCAGGGGTGAAAATGGCTTACACTCAAAAAGCCTGAAAGCTGATGGTGACGGGGGGGGGGGGGGCTTAACATCAGAGGTGATCTCATGTAACAATACACGAATACAAATTTTACTACAAAACAATATAGTATAAACAATTGCATTCATCAGTTCGTCTCATTCAATTAAATATTTTATAGCAATGTTTGACACAACACAGAAAAAATAATTATAAATCATGAAAGTATTAGTTTTAGTTTTGATACAGAAATTTTTATAAGTGAATTGTTATCCGAAAGTTGCGGACAAATTTTTTTCTCACTGCAGAAAAAAACTGCAGAAACAAATTTTACTACAAAACAATATAGTATAAACAATTGCATTCATCAGTTCGTCTCATTCAATTAAATATTTTATAGCAATGTTTGACACAACACAGAAAAAATAATTATAAATCATGAAAGTATTAGTTTTAGTTTTGATACAGAAATTTTTATAAGTGAATTGTTATCCGAAAGTTGCGGACAAATTTTTTTCTCACTGCAGAAAAAAACTGTCCGCAAGCCGATTTTCTGTGTCCGCGACTATGTCGCCTTGTCACGGTGTTTCTGCCACTGGGCTTTTACATACTACTCCAAGCAACCAAAAATTATATCCGTTCCACATGAAAATATTTTCTCAAATAAATCCATACCCAAGGGGTTAATCATTAATATTATAAAAAAGCACCTCAGAACTGGTGTTTAAAAGTAATAAGTACAAAACTTTGAATAAACGCCATAAAATGCAAGAACTTGCAACAATTGTTTTAGGTCAAAACAAAACATGATCTTTTGTCAGGCGAACAAAGTAGATAGATTACCACTTTATTTGTAACACTCCTGCCTATTTAGTTCACCTTACGAAAGCCCTTCAACCTAAAATTATTGTGTGCATTACCTCTGTTTGCAACATTCATGCCTACTTTGTTCGCCTGACAAAGGGTTGTGTTTTCTCTCAACACGAAACAACTGTTGCGAGTTCTTGCATTTTATGGTGTTTATTCAAAGTTTTGTACTTTGTAATCACTAAAATGCAGAACCACACAAAAATATTCAAATAAATAATAGAATATAAGTGAAAATTGCTCAAGGTATGATTTTAGTTGTATTTTGCTTTTTACTATACTCTCATTTCATGGCATATAGTAAATATAAAAATATGCGATGTCATGGTTTTGCATGTTTACTTTTTTGTATGTAAGATTAACATTTGTATATAATTACTTGTTGTGTATAAGATCCATAGCTGGATCTCATGTTTTCCAGAAACAATATAGCTGATACTTTTCAGCTACATATAATAACATAAATAATTAAATAAATGATTCATGCTTTTGCAATTAAATGCAATAACTTTTATGCTTAGCAGCCATTTTGAATTTTTTTAACTAAGAAAAAGAATGACATCAGCAAAATTTGGATTAAAAGATAAACCACAGGTATTTATTATCAGTACAAAAAACCCTTAACGGGTTTAAAGTTTGTGACGCCGCTACTTTATGGCTATAAGAATTTGAAATATGAGTCTTAGATTTTCTTATTTGATCATTTACTTTCTACTTTTATTTATATTTATAATGCAAACGCAATATTTTTAGCTTCAAGATCAGACAGTAAAGGGCAAAACTGGGAAAATTCATTAGTGGCCAGTGGCCGGTACTGTCAGTTTCATTAGTAGCCACTTTTTTAAGTTAGTGGCCACTTTTCACATGATAAGACTATTTCTTTCAGACTGCAAAAAGCATTGTCACCATTTTTCGGTATAATTACCACAAGAAAAATATGAAAATAAGAAATACATATAATAATAAAATTAACACAGGGACACTGAAATTGTAATTTGTAATTACGCTCTTTTTAAAAATCCAAAATTGCACATCCTAAATTAAAATCTGCTTAGGGCAGTAATAATAACAGCAAAAGTTATTATCTTTCAGATAATTCAGTAGTTTTTTTTTTTTTCAATTTATTTAAGTGAAATAAGCTGTTATCATTCACAGTTCACATTGATATTTTCAAGTAAATGAATCAGCTGATTCATCATCATCACAACCTTTTACATGGTCATGTGTAAATACAGTTAGCAGTTTTATTATTTTTTCTTATTTCTAAAGACACACTTTTTTAAATGATTTTATTTCAATAGAGTTAAAATACTTTATCTTAAAAAGTATAGATATGGAAACTTAGCTGCTTCATTAAAAATAATTTACTTAGCAGCCAAATTTGTAGCTTTAAAAATAGGGAGATTTCTACTTTAAAATGGGAAGGGAAAAGGAAGATTTCTACACAAAAGAAAGCAAATACAAAAATTTTTGAAAAATACACATTTAAGTCAAATCAAATTTTGATACACACATTTGTCAACTATCTTAAATGGGTTAAATATACACTAAATACTATGGAGATATTAATGGAAAAAGATTGTGCTTTGCAGGACATTTGATCATTAACTGCTTGTGGAAATGGAGCTCACATGTGTGTGTGTGTGGGGGGGGGGGTACATCTATATTCTTCTTTATAGGTTCTAGAATCTAATCAAGAAAGTTTAAAATGAATATTTACATTTATGTTATGGATAGAGAAAGATTGTAAACCACAAGACTTCAGTGGAGCATGTGATTGCCAATCGTTGGAGAGGGGGGGGGGATTACAAGAATTATGAGTAAGATATATTAAACAATTCTACTTCTTTACAGATTCTAGAATCTAATAAAAGTAAGTTTAAAATATATATTTATATTTTTGCAGCAAATGGAGAATGATTAGAAATTATAAAGCTTTCTATAAGCTGTGTGATTACAGATCGTTAGGGGGAGGGAAAGGGAGGGGGGGGTCCAAAAAATTATATGAGTGAGACATATTAAACAATTCTACTTCTTTATAGGTTGTAGAATATAATAAAGCAAGTTTAAAATGAACATTGACATTTATGCCATGGATGGAAAAAGATTGGAAATCACAAGGCTTTGATTACCTATCTCGATTTTTAGATTATTTTAATGATCATAAAAAGTGGCGACTTTAGTGGCGATCGATGCATAATTTTTAATCACCATCTTTTTTTATTTAGTAGCCACGTGGCCGGTGGCGACCGTTAATTTTGTCCTTTATCAGACAGATATATAAAATACACTCACTGATGCTTTTTCATTTACATTTCAAATTCAAAATAACAGTTTTAAAAGGAATGATATAAAAATTCCAGTGGCACCTCAGTGTTATTTTAAAAGATTTGTTTTTAGATTCCATTAAAACTACTTTTGTTTTGTCTAATAAAGTATATTTACATATTGAAACAGTGCTTTTAATTTTTAAATATACTCTCAAATAATTATACTTTCACTGAGTTTGCATTATAAATTAAAATTATTTATTTCAATAAATTGATTTATCTTTTGCATCACACTATGCAAAACATAGTATATCATAGTATCCAACAGTGAAAATTTGCACAAAGAGGTAGTGTGACATAAAGAAAACATTTACACAGATTTTACTTGCAGTCTTACAATGTTATTAAGATGATTCATGTTTAAAAGAACCATATTTCAAACATTTTTTATTTCTTGAGATGTAGTCTTTTCTTTCGATACAGACTAGATGTAATAAATTACTTAAGTAAAATTTCACAAACAAAAAAAAAAAAAAAAAAAAAAAAAAAAAAGAAGTCCTTTTGGCTCATTCAGAAGGATAGGTTGATTTCTTTTTTCTTATCAAACAGCCACCATTTTGAAACAATATGGCAGCTACAAATTATTAATGGACTTGGTAGAAATATTGATGTGGGTTAACTAAGCAAATCTGTTCATAAATACCTTTTATGTGATTTAGAAATTTTCCAGTAGCCAGCACTTGGAAACAAGATGATCGGCCAATTTGGCAAACAAGCATAACAAATGTATTTGGGAGATAATTCTACTGTACAGATTCAGTTTGAATTAATTCAGAATTACAAAAGTTATCACGTTGAAAAACTAAGTGGCCGCCACTTAGATAAAAATGGCACAGCAAGTTATTCAGTGAACTATTCTAACATATTTGAAATATAAGTCCACTGTCCAACATTAGTTCAAATAAATTCAGTATTTCGAAAGTTATTGCAATAAAAAATTCTCAAGTAGTCGCAACTTGGAAACAAAATTCTAAAGAAACTTACCCACCAAAATCACACATATTTGAATGATAAATCCATTTTTCAACTTTGGTTTGAAATAATCAAGTATTTCAAAAGTTATCGCGATTACAAATTTTCAAGTGGCCTCCACTAGAAAACAATATGATTGAGAGAAGTTATTTCGATACTTTTTTGTACATATTTATTTGTAGGTGGGGTTGTTATAAAAAAAGAAAATTTTCTGATGGCCACAATATACTAAGTCTAATATGTAATACAGCAAAACTATAACTAAAGCTGGTTGAAAAACACAATGCAGCCAGAAAAGTTTTTTAGGTTGGAATTCAATTTTAATTTTTAGTACATAACTAGCGAGCTTTGCCCGCTAGCGGGTCAGTATTTTCAAATGAATCACTAACAGTAAGTTTTAGTCTTAAGAAAAGAAATTGGGAAAAAAAAAAAAAAAACATTTATGAATGGGTAAAAAGTCGGCCCGTGTCCCCACTGCCTTCGGCAGAGCAGTCCCGTGTGCGCTGCGTGTGCACAACTTAAAAGATACACGCGCTGCGTGCATATATTCCTTCCCTAACCCTTCGTGCCTCCTAAAAAAAAAAAAAAATCTGATCGGGTAAAAACTCCCACCGGGTCCCCACTGCCTCCGGCAGAGCAGACCCATGCTTGCGAGCACGTGTGAAGGTATACGTGCGCTGCGCGCACATATTCCTTCGCGAATCAAAATTTTATTCTTAAGAAAATTTAAAAAAATCATTTCTCATCGGGTAATAATTCGGACCGGGTCCCCACTGCCTGCGGCAGCAAAGTCCTTTGCACGCTGCACGCACACAAGTTAAAGGACACACATGCCGCATGCGCGTATTCCTTCCCTGACACTTCATTTCCCCTAAAAAAGAAATCATTTCTGATTGGGTAAAACTCACACTGGATCCCCACTGCCTTCGGCAGCACAAACCCATGCGCGTGCACGTGTGAGGGTATACGCGCGCTGCGCGCACAAATTCCTTCTGTGATAAAATTTTTATTCTTAAGAAAAGAAAATAAAAAAATCATTTCTCATTGGTTAAAAAGTTGGACCGGCTCCCCACTGCCTTCGGCAGCGTAGTCCTGTGCACAAGGTAGGGGACACACGCGCGGTGCACGCCTATTTCTTCCTCACACTTTCAGCCCCGCCTAATTAACCTACATATAACAATTTTGAACAATCTAACTCAATTAGCTGAGATGCAAAAGAAAACTGATTCAGGAGACCTCAAAACGTGTAAATCTGGTGAAAACGTTCGATAATTTTAAAGAACTTTAAAATATCTTTTGAATGATGTATTAAAAAAAATTTAATCATAATTAGAAATTGAAATATTGAAATTTGAAAATATTACAGCACTATCTGGCGGTAGAAATTTCTGTATTCCACTGTTCGATTCCAATTCTGAAAACTTTTGATAATATAAAAGAACTTTAAAATGTCTTTCGAATGATGTATTAAAAATAATTTAATCATAATTAGAAATTGAAATATTGAAATTTTAAAATATTACAGCGCCATATAAGAAAACTGATTCAGTACACCTCAAAACGTGTAAATCTGGTGAAAACTTTGGATAACATTTAAAGAACTTAAAATATCTTTTGAATGATGTATTAAAAATAATTTAATCATAATTAGAAATTGAAATATTGAAATTTTAAAATATTGCAGTGCCATATAAGAAAACTAATTCTGGACACCTCAAAACGTGTAAATCTGGTGAAAACTTTCGATAATATAAAAGAACTTTAAAATATCTTTCGAATGATGTATTAAAAATAATTTAATCATAATTAGAAATTGAAATTTGAAAATATTACCACACTATAAAAGAAAACAGATTCAGGAAACCTCAAAACGTGTAAATCTGGTGAAAACTTTGGCTAATATAAAAGAACTTTAAAATATCTTTCGAATGATGTATTAAAAATAATTTAATTGTAATTAGAAATTGAAATATGTGTATTAGAATAAAATTTAATTTGCAAGGTAAGTGTATTTGTGTTGCTATAGAAACTCGCATTGAAGCATTTTGAAATTTGCAATTTATATTCCTAGTAGAAAAAGCATGTGATGTTTCTTCCCGCAGACTCTCTGTGACTGGACTGGGTTACCAAGGTAACAACGGAAACGGACGACTGCAGCATTTCATTCTGGAAATCAGTACTGAACGAAGGTCGCATATTCAATTCAATGGTTTTATGGCTAAAATTAAAAAAATTATAACTCATTCAGTTTTTAAAATTTTCTCTCAATCTTTTCGGAATTGAATTATGAAAGCGAGATGTAATATACAAAAAAAAGAAATGATTTATCTCTAAACGCTTTTGGGTTATAGAATGTTTTGTGAAAAAATCGACGTTTCGTAAAATCTAAAAATATGGATCGCTAATCCGTATTTTGTAAAAATGTTTATATGGTTCGAAAGAGGATTAAATGTCCTCTCTGAAATATACCAGTTGTTAAGAAATGGAACAGTTACTCGGTTGTACAGGGCGTTTAAAAAAAAAACGATCGAGAAAGAGAAAATTTCGACCCTTTTTAATTTTTTTTTAAAAATACAAAAAATCTGTATTTTTAAAAAAAAAATTGTACCGTAAGAATCGGTAATAAATGCTTTTTCTCGTGGTGCAGGTGTATTTTCAATATTTCCAACAGATCGGCAGCGATCGCTTTACAAAAACCCACGAAATTTCCTCTTCCTCCTTCTTCTTTTGAGGTAAGCGGTCCCGGTCGAAAATGATGATCGCATGCCATTTTGAATTGTTTTTTTTGTTAGACATGGGTCGACATTTTAATTACTATCTCCGCTAATTAGGGTAGCATCGTTTACCAAATTAGATAACGTACATCTGCGATAAATTCTCTGTCCGACAGTTCCTGTCCGAAGTCTGTGCGACCATTAGCGGCGGAGCCTTAGCTGTTTCAAGCTGTTTCTCACAGACAGACACACACATGTACAGATTTTAATAATATAAGAGATGTATGTTAAAAATGAAGTGTAGCTTGAAAATTTTCAACAAATCTACTTTTTTTTTTTTTTTGGAAGGAGGAGGATGGCAATTAAATCAATTCAACCCTTCCCACTCTCCTTGGCTTAGACCTTGCCAAAAGCTCAACCCATCGATCATTATGGTAGAATTGTATCTTAGCATGTATAAGAGAATCAGTAACTGTTGAGATTTTCAGAAATTCAGTTATTAACCAAAATCATTGAAAAATATTTGTTATTTTTGGTAGGCACTGCATTGTACTTACACCTAGAAATTCCATTTTTATTTGGGACTCACCCACTGATAGCTTGTCTCCTGACCACCTTAGGGGTGTGTCTCAGACCATCGGCAATTACTCATAGTGTAGCACGAGCGTGATGTAAAATCCATGCAATGATATATTGTATTCTAAAGTGTGGTGGCAAGAAGTCTCATGTAAAAAGGCGAAAATCTTTTCAAGCACATTTCCACTGCATTTTTGAATATAAAAATTGAGGAAAAAACCTAAAATTCCATACAAAAAGCATGGGATGAAAATAAAAATACACTACGTTAAGGCCGGGAAAAAAAAAAAAAAGGTTAACACCAGAAGGAATAAAAGGAAAAAATTAAGTAGAAAAAGTCATTCAAGAACAGAAAGGGATTTGGGTTAAGGCATTAAACCTTTTGTCGAGGATTTAATATGACTCGTGTAGTATGTAGTAATAAATTTTCTTTGGGATAATGTTAACATGTGCCAAATTGACAGGAAAATCCTAATATTAGAATTTTGCTAAAAACTGTTTAGGGTCAAACAGAAAAGAATTGGAGGATATGCATATCAGTGGCGGCTCGTGAATTGAACATAGATAAGTGCTGAAGAATAACATTAAAGTAGTTATGCATAACTTTAACGAAAAGTACCCATTTTATTTAAATGTAAATTCATACTTTATAAATGAGTACAGTGTAAAATATTAGATGAAGTGCTTCTTCACCTATTTTCGATCCACGAGCTGCCGCTGATGTATATCGGATTAAATATAATTCCCCCTCATTTAAGGGACACCATAATATGTAAACTATATATATTGTATATATTAATAAATACAAGTGAATTCGAAGGCAGATGATGGATATTTGTATGTGCTGAATTACTTTGTAAACAAAGAGGCAGGTTCCAGTCCATGACAGCTCATATAAAATTATTTTATTTATTTTTAAATGAATAAAGTGAATTTGATGGAAAACAGATATTTGTGTATGTCAAACTATTTGGTAAACAAAGAAACAGGTTCCAGTTCAGGACTGTATATATAATTTTTTATGAATATGAACGAATTTAAAGATAGGTGATACCTATTTGCAGGTGTTGAACTATTTGGTAAACAAAGAGACATTTTCCAGTTCATGACTGTTCATATAATTAATTACTTTCTTCTACGTTCAATTGAGGAAAGTATTGTATTTGTAAAAAAATTTTAACGTCAAGTTTTCAATGGACTAGAACACAATTTGATCATTTTTAGAAAATGTGCGTGGCAAAATATTATGGCAAATGTATCTCAGGAACTATTGCTCAGAATTTCATAAAATTTTATATGTAGTTGCACCTTGGCATAAATTAGTGCCTATCAACTTTTGGTGCAAATCATCCAGCAGGTGGCATTGCCATCCCACTTTATTTCAGATATAACAACTACAGTAGGATCTTCATTAATTTGTATTAATATTAGAAGAGAAAACAAAAAGAACAATCAGTTTCACTAACTTATCTTATTTGAATTATTAAAATGTAGATAACATTTAAAGGCTAAGCTTTACTATAAGGCACCCATTGGCGATTTGTGACACTGTGATGCGATTCAGTGTATCGACACTTTTTAATGTATCGTAACTTTGATTAACCATTTCGGAACTTTGTTTTTCTTTTTGCACCGACCATGTTTATTGTAATGCGGCCTAGCTGAATGATTTTTTTTTTAAATGTGTTTTTGAGATTTAAAAATTATTTTTTCGAGTGTATTTTATTATTATTATTTAGAGAAAAATTAGTGCATGGTAGTAATTAATGCAGTACAGATGTTCATGCATTTTCCGATGCATGCACCACATATTAGGGGTATTTAGTGATTTTTTTTGGTTTTAATATCGGGATCCTAAATTCTGCAGTACATATTTTTATGCATTTTCTGGTTCATGTGTTACGAATTAAGGATATCAAGTGATTTTTTTTTTTTTTTTTAATATCGGGATACTGACCGCTGCAGTACAGATTTTTTATACATTTTCCAATTCATGCGTTTATGAGTTAGGGGTATCCATCCAGTGATGTTATTTATTTATTGCGATTGTTTCTATACAGATTTTTATTTTCATACATTTTCAGATTCATGCAAGGATGTAATTTTGAAAATTTGTGGAAAATATCTTCAATTTATACATAAATCATAACATTGAATTTTATGTGCTAAAGCTTGAAAGCCCTCTGATATATTTATTTATTTTTTGTGGTGAAGTAGCTCAAATTTCTATTAATTACTGTTTATTTTATTTTATTAATCTTAAATAGGCTACATTTTTTTCAGTGAATTTCAGAACAAGCACCAGAGTGAAACAATAATTTACTTTATTTAAAATGCATTTTTGATGTTTTGTAATGATTCAGAGTAACGATCAGGGTTGGGTTTCTTCCGGAAGAAACTATAAAAAACCAGAAGAAACCAACCAAAAGACAAAACAGATGTTCAAAATTAAAATTTATGAACTATATAAACTCAAAGCATAAATATAATGCCAAATCTAAACTATAATTCAATTGATATTAAAAATATCTTTAGAAAAATAAGTTATTTGATAACAAACACTAAATATACACAGGTGATGGGTTTTTACCTTTCAATGCTAATATTTTTAGAACTTTTTGCATACATACTATCTCATAATATTATTATACGTTCACACAGTACAAGTGATAGTAATTATTGAATTTTTAGCCATAATATTTGCACTTTTTTTTTTTTTTTTTAAGGGCACAATTTTTTGTATAAACTCGAAGCTGGTACCCAATGAATCAATAAGTAAGATACCTACTTTTAAACTGTCCTGCAAGCTCTCTAGGATAAAAAAAAAAAAAAAGAAAAAGAAAAAAAATCCATAGTTTGTATTTATCTATTTTAAGTTGAAAAATAAAGTGCAGTATTGAACTACGAAAAAGTGTTTCATTTGTTTTACAGGCAACTCCCTCTAACGATCAAAAGTTTTGTCCAGAGGTTGTGCAGATAATAGAAATTTGCAAATTAGAGATCATTGTCTTTGTTTACAGTTTTCTTTTACCGATACAAAGTCAGTCATTATTAATTAAATAGACATCAAATGGAAAGAGGATTTTTAATAATTTTTAGAATAAATATTTCTTTAATATTAATAAAACTAATCTATCACATTCATATATGATGGTAAATAATTTAAGCATATTCAAATAATAGGTAAATACAAAATGTAAACAAACATATTTAAAAAATACAAAACAAAATATTTTTGAAAGTCTGGAAATAATATTCATTGTTGATTAATTTTGTTAAACATTCATGTAATAGTGGTTCATTTCCAGCGCTAGTCTGTATGAATTGCAGGATAATAAATATAAGAATGGTTAATCCCCCCCCCCGCCCCCTTTCCCATTTGTGTTTCAAAGTAAGGATTATGCTAAAAGTCTGATAAAAATATAATTATAAGATAAGAAAAAAACTTTTTACATACCATGTTTTTAATTTTTCTGATAAGTCATTAATAAAATATGCGAGGCTAAAAAATAATATTTTATCAATATTTAAGCATGCAGAATCACTTCAGTGAAATAATAATAATAGTGAAAAAAAAAAAGTTGGTTTTAAAAATAAAATATTACTCTTTTTAGAACAACGTATATTAGCACTTATCAATGTGAAAAAATTTCAAAATTGATAAAGACGTCAATTTTTGTGAAATGCATAATTTAACTTTTTATAATTTTTTCACATTCACATTGAATTAAATGTATTTATTTTTATGTTGAAAGAAAATGAACTCGTAAATTTTTTTTGGCAACAATTAAATTATAGCTAATTTTTAATGGCTATTTTATTGCTATTAAGAGCTGATTATTTTCATATTTTAATTAATTAAAAGAAAACTATTCAAAAATCTGACTTCGTAGTATTGTGTTGTCACCGGGTTCTGAGTTACTGTGAAAGTTTCAAATGTCTAGCTAGTAGGGAAATTATTTAAAAATAGATTGCAAGATTTGTACCGAACAAACAAACAAGAATCGAAGTTAATAAAAACATGGTAATGAAAAGTAAAAATGTGAGAAATGTAATTTTTTTTAAAAATATGAGATCTAAATTTCTTTTAGATTAAAAAATCAATTACAGATTAGAAGGATTTGCAGATTATAAATCTGCAGATTAAAGGGAGTTGACTGTACTGTATGTGACTATAAGGAAAATAAAGTTTTTGATGACATTTTGTAATACAGTAAAAGTAATTATTGCATACTGGTATTTTAATTAACTGGATTACGTTAAGAGCTGTTTGATCAGAAAGTATAAGCAAGTGATCCAAATTATTATTTATTACCAGTTAAAGAAACAAAATTGTCTAAATTATAAAACTTTATATTGTTTAAATTGAAATTGATTATTTTACCGAATTTTGAGTATTTTGGAACGTGATCATCAGATACCTAGGCTCATTAGCTCATTTTGATTTAAAAAAACCTCATAATTATTAACTAAATAGGTTATTAAATTTGTATAGGTACAGTAAGACCCCGCTTAACGCGGGGGATACATTCCATCAAGTAGAGCGTAATGCTAAACAGCGCGTGTACAATTTCAGGTAATCCCCATAATGCTGCGAGCAATTTCGGGGAATCCACAGGGGAAATAAAAGAGCGCTAAAGTGAAACAGCGTTAAGAGGGGTCTTACTGTATATTTAAAGTCACTTAAACTTGTTTATAAGATCAACGCATCCATTGTATCTTACAAATCTGCAATTTATAGGATAAATTTTTAAGAAAAACAGTTTCTTCCACTTGGAAGAAACCTATTTCTTCCGGCCGGTTTTTTCCACCTTTGAAGAAACTTGCCAACCCTGGTAACGATTCACGATTTTTTTCTTACTAGATAAGTAAAATAATCATTTATTTCCTAAAATTTTGTTTTAAATGTTCCATAATGATGAAAAGTATTGTTTCATGACATTTTTATTTAATTCACGACATTGTGAAACGATTCACAGTACTGACTCACAAACAAAATCAAAACACTATCATACCGCTTGATCAAAACATCGGCAACAGCAATAAGCAATGGGTGCCTTATAGTAAAGCTGTTCCCATTTAAATCTAGCAAGTTCAACTTATTCATATGTCTATGCAATCGTACTACATGTAATATAATGGGAACCACTGCATAATGGTCAAAATGAATATATCTAAATTTTATGCAAATTGAGCAAGATCAACACCATTTTTAAAAATAAAGTTAGAACCAATAAAGTAGACTAACCAGTTTTCCATTGTTATATATATAGACGTATAAAATATTACAATAGTAATTATTCATGAGGTTACAGTAATCACACTCATAACAGGAACTGGGCATTTTAAAATTAGTGGAATTAAATAATTTACCTTTCTTTAGATATTTAAAATCTGTGTGAGAAGTAGTTAAAAAAAAAAAAAATGCTTACAAATAAATTACAGATTTCAAAAGTTGTACTTCTTTCAAATTTAAACAACTACCTGGATTGGTTTATACCCTCCCTCTCAGTATGTTTAAAAAGAGAGAGAGAGAGGAATACAGAAAGTTTACGTAAATAGGAATTTATACCAAGGACTATTTGTAAAAAACTACAGATGTATAATTACAAAACTAAATCAATATTTTACACAATCCATATAAGAAAGATATAAATTAGCTAAAAATATTTATTACTTCACTTTTTTTTTCCTGAAAAAATTTACATTACGGTGCAACAGATTTTGTTTACTTTGTGGAAATACTGAAAACTAACACTATCACATCGGATTGCAGTTTTCTTTCCTCCCCCCCCCCCCCAAATACGATAAAAAAATAAATGAAAATCATTTTACATTTTTAAATTTCACCTTGGATAAGTTTAATAAGACAATTGAGGCATTGACAATGAAAATAAGGAAAGTGCCAAAAATTAAATTTTACAGGAGAAGCAACAGAAGTTTTGATGGTCCAATATCAAAATGAATAATCACGCTCTTGACTACAAATGGTTTATTGAAGCAAAAGACATAACAGGTAAGTGTGAAAAGAAAAAAAAAATATTTTAATTATTAGAAAAATTCCGGCAACGACTGAAACTAAATGAAGCTCGTTAGGCACTTGCCTCTTTTTCGATGCTATTGGCGTTGGAACATACGATTATTTTCAGTGAAAAAACGCAGTTTCGCAAATTTTGGCACTTACCTCATTTTCATTTTCAACGCCTCAATTAGAAAATTAATAAATACAAAAAAGGGAACCTGAATAATTTCAGAAACTGGGCAAAGTTTATATTTAATTTACTTTAATATATATTCTGCAATATATTATTTTTAAATAAACGTTAAAATAATGCTGGAATTATAAATAACTAAATAAATCCAGTGTTCATTATTAATTAGTTTACATATTTATGGATACATAATTACTTTTATATAGAGAGATACACATATTTTAATATGCCATAAATTTAATATTTAATATACGTTCTTCAGACAAAATATATTTTTACTGTTTTTAATACACAATCATTTAGTCATCTCTTCAATATATTTTACTGCTTTTAATATAGATTCATTTAGTCATTTCTTATTACATTTATAACATAAATGTTATTTTTCAAGAGATACGAAAGCAAACACAAGCCTGGTTGCGTATCTAGTAAAAACATGTTTGTAAACAAACTAAAATATCTGGCGTTCTATGGTTTTCGCCAAGAGATCGATCGCCAAAAACCACGTGACTGAATCGACCAATGAGATGGATGTATTTGATATGACTGCAGATTTGTGCCTTCTATTTAGAATTTCGCAATCCGGAGATCGCATTCCTCCACATACAGAGACCATAGTTTCCGGGGCACTTAATAAAGAACAATACTTCCGTACTGGACGCATTGAACACCTGAATTCAGACAATAGCCTGAGTTCTGGTAGCTTATTCATCTCTGGTTGATATTTCAAAGAAAATGTTCCTTTAATTCCTATGAGAGTCGCAAGCATAACCGATAAAAAAAAAAAAAAGATAGTGAAGAAAGGTGATGTGCAAGCAACCTGCGCTCGAGTTACATGTATTAACCAGCAGATTCGACCAACCGAGGCTAAGTCTTCTGAGCTTTTAACAACTGAATTGCTCAAGAATGTAGAGTTAGAAATTGAACCGAGAGACGTGCTGCAAAGAAACTAATCCACGAATTTAGAGATCTGTTTTCTGGAATACCTGAGGTCTAGGGAGGACGAACTTTACCCAGCACAGAATCGATACAGGAAATCGTACGCCCATCAAACAACATCCAAGAAGATTACCATTTGCTTAGCAGGAAGAGATGGCTGAGCTACTAAAAGAAATACCTAAACGAGATGCAGCGTAATGACGTCATCGAACCATCTACACTCTACAGCAAAATTATTCCAGCGCTAGCAATATTCCTATATAAAAAAGTACACTTAATACTGTTTTGTTAAATAAATCCTTGTCGAATCATGCTCTAAAACTGACTAAGCACATGACTCGATAATTATTGCTAGCGCTCAAATAATTTTGCTGCCGTCTGTACGAGTCCTTGGGCTTTTCCCATAATTTTGATGTGAAGAAAAGATGGTTCAACGAGATTTTACGTAGATTATGGTCGTTTGAATTACATCATGAAGAAAGATAGTTACCCTCTTGCCTTTTCCTAGAAATGACACTTTAGGCACAGTGTGTGGTAATCAGTGATTCTCGCACATTTGATCTGGAGAGCGGCTACTGGCAAATACAGTTACAGCCTGACGATTGTGAAAAGATAGCTTTCACTACAGGACAAGCATTGTGACAATTTAAAGTCATACTATTTGGATTGTGTAACTCACCTGCTACTTTCGAGCGCCTGATGGAAACAGTGTTGAAAGAACTTTCCTATGAAGCCTGTCTGGTGTATTTCGATGATATTATCATTGTGGGGCGCACCTTTGAAGAAACATCCGTAAGGTGCTGGAAAAACTCAGGTTGGTTAACCTCAAATTGAATCCTAATAACTGCAAATTGTTCTGCCATAAAATGAGTTATCTCGGACATATAATCTCTGCTGAAGGTGTGAGAACTGATCCCGAGAAAATCTCTGCAGTCGAGAATTGGAGTCGCCTTGGAAGTGTCCATCAGTTACGAAGTTGCTTGGGATTATGAACATACTACACGAAGGTATCAACATACTCACGAAGGGCTTTTCAAATATTGCCAGACCTTTCCACAAGCTGACGAAAGCTAAACAAAAGTTCTGTGGACAGGAGAATGTGAAAAAGCATTCAAGAAGCTTAAAGAGGCTTTAACATCTTCGCCTAATTTGACATATCCACAGCCCGACAAACAATTCATACTAGACACTGATGCAAGCCATGTAAGTATCGGTGCTGTTCTGTCGCAGGAAGTTGACGGCTACGAACAAGTCGTTGCTTACTGGAGTAAATGTTTGTCTAAATCAGAGAGACACTACTGTACCACCAGTAAAGAACGACTCGCCATTGTAAAGGCCATAGAACAATTCCATCATTATCTCTATGGCAGAAGATTCCTCCTCCAGACTGACCACGTATCTTTAACGTGGCTGCTAAAATTCAAGAATCCGGAAAGCCAGATTAGCAGGCGGGTATAACGCTTCCAGGAACATGACTTCGACATATGTCATCGTAAAAAACTCTATATGCAAATGCAGATGCGTTTTTGCGAAGCCTTGCTCTAAAGATCGCAAGTACTGCTCTATGGCCGTGGAGAAATACCAACTGATAAATCCAGTTGTTTGCCAAGCAAGAGTTTCAACGCTATCGAATCAGGATCCGTGGTGCTGATAGGGAAGTTAGACAAGCCCAGCTGGAAGATCCTGACATAAAGCCAGTACTACAATTCAAGGAGACGTTCAGCAACAGTCCTAGTTGGCAGGACATTTCCACATTAAGCTCCCATCACAAAATGTTACTGGGTACTCTGGAATTTTGTTCATATTAGAACTGGCCTACTGTACAGAAAATGGAAGCCTGAAAATGGACGGAATTTCAGGTGGCCGATATTATTACCAAGATCGAAGATTCCACACGTTCTAGAGCAGCTGCATAGTAGCCTTACTGGAGGCCATTTTGGTGTAATGAAGAATCTCCAGAAAGTTCAAGTATGCTTCTAACGGTGCAAGGCAAGGCAGGACGTAGAGACTTGACACGGAAGCCTTGCTCGGAAAGTTGCAAGTATTGCTCTAGAGCCGAAAAGAAGTACCATCAGATAAATTCTGTTGCTTGCCAAGCTACAGTTTCAACGCCATCGAAACCGGACCAGTGCAGTAATCAGGAAGTTAGACAAGCCCAGTTGGAACATCCTGATATAAAGCCAATATTTCAATTCAAGGAGACGACCAGCAACAGACTTACCTGGCAGGACATTTCCACATTTAGCCCCATCACGAAATGTTACTGGCTCTCCAGGACTCTCTTCATATTAGAAATGGTGTATTATTCAGAAAATGAGAGTCTGACAATGGAAGGAGATTAAGATGGCAGATTTTACTATCTAGATCGAAGATTCCAGAAGTTCTAGAGCAACTACATAGTAGTCCTACAGGAGGCCATATTGGAGTGATGAAGACTCTTCAGAAAGTTCGAGAACGCTTCTACTGGTGCAAGACAAGGGAGGACGTGGAGAAATGGTGCAGATCCTGTGATGTTTGTGCGGCACGTACAGTCGGTAACAAAAGTGTTCGAACACTAGCAAAAATTCCTATGTAAAAAGATGCACTTCATACTGTTTTGTTAAATAAATACTTGTCGAATCCTCTTCTTAGTCAGTCTAAGAACATGATTCAATAAGGATTTATTTAACAGAACCGTATGAAGTGTACTTTTTTTACGTAGGAATTTTTGCTAGTGTTCGGACACTTTTGCTACCGACTGTAAAGGCCCGAAGAAGACTACACCGGTATAACGTGGGAGCACCATTTGAACGGATCGCATTCGACATCTTAGGTCCTTTGCCACGGACTTTCCGAGGAAATAAGTACATCCTGGTTGTGATGGACTATTTCACCAAAAAGCCTGAGGCGTATCCAATTCCCGATCAAGAGGCATGCACTGTTGCAGAGGTTCTAGTCATGGTTCCCTGCGATTCAATAGCGGCTGTTCAGACAAGGCGAAAACCCCGTACAGCCAGAACTTACATACTTTACCGCTACTCAGCAATTGGCGCTGTATACAAGTCTCGGTTTCGCCTGATTTAAAGGTCTAGCCATAGGAATAACATTATACAGAAGCATTTGTAATTAACGCTGTAAACTCATTAAAATGCCGAATTTTTTTTTTTTTTTTTTTTTTTTTTTTTTTTTTTTTTTAATATGCATAATAATTAATATCAGGGCATGTAGAATTATATGTTTGTTTGTCAGAATGTTTTCACCACAAAAAGTATAATAAAAAGAATCGTTTCTTCATCACTAATTTAAAGGTCTGGTCATAAGAATAACATTTTATCTATGCATTTGTTCACGCTAGAATCTCCTTAAAATGTCGAATTTTTTTTTTGAATGGGCATAATAATTATATCAATGCATATAGAATTATATATGTTTGTTAAAATGTTTTCATCATAAAAAATACAATAAAAAGATCGTTTATTCATCGTGATATTCGCGCTCTTTAATGATGATTTGAAATACTAATGCCTAATAATAAACTTTTAGAACCATTTCTTTATCAAAAAAGAATTAAATTTGAAAGTAATATATATATTATATATAAATATAATGAAATAGAAGGCATTTTAATATTTTTCTGTAAAGACCTTTTTTTTTTTTTTTTTTTTTTTTTTTTTTAATTCGTATTAAAATGTGAGCATCTTGAAACATCTGATACCATTTTACGTTGATAGTAAATGTTTTAAATATATATGGTATTTGTTATTTATTGCATTAGTGTTATGAAAATTTACATAAGTATATAAAAATTTCTTGAAAACTATCTAAATAAAAAACTACATATATATATATCATTTTTTTGAATGCTCTCTGCTTATTAATTAATTTTTTTTTTTTTTTTTTTTTACTGGATTTTGCATTATTACAGTTTTTAACAATATATTCTAAACATACTTCGATATTACTTTGTGGATTCCTTTTTTTTTTTTTTTTATTTTTTATAATTGAATGTTTGAATGCTAAAATTTAATTCAAATTTTTAACATTCAAACATAATAATAAAAAAAAAAAGCTTATTGATGAATACACCACATTTAGATTATATTATTAAACTGTGGTAGATAGGATGTGCCGGGTTCGACCCCAGGTCACACTCATTGACCTAGCCGTTAGGAGTTTTCTGTGATTTTCTCCAAAACTAACAAAAATACAGGCTGGGACCCCCCCCCCTTACAAAGAGCCCCATGGAGTTCATTACACCTATAGGCCTAGGACCCTAGTGTAATAATCACCCTTAAGCCACACAACCACATAATTTTAAATTGTAATACTTTAAAATCGAGGGAAGTAAAAAAAAATTCGTTAGCAGGAAACATTTTTTAAATATTAAAAATTTTGAACTTTATTTAATTTAAATAGTCCTAGTAAAATTTTAATATATGTAATATTGTTTCATTGAAATGCCTATGCATGCAGATTTTTTATAATTCTGAGATTATGTAAAAAAGGAAAAAAAAAATCTACAATGACTGAAAATGAACTCAGGGCACCTCAAAACATATAGAAGCATTAAAATTTAAAAGTCGGTTTTTTGACATGATTACAATATTCTCCTTAAATATGCATGTACGGAAAGTAAAAATTATTGTAATGTCCATAATTTTCCTTTTTCATTTGTGTACTATTTTAGAGTTGTTATTCCCAATGCAAAAAAATATTATTATATATACTGCGCCATGAAAAAATTCGTACCATGAAAATATGCAGAAATATATAATCATAAACAACTTCTTAATCTATAGTTCTGTAATTCACGTGTTCAATTTCAGTCATAAAATTTACACCAGTTGGGAGAGCTTATTAACTTTATTTAGCGATTAAACACAAAAAAGAAATTATTTGCATAATACTAAAGACTGATTCACAATTTATAATTATTCATTAATTATTCGGGTGGTAATATTGTTTCTCCATAAAGGAGCCAAGATCATAATATTTAAATCATAACTTTCATGTTCAAGAGAAAAAATTATACTTCCTGTTTAAGACAGGCCGCGAAAACTAAACTAAACATAAAAAAAGTAACATTCTCAAAAAGAGAAAAAAGCACCTCTCATTTGGCAAAGAGCCAACTACTAGTCGGGGGGCTGGCGAAACGAAACCAAAAGCTACGTACAAACATGCTCCGCCCCCATGAACGAAGGTTCATAAAAATATTCTACAAGTACAATAACAACATTAGTGTTGTTACAGGTTTTCATTTTCTTGGTCTTCAACTGCAAATAGATAAGAAAAAAAAGAGATTAATATACATATGAAACATTGTAACTAGATGATTAACATAAATGGATTAAAAACAGGAACATAAAAAAAAAAAAATAAAATAAAATAAAATAAAATAAAAATTTCAAAGTTCAAAATGGTAGAGGTGATAGTTTGGCGATCGGACGCTTCAACTCTCCATAAATAGTTTTCAGTAGAACAACACGAATCTTGCCATCTGCTCCAGGAAATAATTTGATTATGCGTCCTAGTTTCCACTTCAAAGGGGGCTGATTATCATCTTTTATTAAAACCAAATCGTCTTTCTTGAAATTTGGTTTATTTATTAACCATTTTGATCGCCTTTGCAAGTCTGATAGGTAATCTGAAGACCATCTGTTCCAGAAACTTTGAAAAATTTTTTGTAGAAGTTTCCATCTTTCTAGCGGGGTTAGGTTAACTGAAGAATAGTCAGGTTCTGGTATTGAAGTCAAGGCAGTGCCTATGATAAAATGTCCTGGAGTTAGAGCATTTAAGTCACTTGGATCATTCGAGAACGCAACAAGAGGTTTCGAGTTCAAACACGATTCAATTTGAGTAATTAAAGTAAGGAACTGTTCATAAGTTAATATTTGTTCGCCAATAGTTCTTTTTAAATGACCCTTCATCTGTTTTATTCCAGCCTCCCAAAGTCCTCCAAAATGGGGGGCCGATGGGGGATTGAAATTCCATTTGATTGTTTCTTCGGACAAATATCTGTGGATCTTTTCGTCAGAAGAGATCAAGGACATCATTTTTTTCATTTCGTTGTCGGCACCTACAAAGTTCGTTCCTCTGTCTGAAAACAATTCTTCAGGTTTTCCTCGTCGAGCAACAAACCTCTTCAAGGATGCGAGGAATGTTTCAGAGGTGAGATCACTGAGTATTTCCAAATGAATTGCTTTTGTGGAAAAACAGATATATAAACAAATATAACTTTTATAAGATCTAACACCTCGGCCCTTACGAGGTTTGATGAGAAAGGGGCCTGCAAGATCAACCCCGACTTTCGAAAACACTCGCGATGGCACTACACGAGCAGCTGGAAGATCACCCATCAGTTGAGAGGCTAAGTTCGATGTGGTTCTAAAACACTTCATACAGTTCCGCAGATTCCTTTTCACGGCGTCTCTTGCATTAATTATCCAATATTGTTGTCGCAGGACTGAAATTGTTAACTGAGTTCCACTGTGAAGATGTTTTTCATGAAAATACTTTATAATTAAATCTGTAATGTGATGCGTTTTAGGAAGTATCGTTTGGTGTTTTTGACTCTCAGGTAGGTTTGCGTGTCTTAATCTTCCACCAACACGAAGAATTTCATTTTTGTCTAGAAAAGGGTTTAAAGAAAGGAGTTTGTTACTAGCATTCAGGTTTCTTCCAGATTTTAAAGTCTTTATTTCCTCTCCAAATTCATGTCTTTGAACCAACTTCACAATAATTTTAGTTGCCTCATCAAGTTCTTGTATAGTTAAAAAGCCAGTATTTCGCTCAGATCGACATTTAGTATTTTTTATAAATCTAAGACACCAGGCTGTAACACGTCTTAATTTAGACCAAGATGAAAACTTATATAATAATTCAAATTCATTATTGCCATGAGTTAAAGAGCAAACAGTAGTTTTGACTTCATTTTCCGGTAGTGGTGTCGGTAAGTGCTCTTCTTTCAACCAGATTGGTCCCTTTAACCATTCTTCATTCTTCAACAATTCAGTTGCTGTGCAACCACGAGATAGCACATCAGCGGGATTTTTAACCCCTGGACAAAATCTCCACTGAGATGGGGCTACTAATCGTTGAATTTCACGCACTCTGTTCTCTACAAAGGGCTTCCAGTTACTAGCACTTCCTTTGACCCAATAAAGGGTAATTTGGGAATCACAGAAGCATAATATGTTTTTGACGGGAACTGAAAATAGCTGCCCAAGATAATGAGCTAATCGAGCAGCTGTTAAGGCTCCCATCAATTCAAGTCGAGGCAAAGTAAGTTTTTTGAGAGGAGCTACTCTTGTCTTTGACATAATAAATGAAGTTTCACGGGAACAAGGATCACGAAAATAAGCTACTGTACCATATCCCTTCACACTGGCATCGCAGAAAACACAAATTTGAATAGTTTCAGGAGTTAATTTTTCAAAATTCGTAAAATATTTTCTAGGCACTTCAAAATTTTCTAAATCCTGTATTTCACGATGCCATTTCTTAAATTTTTGTGTTAAAGCATCAGGTAAAGCAGAATCCCAATCAACACCCTGCTCCCATAGTTCTTGCATTAGAAATTTAACTCTTATTATAAAAGGGGAAATAAACCCTACAGGGTCATACACCTTTGCTACAGTTTGTAAAACAATTCTCTTAGTGATAATTTCATTATCAAACCCTTCTAACAGAGATTGAATGTCTATTCTTAACGTGTCATTATTAGTTGACCACATTATTCCCAATACTTTAGAGATATTTCCCTCATTTATTTCTTCATCAACGTTTATTCCATGTTTTTCCCACAATTTGCTTAATTCGTAAGAATTACTTTTACATTTTCTTAATGTCATATTGGCATCTTTAAGTATTTTCACAGCACCAGACGATAAAATAAATGCTTCATTTACAGAATTAGCGCCATGAAAGAGATCATCAACATATAAGGAAGTATCAAGCATATTAACTACTTTCTCAAACAAGTTCTTATAGCCCTTTATGTGATGTTTAATGGTAGCTGAGAGCAAAAAGGGTGATGTTGTAACACCAAAAGTTACACGAGTCATGCGGAAAACCTTTAATAGAGGATTTTTACTATTTATATCCTCAAACCATAGAAATCTCAAAAAGTTTCTATCATTTTCTGCAACCTGTATTTGCAGAAAAGCTTTTTCAATGTCACAAACAAAGGCAATTTTATGAAGGCGGAATTTTAAAATAATATCCAAAATATTAGGATTTAAATTGGGGTCTGCAAATAAACATTCATTTAAAGATTTTGCTTCCTTTTCTTTGGAAGAAGCATCAAACACTATTCTGACCTTTGTAGTGGACTTATATGTTCTTATCACCGGTCTGTGGGGCATATAATATACACCAGTTTCATTTTTGTTTATTTTACACTCCTCTATTATACCCATTTTCTTTTGTTCCTCAAGAATGTTTTCATATTCATTTTTAAGCCATTCATTTTTAGACAGTTTTGTTCTCAAACCCCAAAGTCTATTTTTGGCTATTTCTATATTCGATTTTAATTCATTTTTATTTTCCTTCCACAAAAATTGAATTTCATATCTTCCCTTAACAAAATTTAAATTTTCATTAAAAGAATTAATAATTTCTATATCTCTCTGTGACATAGAATCATTCTTACTGTCACATATTCCAAGTGATTCTAAATCCCAAAAACGCTGCAAATCAAAACTGTCAAATTTATTTACAGATACAAAATGCGAATTAATTACTTCTGTACTATTATTATTCAATTTCCCCACTACAGTATATCCGAAAATAGTATTAGCAACATATAAATTATCACCGATTTCTTCAATGATACCTCTCTGTATTTTCCAAAAATAATCAGCTCCTAGCAAAATATTAATTTTGGAATCACTTAATGAATTGTCTGCCAATTTCCAGTTTTTATTTTTAATATAACTTTCAATTTCTGGTTCGCCCCTTGGGCTTTTCAAGGGAGTCGCGGTTATTAAGTCTGTAGCTAATACTTCAACATGGATGAGCCGACGAGGATTTATTTTGCTACGCAGTTCAATATTAAAAACCTCGAATTCCTCTTCTTTACCTTTATTTATACCAAAGGCAAAAACAGTTAGCTTTTCTGTTCTTACACGGGTTAATTTTAATTCGTGGGCCAATTCTTTAGTAATAAAACTTTTTTCACTTCCGGAATCCAATAAGAGTCTGACAGTTTTTGATCTAGAATTAGATTGGGTGTTGGGCGGATATTAACCAAAATCAGACTACCCTCCTTTCCGTGGCTCTAAGGTGACATCCTCGTGGTAGTACATTTTGGAATATCAATTCGATATTCGGGCACGCGTTGTGAAATGCCCTAAAATTAGTCCTAATTAAAAGCAAACATTAATCTGGAAAACAGTATGTTTAATAATAAATAAATTTACTCTCAAATAATATCAGATTCATATAATTTTAATTAATTTCTTTATTAAACATCCAAATTTTAAATATTAATTAAATTGATTATTCTATAATTTTACAATACAATAAAAATGAAATAACAATGATCTTTGATTTTGCCTCAAATGTGCTAAAGATGAGTACTAGAAAACAAATGCGCTTTACCAGCATTGCACGGTAAAATTACTGACCGAGAAATGTAAGAAATTCTCACCAGATTTATCAGATGTTATGTCACAGTCCAGGCACAAGAGGAATATCTTGGCTAGCAGGGAGCACATCCTTAAGTATCCTTGATGAATCATTTCGGCTAGGAAGCACCACACTGATGATAGCAGGACCTCACATTACGTCTGCACACACGAAGGCAATTTTTTAGAATGCGGACTCTTAAAGGAATCTTTTCTCTCCTTTAATTTTTTAAGTCTCTCATTATAATTTTTGGAGGAGATTTTCCCCTTGCATTTTTTTCATTGGGTCTATCTTCTGATTGGACCTTTCTTCGACCAATCTGCTTGCTTCTAGATTACTACGGTGCCTTTTTTACGACCTCGCCGGGGCTTTTTTGGCGGTAGCCAGTGGGGCTTAAATGCGGGTGGTCCCCTTTCAGAGTTCCACGTGCAGGTGCAGGTCATAAATATGACGTTGTATTTCTGTCTTAGGCTTTTAAAAGGTAATAAAACAGCTTGTATTCTTCAGTACAACAGCTTTTGTATTTTTATATTCTTTTTCCTTTTAAATAATGCCTTTTTGTATCTTTATTATTTTGCTTTTAACAAAATGGCTGATTTTTCCCATCAGCCTATCCCCCTGTCGAATAAGTTTGAGACAGTTTCTTTATCTCAATACATTATGAGTCCTTTAGTTGTCGTAGTAATCTGGTGTATTTGGCCAGTAAATTTCTTATGCATATTTGTGCTAAACTGTTTTTTAGTGCACCTTAGAGTCCTTGTGATGTAGTTGAGCACTATGAGCTCCTTGTATATATATGCATAATGATTAATGAGCGTACAGTTCGACACTGGATTATTAATTGTTCATGAAGTTTAGTTCAATAGTAACTGATGATAGTTCATAATATACTGTTCAATACTGTTTATTAATTGGTTATCATGCATAGTTGATCCAAATATGTAAATGTTTCAATATTTGCTTTTTGAGATAGTTCAATTTGTGATCATGAATTTGTGATAGACAGTTTTATGGTCTGTCGTTGCATTTAGCCGATGCTTGTGCCAACAGTTTGTAAATTTTATTCAGTTTATAATTTTTTTGTGACACATATTGTATAGTGTTACTTCACTCGGTCAGTATATCATATGCTAAAGATTATTATTATTACTTTGCATTTTAATTCAATACTTATAATTATTTATACCGTATACCAACACTCATTTTTTTTTTTTTTTTTTTTTTTTTTTTAACATTTATAAATATATATACAATACAATAAATTCACATATAATAGTACTTTTTCTGAATTGTTAGCAAAATTCTACAAGTGTATGCATTCCTTCTATATACATATCATTCATTACTTTCAGTGTATAGTAGCAATAATAAAAAAAATTTTGTATATTACATGATATCATGAATGTATTTAATCGTTTTGGTAGTATGTCTTTATTACCATTAAGTAAGGCAGTATTCTTTTTTTTTTTTTTGAAAAGTCCCTCGCTTTATTTGAAATATTAATTTTAACTTCCGAGAGCTGTTTTGCAGTTTTGTAATGGGGGGTGACAAACCCTCTTTCGCCTGCGCCGATATGTCGTGGGAATAAACCAGCGCTAATGATTAGTACATCCTGTTATAATCGTTTTCTTTAGGGGGGAGAGCTGAGATAAGATTCTTCTGTTAGTTACTCGAGAGAAGCGCAGAGACACACGCGTTTATCGGATTAGAAATTTGTTTACTTTTTTACAAGTGAGTTTAATTTTATTATATGTATATTTTATTGCTTTGCTTAAGCTTTGTTGCTTCACCTATGTTTGAGTTAGGTGATTGTGCTATCCATTATCCTTTAATAAATCCCTTTTGTTATTTTTTTGTTTCATGTGTGTGCTTCGTGGAATTTTGAATGCCCCTCGCAATATATATATCTGATCTGCACTGACGCCATCATTGACTTGGATAAGCGTGAGCTATAGTGCATTTTTTTTTTTTTTTTTGTATTCTGTTTGCAGCGTTATTATTAATATGCATCTGCTTTTTCTTTCAGCTCTTATTAATGTATTTTCATTGCAGGTTTATTTCTTGTTTGTTTATTTTATATAATTTGGTATTATTTTATCTAACTTGCGTTCGCCTTGCTTTATTTTCTATTATCTTACGTTCCTTCCGCTGCTGCTTGATTTTTGCATGATTTTTCTGTATTTTTCGGACTCCGTTTTTTTTTTTTTTTTTTTTTTTTTTTTTAGCGCTGCGTAATTCTCGCATATTTGATTAGGAATCGTGAGCGTAGAATAATGTAGAAGATTGTTTGTGTATATTTCTGTGTATATTCATGTGTTTATTTATTAATGTTACTTTTTTTTTTTTTTTTTTTTTTTTTTTTACTATGTGTGAATAATAAATGCAGATCTGCTCATAATTTGCGTATATTGATTCCATTGTATTGTGGATTTTTTAACCCATTGAATGTTGTGTTTTATTTTATTTTATTTTATTTTATTTTTGTTTTGCTTTGATAAAATTCTGTCCAGTCTTGACTTTTGTTTTGGCAGGGTACGCCAGAGTATCGAGTGTGGGTCGACCCCCCTTGGCAGAAGACGCCTGCGCCCGACCAAAGGGCCACCTCATTATCTTGGCTGTGTTCTGAACCCTGATCTAAGGTAGGCTATGTAAAAGTGTTTTTATTATAAAATATAGGTTATCTATTAATTATTCGTTTACCTGTACCTAATCTGCATTTAATTTACCTTCTTTTTTTTTTTTTTTTTTTTAGACCATTCTGTATTAATATGGTAATTTTGCATTATTTTATTACTTTTTATTTACGTGCATATGTGTGTGCGAGTGTTAGAGATTAATATTTTTACAGTGACGGGTTTTTTCTTTTTTTTTTTGTATATAAATCTAATGAATTGTAATCCTAAGCTTTTAAGGTTTTTTTTTTTTTTTTTTTTTTTTTTTTAATACATTTATATATATACTGTATAGCTATAATGAATCTTAATCCTCCGCTTTTTTTGCTTTTTTTTTTTTTTTTTTTTTTTTTTTATATATATAGTGTATAGCTATATGAATCTTAATCCTCCGCTTTTGCTTTTTTTTTTTTTTTTTTTTTTTTTTGTTAACTTATTAGAGGAAATATATGCATCTTTGTTTAAGTGTGAAATGATGCGCCTTTTACTAATATTACAACCATTATATAGTTCTGCAAGTAAAATATTATTTAATCTTTCTAAAGTGTGAATGGTTGTGAATGTTTTAATTTCCATATTTTACGTTTCACTTGATATCTTGAGTCATAATTCGTTTCTTTTGCAGAAATGCGGCTACTACTTTCCTGTATTCTCAAGCGTTTTATCGTCACCCTTCTGCCATGCTCCTTTACCTCGAAGTCCGTCCTAGGATTAGTAAGTATTTTTTTTTTTTTTTTTCGTGATATTTTCCTTCTTCTCCTAACCTGTCCCGTCGTTTTCATTCTGCTCTTTTTTCGTTGTTATGGTAACTCTCTTGTAAACGAGTAACCTCTCTGTTTACATTTTGATCTGCACGCTCCTTCTCTTTTGCATGAGTTTTCTTTCCTGCCTTACTATTTCTCATTTTGTGCTAGTTTCGTTTGTCTGTTTTTTATTTTTATTTATTTTATTTTATTTTATTTTATTTGTTTTATTTTCTTTTATGAGATGCATGAATAAAGATATTTAAGTATCTAAATATATACATATATGTATTTTTTATGTCACGTTCACATTTACTTTTATTTATTCTATATCTATACATATTTATTTTATTAATTTGCCATTATGAATACAGACACCTTTTCTGTTTTTGTTTCTATGTACACATATTTACGTTTTCTTATTAACCTTGCCCCTATGACAAAAAAATCTATATATATATATTTATTTTATGTATTTACAATCAACGTGTTTCGCAAAAATGTGCGTTACCTGCCAGTTTTTTCTGCTGATATTTTATCATTTATTTGTTTGTTTATTTACATTGAGCATTGCTTTACATTTTCCTTGTGTGTCTTGCAATTTTTTTTTTTTTTTTTGAAAATTCATGTCTATCTCATTCTTCACTGAATAATTATTGTATTTACACATATTATTTTTCTCGGTTGTAAATAGTAAAATAATTGATTTTGTAATATAGTTCATATGTATAATTTGTATCTATATATACACTTTTTTTTTTTTTTTTTGTATTATTTTGCATATTTTGGTGCATATAGTTTAGATATGTGCACCTTAATGGGTTTCGCTGTATTGTCGTGAGCGTTTTTCAAAACAATATTCATGTTGCGCAGTATTTTCAATACATAGAAAGGGCCAAGAAATTTAGGCTGAAATATATTTGGCCTTCTAAGGCTCTTCATATATACCGTCTGTCCAATTTTTAGGTCTCTGTCCTTATATTTTAAATTTTTGTTATACTCATTCATAATTTGAAGTTGATTTGTTAGTGCGGCTTCTTTTACACTCTGAATGTGTTGCAGACGCTTATTTGTATAGCTGTCAGTAGTAATTTTTGTTGCATCTGAGAACGCATTAAATGGTGTGTTGATTTCTCTAGCAAAAAAAATCATCGCGGGAGAAAAGCCTGTTGCTCTATGTATTGTTGCATTATAATGCAATTTCACAAAATTTAATTTTTCATCCCATTGGAATGTTGTTTTTGTCATGGCGGCTAGTGAATTTTTTATTATTTTATTTGAAATTTCTACAATTCCGTTCGAGCAAGCGTGATAAATAGAACTAAAATGTAATTTAATATTTAATTGTTTCATGTATTCTGTGAATGTTTTGCCTCTAAAGTACTGTGCATTGTCTAAATGTATTTCTCTTGGCATGCCGAATCTGGCTATATATTCTGTTAATGCGTTTAATATGGTTTGTGACTCCGCATTTCTGAGTGGCACTGCCTCCATGTAACGCGAGAAGGAGTCAATTATAACCATTATAAATATGTTTTTTTTAAAAGTCATAGGTAACTTACCTATGAGGTCTATGTGTAATACTTCCCCTGGCTTGTAATTTTTTTTCATTTTTTGTATTTCAATTTTGGGGATTGTGTGTTGTTTGTGTCTCATGCATTCAACGCAATTTGCAATATGATTTTTCACGTCTTGGTACATTCCATACCAGTATGTACGCGTTCCTATTAAATGCAAGGTTTTTTTAACTCCAAAATGGGTTTTATGTGCTTCTTTAATTATTTCGTTTTTTAACGAATCTGGAATAATTAATAATTCTTTTTGATTATCATTTGTACTTCTTTTTAAAATTAATATTTCCTTTTCTGTTAATTCAAATTTTCGAGTTGTTCTATTTGATTTTCCTTTTTTTATGTCTGATATTATTTTAGATATTTTTTTATCTTTCATTTGTTCAAGTTTTATGTTTTCGTCTGTCAAATTTTTATTAACTTCAAATAAGTTGTTGGTTGAATTTGTTTCCGTGATGTTATTGATATGTCGCGATATGTAATCGGCAGGGTTAATTCTTCCCTCTATATGTTCTACAGTGAAATCATACGATTGCAATTCCAGTAACCATCTGGCTATAATGTCTGAATTCTTTTCTAAATTTAAGTGATATGTGATGGCTTTTGAGTCAGTCACTACCGTAAATTTTCTCCCTGTTAAAATATTTTTAAAATGGATTATGCTCTCGTATATGGCGAGCAATTCCAGCTTAATACTTGGGTAACGCTGTTCAGTATCTTTTAATTTTCTTCCATAGAATTCTATAGGGTACATTATGCCATTTATTTCTTGCGATAAAATCGCGGACGTCGCTATTTTTGAGCAATCAGTAATTAAAAAAAATTCTTTGTCATAATTTGGTGGTTTGAGAGTTGGACTGTTTAGAATAATTTTTTGGATATGTTTTAATGCATTTTCGGCATCTTCCGTCCATTCAAATTTCCTTTTCTCACTTGTTAATTCATTTAATGGTGCTACTATTTCAGCGTAATTGTCTATCAGTGATGCGAAATAGTTTGTTAGACCCAGTAAAGATTTTACGCCTTTTCTGTTTTTGGGTCTTTCTAATTTTTGAATTTTTTGAATGTTTTTATTGGCCGGTGCATAACCATTTTTATTGATTTTAAATCCCAAAAATTCTATTTCTTGTTTGCATATTTGCATTTTTGAAGGTTCTATTGTTAGGTTTTCTTTAATTAATGTGCTTAGTACTTGTTGTAATAAGTTTAACATTTCATTGATGCTATCAGCTGCTATTATAACATCATCAATGAAATAACGTACTTTATATTGATCAAATTTTCCTAGCACTTTATCGATTAGTTCCGCAAATACTGATGTGCTTATTTTATTACCAAAATTTAGTCGCGTAGGTTGGAATTTACCAAATTCAGTAATGAAGGCTAATTTTGGTCTGTCTTCTTTTTAAATTTATTTGGAAGAAGGCTGAATGAAAATCCAGCACTGTGTAATATTTTTTGCCACTTATATCTTGTAAAAGTGACTTAATATCCGGAATGGGATATGGTACGCCCTGTAAAATATTATTTAGCAATCTGTAATCTATAGCACACCTGTACGAAGTTTTATTAGGGTCGTTAGTTTTTGAGTTTGCCTTTTTTTTTACAAATATAACCGGAAATGCGTAGCTTGACGTTGTATTTTCTATTATGTTTGCGTCCAATAATTTGTTTATCTCCTGTTGTGCAAATTTTCTTACACTTTGCGGAATTTTGTAAGGTCGAGTAGAAATTGGATAATCGTGGAGTAATTTAAAATTGGGCTCCACTATTGAAGTCTGTCCCAAGGTTTTGTATGATTTTGAGAACGCTTGTATATTATCTTTTAGTAAATTTTGAAATTTAATTTTTTGTGATTGATCTAAGTGTTCTAGATCAAAATCTTGTAAATTGAATTCGTTTTCTCTTAATTCTTGAATTTCACTCATTGTTAAATTGTTCATTTCATATACTTTGGGAGTGTTATCTGTTTTTGATCCATTTAATTTTATGTCAAATTCTGTGCATATTTTTCCAATATTCATTTTTTTGTTTATCATTATTTTTTCTTCACTATCATTTTGAACCATTAAGTGTATCGTATTTTTCTCATTGATTTGATGTAAGGATTGGTCATATTTAATCCTAATGTTATGCCTTAGGGGTTCTAATAAAATTACTTGGTTTGGCTGTAAACTGGGTGGACATTTTAATGTAATTACTTTTGTTTCACCTGGTTCTAAGCCATATTTTTTGTCCGTTTTTGGCATAATCATGTTTTTATGCGAAATTCTCTTTTTATTTTTTTTATTTGTTTTTTCTTTGATTTTTTGAGTATTTGTATTATTGTTTTTGTTCTCTATATTCTCTGTGAAATCATTTTGAATTTCGTCATTATTTGAATTTTTTGCGGGTTTTTGTTGGCTCATAGTATTTTCACTATTATTTTGTGAGTTCTGTGTCTGCGTATTTACAATTTCTGAAATGACATTTATTTCATTTTCATTTCTTTTTCGTACTGTGTCCGTGCCTTCTAAGGGTATTTCTTTGTTTTTTATGTATAAGGCCTTTTGTTCACAATCTAATATTGCGTGATTGTTCTTTAGAAAATCATATCCAAGTATGATCTTGTATTTTTTATCTAGGTTTCTTGTTGTAACGTAAAATGTTCCAGTTGCGAATATGTTTTGTATCTTAAAGGATATTTTTACGCATTTTTTGAATGGTATATTTTCATTGTTTAACGTATGAATCCTTACTTGTCTGGCTAGATATTTTATTTTAACATTTGCTTCTTTTAATTTTTGGAAAATGTCTGGTGATAGGACTGATAAACTAGCTCCGGAATCAATTAAAGTTATTACCTCTAAGTCTTTAATTTTTACGTTAATTAGCGGTAGTTGTGATCCGTCGCTTACACTGGCTATTGTGTCATACTGTTTACTGTGATGTTTTTTGTAATTTTTTTTCTGTGTGTATGAATTTCCGTAGGTATTAGTTTTTGTTTTAAGCCCGAAATTTGGAGGTTTATATGGGCTTGAATTATTGTTATATATTGTTTTATTTATAAACCTCCTTTGTAGTTTTCCTGGTTTTTATAGCCTTGATTTTTGTATGTTGTTTTGGGTCTAGCACCCCTATTGTTTTGATTATATCCATTTTGATTTGTGTAATGTTGTGGATAAGCAAAATTTTCGAAGTGGGGACTGTTTTGGGATTGTGCAGCATAATTTGGAAAATTATTAGGCGGTGGGTAATTATAATAATAGTTCACAGGAGGATAAGTTTGATAATTTTGAGGGTTTGTTATTGGGAACCTACTTTGATATGAGTTATTTCCCCTTAAATCTTTATTTTGATATTTCCGTTTATTTTGTGTTACGTTTTTATTTGTCTCATTAAACCAGCAGTTTTCTGTTGTGTGATTTCTTTTTTTACAAATATGACAACTTTCTGTGTTTGGTACCTGTGTCTGTTTAAACTGAATTTCTTTGCTCTCTTTTAATTGTTTTTGTATTTCTTTTAATTCTTCATTATGTCTGACTGTCATGTTTAGGAGCATTTCATATAGTTTATCTTCCTCTTTGGAAGTAGTGTTAATTTCTTCTATTTTAGAAGCGTTAAAAGCGCTTTCGATTTGTTTAGCAAATTTAATTGCTTTATCTATCGAATCCGGTGCCATTTTTCTAACTTCTAATGCAATATCTTGCCTTATGCTTTCTAAAAATTTAGTCAATTTAATTGTGTCTAGAAATTGCTTAGCCCCAGTTTTTTCTGAATGGCCTGAATCTTTTAAATAGTTGTTTGCCGCCCTGTTGAATATTTTTGTGAATTCTTCTATTGATTGTGTCGGTATTTGTTTCAAATTCATGAATTCATTTTGTGAGATGTCAAAAGAGATTTCCCTTTTAAATAATTCTTGTAACCTTTGTTTAATGTCAGCATAGTTGTTAATATTATTTGTGTCTTCGTCGTTAATTAGGCTTTCTTTTGCCTGGCCCGTTATTTTGGCTTTTAACAATATTACTCTTAAGTTTTCTGGCAACTTAATTTCCTCAGCTAGCGTATCGAATTCTTTTAGAAAGTTTACGATATTATTATTTTTTTTTCCGTCAAAGTTGGGTAGACTATTCAGGATAGCATCATAACTTATTACAATTTTGTCTGCCATTTTTTTAATTGGTTTATTCCTCTCTTTAGAAATTTCGTTTAATTTTATTTCTTTATTTTCCGCGTAATTTATTTTCTTTTTTGCCAATCTCGGTATAGAGGATCTCATACGCGAAATTTTTTTTTTTTGCTTAATTAAATTGATTACCCCTCCAAAATATGCAATAAAATACAATGTATATAAAATCAAAATACATGTACACAAAATGCCATTAGCATATATACAGGAATAACTTTCTGTTTTTGCAAATATTATTTTAATTTATTTTCACAAGTTTCTTAATTACTCAATTTATTTATTTGCACCTTATTTGTTACTCCTGTATATAAGGCTTTTATTTAAGATGCAATTTCTTGAAAAAATTTTTTAATTTATAATAATAACTCTGTTAATTTTGCTATAAATCTCTTAAAATTTTTTGCAAACACATTATTCTACCACTTTCAAATTGTATTTATGAAGTGATTATTCTTTATCACATCCTAAGAAATTTTTATATATATATAACACCATGAGATAAATAAGATACTAAAATATTATTATTATTATTATTCTTTTTTTTTTTTTTTTATACTATACGCTTATATACATACATATTTTTATTATGTTATATCCACACCAGCCTATATAATCTATATATCTTCTTTCTATATTAATTCTGTTATTTAATTATTTTTGACATTAATCTTTGATTTTCATGTCACATTTCACATGTATAACTAAATAAAAAACACCAATTATAAAATACACATATTTGTGGAGTGTTAGTATACGTACAAATAATTATATTTCCTTAAATCTTTTTTCTCTGTACTCATCTTTTATTTTTACTTTATTTATTTTTCCTTTAACGTTAATAATTTAATGGTATTAAATTTTAGTAAATAACGCGTAAGAATTTTGAAAGTTAACTGTGCCAAATTCGTCACCAAATACACGGCACCAAATCCGCAAAGGGGGGTAGATGTTGGGCGGATATTAACCAAAATCAGACTACCCTCCTTTCCGTGGCTCTAAGGTGACATCCTCGTGGTAGTACATTTTGGAATATCAATTCGATATTCGGGCACGCGTTGTGAAATGCCCTAAAATTAGTCCTAATTAAAAGCAAACATTAATCTGGAAAACAGTATGTTTAATAATAAATAAATTTACTCTCAAATAATATCAGATTCATATAATTTTAATTAATTTCTTTATTAAACATCCAAATTTTAAATATTAATTAAATTGATTATTCTATAATTTTACAATACAATAAAAATGAAATAACAATGATCTTTGATTTTGCCTCAAATGTGCTAAAGATGAGTACTAGAAAACAAATGCGCTTTACCAGCATTGCACGGTAAAATTACTGACCGAGAAATGTAAGAAATTCTCACCAGATTTATCAGATGTTATGTCACAGTCCAGGCACAAGAGGAATATCTTGGCTAGCAGGGAGCACATCCTTAAGTATCCTTGATGAATCATTTCGGCTAGGAAGCACCACACTGATGATAGCAGGACCTCACATTACGTCTGCACACACGAAGGCAATTTTTTAGAATGCTGACTCTTAAAGGAATCTTTTCTCTCCTTTAATTTTTTAAGTCTCTCATTATAATTTTTGGAGGAGATTTTCCCCTTGCATTTTTTTCATTGGGTCTATCTTCTGATTGGACCTTTCTTCGACCAATCTGCTTGCTTCTAGATTACTACGGTGCCTTTTTTACGACCTCGCCGGGGCTTTTTTGGCGGTAGCCAGTGGGGCTTAAATGCGGGTGGTCCCCTTTCAGAGTTCCACGTGCAGGTGCAGGTCATAAATATGACGTTGTATTTCTGTCTTAGGCTTTTAAAAGGTAATAAAACAGCTTGTATTCTTCAGTACAACAGCTTTTGTATTTTTATATTCTTTTTCCTTTTAAATAATGCCTTTTTGTATCTTTATTATTTTGCTTTTAACAAAATGGCTGATTTTTCCCATCATTGGGCTATGACGCAACATGTTTGCAATAACGCTGCCTGATTACTGTTTTTCAAATGTGAATTCGATACTATAGTGTTCTCTACTACTTCTGGTTTCAAGTTTTTTGAAAAACAAAATAATTTGTTATGATCTGTTGCTTTACATTTTTCGCAAGGCTGCGATTTCACCCTGCACTGTGATGACAGATGAGATTTTAGAAAACATTTATAACACCTGCCATCCTTCTTTAATTTTAACCTTTTCTCAACATCAGTTAAATTAGTACATTCAAGAGAATGATGATCATAATTCTTGCAAAATATGCATATATTTTTTACACCTACATTCAATGAATTCATTTTATTTGGAAATTTTCTGTCATTAATTTCGGCTTTATTTTTATTTACAATTACCGAAGCATTTTTATAATTAATCATACTAAGTGATTTTTCACGCGATTCAAGTTCTACTTTAAGAAAATTAATTAAGTCTGTCACATCAGACTCATCCTTCCTTTTATCACTTTGCCTGTAATATTCAACTACTAGATCGTTTGGCAATAATTTTAATAAAATTGGATTCAGTAAATGACCATATTGGCCTTTTGTCACCCCTAAATTAGATAAACTGCGAATATTTACTTCACAAGCGTCATAAAACTTTCGCAAAGCAGTTATATTTGATGAACTTTTTACGCCTTCTAAGTTTATCAATTTATTCATGTGAGCATTAATGATAATATCCTTTTGCCCAAAACGTGACTTCAACATTTCTATGCAATTATCATAATTTTGTTCCGTAAGTGAAAACCCTTCAATAACATTGTACGCTTTGTCAGTTAAAAGCGTTTTCAAGTAAGTGAATTTTTCAATCTTTGTAAGATTTTCATTTAAATGGATTGAATTTTCGAAACAATCGAAAAATTCGTTCCATTTTTCTATTTGTCCACCAAATTTTGGTAAGGACATTTTCGGCAATCTCACTGCCGAACCAGTTTTTGTTTGGGTTTCACTGACAGAACAGTTTGAACTACTTTCATCTTTATTATTACATAATCTTTTTAATCTTAGTTTGATTTTGCATTTGGCAGAAATTATTTGCTCGCCGTATTTATCGCTGGTCGCGATATCTTTTTCATACTCTTTAATATCTACTATTAAATTTTCAATTTCATTATTTAAATTTTTTAATGCAATTTCTCTTTCACCTATCATTTCCTGGATTTCGATGATTTCGTCTGATTTTGTATTTTCTAGATCATCCAATAATAAATTCTCTAATTTATTTATTAATTTAGTTACATTTGAGCGTTCCGTAGAACGCTTAACTTTTAACTTTTCAATATTCATAGCGAGCAAATAATCAAACAAAATAATTCATATAATTCAAATTTCTAATTTCATTTAATCAATGTTATAAATAGTAGTTAAATTTTGCTTACCTGGTTCCATATCCAGGCAGCTATCCAATAACGAATCCGGAATTCCAGTCATTATTATTTTTCAGTTTCGTTTTCACAATAAATTATCCAAGCTTTCAAATCCAAATCCAGATAAATTAATATCTAAAGGTAATTTCACTTTCAAGGGATTTCACTTATCCCGAGTTTCGTTCACCATGCAAAAAAATATTATTATATATACTGCGCCATGAAAAAATTCGTACCATGAAAATATGCAGAAATATATAATCATAAACAACTTCTTAATCTATAGTTCTGTAATTCACGTGTTCAATTTCAGTCATAAAATTTACACCAGTTGGGAGAGCTTATTAACTTTATTTAGCGATTAAACACAAAAAAGAAATTATTTGCATAATACTAAAGACTGATTCACAATTTATAATTATTCATTAATTATTCGGGTGGTAATATTGTTTCTCCATAAAGGAGCCAAGATCATAATATTTAAATCATAACTTTCATGTTCAAGAGAAAAAATTATACTTCCTGTTTAAGACAGGCCGCGAAAACTAAACTAAACATAAAAAAAGTAACATTCTCAAAAAGAGAAAAAAGCACCTCTCATTTGGCAAAGAGCCAACTACTAGTCGGGGGGCTGGCGAAACGAAACCAAAAGCTACGTTCAAACACCCAAATAAAGATTTATCACTTTAGTATATGTTGAGAAATTAAAAAAGTTATATAAAACTATGTTAGAAAATACTTTTAATTTCGAAGAAAATCGAACTATGAGAATTTGGTATATCTATACGTTTTGAGGTCTCCTGAATTCATTTTTACTTTTCAAACATATACTATATAAGGTAAATATTGTATCCATGAAAAAATAATAATCCACTGTGGGTTTTTGGTATATTTATACGTTTTGTGGTCTCCTGAATTCATTTTTCTGTTTTTATAAAGGTATGTGTATGTGTCTGAGTGAACACAATAGCATTTAAATACTTTATCTAATTACTATATTTCACTGCATATGTATAATGATTATATATATGTGTGTGTAAAACAGCAATTAAAAAGCAAAATAATAATAATAATAATAATAAAATAATAAGGAATTTTTTGGTGTGAGTACAAGAAGTAGATATTATTAAATATCAAATGTTTTGCTACTAGGGATAATGTAAATATATTTTTTTTTTCTATCCCGCATTTAACCAAGTATTGGAAAAGATTGCGAATAAATCAGAATGGCTGGATTAACGATCGCAACATGGCTTTGAACCCGGCATCTCCCCTCTACCAGCTTAGAGAGCAGAACCTTTCGGCGACAAGTGGAGCAAAAAGATAAGGGGGGGGGGGGGGAATTAAGAATTAATTAGCAGGGAGCATAAGAACTTCTTTTCCAAAACTTTTTTAAATATTTATCTATTTATTTTTGGAATAATTTTCAAGAAATGTCAGTATAATAATTACTAATGAGTCTCATTGTATATGTATAAAAAAAATATCTAAGACAATTATTAAAAAAAAAAAAAAAAAAAAAAAAATTTTTTACCGTGCGTACAAAATGTAGATATTATTAAAAAAATAAAATAAAATAAATAAAAAATATTTCAGATGCTAATGTAATACATACTTAAAATGATTTCGAATATAGATTTGTTTTTTCAAGCACAATTATTAAATATTCCTTACATACAGTTTCCTCTTACCTTTATTATTATTATTTGGCTTATTTCAAACAGATTTTTATGTTTATAATTAGTGACTTTTCTTTTTTATTTGATATATATATATATATATATATATATACAAGATCTATGTTATTATTATTATTTGTTTATTTTAAATTTGTTAAAACGTTTTTAGCAGAAAATTTTTAAATAGCTGAACTTTCAGGAATAAATGCAGAAATAACTAATTATTTATCTACAAATAATCTTCTTAAAACATTCTGCATTTGTAACAAACAGTTTTGTGCATTAAAAGATAGTTTTAATAAAAATAATTCGTTAAATTGTCAAAAAGTTTCTTGCGCAAATAAGTACATATCCTAACTACGAGACGAGACGTGTAACTAGCGCACCAAGCGTAGAGGAGAGTAACTATGCCTTGTACGGTGTTTCTATTGTTCAAGTTCGCGTCTGAACAGCCGCTATTCTACTGAATCTCAGGGAGCCATGTTCTAGTGCAGCAATGAGTGTCAAGGTATGGCACACCCCTGTAGCTTCATACCGATCAAGGTACGAACTTCACCTCTGCGGTATTCAAAGGACTGTGTCAGCTACTCGGCGCAGACAAAACTCAGAAAACACACCAATATCCCCAGTCGGACGGCATGGTCGTGAGGTTTAACCGCAACATCCTGAATAACCTCTCTCTTCTAGTATCAAAGAACCAGCAAGATTGGGACTTGATGTCGCCGTTGTTGCTGCTGGCTTATCGAAGTGCTGTCCATGAAACCACCGGCTATAATACTCCAGCTCAGATACTGTTTGGACAGGAACTTCGTCTCCCATGTGATCTCCGGTTTGGTTGTCCCCCATATGCGCCTTCATCGTCCCAGGTGTACATCCAAGATCTCCAGGCACGATTTGAAGATGTACACAACTTCGCTCGGGAGCGGATTCACATGGCAACGGAGAAAATGAAGACAAGGTATCATCTAAAGGTTACACAACATGAATTCAAGGAAGGAGACAAAGTTTGGTTGTGGAGCTCTGTTAGACGCAAAGGACTCTCTCCGAAGCTACAGATCTCTTCCGTGGAGTATCAAAATTGTGATGACATGTCTCCGGACCACCTCTAGGGGTGAGTCCCAGACCGGCGCCAATTGTCAATTGCGCAGCACTAGTACAACGTAAAACTCATCCATCCACCCATCCGAAGCTACAGTGTAAGTGGGACGGTCCCTACAGTCTTAAAAAGACTGAATGACGTCGTTACAAGAATTACTAAAACACTATCATCAAAACCGAACGTATTTTATTATGATTGGTTGGGTACATACTACGGTTAATGGTAATGTTCAAATTTGAAATGTAAATATCTGCTAAATTTGTATATGTGTAATGTAAATATTTGTATATAATATTTTTACTTATTTGTAAATTTTGTAAATATTTCTCATTTAATTTTGCAATCTGTATTGTTACTTTATTGTTATATGCAAAATAGTTTTGTATTTTACATTGTATAGTTTGGTTAGTTTCGCCTCCTGACTAAGGGTTGTACTGCCCGGGACCTGCAGTCCTTGGGAGGGGGGTAGTGTTACGAATTTGTAAATAATTCGTAGTTATTTTCATGTAAATTCATTTAGAGGCTTAGTCAGGTGATAAAATGTTATTTTTCAGCATTTCTAGCTTGTTTTCGCATTAAAATAGCTCACTTCCCGTCAAAAACACGTTAAAAAGTCACATTAAGGCAGGTAATTGCTTTGGCGCCTTTTTTCCTCCTTGGCGACAAAATCCTTATTATCGATATACCAAATATGGAAGCTCTAACTTGATTAGCTGCGAAGTTTCTGGAATTTTCCACATTTTTCTACGCAAATATTTAAGGAATTGCTTCGCGCCAAATCAGTTTTAGTTCCACCAAAGCTTTCATTGCTACTGAAAGAGCTCTGAGCCTCTCTGGATTGCAGTCGATTGCTGTATGTTAATGCTCTGATGCAGTTTGTGCTGTGAATTTGCTGTTGACAGCTGTTATTTAAGCTGTGTTTACTGGTGAAAGTAAAGTTGACACTTGGTTTACAGACCTGTAATCTTCTCAAATTTTCTGTAAATAAAGTTTCCAGCCTCTGCAAGAATCGCGTTTCATTCTCGGACAACTTACGAACCCCCAAGTACGCAACAATACTCAATAATCTTACAAAGTTTGTTTGAAATCGGGAAAAAGATTATGTAGAACGCTTTTCTTTCTTTCTTTTATTCTCTTTCTCTCTGCTCCCTAATCCTTCAAAATACTTCTGAGCACCCATTGATGTTTAGCATGATTTGAAAAATAGTATCTTTTTGGGGCGTTCTTTTTCCAAGATCATAGTCCGATCTTTCCATGATTACATTGTTTTCCTTAAATAGTATAGGGGTCGCAAAATTTAAATCAGTCTTTACAGACTGTTGACGCATGCGCGCCACCCCGTCGCGGATCACCGGGAGAAGGCTATGAGAAGCCAAGTACAATGGACGTGGGCAAAGAACTTTAAATTTATTGACGCCCACAATTATTATTTTATGTTCTACCTATTATAAATCTTATTCTTCGTTGTAAATAGTGTAAATACTTGATGTATGTGATCGTACAAATTAAAAATATTAAAACAACGAAGATGGTCCGTCGAAAATTAGTTATTTGTAGTTAAGTTCCTACAAAAAAGTGGCTCCGTCGAGAAAGGAGCTTGTAATCAGCGACTAATGGATAAAAATAATAAATTGAAATCTTCCTTGAAAGGGAAGATAACTAGAATTGAAAACTATGTAGAAGGCACGAATGCCGAAAATTACGATGTAGATATAGTGGAATTAAAAGTGAAATTAAAGAACATAGAACTGCTACAAACAAAAATCGATGAATCACGACAAAAATACTACGAAATTCAAGACTTGAAAGATGCTGAACAAGCAACCATAGATGACGACCTTGACTCATGTGAAGAACGTCTGGAAAAATTAGAGGTAAGAATTAATACTCTTATTAATTCTTATAAGAAATTTGATTCTCATAAAAAAATAAATGCGACTGAAAATGCATCTCAAGATGGCTTTGAAATTAAAACTCAAATTCCTCCTTTAGTATTACCTGAATTTTCAGGAAAATATGAGGAATTCAGTTCTTTTAAAGAACAATTTGATGATTTAATAACCAATAATGTTCATATTAATCAGTCGCAGAAATTATATTATCTTAGATCTTGTCTCAAATATGACGCTAAAAATCTAGTTAGTAATTTTGATACATTTGAATCATTATATAATGCATTAGAAAATCGCTATGATAACGAGCGATTAATTGTTGATATTCATGTACAAAATATTCTGAATTTTGAGAAAATTCAAACAGAAAATCCCAAAGAGATAAGAAATATGATTGATTGTATACAGAAAAATCTGCGTGCCTTGAAAGTTCTGAAATATGAGCAAAATAAATTATCAGATGTTTTCATTGTAAATATTCTCGTAGCAAAGTTAGACAGAGAATCTAGAAAGAATTTTGAGTTATCCCATAAATCAAAAAATGTTCCCACCTTTGAAGAATTTATCAAATTTTTGGAACAACGAGAATCAGTTTTATTATCTATTAATAGAACGAATATGACTAGCGGAAATAAAAATACTAACAAAAACTTTCCGGCTATTAACAAATCTAAAACTCTTTTAATGCATGAAAATAAAAACAAAAATTGTGTTGTTTGTAAAAATACTTATCACCCTATTTATAAATGTGATGCATTTTTGAAATTAAACATTAACGAAAGATTAAGTATAATACGCCTTCACAAGCTTTGTGAGGTTTGTTTTAGGCAAAACCATAAGAAAAATGATTGCTTATCGAAATTCAAATGCACCTGCGGAATGAAGCACAACAGATTAATATGTTTTTCTTCTGGCGCCAAAACCCCGGTTCCAGACGCAGATGGAATAAATTCATCCAACTTACCAGATATAGACAAACGGGTTGCGCAATTAAATGCTTCCGTTTTGAGTAATAATAGCAGATATTTAAAAGAAAATAGAAAAAGTATTCTGTTTTCCACAGCTTATATTTATGTTCAATGCGAAAACAAAAAAAGAATAAAAATAAGATGCGTTCTGGATTCCGCTTCAAATGTGTGCGTATTAACTGAAAAGATGAGTGAATGTTTAGGAATTAAAAGAGAAAAAATAAAAACTCCAGTTTCAGGTTTGAATGGATTGACCCAAAATATTAAGTGGAAATTAGATACCTTTATTTCAAATGAAGATTGTTCTTTTAGTGAACCAGTAGAATTTTTGATTGTAGATAAAATAACTGGGCTTACACCATGCAATAAATTAAACATTTCAGACATAAAAATTCCAGAATTTTTGAAATTGAGTGACGAGACATTTTTTGAACCGAATAAAATAGAAGCGTTAATCAGTGCAGATATATTATTCAAAGTTTTAAAGGATAATACTTATAAAATAAATGACGATTTGTTTTTTAAAGAAACCGAATTTGGATGGCTAGCGTGTGGAAAGGTTGAAGAAACAGAACTGAATAATTCGAAACAGTGTTTCGTTTTGTCAGACGATTCCCTTAGTAGCACTCTTAAACTCTTTTTCGATCTAGAAAGCATTGGAATAAGAGACGATCCAATTCAAAAAGAAAGTGATAAAGCTATAGAAATTTTTAATGAAACGATTCAGTTTAAAAACAAACGCTACGTTGTACACTTGCCCTTTAGAAGACCCTATAATGAACTTTCCGATAATTACACGTTAGCGAAACAACGATTTTTAAGTTTATGGAGACGTTTTAAATATGATAGAGAATTATATGAACAGTATAGAGAGATTATTCGTGATTACGTAAATCAAAAAATAATAGAAATAGTTGAACCCAGTACAGCAGAAAATAATTTAAACAAACCTATTTATTATTTGCCTCATCAGGCAGTAAGAAAGGAAGGTCGCTTAACATCCAAAACAAGAATCGTATTTGATGCAGGGAGTCATCAAAATAATCAGCTGTCACTGAATGATTGCCTATGGCAGGGGATAAATTTAAATCCGAATCTTTTGGATGTTTTAATTAATTTTAGATTAAACAAAATAGCATTTTGTTCTGATATTAAACAAGCCTTTCTACAAATCTGTCTCGCTGATGAACATAAAGACGCTGTTCGTTTTTTCTGGAGTGATGAAGAACCGCATGCACACAAAAAACCCAAATTACAGATTTATCGTTTCAATCGAGTTAATTTTGGGGTGTGTTCAAGTCCATTCTTACCAGGGGCGTAGCGTAAGGGGGGGGAGGGGGGGGAGTCTCCCCCCCCAATGTTTTAAAAAATAGGGCGGCATATTGAAGTTTCTGGGGGCGCTGTTTTGCGACTTAAAGTTCATTTGAAAGTGGATCATAATTTTGTTAATTTATCATTAGTTACAGAAATCACTTAAGAATTTTATGTATCACAAGCTGACCAACTGGTTCACCGACCAGCAAAAAAAGTTTGCGTTAAAATGTCTGACTGTAGCAAACTATTGTTTGGTGGCGCCTGCGGCGCCCTCTAAACTAATTAGACGCCTAAAACAGCCTGTTTTCCTACCGTGCAAACTACCCTTGAAAATTCTCATCGTATTCATGACGCTTAAAAAATCTGATCATAACAAATTCCTGTTTGGGGGCGCATACGGCATGATTTCCCGTTTTGTTCACTTACAATAGCCTGTTTGCTTACCGTACAAAAGACTGTTGAAAATTCTAATCGTATTTGGGATCCTTTAAGAATACGTTAGTGGTAAGCTTCAGCTGAGCTGCGCCTTTCCCTGTTCAGGCACCTACAAAGGCATAATGAGGTTTCTGGGGGGGGGGGGGGTGCTGTTTTGCGCCTTGAAGTTCATTTGAAAGTGGTTCATAATTTTGTTGATTATCATTAGTTACCAAAAGCACTTAAGATTTTTATGCATCAGAAGCTGCCTTCGGCGACCAACTGGTTCATCGACCAGCAAAAAAGTTTGCATTAAAATGTCTGACTGTAGCAAACTCCCATTAGGTGACGCCCTCGTAACTAATTAGATGCCTAAAACAGCCTTTTTAAATGTGTATAATAACCTATTTTCCTACTGTGCAAACAATCTTTGAAAATTCTCTTCGCTTTCATAACTCTTAAAAAAATCTGATCATAACAAAGTCCGGTTTGAGGGCGCCTATGGCATAATTTCCCATTTCAAACACTTACAATAGTCTGTTCACTTACCGTGCAAAAGACTGTTGAAAATTTTGATTGTATTCAGGACCCTTTAAGAATAAGTTAGCAGCAAACTCCAGCTGAGCGGCGCCCTTCCTTGTTCAGGCACCTACAACAGCATGTTTGTTTACCATGCAACGACCCTTGAAAGTTCTGACCTTAGCAAATTCGCGCTCTGTAGCAACTGCGGCGTTCTTCTCCCATTTCACATACTTACAACTGACTCGTAAATATGCGCAATCGCTTTCTCTCCTTCAAAAACTTAAAATTACGATTTTTCAAGACCTTAGCTCGAAAAAAAAAGCAGTTTATTGTACGTTATGGCTATTGCATAAAAACAAAATTAGATGAGGTTTGATTTGGTTATAACGATTTCTCACTAACAATTTTTTATTCTGAGTGATCCTTTAAGCAAATTTTTTATTTTAGTTTCATCGCTTACGGGTTTTGAAATATTTATAAGTCTATAGAATTCAACTAGTGTTTCTTCACATGAAATAGCGCGAGGAAGCTGATTTAACGTCGCATTAATAGGCATATATTGGGTAATTAGCGACGGTTTGGGATTAATGCCCCAGTGGCGGTCCGAAGACAAGCCATCACAATTTTTATCTTCTGCGGAAGGGATGGCTCCCCCGCTTCAGTATCCCCAGACGTATTATTTGCATGGAGCATGGAGGATATTGCAGCCACGACAGAGTTTACGTGCACCAGAGGAGACTGACTTTCATGATGGTCTTATATTGGCTCGATTATTGAATCCGCAATCTTTCTGTCAAGCTGGTAGATGTGAGGTGCCGGGTATGATCCCAGGTCTCGCTTGTCGGCCTAGCCGTTCAGAATTTTCCATGTTTTTCTCCGAAACTTGCGTAAATACGGGCTAGGAACGCTTAGAAAGACCTCCACAGAAGGCACTCCCCCTCAGGCCTAGGACCCTAGAACAGTCAATTGGCCTTTTAGTTCCCCATCATACTATAGGTATGGGGAACTTAGGTAATCGTGAAAATTTTCGACCTCGGTTTTTTGATTTTTCTACACGTTTTCAGGTGTGACGAATCCGAAAATGACAAAATTTCTATGGTGTCTGTCTGTAGGGCGTCTGTAAGTGTGTCAGTGTGTCAGTCCGTTAGTGTGTTAGTCCGTTAGTTTGTTAGTCTGTTAACACGATATCTCACGAACAAATGATCGCAGAGAGGTCAGATCAGTTTTAAAATATTACTTTCGACACTGGCAAGAACTCTATTCATTTGCAACATTCGAATTTAAAAACTTCGTGAGTTATTAGAAATTTACGATTTTCTTAACATGGGAGAATAGGACAAAAATTCACTTAAACGTGCATTTAATGGAAACGTTTTACTGTAAAAATGTCAGACCAGTTTTAAAATATCCGTTTTGATGCCGGAATGAACGTCAGTAACTATAAATATGCTACTTTGGAAATTTCGCAAGTTATTGGAAATTTACGAATTTTTTAACATGGCAGTATAGAGCAAAATTTCACATAAACGTCAATTTTGAGCGACATTTTCATCGTAAACATGTCAGACTACTTTTGAAATATTATTTAGGACACTGGCATGATTATTAACGACTATGAATTTTCCAATATAAAGATTTCGTAAGTTATTGGAAATTTACGAATTTCTTAACATGGCTGAATAGAGCAAAATTTCACATAAACGTCAATCTTGAGGGATGTTTTTATCGTAAAGATGTCAAACCACTTTCGAAATATTATTTAGGATACTGGCATGAATATCATAGACTACGATTTTTCCAATTAAAAAAATTCGTAAGTTATTTGGAATTTACGATTTACTTAACATGTCAGAATAAGGCAAAATTGAGCATAAATTTCCATTTTGAGGATCGTAAATACATTAGACAACTTCAAAATTACATTTATGATATTTGTTTGAACATGATTGAATACAAATATTCTAATAGGAAAATTTCGTAAATCATTCGTAATTTACGATTTTATCAACATAGCGAAATTGTAAATTTTCCATATAAATCTGAATTTTGAGGATTATTGCATTGGAAATAGTAGCATGCAAACTAAACAACGGAATCGACCCTGATAAAATAAATTAATAGATTAGAATGAGATAAATATATCGAAGTGAACGGTGGATAGCGTATTAGGCGGGGATTTCATTCTGTCACTGTATCAAGCTTTGGTCAAATTCATTTCTTTTAACATGATTATAATATGTCTCGCACTAGAAATTTATGAGAACATAAATAGGATGGGGAACTGAGCAGAGTCCACCTATGCCAACTAGTTTCCCAAACACCGACACCAACACCTAAGATATAAATTTCTGTACAAAAAAGATTTAATTTTGGACAACGGGACTTTTTTTTAGTTTGTTCTTCCACATAAAGACATGCGGTAATTGTGTCGCATTCCTTAGCAATTGCTACTATATTTCTTAAAACATTTTTCCCACGATATGGGAAAAAAGAAAAACGTTTTTTAATTCGTTTAAATATATAAAATAACAATAATAAATAAACTACTGCTTTTTTTCCCCCCCTTAAGAGTGAACAATACCTAATTTCATAATAAGAAAACACCACAGAACTGGTGTTTGAAAGCAATAATTACAAAACTTTGAATAAACACTATAAAATGCAATAAACTTGCAATAATTGTTTCGGGTCGAAAAAACACATGATCCTTCGTCAGGCGAAAAAAGTTGGCACAAGTGCTGCAGTCAAAGTGGCAACGCACAAAACCGTTTTAAGAGAACAGCAAAAATACATACAGATGAATGTAAACATAAATACTGGTGTGAGGAGAATAGTGCTGACTCTAAAATAAAAGGGCGGCCGGGGGGAAATAAAAAGAAAAGGGGCATAATTTGCAGTGTTCTATGTTATGATTTTTGTACGTAACAAAAGTAAGTTACTAATTTCCCTTGTATATATATATATATATATAGGCTGTATGCATTTGTTATTCCCGGAATGTTGCAGAATTATTGCTAAGAAAGTTTAAAAGTCAGGGGGGGAAAAATCTAAAGGCCTCTAAACATTTAAAATGTTAGAAAAGGCTACTTGGTACCAAAATGTTTTTAAAAGGGCCGCCAGTTGCAAAAATATGTTGAAAAAGGGCTACAGGGTGCTAAAAAATGTTTAAAAGGGCACCCTGCCAAATTAGCGTAGAGTCAGCATTACAGAATTATGAAATAAAAGAAATAAATAAATAAATTAAATTAAAAAAATGTAACAAAATCTAAAAATTTAAAAAATATCAAAATTAACCGAAAATCGAACTTATGTGAGAAATTTCATAGCATCAGACAAGAACGGAGTGGAACAAATATCATTAACAAGATTTTTCGAATTTTTAAATATGTAAAAAACTTCATGGATATTCAAATGGGAAGAGAAGACAGGAGATGAAATTATGTTAGTTTTAGAAAAATCAAAACGATGGCCATGAACCCAGCAGTGGGAAGCAATGGAAGATTTAGAGATCTCTTCATTACGAACATTTTGACAGTGCTCATTTATTCTATATTGCAAACGCCTTTTAGTTTGATCAATATAAACTAAATTGTACGACGAACATGGGACTAAATAAATGCCAGAACGGTTTTCAGTAGGAATGGGATCTTTAAGAGAAGATAATTGAATTTTGTTGACGGGTTTCTAAATTACTTTAAAACCAAACGGTGAGAGAACTTTAGAAATTTTAAAAGAAAGTAATAAATAAAAAGGTAAAACAACTGGAATGAGACTGTGATCGTTCAATTTGGTATCAGAACGTTTAGGATTCTTGAATTTATATAAAGCTTTATTATTAATAGAGGGATTATAGCCTCGAGAAAGAGCAAGAGATTTCAAGAAGTAATTAATTTCTTTCGAAAGACTAGACGGATCAGAACAAATGTGTAAGGCTTATGTTTTTCTTACTCATTTTCCAAAAATTGATAAATTTTTAATATTTCATTTTGCGGTAAAAAAAAAAAAAAAAAGAAAGAAAGAAAGAGAAAAATGCACATATTGATTCAGGTTTTTGAACTTAGAATTACATTAAAAATAAAAATAAATAAATAAATAAACGATTGTAAATTTTCTTAATGTGAAAACAGAATTTAAATATACATTATGTAATGAGTAATCATGAAATCAAACTTTCCCACAGAGTAACTGTCGGCGAGATTAGGTATTGTCCACTCTAAAAATATAAAGTTGCTTTCCTTAGCAACAGTTACTATTTTCATTTCTTAAAATTTATTTTGAAAGTTTTATGTTTTACCTGAATTATAATGTAATATCTTTTAAATTTGTTGAAAAAGGGAGAAAAAAAATCTTTTTCAATTGTTCTACTTTGTCTCAAACCAATACTCTGGTTTTCCTAAGAAAGATACTTTTGCTTAGTCTCATACGAGAATATATATATGTATATATTTCTGCAAAGCACATTAACCATATCTTTCGAACGATACTACTTGTAAGCACTTCCTTTTATTGAAAGTAGGCTAAAAATGTAAGAGAAATTTCATGTCTGCGTATTAATATATAGATTCGCTGAAAAAATTTAGAATGCTCCAAAGATGTATAAAAAAAAAAAAAGCTGCTAAATGGAGGGGGGAAAAAAGCTTTTTTTTCCTTGGCATATTTTAGGAATATGCCCCGAAGGAGAGGGGGGGGGCACGTATTAACCGACGAGAGGGCCTGTGCCCTCGAACCCAAAGATGGCAACACTCTTGAAAGTATGTGGGTGGCATTTTCAGATGAGGAATACGAAAGGGCGCCAAACGTCGGGTCTCCCCCCCCAATCAATTTTTCACGCTACGCCCCTGATTCTTACTCGCTGCTACTATTAGACATCACATTGAGAAGTATAGAGAAGAATTTCCCGCTACTGTTCGACTTTTAGATAAATGTTTTTACGTAGACGACTTAATTTCTGGAGGTAATGATTTTAACGAAGCACTTGAATTATCACGAAGTGCAAAATATATAATGGAAGCCGCAGGAATGTCCCTTAGAAAATGGATAAGTAACGATACCGAATTAACAGAGCAGTGGAAAAGCGAAAAATTTGATACATACCCTGTAGAATCTACCATCAGCTTAGGTATAAATCAGACAAAGATCTTGGGACTATCTTGGGATACTAATAAAGATAATTTGATTGTAGATATCAAGAGTTTGTTGAACTTTATATCCATAAATAAAATTACAAAACGTACCATTCTTCAAGCCGTAGGGAGAATTTTCGACCCCTTAGGGTTAATTTCTCCATTCACTGTCAGGGCAAAAATTATCATTCAAGATATCTGGACAACTAAAACCAAATGGGATGAATCATTATCACCAAATATCGAAAAAGAGTGGATGAAATGGTGTTCGGAATTACACTTGTTAAAAGAGCTTGAAGTCCCTAGATTCATCCTTGATGCCACTTCCCCAGAAGATGTAGTTGAATTACATAGTTTTTGCGATGCTAGCAAAAAAGCATATGGCGCTGCCATTTATGTACGAACAAAATCAAAAAATGGTATTTCAGTAAAACTTTTGACTTCCAAGAGCCGTGTAGCTCCCCTCAGCGGTGTTACACTACCTCGCCTTGAATTATTGGGTGCCCTGGTCAGGGCCTGATTATCGCACAGGCCGACAAGGCCTCGGCCTAGGGCACCTCTATCTAGAGGCACCAAAATAAATTTTTAATTTAAAAAATGCTATTTTTGGAAAAGATTTCCTTAAAAAAATTAACCAAAATTTAACTAACGATAATAATCTTTAGTTAAAAGTAGGGATTTTTTAATATTTTTTAACCAATTATCCGATTAAATTAAAAAATACAACATTAGCTAGATTATGAAATATACCAGTTTTCGTGGAGATCGGTCGAATGATATAACATATTACAGCGAACCAAAAAATCCAGATAAATTTTCACTTGCAGACTTGCAGTTATATATACAAATTAAAGAAATCATCCTATTGGAAAATATCTTTACATTTTCAGTGGTATTTGGTCATGCATTCATATTTATATACCCGCTGACTTCGTATGGTATGAATGAGGTAGATTACGATTAAAAAAGAAAACAGTTTTATAAAGAATACCTTGTAAAAAATTACATTTCTATGCAAGTGGATTCCAACAGTCATAGAAGAAAGATTACCCCTGCGCCAATAATAATAATAATAATAATAATTTGAGGTCTTGTTGCAAGAGAAGTTAAAACTAATTTCTTATAAAGGTGATGCTTTAACTTTTTTACCAGCAGTCAAACTTTGTGCACAAATTAGATTAAAAAAAAAAAAAAAAAACTTTAATTTGTTTAAGAGTGTGTATGTGTTTGTGTGTGTGGGGGGGGGGGGGGGGGGGGGGGCACCAAAATCATCCTGGGCCTTGGACCCCAACAAGGGGTAATCAGGCTCTGGCCCTGGTCGCAGCTCGTCTGATCACCAAAGTGAAAAATACTGTAAACCTTAAAAGACCTTCTGTTGAATATCACTGGACTGATTCGCAGATAGTGCTTTTCTGGATAAAGGGTACTAAAACCCGATGGAAGCAGTTTGTCGCCAACCGTGTTCAAGAAATTGCCAGCCTGACAAACCCTAACTCTTGGTTCCATTGTGCAAGTAAAGAAAATCCTGCTGACCTGTTGTCCCGAGGGATGACTGCTGAAAGCCTAACAACCAGCGCCACATGGTGGACAGGTGCTGAATTTCTGAAAGATCCTGAATTTCCGAAAAACAAACAATCTTTTATTGACTTTTCAGAACTAAATGAGGAAGACTACACTCCTGAATTAAAATCTGAAAATGCAGTGACTCTAAATTTGAAAAAGGACTTTATTATTTTGAACTATCTGATTAATCGTAGTAATAAATTTTTAAAAATATTACGTATATGTAGTTTTCTTTTCAGGTTTCTTCACAATCTAAGAAATCCTTTAGAAAAGAAGAAAGGACCGCTGATGCCTGAAGAGCTGACAAAGGCAGAAGACTTCCTACTGAAACAGCTGCAGGAGGAGGAATTTCATACTGAAATATCTGCCTTGAAAAGTGGCGGTAATGTATCGCATAAGAGTAAAATTTTTAATTTATCCCCATTTTTGGATGACAATGGTTTAATAAGGGTAGGGGGGAGACTGTAAAATTCGCAGTTATCTTATTCGATTAAGCATCCTTATGTACTTCCTTCAAAAAATAAATTAACGGAATTAATTGTAAAATATTATCATGAAAAATATTTTCATATTGGTCCCCAACATCTTCTGTTTCAGGTTAGGCAAAAATATTGGCCCATTCATGGGAGAAATCTTTGTAAAAAAAATTGTGCACAGATGTTTAGTCTGTTTTAAAGCAAATCCGAAAGTATGTGTACAAAAAATGGGAAACTTGCCAAAACAAAGAATAACGCCAGATAAAACATTTAATTCAACTGGGGTAGATTTGTCTGGACCCTTTTTAATCAAAAATAAATATGGAAGGAAAGGTCCAGAAATCAAAATTTATGTTTGTATTTTCATTTGTCTAGTAACAAAGGCTATACATCTTGAACTTATTAGTGATTTAACTTCACAAGCTCTGATAGCTGCGTTAAAAAGATTTATTTCGAGAAGGGGCAAGTGTCATAAAATATTTTCGGATAATGTGACCAATATGGTAGGCGCCAACAGGGAACTAAATGCCTTGTATAAATTGGTAAGAGATAAGGAAGAATCCTTATTCAATTTTTTTGCAGAGGAAAAAATAGAATGGGTTTTTATTCCTCCAAGGAGTCCAAATTGGGGTGGTCTATGGGAAGCAAATATCAAAGCGTTTAAATACCATTTTAAACGCATAGCGGGTAATTCAAAATTTACATTTCAAGAAATGCTTACACTTGTTACTCAAGTGGAAGCGATCTTGAACTCGAGACCACTGACTCCGCTAACTTCAAGTATTGAAGATTTAGAGGTTTTAACTCCAGCCCATTTTCTTATTGGAAGGCCAATAACGGCTGTTGTTGAACCCTCTTTAACCAATATTGAAAAAAATCGCCTAAATGCTTGGCAAAATATTACGAAGTCAGTTCAGGCAATCTGGAAAAGATGGAGTCTTTCTTACTTAAATAACTTACAACAGCGCAGAAAATGGATAATTGATAAAGAAAATTTAAAAATCGGAGACATGGTTTTAGTCAGGGAAGAAAATCTTCCACCATGCAAGTGGTTTTTAGGGCGTGTAATAAAGCTATATCCTGGTCAGGATAATAAAGTTAGATTGGTAGATATAAAAACTACCAAAGGGATTTACAAAAGATCCATCTCCAGATTGTGTGTGCTGCCTATCGAGGAGTAAAAATGAATATGAACATTTATTATATTAATTTACTGTATTATATATATTACTCTAAATTTGTTAGTTAATTATGAAAATTTCTGTTTATTATAATCAGTTAATCTTTTTTCTAATTCTATGTGTTGTGCGAAATATTGATATTATGTTACATTCATTTATTTGTTATTATTTTATCTATTCATGTTATGTGAAATTGTAAATTTGAAGTTTTGCAAAAAAAAAATATTGTAAGTTCTTGCATGACAACATAGCAAGGCCGGGCGGGATGTTGACGCATGCGCGCCACCCCGTCGCGGATCACCGGGAGAAGGCTATGAGAAGCCAAGTACAATGGACGTGGGCAAAGAACTTTAAATTTATTGACGCCCACAATTATTATTTTATGTTCTACCTATTATAAATCTTATTCTTCGTTGTAAATAGTGTAAATACTTGATGTATGTGATCGTACAAATTAAAAATATTAAAACAACGAAGATGGTCCGTCGAAAATTAGTTATTTGTAGTTAAGTTCCTACACAGACTATTTAAATCCTTTTGGGAAATTTTAAGTCAAGACTACCCTCCCCCTCCCCAATCTGCCTTCCAGTGTGTGCGGTTCTTCAATTCGAAGCTATTTTCCATAAAAACCTTACTCTAACTCTAAAAATGATTTGAAGATAAAACTTCTCACAGCCATTGTTCTAAAATTATGTCAAAGAAAAAATATATAATGTAAAAAATACAGTTATATCTAAATGGCATGCACTGCACGCACATCCCCGGAAGCGGCTACCACTCTTTTTGAATCAGACCTCGTAGTCTGTGTCTCACGCTCCTTGTTCGGGGACCTCCTCGATAATCCCGTAGTCAACAGAGCGTCTCCCACTGATTACTGATCTTTCTTATTTCTTATATTAAGTACACTCATTCAAGGGCTTTCTCTTGCTTTGCTGTTGTGTCACGGGCGTGAACTTAACTTCCGGTGTATCTTTCGGACGGCGACGATATGTCGCGGCTTCTTTCAACCGAAACCGGCAGCAAAACGGTTTCCACATCCCGAAAAAGCCTTATTAATAACAAAAATAAAACTTACATAGCGTGGATAACAAATAGGAACAATGGGAGGTAAAAACACAATGCTTTGAGCATATCTTCTTAAGATCTGAGAGTCGGGATTCTTTCATAGTTTCGGGGTACAGTTACTTTTCCTTTCCATGGGGAAGGAAGTGAATTTCCCGTAAGGCCACTGCCCTAGGTTTCCGTATATTTCTATTTGCACTCAATTTGAACTGCAATGGATGTATAGGCTCAAAATAATTTTTATAAGTTAACAATAAAAAAAAAAAAATCCGTTAGTAAACTTGTATAAATGCAATAAACAAGTACATTAAAATTTTTTCAGTACTATTTTTACTTTTTCTCGCCCATTATTTAATCTAATGCTAAAGAAAGTATCGTTTTTGAGTCAAATTTTCGAAATTGAGATTTTGTTACTTATTAACACGTTTTAAACTTTTTGAGGTCTCCTGAATCCTAAAATCAGGTTTTTAACAGTTGTTGGTGGTGTATGTGTGTGTTTCTGTTAGCAGCATAATCCAAAAACAGCTATTTGCACCAAGTCCAAACTCTGTATAGTCCCATCAGTGGTCGACAGGCTTTCATTTTAAAGCTGAAGGACGGTAGGTAACGGGTTATTTAGTTATAACGCATATCAAATATGCTCCTAATTAAATATAGGGTAAGTGCACCAGTGATTGACACTTTTAGAACAATCTCTAATGTTTTTAATGTTCTAGTCATCAGAAAATATTTTTAGAAATCTTAAGTTAGTACATATGGCATGAAAGACATTCAGAACCACATATATGTTAAAATATATACATTTGATAACAATTAATTTTTTTTTTATGAATTTTTATTTGACACCCACTCAATGTTCCAGTAATTGACACTGCCTGTTTTTCATTTTATTAGTAATTGGCCCCCTATGTTCCAGTGTTTGACACTGCTAGTTATTTATTTTACCAGTTATTAGCATCCTATGCTCTAGTGTTTGACATGAAATGTTTAAATTCTTATATGTAAAATATATGATTTTATTATTTTTCTTATTTATTAATTATTTCGGGATAGATGTCAATTACTGGAGCATGCCAATCACATAAAATAAAATAAAATAAATCGGAGGCTGAACCGACTACTTTTTAATCTCCAATGTAAATTTCTCCTGAATTAGTACTAATTGTCCTTATCAACTCCTTTTTTTTTTTTTTTTTTTTTTTTAAAAAAAAAAAAAAAAAAAAAAAAAAAAAAGACTTTTGCAGACAGAGCAGCAAAAAAATTTAGACCGCCTTTAATAAAATATCTTGAGTAAAAAAAATTTTGTTAAAAATCCCTTTGAAGATTAAACTTTTTCAATAAGATGTAACACATTTTTTTTTTTTTTTTTTTTCATCACTCCTTATTTTGACAAGATGGGGTACTTTGACAAATGCTGTATTATTTTATTCACAGAATTTTGATTCCATAAAAATTATTTCTGTTGCTTTAGACAGCCTCTGTCTTCTTCAAATCATGAAAAGTGGATAAGTGCTGCTGTATTTTATTAACAGAATTTTCATTCGATAAAAATTATTACTACTGCTTTAGACAGTGCATAATCGACCTCTATCTTCTTCAAATCATGAAAAGTGAATAAAAGCTGCTGTATTTTATTCACAAAATTTTGATTCCGTAAAAAAAATATATATATATCTAGAATCGTCCTCTATCTTCTTCAAATCACGAAAAGTAGATAAAAGCTGCTGTATTTTATTCAGATAATTTTGATTCCTTAAAAAATATTGCTATTGAAATAGAGAGTGCAGAATCGTCCTCTGTCTTCCTGAAATCATGAAAAGAGGATAAAAGCTGCTGTACTTTATTCACAGAATTTTGATTGCTTAAAAAATATTGCTATTGTTCTAAAAAGTGCAGAATCATCCCTCTTATCTTCTTTAAATCATGAAAAGAGAATAAACGCTGCTGTATTTTATTCAGAGAATTTTGATTCCATAAAAAAATATCGTTACTGCTTTAGACAGTGCATAATCGTCCTCTGTCTTCTTGAAATCATGAAAAGAAGATAAATGATGCTGTATTTTATTCACAGAATTTTGATTCCATAAAAATATATTGCTACTGCTTTAGACAGTGCAGAATCGTACTCTTACCTTCTCCGAATCATGAAAACAAACAACTGAAAAATTGGGAAAACGAAACGTATTGTTGCTTAGTGCAATATGAATTATAAATGAATTTTCATATCTTCCTAGAACGGAACAAAAAAAATATTGGTTTTATTTATAGAATAGTAAAAATTCTCGCAATTTTTCGATTACGAGTTCGATGTTTTACTAACCGGCATTTTTTAAAGATTAAAGCAATAATAATAATAATAAAAGTACAGAATGATACAAAACTTTATATCTGGTTGGACATTGGCATAGATTAGATTTTGCTATATACAGTGCAGAAGATGGCGCTATTATTATGCTGCTGCAATTTTCCTTCATTTACAGAAATGCTTATATACACTGCTCAAAACAATTAGGGGAGCACATGGTTTTAACAAAATTACGCGAACATGTACACCGGTAAGTAACATAAAATGAATCACCCATAATTTAAAGCCTAGTAGGAAACAGAAGAAGACGACTTCGTATGCAAATCAAAGTTCATGACGTCAAAAACCAGAAAAAGGAGATAAGGGCAGAAATCGGGATGTTGCAGAAACGTCTGTTTTACTGTCGTAACTGTGAAATTCGATTGCGCACAAATTTTTTTTGGAGACAAGCTGACTTGAGGATGTCTCAACAACGGGATTTACCGGAATCCATGGCATGGCGTGTTATAGGTAGACTTGAAGCCGGGCAAACACAACGTAGTGTCGCGGACGCTGTTGGAGTCGCCAGAAGTGTTGTCGCAAGGCTGTGGAATCGATTCCAAGAAACGGGAAATGTTAGACGTCGACCAGGGCAAGGTCGGCCACGCACAACTACAGCAACTGATGACCGGTATATACGATTAACAGTCCGTCGAAACCGAACAGACAATGCTACGCAGCTGCAAAGACAGTTGCTCTTGACAACAGGACGAAGGGTGTCCACCCAAACAATACGTAATCGGCTTCACGAGGGAGGGCTCTATGCTCGTAGGCCAATGATCTGCATTCCGTTGACCCCCCGCCACCGTGCGGACCGAAGAAGATGGGCTGCTGAACATCGAGATTGGGATCAACATGCCTGGAGCCAAGTGTTATTTACAGACGAGTCCCGATTCAGTCTGGAGTGCGACACCCGACGTGTTCTGGTATGGAGGGACAGGGGCACTCGAAATAACCCCGCATTCATTCGTGAAAGTTCACAATACAGACGAGCTGGTTGGATGGTATGGGGTGGAATCAGCATAGGCGGACGTACGGACCTGCATATCATTCGAAATGGCACTTTGACGGCCCGGAGGTATGCAGACGAGATAGTGCGACCTCATGTCATCCCTTACGCTGCAGCCATTGGAAATTCCTTTGTTTTACAGCATGATAATGCCCGACCGCATGTAGCTCGTCTGGTGGAGAACATGCTTGAAGCTGAAACAATACAGCGTATGGATTGGCCAGCGTGCTCTCCTGACCTAAATCCAATCGAGCATGTTTGGGACATGCTCGGACGACGCATTGCTGTCCGACCAAGGCCGCCTTTTACTGTCCAAGAATTGGAGATTGCACTTCTTGAGGAGTGGAACAGTATTCCCCAAAGACTAATCGATAACCTCATCGCATCCATGCCAAACAGGTGTGCAACAGTCTTAGCTGTTCGAGGAGACCATACACCCTATTAAAAACGTATGCATCATGTCTAAACAGTACATTTTTTGTTTCCATGTAACAGAATTGTTGCCCTTAATCATCGTTTCATGTTTTTTTCCTTATTTTCGAAGAATTAAAGCTTAATTCCATATTTTTTTACGTCTTTTTTCTGTGTTGCGCATTAATACACGTGTACTATCCATTGTATGCCAATACATGGATTGTCTCGCTCGGTTTTCTTCACTTTTTTGTTTGCTCCTCTAATTGTTTTGAGCAGTGTATTTTAACATCTATAGTTAAAATTTTTATTGTGGATAGGTGTAAAAAGCAGTGCATTGAAATTGTCAAAGCCAATTATTTTCTTAGGCTTTTTAAAGCAAATTATGAAAACCCAAATTATGCCCTTAAGGGCCCTCTTCACTCACCGCCGCCGGAAGCCGAAGCTAATGTTATTCTATGGGCAAATTTTTCTTTACAAATAACTTATTAACTAATACATATTTTTTAATTCTGTTTTCACATTCAGAAAATTCCCAGCTGTTAAATTGACGGACCTTTTTAAAAAAATTATTTTTTTATATTTTATTTTGAAGCTGCAAAATATGAATTTTCAATATGTAAATATTTTTCATTTTGCAATTTCAAAATAAAATATTAATAATTAAAAAAATACATTTTTAAAAAAGATCCGTCAATTTAACAGTTGGAAATTTTCTGAATGTGAAAACAGAATTTAAAAATATATATTAGTTAACAAGTTATTTGTAAAGAAAATTTCTCTATAGAATAACACTGGCTCGGGCTTCCGGCGACGGTAAGTGAAGAGGGCCGTTAAACGTGAAAAATGCAGTCCCGTGAGTAATCTTGAAGATGTTTGGGCCTAAAATGAAAATACTCGCAATAAATAACTTTAAGTGTTAATTTAACAATTATTATTTTAGTTTAAAAATTTTATATTTTAAAATGTTTAAGATAATTCTAGTACAATAAAATTAAGATGCATTAGAATAAATCTATATTCAACTAAGTCGTTGCTTATGAGAAATAGGAAACTTAGTGTAATTCTTATTTTTTATTATTCAACACCATTTTTTTTTTTTTTCCCAGTGTTTGTTTTACTTAAGAGCAAACAATGAGACAATCTCAACGACAGCCATGGCCCATTACACTATCAGAAATTTATTTCGCAATTACTCATTACCTAATGTCTTTTTTTTTTTTTTTTAATTCCATTTTCGCATTCAGAAAATTCACAATCGTTAAATTAGTACTAGTTTTTCCAAAATTGATTTTTCACATTTTATTTTCTAGCTAAAAAATGCTCTTGGTTAAATTTTTTCTCTTCTTTTAGCTCAAAAATAAAATATTAAAAAGTTATTTTTTGGAAAACTAATACTAATTTATAGGTTGTGAATTTTCTGAACGTGAAAATAAAATGATTAAGTATTATCTAAGCTCCTTTCTCTACCTCTTATAATTTCCCCATCTCTGGCAGCCAAATCCCATGTTATTCTTCAGGGAAATTTATCAACAGAATGTCTTTTTTTTTTTCTTTTTCTGTTTCATTCAAAACTTTTTCACAGCTGTTAAAATTGATTTTTGTTTTCCAAAAATTTACTAATTTTTATCATTCAACTTTGAAGCTATAAAGTGTGAAAGGTTCATGTTTTGCATTTTCTAGCATAAAAAAAAAAAAAAAAAGAAAGAAAGAAAGAAAGAAAGAGAGAAAACAAATTTAATGATTGAGAGTTCTCTTTAATGTGAGACAAGAAATTTAAAAAATAGATTTAGTAATAAATAATTGACTATGTCAATGACAGGTAGAGAATCCCTGTAATTCAATGTTTAACAACTTATGATGGTATTGTATTATTAGTGTAAATTACTGTTCAATTGTAGATTTTCAATTGTAAATTTTTCCATCTTTTTCTGGTGATTTGTTTTGAAATGGGTTTGACATACTATGGTCATTTTTTGAACACTCGGGTTATTTAGACTGGGATTTCCAAATTAACCCTCTGCTGCACAAATTTTTGTTTTGACCCAATATTTTTTTATATACATATTTAAGGCTAAAAATATAAATACTGCAAAAGTTCTTCGATAATTTTTTAAACTATTTTTATTTAGGAAAGTCTTGTGTTTGATGCACATGTAAATCACTCTGCATTAAGTAAAACTTTGCTCATCTATAATAAAACATTTGGAACTAAAATAAACATGACATATGACCAAGAAAAAAATTTCAAAGCTTTGATGCTGAAAACTATACAAGCAAAATTCCTGACCTAAATCCATTCAAAACATGAACATGTGCAGCTATATCAGGGATGAGATTAGCAAAAACACAAAAAAGCTGAAACTGTATGCAAAGACAATACATTGAAATTAAATACTAGAATTTTGATGACAAAATCTATTATATTAGAGTAATACATATTTATTTTAACCTTCAATGTATTAAAAATGAGCAAATACACATCAGAAACATTAAAAAAAAAAAGCTAAAAAAAACTAAGAAAACAGCTGAAAAGCTACTTTACAAATTTACAAAAAAGCTGAAATCAGCTGAAAAATCTCATCCCTGCTATATAGTCGAACCTTGTTAACATGAATTACTTAACAACATGAACTGTTTCTACAATTCCTTCAAAAGGAAGATTAGTTTCTGAGTTCAGGGATGAGATTAGCAAAAATGCAAAAACTGTACGCAAAGGCAATATGTTGAAATGAAATACTAGAATTTTGATGACAAAATCTATTATATTAGAGTAATAAATAATTATTTTAATCTTCAGTGTATAAAAAAGAACAAATGCACATCAGAAATATAACAAAAGCTGAAACAATATTAAAAAATCTGAAAAGTTAAATGTACAAAAAAGCTGAAATCAGCTGAAAAATCTCATCCCTGTGAGTATTACTGATAGCATGAATTTTTTTTTTTTTATCCCCCTTGAGATTCAAATTAACAAAGTTCGACTGCATCGATAAAATTTAAAATATGGAGAAAATTATTTATTTGTATGTAAATCAGTGTAAAAAAAAAATACAGAATATTTTTTCCTGATTTTAGTAGAGGATGAAATTTAATCCATTGATTCATGTATGTATTACTCTGCAATGTAAAGTTATAGTGGATTTTTGTACCATTGCAAACATTCATGACTGAAGCAATTATTCGTACTTGGCACCTGAAACCTAGAGTGTTAATCTTTAGGCCACTACAGAGGATTAATAATAATTAATATTTCATCATCAGGGATTTTTATTACTGAATTAAATGAGCAGTTTTTAAAAATAATTTTCCTTTCACAGTCAACAAATAAGTCTTCTAATAACGTGAATAGCAGCAAAGTCAATTTGAAGTCCGGTGAAGGTTGGACCAAGGAGCTAAGGAGATAATGCCAAAATTATGACAGCACCACCTACTATCCAAGAACTTTACATCTCCGAAGCTATTAATATAATTAAACACAAAAATACAATAAATTCTAAAGATGCTGCAATTTTGCCAATAATTTGGCACAATATTATAAAATAGCTAATAGTTTATTTCCGCTAGTTCATTATGGTTTTTCTCAAAAAATAGCCTCATGTGATTTTCCAACAGTTCCAGCTTCTCTTGCTTTCTTTAGCTCCTTGGTTCAACTTTCACCGGACTTCAAATTGACTTTGGTGCTATTCACGTTATTAGAAGACTTATTTGTTGACTGTGAAAGGAAAATTATTTAAAAAACTGCTCATTTAATTCAGTAATAAAAATCCCTGATGATGATTTCAGGGTGGCTAGAATTTAAACCTTTTCAAATTCCCTGACTATTTTTCGAGATTTTCCTCTGACTCTCACTGTTTATTTTCGATGAAAATTTCACGACATTAGCAAAAAATTTAGTGATTTAAAATATAATTAATAATTTAATGATTAATATAGCTATTTTCACAAAATTTGTTAAAATTCCTTGACTATTCCCTGACTTTTCCAGATTTTCTAAATTCCCTGATTCTTCGATTTTCCCTGATTGCTAGTCACCCTGTGCTTTGTAATTTCAAAGTGAAAAGCTTAGAATAATATTTTTAAAATATTTAAATGAAAATTAATTTTACGTGTTTTTAATAAAAAATAACAAATGACATGTGTTTAATAAACTCTTTCTTAGAGATATTGTTTAATAATTAATATTGTCTAATTTTAGTTAATTCCAAGCTCTTAATATTTTACACATTTTTCTGGCAGACAAATTAAACATTTAAATCTTGGCCATTCATAACTTAGAAAAAAATAAAGGTAAAAAACAATTATCTTCAAAAAATATATAGAAGTTTTAAAATGTTGTTATTGTAATATATACAAAATTTTCATTAAAAACAAAAATTCTGGATTTAAATACGTATACATATATATACATAAGTTGTGTAAGAGTGTATGCATTAATATTAAATTTCACATTTAACAGAAAATATTTCTGGCTGCCTGCATTATAGAACTCGAAACAAAATCGATGCTAGTATCCAAGATCTTTCAAAAGAAATGATAAAATTAAAAATTTAGATCAAGAAAGCAAGTTTAAAGGGGAATTCTTATTTATACACTACTGGAAATTGAATACTTGGGATTTTGATTGTTGCATTCACAGTTACTTTCTGTTTTATATATTTAAAGCATATTTCATTAGAATAACTTATTAAATCAGCAAATTATATTATTTATCATTTATCTGTAACATGGATGGCCAATCCACGGCACGTGAAGACTTATTGAAAATTTTAAAAAATTGTCCTTTCAAATAAAATACGGCAAAAAAATTTCCTCTGTGAAAGCCAAATTAGAAAAAAAAAAAAAAAAGTTTTTAGAAACGGCAACAAAAAATGTGTTTTAAATAATTTAAATTTAAGATTACAGGCAAAAGGTTCTATTTTTTCTACCCTAGTTAGTCATATATCTTCTTTTGTGAACCAACTTTTGAATTTTTTTCTCTCAATTTTAGAGGAAAAAGAATAACTAAACGTAACAGAAAGAATATATTAAAAAGTTTTTTAACAATAAAACCTAAGTTTGTACTTTCATTTTATTTATAATACCATAGCCTCCTAAATTAGATGCCTGTCACGCTGGTTCGAAACTTTGCAACAGATGAAGCAGTAGACAGCGCCACCTGGTACAGATTGCATGACTTTTTTATTCGACTGTCACCAATAATTTTAAGAAGTGGGATATGATATACATAAAATGCGAAGAAACATTGATTATATGCATCATATATCACTTCTTAAAATTATTGGTGACAGTTGAATAAAAAAGCCGTGCAATCTGTACCAGGTGGCGTTATCTACCGCTTCAATTGTTGCCAAGTTTCAGAGTTACGCGACAGACATCTAGTTTAGGAGGCTATAATTATACTATCTTGTAAATATCTACTGCTCAGACTTTCATGTAAAATGTGTGCTATTTGCGTACAAAAACCCATAATCAGTCTATAAATATATATTTTTTTTTAGTTAGTATTTTGGAAAAGTTGAAAGTAGCATGCATTTTTTTTTTTTTTCTTCAGAAAGTGGTCCGCTTTCCGAAAAGGTCGGCCACCCAAGGTCTGTAATCACAATATGATTTTTAAAAATTAAATTCTAGAATTTTTTTTTTTCTTCTGCTTGTAAATCAGAATTTCTAATTCAATAAAGAAGACACAAAATAAATACAACAGTAATATATTTGTAATTCATTTTTAATATAGAAATGTTATGAGGCAGAACCTCTTTGTACAATGTTATCTTTCGTCAAAACTGTACAAGTGTGTACAAGACTACAAATTATGCCTACAGCATAGCTTAGATATAACTATTTACACTGTACAATGAACAAAATGATTTTCCACTGCCTTTTTTAGCATTCAGGCACTAGTTTACAGAGGATGTCACTTCCAATGTAGCCAAAACATAATAATATGCATGTGCTGCCTATTTTGACAGCAACATTCAACAAACAAAACAAAATTCTTAAAAATATCTCCTATTGCTTGGAGTTTGTTTTAAATGCATACCATTGAAATGGCAGTTGGGCTAAGGCAAGCAATTTGGGCATATAGAACAGGCACACTATAAGAGGAATTGGGAAGATACAAGTCTTCGAATTTTCACCCAAGCAATCTGAGAATTTTTAAGAACACAATAAATAAATAAATAATAACTTAATAAAAATTTTTAAGAGACTTTCTTTCAAACATAATTTATAATATATTTAAATATTTAGCCAAGGAAAACGGTATTCAGAATAAATAGGTACTCTTTTTTTACTTCTTCTTTTTTCGAGCACTTAGTATTCTAAAGGAACTATAAATAATTTGAATAGAAAAATAAGTTCTTTAAATTTACAAAATTGTGTAGTAATGTTAGCATAGCACCATTCTGATAACATCAAGCCAGAATAATTAGTCATAATTTTATTTTTCGATATGTAACTTATTTAAAAAATTATACTTATTAATATTGTCTAATTTTAATTAATTCTCAGCTCTTCATGTTTTATGCATTTTTCTGGCAGACAAATTAATTGTTTAGACATTTAAAGTTAACCCTAACAATACAGTTAGGGTTAACTTAAACCACAGTACATCTTACGGACGTTTCTGGGATGTCTTTTCATCCAGAAGACATCTTGAAGATATCCTGGGGAGGCAATGCGCTGTCTGGGCATCTTCTCCACATGACATCCTCAAGTTGTACTATGGATAAGTGTGTTGTTAGGTCAGTCACTGACTGTTAATAATATATCAATAAACTTTTTTTCGGAATACATAAAGATAATTTAAAAACTAACCAAACTAAAAACTATCAAATAAATAATAACAAAACTCTAAATGATTCAATTTTGTATTACTGACATTTAAAGGAAAAAAAAAAAAAAAAGACAACACAACCAAAATTTCTTCAATATACAATTATATATCAAAACACAACAGATAAAATTTATACACATCTAACAAATAACAAAACATGTTGCTTATGCAATGGCTACAAAAGAAGTTAAGATTATAATCTAGTAATATAATAGGATTTTTTTTTTTTTTACAAGGTAGCACCATAAAAAAGTTGTGTGTTAAATTACATTGTGAATTAAATGCAGACAACAAACAAATGATATCTGTAACCAGTCTATATTTTTAAACGTAATGCCCAAGCAAAATTAACAGTGAAAATTATTGTATAACAATGAAAAGGAAGCTCTATTATTATTATTTTTTTTTTCTAATTAATTTTATATATATATATATATATATATATGCATACAAAAACAGCTGCCACTGCATAGTAGTAATTGCAGAAATGAGAGGAAAAAAAAACTTCCCTCCATACTTGTGTTTAAGCAACACTATAGATGTATTTCAAACATAAAAGTTAGTGATTTATACCAAAACTAGCAAACCCATGCGAAACTTTTGCACTTTATTTCTTTTCTTATTTACCAAAGTTTGAAACTCATAAATATTATACCAATTTCACAACATAGTTAAAATTTTAATTTACCAGAAGCCAAATTATTATTTATTAGAACCAAATTAATATGTGCAATAGTGAAACTAAAATAATTCAAAGAAAGGTTTCAAAATAAAATTCATGGTTGACATTTGACAACCCAATTTTCGTACTTCCACAGGTAATACAATACAGTTGTCGTCATGTTGGCGTTGACATATTTATTTAAATTAGCATAATTTTTTATTAAAAAAAAAAAAAAAAAAAAAAAAAAAATTAACAATAATAATAATAATAATAATTTCTATTTTGATTATACTTTTCATGATAGCGTTTTTTAGTCAGTTTATGATAATAATTCATATTTTGTATATGTTAAAGTATTGCTAGGTTTAAAATGATGCTTACAAAGATTCTGAAGAAACAACTTTTAAAAATGCAATTTCTAATAAAATAATATCATCAAGCAAATGTCGACATTTTTTATTATTAGATCATTGAGCTGAGCCCGCATGCTTAAATATTATTTTTTATTCTCGCGTATTTTATTAATTACATCATTAGCGTATCGTTTCGACAAAATACTATTGTAACTGGACCACGTTAGAGAAATATTATATAGAAAATATAGCTTATGTAAATATAAGTTTGATTTCTTATTTCCTACCTTAAGAAAAAGAAGAGGATATTAAAGATGCATATTTCTAAATTTCCTAGCCCCCATTTTTTATGACATATTTGTTATCTTAACAGAATTTTCAAAAACGTTTTCCAAATTTTGCAAACGAAGCTATGTGCTTATGTTATATAAAGTAAAAAATTGTTTTATTTTAAAACAAATTCTACAAATTTAAAGAAATTTTGCTCATTTTTAAGTTTTATCTCTCTACAGACTTTCAAAATAGTAATGGAATTTATTTATTTATCTTTATTTTAAATACACTCGAAAGAGATTTACATTTGGAATTAAAATGTAGTAGAAGACTGGAAATCAAATAAAATTAATTAACTTATTTCACACTTTAGTTAGTACTAATAAGAAGTCAACTTACGAAACTTACTAACAAGTAATAATGTTCACAAATCGCTGTCGTCCATTAAAATTTTTTAAACAGAAAATATATTAAATTCATAAGCACAGATTACAGGAGAAAAAGTATTTCAAAAACAATTATTTTAACAAATACTTTTTAAAAGAACTAATATATCTAAAATATTGCTTAAACACAATTACGTAAGAAATAATACTAGTAGATTTTGAGTAGAGAAAATAAATACATTGCCTGAAACTCATAATATGAAGATAGAAAAAACATATACAAATAATTTACAAAGTTTTATATGAGATTTCAATTTACATATCTCACAACATTTATTTTTTTAATAAATAAATTTTGGTTTATAATTTCTCTTTAAGCAAATATGATTTCCAGGAAATTATTTCTAAAGTGTTTTTTACTGTATGAAGTGAACATATAAAATATATATTAAGCAAGCTAAGCTCTGCAGTTTTGAGTGTGGCATTAACAATAGTCGCTATTAAATGCACTTTTAATAACATTTACATTATTTTGTACTTACAGGAGGAAAAATACATGACAGGAGCAGATTCAAATACAATTTTATATACAACTTTGTACAATGATTGAGATAAGGCAAAAGCACCGACATACTTCAGCGTCAATTGTAACAGGTTTCTTTCACATATTCAACTGCAAAATTTACAGGGCTTCAACAAATCTTAAAAAGATACATACTGTGCACTGAAGATCAATAAATAACAATGGATAAAACAGAAAAAATATTAAACTTTCAGTATTTTTTCTTTTGAGGAATTCACTGGAATTATAAACACATTTAACGTAAACTGCAGCTATAAATTGAAAACATGGTAAACATTTTTTATATGATTTGGTAATACACATAACTTTTAAAATTGATAAACTGATAAATATTTTTACAGTTAAAACATGTTAAAGTATTATATTATTACTATATTATCAAATGTTATTTACATTTGGTATCAGCATTCCAGTTAAAAGAGGATAGGGGGCTTGAGCCCCCTGATCCCCTCCATTTCCCACATCTCTATTTTAATGCTATAAAATACAATTTCTTTTTCTCTCTAAAATATATTTAAAAAATAAATAAATATATAAATAATTTTTTTTAAATGTAAATCAAAAACAAATTTAACAGATGTGAATTTTCATAACATTGCATTCCATAAAATAATAACACGAGCCTTGGCAGGCCGGTAACTATAGTTAAAGAGCCTTCTTAAAGCCTACTATATTCTCAAATGAAATTTATATTTCATACCTGTCAACATTGAAGAATCAAGATAACGGAAATTTCATAAGCGGCATTTTCCGGCCTAGAAAACATTGATGTGTTTTGACATATGACATATTTTAATAGCTTAATCCATGGCTTAAATTATCAAAAAGTTATACGGGTAAGTTAAATTTCATTATTAAATAAAAATTAAAAATTAAGCAGTTATTAAAAATAGTAATATATATATACAGAGAGAGATTCATGAGAAATTTTTTCAGAAAAAGCAAAATCTTGCTTAAAAAATGAAGTTTGTTGAAGTTTTGAATAAATTATAGGTATAACTTTAAAATCTTCAGAATAACGAGAAATATTTGAGAATAACGAAGAGTTGGCAGGTACGATATTTGGTTTCATAATTTCAATTCACTTTTCAGTGCAATCAAATAACTAAATAACTTTTTTCGAGTTAGTACCTATAAGAAGTCATCTTAAGCAAAATATTAAATAATGATATTGAAAATTATTCAAGTCTTTTTTGGGGTTGGGGCGGAACGTGAAACACTAAAAAAAGAGGTGAATTTGGAAAAATAGCTTTACAGAATTTCTTACTTATCACATTTATTTTAACCTTGAAAAATAAAAAATAAAGAGCATTAAACTTTGATTTAAAAAAAAGTCAAAAATTTGTGTCTGAACCATGCACAGTATGTTCCCTTTTTTATTTAACAAAGTTCTATTTTTGTTAACAAATTACAACAATATGACCCATCAAAATATATTCATGGCTTAATTGTACTTTGACTGAATATATACCAGAAATGGCAACATTCAAAATAGATGTGGAAGAGGTTCACATCAGTGCACCGGAATAATTCTTTATTCTCATTTCTATATAATATATATTTATACTGTACATATTTACAAAAAGAAAAGCAATGAGAAAAAAGCAAGTAAAGGCATTTTCGTCGAAACATGGCACACTTAATGTTAGGCATTTAGAAAATCCAAACAGCGAAACATTGTGGAAAATAATCAAGTCTACATTAAGGATAATTTAAGGGACCAGAGAACACTAATTGAAAGACAAAAACAAATTGAAAATAGATCTATGTGCTGCACTTTTACCCCACAATGCTTTGACAATTTTGGTCCCTTTTCACAACAACAAATTGTGTCAGATATTTAAAAATAATAATAAAAAAATATATGGCAAAGATACAATCTTTCTAAAGAAGTATAACTTTAAAAAATATCAGTCGACTAATGTCATAAAACTGCATGATCAATAGTTTATCTTACTAAATTACGAAATATATTTTATAAGGGACACTTATCAATGCTTCAGATCTTGTTACAATTGATTTTTCAAAATTGCAGAAACTTAATAAGTAGAGTAGAGCTGAAATATGGCAGCTTTTGCTTCATAACTTAAATAAATATCTAATTGTCTGGTGGGTTATTAATACTTGCAATCTACTCAATCCCATCTGAAATGAATAGCACGATGGTAGTATCGTTCAAATGACGAATATAAAAATACCTGCTGCTAATGTTTTCAGGGGTCGATCCAGGTTTTAATTTTTGGGTCCCTTTTTTGTGAAAAACAAAATATTTTGTGAAATTTTTATTTATTTCTGTGAAATATAAAATGTTTTTATGAAAAAGTAAAATATTGTGTAAAATCTTCCGTTTTTACAATCACTTTATGTAATGTTTAATATCAAGTTAATAGAGTTTTGTTGAGCCAAATTAAGGCATTAATTAAAAATAATACTGAAAATATGAAAACATTTAATAAAATGATCATTTTTATAAAACAAAATCTTGTGAAGGGACTCATTTTATATATTTGAATTTTGTGAAGGGTCCCTCTTTTTATGGATTTGAATTTTGTGAAGGGTCCCTTTTTATGAATTTGAATTTTGTGAAGAGTCCCTTTTTACTATGTGGAATTTTGTGAAAGGGCCACAAAAGGGACCCAAATTTTGCCTGGATCGACCCCTGGTTTTACATTCAAAATAATGAATATAAAATATGTGCAGCAAATATTCTATATCAAATTGAGGAATACAAAAATATATCCAGCAAATATTTTATAAGGTGCTTATAATTAAATTTTTGCTATATACACTATCCTGTGACAGGTGACACAGGTGTAAACAAGTAAGCAGGTGTGATTCTGAGTAAAACAAAAATATCCCACTAAGGCTGCATTCTACCTCAAAATTTTCCAGTCACCAAATCCCATACAATTCTGTGGGGAAAATAATTACTGAAATTACTCATTGCTCAATGTATTTTTTTTAAATCCCATTTACACAATCAGAAAATTCACAATTATTAAATTTGTTTTTGCTTTCTAAAAAATTAACTTTTTAATATTTCATATGGAAACTATAAAGCGCAGAAAATGAAAACAAGAACAAATTTAACAGTTGTGAATTTTATGAATGAAAAAACAGAGTTAAAAAAAAATAATAATAATAATTAAATTTTCCCACAAAATAACAAAACATGAGCTTTGGCTTCTGGTGAGAATCCTCTTAAAATATCAAAAGATCTCCTCACCTATTTTCCAAAAAGGCAGTCTTAAATTTTCTGCTTAACAGAATCACTCCTGCAGGTGAGTCAATTACCACCAAATTTGGTATATGGATGCATTCTAATGATTAAAAAAAAAAAAAAAAAAAAAAAAAAAAATTTAAATATTCATTAGGTGGCACTTTTTACAAGTAAGCCAGAAAATATAATGATGGAAATGATTTATGTGGAGTGCATAGACAATCACAATCTAAACGAACATTTTTTTTCAGTTTCTATTCCACGCAGATCATTCCATTTCATAAAATTTCCATTTTGTTTCCTAAATAAAAGTAAACATTTTTAAACCCCCCATTTTCATTTATTTTTTTAAAATTCTTTCAGTATATCACAAGAATCACACACATACCAAATTTGGTGTTAATCCTTTCAGTTGCAGATGTTTCTTGGCATAAAATTTATTATAACCACACTGTTTCACAACAAATTAATAAATACACTGTTATTTCAAAATTAACAGAACCACCAAGCGATTCATTTAAAGGGATTGAAAATCCTCAGGAACCCAAAAGAAAGATTGCTAGCATACCAGCTATAAAACATTTCTTTTTCTTGGCACTCCTTAGCGTGGCCTTGCAAAGGACCAATCGAATGGCACAATGGTTCTAAGCTCGACTAGCAGTAATAGCCACTGAAGGATAAGCCCTTCAATTTGAAAAATTGACAACATTTTAACGGTCATGTGTTCAGTATGTGTCATCTATTTACAAGAAACATTACTTCTAACCAACAAGGGCAGGATGTTATAAAGCGTCTAGAGTATTTAGGGCCCCAGCCCTTGGCAAAGCTAATGCGGACGGCATTGAGGTCAATAGGTCCTTCTTTGAGCAAAGAAGGATCATGTAACATTTCATTGGCTAATGAAATGTCAAAGTCAAATATTTTTATACAATATCCAGGTAGCACTTTATAAACAGTCAAATTTTCCACATTGGGTGGGTCTAATGTGGGTGAGTTTACGAAGACTGGATAATTTGACCGATTGTACATCCAGACGTACTTTTCTTCTCTAAATATTGTGATGCCCTGCCCTATTTTGCCTCTGGTTTGGATGACAGAAGAACAATCGGTTAAACATGATTTCGCTAGTGTTTCAAGACAGAGTCCATCACCATGAGGTAAATCTGTAAAAATGTCTATAGATGCCTGGCTAACTGGAAGTAGTCTGCCAACACGAGTAGCCATTTCCCAGTATGCTAACTTACACCAAGGTCGAGGAGAATCACTTGAACCTAGAAATGAAAAAGGAAAAATCGTAAGGCATAAAAATAAATAAAAGAAAAATACATTTTGTGTATTATTTTAAGTTTTAAGAGAAATTTAAAAAGAAAAAAATATAACTGAGTTGTTCATACTACAATCTTAAATTCCCAGATCACTTTGGAAAATATATTTATAGCAATGTATTACAGAACCAGATAGCAGTGTCTGCTACTCTTCCAACACTGACAATAGTTTTTTATCATTCTTTATTCCCTTTTCAAATAAGAAATACCATACAAGCTGGCACCTACATAAGATTTATGTAATAGTTGAAAATTGTGAAAGCCTACAAGATTTCAATAATAAATACATTTAATTCGTTTGACCGATGACCAAACGCAAATATTTATTATTTAATGCAGACATTCAATTTGTCCTTTCTCGAGCAAAATTATAAACTAAAATCATGTACTTTAAGTTTAAATAAAGTTGCTGTTGTTGTGAGATTAAGGCAGATTGACTGCACTAGAGGTCCTAGGCCTGAGGAGAAGTGCCTTCCGTGGGGGTCTTTCTAAGGGGTCCTAGCCCGTATTTACACACGTTTCGGAGAAAACAACGGAAAACTTCGAACGGCTAGGCCGACGAGCGCGACCTAGAATCGAACACGGCACCTCACGTCTATCAACTTTGAGCACAGACCCGCTCGACTGCTTGTAATAAGGATTGAGGGCAAGAGAAACTGATCACTAATTAATCTTTTTCTTTTATTTATTTCTTCATTTTTTAAGCTTTTTTTTTTTTTATTCCGTTTTCAATATACCTAAATTTTACAACCGTCAAAACTTGTTTTCGTTTTCCAAAAATTAATTTATTATAGTTATTATTATTATTATTTTATTATTATTATTATTTGGGGGGGGGGGGGGGGGCAAGCGAAAAATGAACTAAATGCATTTTTTTTTTTTTTTTTTAACTTTATAACTTCAGAATAAGTTAGTGGGTGGGTTTTACGTCGCACTAGTACGACGCTGTTTCAAAATGAGATATTAGAAATTAAAATATTAAATTCTTGAAAAACGAAAATAAATTTAACGGTTCTGAATTTTCTGATTGTGAAAACAAACAATAAAGAAAAAAAAAAACATTATGTGATGAGTAATTCTAATAATAACTTTTCCCATGAAATTAAAATTGATTTTGGTGACCGAAGACGATGAAATTTGACAGTGACAGGATATTTATTTCTAAACGAATAAGAATGCTATTCACAGTTTGTAAAAGGTATACTTTTTTAAGTCAAATATCTTCACTAGATGGCGGTACCAGCGGAAAATACCTGGAGCAGATCTTTGAGGCCATGTGGCTCAGGCAGGTAGATCTAATAGCGTCAGTGACTTTGGGTCAAGGACAGTAACTGGAATAGACAGTGGACGTTTCCTCGCAGTGGCGTCACCCAGACTGCACAGTTCCTCAACGATTGGTATCTGCCGCTATTGATTGTGCCTTTAGCAATAATGCCAGACGATCGCACGCCACCTTTCAGACGAATCTTTTTTTTTTTTTAATCTTAGCATCATTGATAAAGAAAAATAAATCTGAATATGAGCCTGTTACATCTAAATAACAAAATAAGTTTTTCTTGAACACCTAGTTTTCGGAATTGTGTTTTTACATATACCATATACTACTGAATAAAATTGTAAAGACATTACCAAATTATATTATATTATATTAAAAACACTTTAAACACACGTAAAATTAAATTTTATTTAAAAGATATTAAAAGCATCATCAGGGATTTTTTTTCCCTGATGATGCTTTACTATTAAAGCGAAAAGCTTCGGATAAATTTTTTTTAACATCTTTTAAATAAAAGATAATTTTACGTGTGTTTAAAGTGTTTTTAATATAATTAACATACGACACATGTTCAATTTAACTCTTTTTTTAGAGATTATTTACTTTACCAAATCTTCTACACACTCAGGGGTCGATCCATGTTTTAAAATTGGGGTCTCCTCTTTGTGAAAAACAAAAATAGATCGTGTAAATCTTTCATTTTAACAGTCATTCTAAGTAGTTTTTAAATATCAGATTGAACCAATTAATTAAAAATACTGAAAGTATACAAAAAGGATCACTTTTATAAAATAAAAAGGCTCATTACATAAATTTAAATTTTGTGAAGGGTCCCTTTTTATGGATTTGAAATTTGTGAAGGGGCAGCAAAGGGGACCCAAATTTTGCCTGGATCGAACCCTGACGTTATATATATATATTAAGTAAAACAACATTTACGGCATTTTTCTTTTATTATTATTTATTTATTGTGAGTAAGCTAATAACGAATAAAATCTAAACGAATTAAAAATTATTTTTCACGAATAAATGGATAACTTCTCATAGAAAATTTTCTATTTGATTTGTTAAATTTCTGAACGGGAGTAGAGATAAAAAATTCTTTTTCACTTAAAAGGAAACTGAATGGGGAACACAAATATTTATATCCGCAGTAAAATTTATCCAAAGATAAAAAATTTTAAATGCCAAATTTCTATTTACTTTATTAAATTCCAAGCGGTATTAGGAACTAAATGGAGAAACTAAAATTTATTTTTCACAAACAATAGGAAGAAAAATAACTATATTTTAAAAAATAAATTTCTGTTTATCAATTTACAGATGGGAGTAGGAACTAAACGAATAAAATAAGTTTATGAATTTCCGAGAAATAGTTGGAAGTTGGAACTAAATGAAGAAATTAAAAATTGTTTTTTCGCAAATAACCCAAAAACTAACATTTATTCATAGTAAACTTTTGTTTACTTTATGAATTTCTCAGCGGTAGTAGGAACAATTAAATGAAGAAGCTAAAAATTTTTTTGGATAAAATTTCTTAAAAAGATTTATCCAAAAATGATAATTTAAAAAATAAAATTTAATTTATCGCTCCTCTGAATAAGCGTTTTCCTATATGGGAATCAACTTTGATATCTTGGTCTCAGTGTTGGCGCCACGGTACTTAAAAACAAGAAAGTTTAAAGAACAGACTCCTTACTTTCCGAATGATTTATGGATAGGGAGAATGAAGAAAACAACGTAAATGCAAGTCGTACATCTAGTAATTAAAAAAGAAAAGAAAGAGAAAAAGAAAAAAAGCGAATTAATTGCACGAGAAAATGTAAACAGACTCAATTGATGCGGTCAGTGGAAAGAGATTTTTGGGAACAAGCTGACCCACTTCAAGAAATCGCCAAGAAGTTGTTTTTGCTCAGCCAGCAGATGAGATTGACACGAAAAGATATTGCGTTGCTATAATAATAATAAAAATAATAATATTTTGTTTTTTGTTTGAATAGTTAAAGTGAAATATAACATTTTGATTTTGAGAAAAAATAAAATAAAATAAATTTATATTTTAAGAGAGTAACCCCAGAAAATTAAATTATTTTAACATAGGCAATAATTTTTATCTTTCTCCCCCCTGAATTAGTGCAAAGTAAAATTTTTTTAATGTGTAGACTTTTTTCTTTTTCAGGAAATTCACAACTGTTAAACAGGGTATGGCTTTCTAAAAGTCCTCTTATATATATATATATATACATATATATATATATATATATATATATATATATATATATATATATATATTGAAAACCCTTATATATATATATTTTATTTTGAAGTTGTAAAATACCTATTTTCACAATGCGAAAATTTTTCATTTTTTAACTTAATGAAATATTAAAAATTAAGAAAATTAATTTTTAGAAGGCGATAACCTGTTTTACAGTTGTGAATTTTCTGAATGTGAAAACAGAATTTAAAAATATGTACTAGTTAATGAGTTGTAACGGGCAAAATTCCCCACAGAATAACATTGGCTTCCACTTTCGGCGACGTTATCATACCCTCGCCGACAGTTAAGTCCGTGTTACTTACTCTATGTGAAAATTTATTTATAAATAGCTTATCATTACCTAATGTAGTTTTTTCTTAATTCCGTACACAATCGTTAAACTGCTTCTTGTTTTCTAAAAATTACTACTATTATTGCTATTATCTTTAATATTTCATTTTGCAATAATAATAATAATAATGAAGAAAAAAAAAAAAAAAAGGGGGGGGGGGGGTGAACGAAATGTTTCGAATTTTGAAACTCAAAAATGAAAAATTTAACGGTGATTAAATTTTCTGAAATGTGAAAAACAGAATTTAAAAATAAATACATACATACATTAGGTAATCAGTAATTCTCGTAACAAATTTGTACACAAAATAACATGGAAGATGTACAGCAATTCTTCTGATAATATTATGTAGAAAGAATTTAAAAAAAAAAAAAAAAAAAAAAAAGTGTGTGTGTGTGGGGGGGGGGGGTAATGAAAATTCTACGAGATGCTACAAAACACACCCCACCTCCCCCCCTCCTCCAAGTTACAACAGACATGCTACACGACATTTTAATATTAAAATATACTACATACAATATAAACCCGAGTAAATTAGGCAATTTTTAAAAGCGCAAAACTCCAATTAAGTTCACTTCAATAAAAAATTTCACAAGTACATCAGTTCTCGATAAGAATCTTTTAATCATATATGCTATTTGAAAAGCGCACATGAATAAAAGAGAAAATATAGAGTGACGGATGATAGGCCTGAATCGAGGAGGTTTGTCTCCCCGGGGGATACCCCGACTGTCTCCAAGTTAAGTGACTGTCTGGCGACACGCAGAATCTTCTTCTCTATGCGATTACTACAACAGAGCGGCCTCATGGATAAAAAAGATCGGCGGGAGGGATGTAGAAAAACTCTAAATGTGTTCAATTATCTGTTAGATTAGGAGTAGGTCTCAAGATTTCAGAGATGGATATATGACATTTATTTATTCACAGAGAAAGATGTAAACATACGATCTTACGTATAGCAAAATGTATATTGCCGAATTTGGATACATTTAAAATATAATTGCAGAGAAGTTTAAAATGGATTATAAAGTGGACAGCTTGTGTTATAAATGTAATGGTAATGGGTGGAAAATACTGCTTTTATTTTTATAATTTAAAAACAATAAGGAAACTAATCCACAAAATTGTGTGATATAGACCTAACTATGCTAGTTTATCCGTAATGGCATTAAGCCCCGCCTTTTTTTCACGCCAGAATAGTTGTACAGTAATAGTCTTCGAACATATTGCTGAATATTACTCTACAAGTATTCTGGTGTGAAAAAAAGGCGGGGCTTAATACCATTACGGATAAACTAGCATAGTTAGCAGGTCTAGTGATATATAATCAGTAAAACAAACACTGGTCCCAAAATATAATTTTTTTAAAACTGACTTTCAAAAATTATAATTTAAAATTTTGCCCAAATAATAATAAAATTTTTAATCTAGCGGCAATTAATTTTCAATGTACAGCATGGACAATAATGAATTCAGAAAGCAGCAATGTGTAGGTAAAATTATTATGAAAGAAATAACTGTCAATGATAATTAGACTTAAAATTATCAAAATGTTGAAATTTATCCGATTTCAAATATTGCATCACATCTATCTTAAATTTTCAAACGAATACTCTCTTTTTCCCTTAGCATCCCTTAGTAATATTTCGCTTGTTTACTACACGTAGGCGTCGTTCTCATTCAAGGTTAGGCAGGCAACAAAGAATCGTAAGAAAATAAACGTGGTGTGCCTCCTTAAAATTCACGACACTTTATACAGTTATCCCAACTTCACTAATTCTCGCCTCGTATATCTCGCCAAACATACGCCAAAAATCGAAGAATCTAAACAGATAACTAGAAAACTGAATTGCGTGACTTTGCCCATTTACAGACACACACAAATTTCTGAGAAAATATATTTTCTCGAAAAATATTTAACAAGTATTTTGACCAATTTATTTAATTTTACGCTACAAGTTTAAAAAGAAATGTTTCTGAATTTAGTTAGTACGCATACTTAAACATGCGCATTTCACTCGATAGACCCCCCCCCCCCCTCCTGCTCCCATGGATGTAGTTAAAATTAAAAATTTATTTTTATTCTTTAGCTTAAAATTAAATATGCTACTTTGAAAACATGTTCAAATCAAAGAACGCATTAATACCTAAAGTGATAAAAAAAAAAAAAAAAGACTCATTACTTTTTAAATAATTTTAATTAAACTTGAAATAACTTTAATGTCGTATTTTTACCAGAGTTGTCTTCATTTTGCTCGACCCGAAAAAAAAAAAACAGTTTTTTTTTTTTTTTTTCAAAACTTTAATTTAAAATTGCATTTTCATATAGCTTAAATGTAAACATATAAATGCAAACGAATTTATAATATACACTGTTATAACACGGGCAAGGAATTTTGAAATACATATTGGAGGTGCTCTTAAATTGCGTCTATAGAACAAAATTTTGAAAAAAAAAAAAAAAATCCCTATGAAAAATTATTTATAATTATCTCATAAAAAAAAATATCTTCCATGATAATGCAGACGATTTCCATATTAGAGAAGTAACACTATATATATATATATATATATAAAGACAATTTTATTGTAAAAAAAAAAAAAAAAAAAAAAACATTTATACAAAATTTTGTCCTATACCAACATGTTAAAAATTTAGAAAAAGCGGGATGGCAACGCAACCTGTAAGACAATTTTTACCAAAAGTTGATCGGCTCTAATTTATGTCAAGGTGCAACTACATACCAATTTGTATGAAATTATGTGCAGTAGTTCCTGAGATACAGTTGCCACAAAATTTTGTCACACACACACACACAGACTGACAGACAGACATTTTCTAAAAATGGTCAAATCGTGTTCTACAGTTCTCAAAACGTGTAAATCCAAAAACCCGAGGTCGAAAATTTTTACGAATCCAATACTTTCTTCTATTAAATGTAGAAGAAAGTAACAAAGTGTTTGTCAATATGAAGGGGAAATGTGGGACTCAAGAAATGTCAAATATAAATAAACAAAAACTAAATTCCAAAAAATACCTGAAAACTTGAAACAATGAAATGCTGCTAATTAATATAGAAGTACATTAATTCAAGACATTTGATGAAAATTTATTGAATACAAAAAATTAATAAAGCTGGATTTAAATAATTACCTAAATCTAGTTTTTTTTTTTTTTTGTAAAGGACAGAAAAACAGAATTTTAGAATATTTTAAAGCATTTTATTATTTTACTAGCAAACCCGTGCGAAATATTCGCATTTTATTTCTTTTCTTATTGACCTTTAAAATTTGAAACTCATAAATGTTATACCTATTTCACCACCTAATTAAAATTTTAATTTACCAGAAGCCAAATTATTAATAAAACCAAGTTAATATTGTACAATAGTGAAACCAAAATCATTTAAACAAAGGTTTGCAAATAAAATTCATGGTTCACGACCCAATTTTCCTACTTCTACAGGCAGTACAGTTTTAATATAGGACTCCCACGACGCCTTTCAAATTTTTGCCGTCATGTTGCGAACAACTTTTTATTATTGTATTATTATTATTATTTAATAAATAAATAAAATAATTCCTATTTTGATTTTATTTTTTATGATTGTGTTTTTTAGTCAATTTATGACACAAAAGTTCATATTCTGCACATACCTTTAAAATATTGCTAGGTTTAAAATGACGCTTGCAAAGATTCTGAAGAAAACTGTTAAAAATACATTTTTTTATTTTCGTAAAATAATCTCATCACACAAATGTCGTCATTTTTTCTTATTAGTCCATTGAGCTAAGTCCGCGTGCTTTAAATATTGTTCATGTATAAATATTATTTTTTTTTTATCCCCGCGTATCGTATCGTATCGTTTCGACAAAAAATAATTGAAGCTGGTCCACGTTAGAGGAATATTATATAGATTTTTTTTTTAAATACAGTCGAACCTCGTTAACGTGAACCTCAAGGGGAAGAATTTTTTTTTTTTTTTTTTTTTTTTTTTTTTTTTTATGATATCGATAACTAATCTTCGTTTTGAAGAAGATTGTAGAAACAGTTCATGTTAAAAGTAATTCACGTTAACGAGGTTCGACTGTATTTTTTTTTTTTTTTTGTTATGAGTAATTAAGATTTGATTTTTTAAGTCGTCTTAAAATCAACTTAAACATAACGATAAAACATTGACATAAAACTAACATAATTGCCACTCAAGTAGATAATTAGACAATGATGTGACGCTTTTTGTGTATGTTGAGGTACTTCATGCACATTTTACAATGACAAATTCAAAATTGCCACCTTTTGTATCGTGTCACATTTTTATTGCCAGGGTGCGATATATTTACAATATTAAATGTAGGGGAAAAAAATTGCAAACGTTGATAAAAATTGACAAGCGTTCAGCATTGCACGTTTCTTAATATTATTAAGAAAAAAACAGGAAAATAGTTCAAAATAAGTAGGTCAATTTCAAAATCCGTGAAAAATGTTCATAAGAATGAAAACGTCAAGTATTTTTTTTTTTTTTTTTTTTTTTTTTTTTTAAGTGTGTGTGTGCGTGTGTGTGTGTAAGGGGGTGTGGGGGGGGGTTGACTTGTTGCGTAACTAAATGAAACAGAAAATAAACTCATGTTCAGTTCATCAATAAAATATTACATCGAACCAAATATTTAATACATCTCTTACGTTTTCTGGGAGATCAAGGAACTGAATTCCAATATACAGAGAAAGCACTTAAATCATTTAACCCTAAAGAACTTTTCTTCCATCCCCCCCCTCCATCAACTGTCATACACTTGAGAAAAGAAAAAAAAAAAAAAAAAAAGAATTAATACACAAACAAGAAAATAAACAGATTAAAAAGAAAAACGCCAAGGTCGCAAGGCGTAGGCTAGCATCGCGGGCCTCATACTAGTTTGGGCGCTCACAGAGAGTTCTTTTTTTTTTTTTCATTATTATTATTTTTTTATATTCTTCCCTCCCTTTTCCTGAATTTCGGAATGCTTGTGGATAGAGAGGGGGTAAAAGAAGACGGTGAAACTGAGTTTGTGAAATATGTACTAGTATAAAATGCTGAAATTTAAGCGGTTTACGTTTAATACTGCTTCTACGTGGAAAATGAAACTGGCCATATTCTGTGCGCATCATCTACATTAGGATTGTTGCGCCGTTTGATTAAATTACTATGAAGTGAACTAAGTTCAGAAAATACTGGAATCAAAATATACAACACTAGACATTTGTGACATATTACGAGTTTTTTTTTTTTTTCCCAATAAAATAAAAAAGCAGCCAAGGTCTATGTTATTCTATGGGAAAATTTGTTTCCACAATTACTTAATGTATTTTTTTAAATTCCGTTTTCACATTCAGAAAATTGATAATCGTTAAAACTAGTACTCCTTTTCGAAAAATTGACTTTATTTATTTAATTTTTATTAAATTCTAATTTTTAGTTCAAAAATTGTGAATTTTCATTAAGAGTATTTTTTCTCTTTTTTTTTTTTTTAAGCCGCTGTATGAATTACTTAAAATTTAAAAAAAAAAATCATTTTTTGAAAAAATGCGTCGGTTATGATCTTCCGAATGTGAAAGCGGAATTTAACAAAATACGTTAGGTAAATAAATAGGTATTGAGTAATTATGGATACAAATTTTCCCTTAGAATAATATGGGATACAGCTGTCGACGAGATTAAGTATTGCCCGCTTTTAATAACACACCACGCACCGGTTAAATTGTTCTTTTGTAAAAAAAAAAAAAAAAAAAAGAAGGTAGCTAATAACGCTGAGAATTAATAGATGGGAGCGAACGATGAATTTAAAAAATAGGGGGGAGGGGGGGATTTGGCAATTTTAGAATCTAGCTGTCGCCATCGAAACTTCTGAGAAAATTCAAAGAATTCCAAGGGGAAAAAATATTAGGAAACTAATAAAATGTCGGCAGGAAGAAAAGCCTAACAAACATGAACGGCGCCAAAGGGACGATATTCTTTACGCTTTTGCTTTCATATGCGGGATCTACCATATCTTGCACTGCCACAAAAGTTACGAGCTCCCGAAAATAAATGCTGCAAAAATAATAAAAAAGCCAAGAGAGAGAGAAAAATATCAAAAGATCCGTCAACAAAAGTCGCCAGTAGGGCGCCGCTATGAACGCAGCCAAGGACCCTTGCGCAATAATTACACATGAGGTTAGAATTTGCTTTGAGAGTGCTAACTCAAACCAAGAAAAAAAAATTAATCATTTAATGTGTTTTGACAAGTTTCCCATCGTTTGCGAGGCCGAAATTCTTAAAAGCCTATATATATATATTTTTTCCACAAAACCGAATACCAAGGCCTTAAACAATTGATAACATAAATATTTTTTTGTGTTTCTTAGGGTAAAATGGGCTACTACAAATACTTTTCCCCACTTTCAAGTCACGATCTATGTTCCGAGTCAAAAAAAATTAAAATACGTACACAAATTATAAGTTTACCATTGCAATATTCGAATTATAAATATAAAAAAATTGTATTCGTATATGAATAATTAATTAAAAATAAATTTATACAAATCCTTTTTCGGTCCTAGTAATTCATATAAAATTTACAATTAGAGAATAAATTAATGTATTAAAGTATTGTAAATTAATATTATAGACTTACAGTACCTTGTACTAAGAGTCAAATTTAAATATAATAGTTATGAAAAGCAGTCAGATATTAGCGCACTATAGGGAAACATACATCCTCCCCCCCCCCCCCCTTCAAATAATAATAGTAAAATGAATAAATTACTGAATTATAATAAAGAATCACTTAGTAACAGTACCATTTATTTTATTTATTTATTTTTAAGGCTGAGATGACCAATTCTTTCTGACAGTAAAAAAAGCTCAAACTGGATTATTATTACTATTATTTACAGTTTACTTAGTCGTCAAAAATATATATGACAGATATTTAAAATAAATAGTGGTGATAAATAAGATTTAAAAAAAATTCGAAAACGTTGGCAGATATGTTGTTACTGTTTTGATGTAGACCACCAAGAGTGGACAAAAAAAAAAAAAAAAACAGAATTTACACATATTACTAGAAAATCAGAAATAGAAATACACCGAATCTAACTAAATCACAAGAGCAAATAAAATAAAACATACATACACAACGACATGGTATATTTGATAAACATTCATTACACTTTTTTTTTTTTTTTTTTTAAGTCTCTCGAAAAGAATTAAATTCTGCTTAGGACATTTTTCCCCCAATTTCTTTCTTTCTTTTTTCTCCATCCACCCCTGCCCTATTGTGCGATATAATAAATCCTATAATATTAATTTTTTACTGCATACTATTCTGTAAATATTCAAGTACAAAAAAATTATTTGAAATTTATATCACGATAATATGAAAAAAAAAAATAATAATAATAATAATAATACGATTCTTGACTTTCTTTCAATCTTCTTAAATAAATATCCGCAAAATCAAAAAGATATCAAAAACCACTCGGACAAGATAAATCGACTTAGCACGGGCTCCGTTTTGGCGACAACTCTTGGCGACAGTCTGAAAAGCACAGCAATAGAGACTCCCAAATGTCTAGCCCCAAATTTCGGACGGGCGCCGAATACAACTGACGACGCCCACCCCACCCGCTTTTTGCATTGTTTTGCAGACTGTTCACTTGAATAGAAAGCGAAGAGATGGGGGGGGGGGGGATAAAAGAATGATGGAACTTTCACTTTGAAAGATTGAAAATGAAAGGACATTACTCCTGACACCCCCTACTTTAGAAAAGAGTGCCCCTATAAAGTTAAATTTGCCATTAGGAATTTTCCACTGTACTTTACGTGAAGCAATAAAAACTAGTTGACAAAACAATTTATTTAGTACAAAACAAAGCCGAAAACAATGAAATAGGTTAACCTACATTAAAAATGTAAATTACATGAAATGGTATTATAGCCAAAATAAATAAATAAAAAAAGAAGAAAAATATTTACAAGCAATGACATAGTCAAGGGATTAGTAAGTGGGTGGGGTGCGGGGTGTAATTCCCTAACACTCCTGAAATTTTGCTAGATTTTTGCAATTTACAATAACTATTTTTCAAATATGGATTATTTCCGCAAAATTTGTCAAATTTCCCTGACTTTACATGAAATTCCCTGACTACACCCTGACTTTTGCATGATTCCTTTACTATAGTGGTCACTCTGCTTAGTATTTAATCAACAAATAACTGCAAATATTAATCTTTAAATGTTAAACAAGGCAAAAATGAAAACTTATAAAATTATATACATTAAAATGTAAGGGGAAGAAAAAAAATCATAATTTTTTTTTAAAAATAAGCTTAAACACATAAAAATAAAATATTTAATAAGTAAAAAACGGTTCCCCTCCCCCCCCTTTTTTTTTCTTTCTCTCTTTTTCTTCTTTCCCCCCCCCCCCCCTTCAGAATTAAAGTTAATTAAAATTAAATAAATTAGAACTGATTACGAAAAAAAAAACTGCGAGATGAGTTGTACTTTATCTTTTTAAATTACTTCTTGTTTTAAAAATAAAATTTTTAATTCAGAAGACGATCGAGATTTTATTGAAGCAATATAACAATTACGGACTGTCACTTACGAAATAATCCAAATCATTGTACAACGAGAGGCTGTACAACAATATAAGTAATATTTTCAAATAAAACGTTTATGTACAGTCATCACTTGATTTTAGGTGGAAATACTGGCCCTAATAATAAAAATGAACTTCTCGTAATAAATTAAATTCTGAGGAGGACCGAATTAAAATTTTTATTTTTTATTTTCCTTTTATCGTTGGCAAATTAATGTACTGTGCAATTTTTTATTTATTTTAAATCTTCTTTCACGAATAATTTGGCCAGTCAGGTACAGCTCGAATGTTTTAGTTCGAATAAGTTAAGTTAGTTTAGATATTTTATAAATTTTATTTTTTCAAACTATGTAAAACCACACTATTATGTAAATATAAAATGTCAATTTTGTTTAATAAAGAATACCTTTTATTCGCAGAAACTTTTAAGTTTTTTTTTTTTTTTTTTTTTTAAATATGGGCGTCCGAATTTGATATTCTCGACATTGCGTATACAAAAGTTTGAAACTTGGCCTAAAATTCTCAAGTTTCTGTAAATGTTAGTTTGATATTTGATTACACATGTATATATAAATCGAAATTTTACTTTAAACACTTTATTAAGAAGAGGTAAAAATAAAAATCATAACCGAAAAGACAACACCAAAACACTGCACTGGGGTCAATAATCTTAGGAAACTACGCTACTGTATCTGCAACAGATGTGAAATCTTGAAAATGAAGAATATTCAGAAAAGGGCGTGGTTTTTTGAAAAACAGACACTGGATGGAGGGGGAAAACGTACTGCTAACACGTAATAATGACTAAAACCATCATAAATATTGACACAAAAATTGTGCTAATTGATTTCATCATTTTCAATTTATTTTCAGAAATAACAATTTTTGCTTTAAGAAAAATATTGTATCAAGATTCAAAAATTAAAATAAATCATACAAAGATGCAAAATACGGCCAATAACGTATAAATTTTAGTTGAGTAAATTATATCAAACATTCGGAAATGGAAGCTTCGTATTGCATAATTATTTTGAAAAAAAAAAAAAAAAAAAAATCTAATCTAAAATAACAGCATTTTTTTTTTTTTTTTTTCCCCTGTGTGTTAGAAACCATGAAACAAGTATAAATAACGGAATTTTTTATAAATTCAATAAGTTCTCCAACCACCACACTCACTTTATTAAATTTCACAATAACGTGTATATTTACCACATACTTCACTATAATTTGAAAGTGTGCATAATTAAGTAATAATAAAGTCTAATAATCTTTCTGTGTAATAACAAATATAGGTTTCAAGCTCCAAGCTGTGCCTGTAAGTACTTGTAACATAAAAGCAGTGTTACAGACAACTAAAACGAGTTTTGTTTTTAAATTTTTTTGAAAGGGAAGAGAGGCAAGCATTTTTCAAGCGCTTAAGCACAACTTTAGAAAATTATTGTTTGTATTATGATATTTGGGAGAGGAAGATTTTTTTAAAAGATCAACAGTTCTTTCTCTGTTCTCTTTCTCTTCTCAAAATAAATAAATAAAAATAAAATAAATGAAATATTTAAGAAATTAAAAATATAAATAAATAATAAAAAAAAAATTATTTTAATTTAGACATTTCATTGAAAATTATTTTTATAATGTACTTTTATTTTACATTATAAAAAAAAAAAAAAAAAAAGGAAAAATTATTTGCTCTAAAAATTCTATTTATTTTGTGATTCTTTTCCATCTAAAACCTATTTGAATAATCAGTTTATTTATTTATTTATTATTTTTTTAAGCAATATGGTGAAAAAGAAAATAACTGATGTAACAGTAACACAGCTGTTTCATTAATTTATTTTTAAGTCCTATGTTATTTTAAAAACTAATAGTAATAGGATAAATTACTGAAAGATTAAAAATTAGGAGTTACATGGATTATACGTGCCTGTGTGATATTACAAAAAGTATTTCATCAAACTCTTAACTTTTAAAATAAATTCAAATCAAAATTAAAATGTGATCGAATAGTTTCACATATCAGATGTCATAAATGCCATATTCATTGGTAAATGAACAAAATAAATTCTGAAACATGGAGGTTTCCCCTCGAATTTCTCATATCATTACATTGAATGAACATTATTGTATCCCCTCCCCCCAAACCATCATCGTCTTTATTCATTTTTAAATAATTTTTAATTGAAATTTTGGTCATTATTTTGCTAGTCAAAGTAATTGGGGTGGGGGTGGGGGTGTTTATAGTTATTTATGGCAGATAGGAAAATTTGAATTTAAAATATTTTAATGTTATTTGATTCATAATTATTAACATTAATAATTACTTCATACGTTAGTTTAAAAAAACACTTTGTATTACATTTAAAACTTTAGTTATGTACACAAATGTTACGTATAAAAGTTTAAGACTTTTTATTTCTAAAATATATGGCAATGTTTTTGCACATAGGTGATGTTGGAGTATTAGCCTACTTTTTAATTCCATGTTGGAGTATTAGCCTACTTTTTTCTTCCAACAGGTAGTTTATCCCATACGATACCGCAGCGTAAATACTGTTTAGCAATAAATTATTACTGATATTGTCAGAAAGATAATTAAAAACTTCTCATATTCATTTATTCTTATTAGACTCAATTTCACGTTAAATTAAATTACCCAATTTCAATGTAAAACATTACACTATAAAATTATTTTTTATTAAATAATTAAATATAAATAGCTCAAATATACACGATTATTATTTTTTTTCCCCCCAGAATGTGATATTGCAAAATTTTAACTTTTTATTTATTTATTTATTTATTTATTTATTTAACTTGACAGAATTTGGGTATTTGATACCCCCCCTCCCCCCAAGTTGCCTTAAAGTTAAAATGACATTTTATTAATTCGTTTAATCTGAAATTCCATAGGCTATTTACTGTATGAGGATATTTTTATTAAGTTTCACTGTGCGATACTTACGTGTGTTTTCTGATGAATCGTTACAATTTTTTAATAGAGCTGAATTATTTATTTACCTTTTCTTTTGCATTCCCACTGAAGATAAATATACTATAAATATTCTTCTACTTTTCTTTTCAACAGTAGGGGTTATAGAAATATAAGAATACGGTGTATTTGATCAACGTTATCAAATGCAAAATGCTCTTTAGAATAATTAAATCCTAAATCTCCATACATCACAAAGCACCTGGATTTTAAAAATTAATTTTCAGATGGTGAAGAAATGTATATCATACACGGAAAAATTTATTTTTTTAGCTTTAATAGCTAGATTTTTCTAAAAATGAATGAATAAATAAAAAATAATTCCTTCCCCACACTCCCGTTGCGGTATGCTAAGAATAATCAGGATTCATGCTAGTATGAAAACATAGCGACAACTGTCGCCAAGTAAACATAGCTGAAAAATCACATTACATGGACAGCAAATTTGCCGCCTAAAATATTGGTTGAAGCCCCCTCCCCCCCCCCCTCCATTAATGTATTCCTTAATCTATTTATTTAAATTTATTACTAAAATTAAACATTTTACCTTTGAAGAAGTTAGTAATAATGAAACAGAAACACATACACTTTGTATTTAAAAAGTTAAAAAAAAATAAATAAATAAAAATTGTTCAATAGCTTTTCATTGTACATTACCGGTGTATTGCGTTGACAGGCGAATTAGTGGATTAAAAAAAAAAAAAAAAAAAAAAAAAAAAGTCTTTACTCCCCTATTTCATGCGCAGCGCAGTTTTGTCCCCCATCTTCCCACATACACATTTATGCTAATCAACTCATCATACGAGTGATCAAAGAAACACAATGAAGTGTCTTCAATTTCTTGACCAAAACTAAAGGGCGAAAAAAAGCATGCCCACAATCACGTGGTCTTGCGAAAGACAAGGCGGTTCGCATTCCCTACATAGCTCTGATCTCCCCTCCTTTCCAAATGAAACATACAAAAAAAAAAAATCTCCCATTATTCCGCCCTCGGGCTCTATCTGGCATCTTCTTTAAACCTCGCCGCCTGCTCATTCTGGTGCCGCTACTACCCCAAAAGGAAAAAAAAAAAAAAAAAAAAAAAAAAGGCTACGCTTTTTCATTTTCTTAGGCCGAACATAATTTCAACAGTGATTACTACTGCTGAGGGCCGGTTTCCCAGTGTTCACTGTTGTCGGGGCTATTATAGAATGTTCACTTATTTCAGCAGGTAATGAACGTTGTTTGAGAAGAACTTTCAGGGCGTTGTAGCTTATTTACCACCTAACTTCTAAATGAGAGAAAGTGATACGCTGTACTCTGGGAAAACTTAGTTTTGTATCTAAATTATAAACCAACTTATATTTGTACGCTAACAAATTTTAACACAATATCCTATATATTGATATTGGAAAAAAATTTACAATGCAAGAACCCCCCCCCTCCCCCCCCCACACACGCATAGACCTTATATATAAGGTCTATGCACCCTCTTATAAGGTCTATGCACACACACACACAGAAATGCTTATAAGTTTAAACAATGTATCATATAACATATAATTATACATACGACATAACACTTACAATCAAATTTGCAGTTATGTATTTGATTAAAGAAAGAAATTTCTTTTGAAAGAATGAAAATTACTTATAATGTCTTACAAATATATTTAAAATAAATAAAATAATTCAAGAATTTTATTCAATAGAGACAGCAATTGTTGCAAAGCAATTAATTCAAGTTTATTAACAACAAATTTGTAGAAGTTGAATAAACTTAAAACCATATTACTTGTGCCCAGGGCCTGATTAACGTAGAGGTATGTAGGCACGTGCTCTGGGCCCCGTATAGCAAGGGCCATATCACTAGCCATGAAGATGGCATTTTGTCTTTTTTTGCCCCTAAAAATGGCAAAAAATGGTACCTTAAAATACAAAATTCTGTCTTTTTAGGAGGAAGGGCACCCTCAAAAGTGTGTGAGCCCCGGGCTGTACATGAAGTTTAAGGGCCCTCTTCACTCACCGCCGCCGGAAGCCGAAGCTAATGTTAGACTATGGGAAATTTTTATTTACAAATAACTTATTAACTAATACATGTTTTTAAATTCTGTTTTCACATTCTGAAAATTCTGTCAAATTGACGGACCTTTTTTTAAAAAATTATTTTTTTTATATTGTATTTTGCAAAATACGAATTTTCAATATGTAAATTTTTTTCATTTTTCATTTTGCAATTTCAAAAAAAAAAAAAAAAAATACATTTTTAAAAAATGTCCGTCAATTCAACAGTTGGGAATTTTCTGAATGCGAAAACAGAATTAAATTATTTTTATTAGTTAATAAGTTATTTGTAAAGAAAATTTCCCCATAGAATAACATTGGCTCGGGCTTCCGGCGACGGTAAGTGAAGAGGGCCGTTAAGCTCTGCTTGTGTCACTCTTTGATATTCATATTTTAAAAAGGGAATGTTAACTGATTGCTCTGAAAGATTTCGAGTGCTTTTTTAAAAGCATACAATACTCTTAGTTGATTTTTTTTTTCGAATTTTACTTAAAAATGAAAATATTAAAAATTCAGAAAATAAATTTCTAGAAAACTAGTACCAATTATATTAAATATCTTCTAACATTGAAAACTTTTTAAAGTAGCAATTGAAAGAGAACAAATAATTTAATAAACGAATTACTATTTATAACTATACCTTTCCCTCGAACGGTAGAAGCCTTTAATATATTGTTAAATAGTACAAACTCTTGTTTCAATCTAATGACAAAGTTGGAATAATACAAATAAAACATTAGAAAAACATATCTATTCAACCATGTTGAATTCGTATTAGTTTCCGGAACACAATAGTTTCCCCCTAACATTTTCAACGGCAATTACTCCAGCAAGTCAAAGCAAGAAATCACAAACTTATAAATTTGAGGGGGGGGGGGGTCGTAGTATCTTAAATAGGCACCCGACTGCTTAAAGCACACAAGGTACACAATTCAAAAAAAATGTTCTGGCAACTACACAATGACAATAACAGCAAGAAACGGTAATCCATCTGTTAAAGAAGTAGAAAAAAAGAATTCAGCAATCTCTAGTGATCGCAGTTTAGAGAGAAAATCTTCCGTTGGCACCTCTACTTCCATTAATAAGTCAAAAGTGAATAACAGAAGGTGCAGATTAAACGTGATTAGGGAAAAGTCAAACATTATTTCGCTGTAACAGAAGGCTAAAATTGAGTTTTTGTAATAGAAAACGTTAAATAATGAAATCTGTAAATATTTATAGTTGACAAATGAAAAGAATTAAGCTAACAGTGCATTTTATATTGTGTTTTGAATGTTTTATTTTCCCTTCTATTAAAGCGTGTCGTGCGCGTACGCTATTTTTAGACAATATACAGGGCTACACAAAAGAAATCTATTTTTTGAGCTTTCTCTAGAAGTAAAGCTATAAAATGATAATCTAACATTTCTAGTAATCCATTACGATCATCCATGCCTAAACCAGGGATTCGAACATGGCATCTGGATCTGAAAGCCAAAATGCGAATTATTCCGCCACAAAACTGACCACAATTTAGAGTGAAAAATCTTACATGGGCACCTCTACTTATTAATAAGTCAAAAATGAATATATAGGAAATACAGATCAAGCGTAAGAAAAACAAATTACTCGCTATAGCAGCGGCCAGAAATTGATCTAATATTGTTTGACATTATTATTATTTTTTTTAGAAAAATGTTAAGTAATGATATTGGTAAATATTTAGAAACAATGATGGGTTGACAAATGAAAATTTTGTACGTAAATATTATAAATTGGAGGGGAAAAAAAAAAAAAAATTACACAAGATCAGGGTTGGCAGGTTTTTGACACGTGACAGTTTTTGACGGTTTAAACCATGGTTAAAACCGTCATGTCAAAAACCACCTTGTCAAAAATGTCAAAAACTGTCAAAAACCTATATTTATAATTTAATTGTCATATGAAAAATTAGCTTAATAAAATATAGTTCATAAGGATTTTTTGAAAAGTAAATAGAATGATGTTCTTTGAAAAACACATTGTTACAACATTTTGATTAATATAAAAAACAAAACTTTAGGCTTTTAAAATTTTACTATGAATTATTTCTATGTTCATTCAAAATATGCTGTGATACTTTTATATATTATTATGAAATTTATTTACAACTATGCTTGATATAGCACATGTTAAACTTAGTTAGGCGATACTTTAAAAATATAGTTGTTTTGAATGAGATATTATTTATCAGTATGTTTTAAAAGGTAAACATAATACATATTAATGTTTTTGGAGAAACATTATTATAACATTTTGATTAATATAAAAACAAAACTTTAGGCTTCTAAAAATTTATGATTTATATATCATTGATAGATCATTTTGATTGACAAATCATTTTATTTGCAATACAACATTGTATAGTTCAATTTTTTTTAGTATTGTGCTTTTGGTATTATGTATTTAACCAGTAAAATAAAAATGCATAGCCTAATATTTTGTATTTAAATATTTTATAGAAAAATATAACTTTTTTTTTTCTTAATGACTGCTGATATTACAAGTTTTTAAGAAAAAGTAATAATTCTGAATGTTAAAAAAGCTTGAATTGTGTCTGAAATTCATATAATTACCGTGAAACACGAGAAATATGAATGCTTTCTGGACATGTATAAATTGTAATAAATGTAATATTTACCCGTACAGATTTTTAAAAAAATTATTAGTCTAAGCTGTAGGGCCCACTAGCAGCCAAGTGGTACTACGCTCAAAGCTGGTAAACGTGAGGTGTAGGGTTTGATCCCAGGGCGCACTCGTTGCCTAGCCATTCAGAGTTTTTCATGTTTTTCTCCGAAACTTGTATAAATACGGACTAGGACCCTGTAGACAGACCCACACGGAGGGCAATACCCCTTAGGCCTAAGATACTAGAGTAGTCAATCAGCCTTACTCCCAAAACACCGAACACCAATAGTCCAAGCTATAAACAGGTACAAATATTTATACAATCAATAATAATAATAAACAGATAAAAATTCATTAATAAATGATAAGTAAAATAAATGTAGATTATAAATATAATTATTTTCAAATTCATATTAATTTACTGCCCACATATATTATGTTTTACTTAAAGAGAAAAAAAAAAAAAAAATCCAGTATTCCCGTGTTTTCATGTCTTATGTGAAAATTCATAAGTAACTTCGGAATTTTAGAATTTCATAAATATTAATATAAATAAACATAAACATACAAAATATAACTGTATGCATACTTTGTATATATTTCTTAGATTATAAACCAGTATATTTACCTAATTTTTTATAAATTATCTACAAATTGTTTTCAGATTTCTTAATTTATAAACAGCATAATATTTAGATATTCACTTGTATATGGCAAATATTACTAAATCCTATTTCTAACCAGATTTTAGCTCATTTATAGATGTTGAATTTTGACAATACAGGTTTTTGACGGTATAGAGGTTTATGACAGGGTTTTGACGGTTTAAACCGTGTTTAAACCTTTGTCATGTCAAAAACCCAACCCTGCACAAGATGCTAAATGATGGATTTTTGTCAGTATTAGCTTTGTTAGTGAATGTCATAAATTGCGAAAACAAGCAAAAATGTTTTTCTGAAGATTTTTATTGTGGTGTTTTACTTAAAGTTTTTACTCAACCATCACTCAGCATCAGCATTCTAACTCAATTTATTGGAAAAAACATCGTGTTTTCCTTTCCAAATTGAAAAGCATGGGGGGGGGGGGGGGCGGGATCTATATTACAAATAACATCTTTCCTAGATTTTTAAATTTTATTCAAGAAACAAGTATTACTATTAAAAATTCTTCGGTGTTCGTGGATATCGATAAATACTGATTAACCCAAATCCTGTTCGTCGCAATATATATACATAAACGCTGAAATCATAGTATCTTTAGTCCAAAAATATTCGATTACTTAAAAATACATAGCTTAAAGATACTATCAGATCTCCGCTTTTCACTACTAAAGCTTTTCGAATGACGCATACACAAAGATATCGAAGTACCAGTAGTTGATCTCAAATATCATTTCTTTATTCTATAACAGTAGGGAAAACCGTATCCAACTCAAAACATGTTCGTGGACCGAAACCTGAAGACAGAAAGAAAATTCCTTTCTTCTTTAAAGAAGAAGAAAAAAAAAAAAAGCCTCACAAATAAACTAACATCGCCTGTTATTTTCAAAACACTGAATTTAAATTTATACAGATTTTTATTTTATTCTGCATACCGTTGTTTAACAAAAAAAAAAAATCTTCAAAGCTTCGCTCAGTAACTGCACTTTTTATCTGCGATAACATCTGACAGTAGTGCAAGTAATAAGGGTTAACGGTTTAAATGGGAGCGATTCCAAGATATTCCTAGAACTCTAAAAGAGAGGGGGCTACAACGAAAGTTGCATTCAAAATTTAAACAAATATCTATAATTAGTAATTAAGGAAAAGAAAAAAAAAAGTTTTTATATAATATATATTTTTTAACGCTTATCTTACTTTTTCAAATGATTCGAATATCAAATATTTTGACTTAACTGAAAATAAATATTCAGGGTTCATACTCAAATATGGGGGGGGGGGGGGATTCCCTGAGTTCCCAGACAATTTTCATGAAAATATTAGCGACATATTACAAGAAATGCTTCTCTAGACAGGACAAAATACAGCTACTTCTGCTCTATGATGTCATATTACTGCCGATCATGCTAGAAAATCAGGTAGAAATCATTATTTACATGCGTATTTTCACAATACTTTATCACTTAAATTTTGATACGAAGCTAAACAAGAAAAACATTACTTGAGAGGGAAAAAAAAAAATAGTTTTTCCAGGTTTTATAACTGATTTTCCCTGACTTTTTTCAACAAATTCCAAATTCCCTGAGTATTCCTTGATGAGTATGAACCCTGATATTATTTTCAAACTACAGTGAAACCTCTCAAATTAGACACCCCTCTAAGTTGGACGCTTTTTCTCGGAACGGAATGATTAACATTATGTCTAACCCCTATAAGTTGTTGGACACCTCTCTAAGTTGGACACTTTTTATTGGAACCGTAGGTGTCCAACTTAGAGAGGTTTTACTGTAATGATTTTTAGTTTTGTAGATATAAATAAGTATTAACTATAATTTTACTGAAAAGTAAGTATTATTTTCAAAACAATTATAGAATTGTATAGATATTATTTGATTTTGCTAATATTTATGCCATTTGCTCCGAAAAGGTTAAAGTTCCTCAAATACAGCAATTTTTATTTTACTTTTTACTTCAAACTAAAACATTTTTGGCCGAATACGCGTAATTTATTTTATTTATTTATTTATTGTATAATGAACAGCCTTGGGGATATCAAAATTATATTTCTTCATTTTACCCTTCAACCCCACGCTAATTTGTAACCACGCTTATCGTTCAAAAATGAATTCATAGGTTTTTTTGTTACTTTTAATTTTACTTTCTATGATCAATTATCCTATGACAAATTATCATCATTTTTCTTTATAAAATAATGTAATAAATCAACTATATCCATCACCGAGTCTAATCTACATTTTCCCCCAGCAGACATGGCTATAATCATACCAAAAGTATCAATCGGTAACTGTCAAATATTAACACTAGAATTAGAAGCCCTGACTTTTATATTTATTTTTAACATAATTAACAATAATCGAGGGATATAACAGTAAATGTGTTATTTGAATTCTTGGAATATATTTTTTATTTATTTATATATTTTTCGTAAATACATTTAGTGCTATAGATGAGACAAGTTTTATATTAACAAACATAGTCTATGAGCAAGCAGATGATGTTCTACATTAACTTACTTCCCACCTGAAACACACACAATGGCCCAAATTTACTACAGTACACGGAGGTAAAAGTGAAGGCGTTGAAAGACTATCGATTTTTTAGTTAAAGATCAGTGTTTTCATTCATGGCAGATGGATCGATTTACAGCGAAGGTTTAGAAGTGTGGGCAGGAGACTAACTTCCGTTAGCTTGTTCCACTGCCACCTTAAGAGGTCGTTAACCCCACCCTCGGAGAGAGATTCCAAAAGCCGTAACTTATTTAGCATTCCATCATCCAAAATTTAAATAATAAAACATCATTTCAAATATAGATATAAATTTATCCGCATAGCAACAGGTAAAAATATCCTCCGACTTAAAAAATAGTTCCGTAAAATTCCAGAAAAACTTTGCCCTTACTTTGAACAATATAGTCGGCAGCAAAATTATTCGAGAGCTCGCAATAATACCTATATAAAAAATGTATACTTAATGCTGCTTTGTTAAATAAATCCTTGTCGAGACATGTACTTTGTCAGTCTAAGAACATGATTTGTCAAGGATTTATTTAACAAAATAGTTTTAAGTGTACTTTTTTTTTTTTATACAGGAATTATTGCTGGCGCTCGAATATTTTTGTTGCCGACCGCAATAAGAAAATAAATAAATAAAAGAAAATACAAATGAAAGAGGAAAGAAAAATATATTTCATTCGTAAATTTAAATTTTAAAAAAAAGGGGGAGGGGTGGCATTTAATTTGGCAGGTACAGCATTAATCGGCTCTACCTGGTGACAATTTAAAAAATAATAATAATAATAATTGTATGTTTTTAGATACTTTTCTTCCTGACATGCAGTTTTCTGGGGATAATTTTACAACCATTCCTGCAATAGTACATGTATACAGCTTAAATTTTACTTCTGTCATTACAAAAATCGCAACGGAAATTAAGCAAATAAATAATGCTCCTTTTGAAAACAGGTTTACTCTTTCATAATGCACTCTCCCATGCGGCCTTTTTATTAGAGTCATCACTGCACTTGATTAAGAAACCTTTTTTTCCCGCAGGATTCACATAATATAAACTCTGCGTTTTTTTCCACCCAATTCTTTCGTATTGTAACTCACAAAAAAAAATGACTTTTGTTACAGTACGCAAGAGGCAGGTGCAACAACAGACAACAGAGATTGTAAAAGTAGAGGTAGAGGATGTTTTTATGCTCAAATGAAGCACAAGTGAGCTACGAAGAGGCCAGATAAAAGCGACCACTTTTCTAAAATCTTGGGCAAAAAATAGGAAAAACATGAAGGGCGGAAAAGAGGATTATTTATACGGCATTTTGGAAACTATTTACTGTTGGTTTAAGAGGACAGATCTCTCAAAAGTTCTTCAGAAGTGGTTCAGACGCGAGCTCTAAGAGCAAACCAGAAAAAAGAACTTATTCTTTGACGACCTTGTTTGAAGCAGCGCGGCACTACAAGTGGTTTGACTGATGCGATATCACTCTCCATCCTATCCAGACATACTCCACTATTATGATAGCATGACATAATGTGACACAGCAACAGCTAATCTTTAGGAATATTTGCGAATATAGTTCTTTTTATACACTATTTACCATTAATAACTTTTTTTTATTATTATTACACTCCCTTGAAATAGTAATTTGTCTTTTTGCGGTCCGGTGTTAATGAACTATAATCTTTAGTAAACTAAATACAAGTACAGTAAAGCACCGTTTATACGTCTTTTACATTTATACGTCCTTTTAGTGAAGTCCCCATTCATTCTTATTCATTTTAATGCAAAAATTGTTCTTTATACGCCGCTAGTATCGGATATACGTCTTTTCCACTTTACTAAAATACGCAAAATTTCTCGACTTGTCATTATTTTTCATTCTAAATAAGACGGATTTTTTCCTGAAAGCATGTTAAATGGAGGAACACGAGAAAGATCGAAGAATACTAATCCAAGAATCCACTGAATTCACAGTAGAATTTTTAGTACTCATAGACAAGCAGCAAATGAGACGAATATTACAGATTTTTAATGTTACTACATAACTATCTGTATAGACATAAATCGTATGCCTGTTATTAAAGATACTCAATATATATAATTAATGTTCAAAATGTGTTCATATAGTGCTTAAGATATGTAATATAATAATCAATATATGGTATATGTAATTAATTAGTACCCAGTCATGCATTAATAGTAGGATTTTTCTCACTTTTTATAATATATATATATATTTAATTGTTATTATTATTAATTATTGTCTTAAAAGAAGTATAACGTACATTTATTAACTTAAGAAACTTATTAATTAGTATTTGGATATAAATTTTGCTTAAGTGTCATTAAATTTGTAGCAATCAAAGTGTTATTATTAAAATTTCGATTGTACGTCTTTTCATTTATACGTCGTTTTACGTCAGTCCCTTGAAAGACGTATAAACGGTGCTTTACTGTACTAGAAAAATGTGTACGATAAAACTGTATTTTCTAAAAGTTTTATCTAATAAATCTTAGGCTTGAATACGGTGTTTTCTAACATATATACTATCATACCAGCATTTTCTTTAATGATTTTATGAAACAAACTACCATGTCAGCAAATTTACTTCAAAGTTATACAATTAAAAAAAAAAGGGAATTTTGAGTTAATGTCATTGAAAAAATGTGTATGAAGTGCCTCAACGTACAAAAAAAAAAGAGTGATCTACAATATTTCAAAAATTATACACCTGAGAGGTGTGTCAGATTTCATGTGAATTTACCGTTATGTTTAAGATAATTTTTCTTAATTACAGCATTTTTGAGCTGTGTCACTTTCTCTTCAATTATTTACATACTGAATAAATAATAATAAAAATTTTTTTGAATGATATTGAACTTGTTTTTAGAGTTGGGAGTCATTTTAAGTTTAAAAAAAAAATAAAAATAACGGGAATTATATATATATATATAAAAAAAAAAAAAGTTATTTAAACTTATTAAAATAGTTTTGAAGAACACATATCTATTATATAGCAAAAGACACATAGTTAAGGCAAATTCTAACGTTTGAAGTGTTTTGATTTTTTTCCCCCCAGCGCTTTTATAACTTGTAAAGGAATTTAAGTGTGAATTATTTAATTACATATAATATTGGGAAACGAGATAAAGATTTATCTGTTTATATGAACGCCACAAATAAAGCACGAAGTAAACAGAACACGTGTAAAGTTTTCCGAACTCCTGTTACATTCATAGATGAGAGTTTGAAACGGATAAAAGTATGAAAAAGCACACAACTCAAAGATAATTTAATTTTTGCAGTAAAAGTAACAAATCCAAGAAATCATACTTTTCATAAGAAAATATGGAGAATAATGGAAATAAATTGTTCAAGACTATGTCAAAACGAAGAAAACTAAAAGTAAGAATATTTAGGGGAAAAAAAAAAAAAAAAAAAAATCTGAAAATTACTTTTAAAATATAAACAAAACTTTGGGTTTCCTATAAAAGTACTTTACATACAACATAGACAGAAATGTACAGGGTTCCATCCAGTTCCTTCTGCTCCCCTTCACAAAATTCAAATTTATAAAACAAGCCCCCTTCACAAGATTTTGTTTTATAAAAAAAAAAAAATCTTTATTATAAAATGTTTTCAAGTTTCAAGTATTGTTTTTAATTAATTCGTTCCACGAAACTTTAGTAACTTGATAGCACTATATAGAATGACTTTTAAAATGGACGGTTTTACAAGATGTATTTTATTTTTTACAAAAATAAATAAAAACTACCAAAAATAAACAAAAACTACCAAACCCAAAAATTACAAACTGGATCAACCCTGGTGTATTAAAAAAGGAAATTCCAATATACTCTATTGTGTGCGAAAACAATCATCAGCTTAAAGCCCGTAAAAACCAAGTCAAAATAGTAATTAATGATGCGATGAAAAGAAAATTACATTATTTCAAATGGCCGTTAATCACGAAAGCATGCGTATTTTGTTGCTTGGGGTGTTAATGACATTTTGCTCCCCTTAATTTTCAGTCTTCTAGACAGGGTTGCTACACAAATCAGGAGAAAAAATTCCCTGAGTTTCCCCTATCTCTTTTAGAAGTGAAATAGATGACACGCAATCATGCAGCACATGTTTACAAGTCAATTGAACATATTTAGGAGGGGTGATTGTGACTCAAAGGTAAAAACCCTGAAAATTAGAGCTTCAAATTAGAAAAAACCCAAAATTTTCAAATAATACTCGAACTATTTAGGCCAGAAGCCCTCAATCCTTTCACATTACATTCACATATCACCTGCATAACAAATGAACAACCAATGAAAGAATAAATAACTTTATAGGAAATATGAAAACACAGATGGGTTAGAGTAAACACCCTGAAATCAGGGGTAAACCCTGAACACAAACACCCTTGGGTTTATTAATTTTATTAACTTTTTATAGCTGGAGAAAAAAACCATAATTGATTCATAAAAAAGCACTAAAATTTTAAAAAATATTTGATTATGAAAAATTTTTCCAATGTTTTATCAAAAAATTTCAAAATTCACTGAATTTTCCACTGTTTTTACAATAAATTTTGAAATTCCCTGAGTTTTCCCTGTTTTTTAATAGATTTTCAAATTCCCTGAGGTACCGTAGCAACCCTGTACTACCCAATCTCGCTCCTCTATAACACAGCACAAAAGTCCATCATCGCTGAAGTGCGATAGAAGGAAATTATCAAAAATTGAGAAATGGCTAAAAAAGAAGGCACAAAAACAAGACTGTCCATAAAGTGAAAAGGCAGCGGCGCCTTTGAGAGGCAGATTGAAACGCCGGGCCACTTGAGTGAGAGCGAAAAGAAAAATCGCCAATATAAATAAGAAAAAGTCAAAAACACTCTTCCAAGACGAAAGAGAGCGAGAGGGTGACCCCTCTTATTGGGCGTGAGTTTATGCACGTACTTGACGTCTGCCTCCGCAAGCATTTTTTTCGCACGCCGCTTCCTCGTTTAGATCTCGCGTTACACTCACATATATATACGGCTTGAGATCAGGGCAGAATCAAGAAATACCAATTCAGTTAAGAATCAATGTAAACTCCTCGAAAAGCAGTCCGATAATATACAGAAATCTTAATAACAATGAGTATCGTTCCCGGCCTTCCGCCTTTTGTAAAATTGTTACTCCCCTCTCGCGTTAAGTTTTTCTCCTTTATCTCGGTATCGGAGACGAAGTCTAAAACGGGCCAAACTACTGAAGTGGAATACATATTTCTGTTTGATACGGATTTCCGATTAGATTTATTTCTTGATAAGATTTTGTCACAACTACAAGTACAACAAAAAAGAAGTGTAAAAAACCGCGGTGAGGTTTTCCTAGAAGCAATGTAACAAAGTTTACAAAATTTAAGACACCAGTAGAATAATTACGGACATAGAAATTTAATTCGTCCATTCTATAAAGAAATCTAACCCCGGCAAGAAAAGTGACAGAACTTAAAAAAAAAAAAAAAAAAATGGTCGTTTTAGCCTTATATCATTGCAGGGTGCAGAAAATGTTCAAACCTCGGAAATTTCCCCCAAACACAGTATAAATTTCCCTCAATAATGCAAAAATCTACTTTGCTATACAAAGTCATTTGTTCTATGTAATAAATCTTTAAGAGAATAAGTATACAGTGTAACATAAAAATATCGCTGTTAGTGTATAAGCACTTCAAAGTAGCAAATTGTTATTTTTAATTTGCATTTTTATTTTCTCTTAAAAAAATATTCAATATTTCCCCAGTCAGTTTAAATTTCCCCCGAACCTCGTTCGGGCGTTCGGACATATTCTGCACCTCTGATTCATTGTAAAATGGATAAAGTGCCTCAACATACACAAAAAGCGTTACATCGCTTTCCATAAGCTGATTTTTCGCAAATACTACTACTTTTTGCACTGTGACACTTTTCTTGCCGGGTAGCGAAATTAAAACATTTTACAATTCTAAATATTCACTAAGAAAAATGCGAGAAACAGGGGGAGAAAAGTGAAAGGGAGGTAGAAAGGAAAACGGCTGTGGTTGTGTAAATAAAAAGGCCGACTGTGTGTACACGTCAGGACCCTAAGCAGGCTGCCGGATTTCAACCAGGCCAAAAAAAAAAGCCTGACTTTTTTTTTTTTTTAAACAGCTTAATAAAGACCGGCTAAAATAAATAAATAATAATAAGGCTTTTATTATTATTTCTAAAAGTGATGACTAGAGCATTAATATAATTAAGTCATACTGTAATAAAAATTAAATGAAATAAGAGCAAAATTATTCAATAAAAAGAATTTTAAATGGCAAATACAGGAAAATGAAAACCACACTCTTTATTAGAAAATTTATTTGGTTCAATGCAATTTAAATTATTAATAAATAATTCTTATTCAATAAAAATACCAAAGAAAATTAAATTTATTCAGTTTTTTAATAACAACACACTTTAAATTAATTTTTCTGCTTTTTCAGCACCTAAACTATTCCTTAGTTTGTTCTATACAAAGTGATTGATATGTAGAAAAATATCCTTTTAATTGAAACTGGGTGGACAGCTCTACAATTTAACAAAGTATATTTTGCTGCACAAGGTCAGTTTGTCTTTCTGAAAAATGAAAACTGTTCAACCACTCAGAGAACTTATAAGAGAGGTTTAGTTTTCCAGAGAATTAATTTTTAACAGATTCAAATAGCTTTCAAAATGGAAAGAAATAGCACTTCCCAGTCTTTATTCCCAACTTTCACATTGTTTTAAGAGGAATGATTTTATTAGTTTCCAGACCAGAATACATCAAAAAATAAATAACACATAACACGATTATATCAAAAAATAAATAACATTTTCGATACATATGAAATCAAATCATATGGAATATAAATCATTTAAATTTATGTCATCATTAACATAATTTGACACAATATATATATACTTTTTAATCAGATCGTTAAACAAAAACAGCCGGATACGGAAACAGGTATTAACAGAGACGAAAAATATTCTTTTGTTTCCCATTGAAAGCAAAAACGAATGTTACGAATGTAAAGGGTGATGATTCATTTCATTCTCAGTATACGGTTATAGTAGAAGTCAACTAACAGTCATAAACGCGCCAAGAGAAAATTCCATTTATCAAAGTAATGATCAAATTCTAAATCGCTCCTATGATTTAGATCAGATCCGATGTTGTGTTCATGTAATTAGTAGTTGTTTTTTTTTTTTTTTTTTTTTTTTTTTCTCTAACTTCCTTTCAATAATTTTGGAATAGAAAAGCCATTAAAATATTGAAAATTTTTAGAGACGAGCATTTTTCTAATGTAATTTTTTCTTAAAGAAAAGGATTGCTGAGATATTATTTATTGCAATTTCATCAACAAAATATGTATAATTTCTGTATTAGGTTGTAATAGTCTTTAAGAGATAGTATTTGGATTAACGCCTAATAATACCAGCGGAAACCAATTTAAAAAAAATTGGTCTTAAAAAAAAAAAAAAAAAATCTTCAAAGCTAAAAATAGTGAAAACTGCTTTCGTTATTTAAACTAAAAATAGCTATACCACATAATATATATATATATAATTTGAATTGTTTAGTGCCGTTGTAACACTCAGCAGACAAAAGATAGATGAAGATACCAACATAAAATAAATTTTAATTGAGATTTAGTTCGATTAAAATTAGTCACAGTATTAATTTAATTTGAGTACCAATGATTAGTAAAAACAAGTTAAAGTACTTACTCAGAAAAGAAATGACCTAACATAACACATAAGCCTAACGATGAGAGAATTTGCAAAAACTTTGAATTATTAGTAACAGTCAACTTTTGAGAGAAAAGAGAAAGGATAAAATCACCAAAGAGTTCCGTTCAAAGGAAAAAAAAAAAAAAAAAAAAAAAATGGAATTCATGAACTGAAATATATATATATACACACATATGTTTCATCGTATACTTCTAATATATTACACATATGTTTTTAAGTAAATAGTTTAACCAAGTATAGTTAGTTCTTCTCAGTGATCGTGTCAGTAGAATTTGAAGAGCAGATAGGATAGGCGGCTTTGGGCTCTAAAATCGTCTGACAGTGACAGTGCTTATTATTATATAATTTTAATAACACAAGGAGATACATGAGAAGCTGTGATAGATCATCAATGGAATTGGAATTTAAATCTATGTTTTATGAATTGCAAACCGAAATTCTTATGAGAAATATCAAGTACCCTATTATATTTAATGAGGATATGATCTGCCCTTAAACAAATTATAATGTAATGAAATGATACTACTAAAATAATTAAATAAATAATAACAATAATTCGTTCGATTTCATATTTTATTTAATGAATCCCTTTTTTGAAAGCACATTTTTAAATATCTAATGATTCGAAAACTTTTTTATATGTATACAGGGATGCCACTCAAACAGGAAAATGAATTTCCCTGACTTTTCCAGGTTTTCCACGTGCGTTCTAAGAAAATTCCAGTCTAACCATACATTGAATACTGGTTGTGTTGAGGGCAAAGTAATTACGGTACTACTTGAAAACACAAAAAATACATACAGTGATAGCATCTATCGCTTATAAGCAGAATAAGAAACTTCTTTCACGAGCGGAAAGGAAGGCTGGCGATGTTTAAAAAAAAAATCATGGAAGCTAAGGGAAAAAAAACAGAAAAATGACCCTATGTTGGCGGAAAAATTGTTTTTTCTTTAGCAACCATCGTATGAAATTCCCTGGCTTTTCCAGATTCTAGCTAAAATATTCAAATTCCCTGACTTTTATGGTCAATTTTCGAATTCCCTGAATATTCCAGGTTTTCCAGGTAGCGTGGCAACCCTGTATATATTACTTCAGATGAAATCCGAATACACAATAATAAAATAAGAAAGAAAAATCCGGTATTCGGCAGAGATTATGAAACATTTCCCAACAGTGTTGCCAGAACTGGCGGATTTTTTATTCAAAAAATCACCAATAATTTTTTATTGTTATGTTTGCCTAATCATTGTGACGATTGATAGTTTATTATATAGTATATCAAATATCACTTCACAAAATTATGGATGATTACTGAATAAAAAATCTGCCAGATCTGGCAACACTGTCCTCTACATATATACAAAAAAAGGTATTGCTACCATTTTAGGGTACATGCATGGTGAATTTCAATAATATAGCAGTTTCAAGATTTCAAATAATGGTTAAGTTATCATCGTATTTCTTTATAAACAGCGAAACGTTAAAAGTCACCATATGTTTTAGGTTAATTTTTCAAAAATTAAAATACATCTACGGATCTACGTATTTTTAAAACTACAAATTAAAAAAATACTTCAATTATTTTGCAGTAGAATTAACATGAAAACAATACACGATATAATAATCAAATTTAAACAAATATGTACTTCAAACAATTTAATGAATTAAAAAATTATTTGGAACTGTCGTCATGTAATGTTTATAAAATAAAAATTTCTCTGGTGTCCGGAACCGCTTATAAAAAAAAAAAAGAAAGAAAGAAAGAAAAAGAAAGGCTATGTATAACTTCAAAAATGCCTACGAAGACCCAATTTGTTCTCTATTTATTGATAATAATCTCTAAACACCCTTTACATAAAGACTTGTGGGAGGGAGGGGGAAACCACGCGACAACCACCAATAAATTATCTCTTTTTTTTTTCTCCCTATTTCAAAAAAAAAAAAAAAAAAAGCCGAAACAACCAACACAGAGAAACAAACACTATTTTTAGTGAACACAACTTGGCGCGGCGTTTTGGCGCCGAAAAAGTTTCGAAAAACCGGCAACCCTGCGGTCCGGCACCGAGAATCTTAAACGTCCCCTCCCCTCTCCCTCTTGTTTACCAGAGAGAGCGGCGCCACGAGGCTTTTCAGAAAGGAATAATAGTAGGTAGAACTCAAACTTATGACATACTTCGACTACATCCTTTGCAAGAAAATTAATGAAGAGTTTTGCGCTTTGAATGCCGTCCACAGTTTTTAAGAGTTTCTTAAATGGAAGTTTGTTTACAAACAAAAACACGCAAGTTCGAAGCGTAAACTTCTTTGTAAAAAGTGACGCTATTGCTTAACATTCAATGTCGTATTGTTTTTCCTCTCTAATTTTTAATTAAAACTTTAAACAATACTTTACAAAATAAATAAAATCTTCGTGAAAAATTAATATGCAGATTTACAAATTCCACACAGTGTGTGTGTGTGGGGGGGGGGGGAGAGCATTAAATGCTTTACATTTTACGAAATGGTATGTGATACATTAATGTTTACATGACGCATTTAGTATTTTACAGACAAAATAGTAAAGGAAAATATAATTCCAACAGCTTTAGTTTAAAAACTGTCTAAAAATAATAAATCGGATAAAATTCATTAAAAATAAAATTTTGAGGTTAAAAAAAAGCTTTATTACTATCCTATGCATAGATTATAAATTCAATTTATATAGGAATTTATGCTAATTTTCACTCTCAAAATTTTTAGTAATTTATTAATCTAAATTTGAGAGTAAATCTATCAATAAAATTAAATAAGTACTGCTATTGTTTATGTGGTATATAATTATACTTATTTCATCACAGCTTTTTTTTTTTTTTTTTTTTTCCCACGCAGTTCCTTAAAATTATGACAGTCTTTCATAAAAAAAAAAAAAAAAAGTGGTGTATGTCATAAAAAAGTTTTTTGAAAAATATATTGAAATAACAGTATTAATTAAGTGTATTATAATTTCTCAAAATTATTTATTTATTTATTATTATTATTATTTTATGTCCCCTGCTAACTGATTTTTAATTTTCCCCTCTTCGATTTTACATTATTATAGTTATACACTTTCTTTGAGTATTACTTAACCCTTTCGACGTTACGCATTTCTTTCTATGGTTGCAATAAAAATACCTGAAATGTTTACCGTATACTGCAAAATAGACACCTGTCTTTAGAATTCAGAGTTGCACTTTAGGAGCTCTAGAGTTGAGAAGAAATATTTTTCCCCCACACACAGAGGGCTAATCTCTTTGTTGAAAGAGGCGTGTATCAATACAATGGAAATATCTTATCACAATAGAAGTTGACAATTCTTTACCTCTCAGCAAAGTTACGATGATGTTTGAGTGAAAAAGGAAACACTGCTTTATTTTTCAGAAAAAATAAGCGCATAGATATTTCTAAGTAGAGTTAAGACTGAAAATTTTAAAGTGTAATTTATGTATAATACTAATAAAACGCATCTATTTTCTTTAGATTTATGTGTTCCTGAAAAAGATGCAGCACATCAAATCTCTTTAAATACATCCCCTAAGAACTATCATTAAAAGTTACGATAATTATAAAAACAAATAAATAAATAAACTTTATATAATAGTTAAGACAAGTAGATTGAAACAAAATAAAAACATTTAAAATTAGTCGTTCGTATATATATATATATATATATATATATATATATATGGATAGAGTTTTTATTTATTTTGATTTGTGTGGAGGGGGGGAGGAGGGGGTGTTGAAAGAGAAAAAAATTGATTGCATATTTTATAAATTATATGCTTTTTTTTGAAGTGTCATGCCGTTTTCAATAATATATGCACAAAAAACATTTTTTATATTAATATTGTAATTTTCTACGACTAGTTGTTTGCTTATTTGTTATTATTATTATTATTTTCTTGTAAAGTTTCCTGAAATCAATCTTGTAGCTGTAACATGTCTAGAGTCCTCGAAGTTAAAAAAAGTTTTTTATACTTGATACAAAATTCTTAATAATAAAAGCTCAAGTTTACCGTAAGGAAAAGTTCCACTGAAAGCTGTGTCAAACAATGGATTGGAATACAGAAATTAAAATTTTTTCCATGATGCATTTCAAATGAAAAAACATATGTATATATATTAATAATGAAGGAAGATAACTCTACGGAAAAATCTCCTTAATATGTGGAATTTTAATGCGTCGTGGAAAATATCTCTCTATATCTATTAATGACTAAGAGATTTTTGAGTCTGTTTGTCTGTGTGTTGACGGAAGTTGCCACCAGCTTTCTATACTTTAGTTAATTTTAAAAAATCTAATTGTCCGATCGATAAGTTAATTAAAGACACGGATTCAGAAAAAATGCCCCTTTCACTTGGTACCTTATTTGTAACGAAATTTTTATTAGATTTTTTAAAATTAATTAAAATATGAAAATAATAACTTGGTAGAAGTTTTAAAAAGGGACATAAATTTTTAATTGTTGCCAAAAAAAGAAAGAAAAAAAATAATAATAATAGTAATAATAATAATAACAAAATAAATAAATAAAATTACGAATTAATATTATTCTTTCCCACAGTATAAAATGCATAGATATAGTATTTTATATAGATCTATCATCCCCATGTTATCGTGCAAAGATTTTTGATGCCGAAAAAGGTTTTGGCATCAGACATTAGGGAGTATAAAACTCGGAAATAATAATCGAGTAGAATGTTAAAGAATTTTTAAAATGACGAAATATTGTACGGCTTTTAAGTGCTGTGATAAATATATGAAAAGAAACGTGATAAGTTTCCATAGATAAGTTATATTCAAGTAATTTATGAAAAATATCATTTTTATAATCAGTTCTTTATTATTATTATGAAACAATTACTGTCTTTATATTTGATGAAATACTCTCTTTAAATTTTAAGATGATTTTATATTAGTAAGTAATATGAAATTTTCAAAATTCTTTTAACTGTGGTAAGCAGCCGCGGAAGTTAAATAATATTTTGTGGACACCACAAGACTTTCTTCTATATATAATCTTATACAAATTTACGCAATACAAATTATTTATTAATTATAATTTATTAAAATTATTTTCCATGATGAATGCAGACGATTTTTATCTCAAAAAGTATAATAATGAATGCCGAAAGAAAGTCAGTTATGTGTAGATATGAGTATACTAGAGTATAGTTAATAAAAAAAAGGAAAAAGAAAAGGATGAAAAATTGGTATCTAGAGTTTTTCATTCTCTTTTAGTACATAATTTATTCATAAATTTTATTAGCTAAATTATCTATGTGTATTCCCGTGTATATTAACTCGAGGAAAATTATCCATAAGAAAGTAAAATGGCCGACTTTTCCCAAATGAAAAGGAATCCCTTTTTCACCCTCGATGATTACAATATGCTTTCACGTGAGGGAAAAAAAAGTTAAATAATAAATTCGCTCATGCATACGTAAACTACATGACGTTTTTATGGCTTTAAAATTAAATAATATTAATAATTTTAAATTTTAAATGTTACAAAGAAATAAAGTGCGAAAAATTCGCACGGGCTTGCTAGTTAATAATAAATTAAATATTTGAAATTAAATTACGTCGAGAGAAATGAATAATATGAATAAATAAACGAATACATGGTTATACAATAAAGAGTAAAAAATTTCAGCTCTATTTTTCTTGGAGACGTTTAAAATTTATATAAATATCACGTGGTGAGAGTTGAAGAAATTTGTATTAAATTTTATGTAGATCAGTGTTTAGTAATTTGAACTGGCAAGAAAAAATAAATTTTGAAATACATTTCTTATAATCGAGCGTGAAATTATTTTTTTAGTCCATGAAAATTATTTTTGTTGTTTTTCAACTAATTTCAACATATTCGATAAAAACTGCACATTTTTAAATAATCGAATAAAGATTATTTTCCTTATTATTAAAATTTTCTGCATTTATAAGATTAAATAAAACATTCTTGATTTAAATTGATTTTAAACCTTTGTATCCCACCGGTACTTTAAAGTCCCATCAAACAAAAGGAAAAAAATCCTCACTATAGCCTAAATTTACTGCGGGATTTCATCGGAACTTCAAACTCCCTATAGTTTAAGCTTTCCCTATAGTTAAGCTATAGTTAAGGTAAATTTAATAAGAGATGTTTCTCATGGAGAAAAAAAATATAATAAAAAAGTTTCAAACTATTTTTCGAAAAATAGGGTAATTTGGGATATAAAGGGTTAAGTAAATTAACTCGTTGAAATATTTTTTATTTAATTTTTTAATGTTTATAATTTATATTTTAATTAATTACAATATGTATTTCTTCCAAAATTTTGACATTTTTATTTATAGAAAATTTATGATTTTTAATGGCATCAGTGGTTATATTAAACATAAATAAACACCTCTCAGTTGATTTGTTAGCTATATTAATTCGTACTACTCTACTATTACTCCTATGACTAAATATAAGTTTTATTGTTTTAGGGAGAGAAAAAATTGGGAATGAAACGGTTAAGGTAATTTTCAGAAAACAACAGATTCATAATCGTAAAATGGCAACATGAATAAACAAATTATTTATTATTTTGAACGATAATGTTCGTTAGGTTCGTTAGGTCGGTTTTAAGAAATAACTTGTTCAAAACATGTATATGTTAAACTAATTACATTCAAATATCATTAACCTGATAAATAAATATCATTGCTAGGAAGCTTTATTAGTTACAAAACTTGCAACAGTTATTTCAAGTTAAAATAATAGTACATCACTTCATTAGGTGAAAAAGACAAGCACGAATTCATTAACAAAGCAGAAAGGCGCTATCGCGCTTACTAAGATATTTAAAATGACTTCTACATATGGCTTTCTTAGAAACATCATTTGATGAATTTCGGAGTAGTGCTGCTGTCTAACGAAAATTGTGTTGGAACATTAAATATAATTGAATGCGCTAGGTTCCCAGATGTATGCCTACCGTTGGGCCATTTTAAGGATCTTAGCCCTTATTTACGCAAGTTTTGTAAGAAATCGCTAAAAACTCTGAACAGGTAAGCCGACGAGCATATCTGGGATCGAACGTAGAAATGATCTCTAACAAACAGAAAGAACAAATGTTTAAAAATCAATTGTGAAAAGTGTTTTTAAAATTGCTGCATAAAAGAATGTTGGATCTTTAATTTTACTCCGAAGCTAATGTAAGTTAAAAGATTAAACGATAATATATGTTTAGTAAAATGCATGGGCTGAAAATTATTTGAAAATAATTATGCTTTGCAGCTCAAGAAGTTAGATGTGATCATCTGCAGAAGAAATCATTTTAATCAGTAATTGAGACATTTTATAGCTAAATTACACTGCGCGGAAAAAAAACAAAACAAGATATAATACTATTCTTGCTGATTCTTATGTAAAGTGATCTCCTGAATCCGAATATGATTCTAATTTTGCCTAGTCACCCTCCGTTTTCTAGATACACCACCCCCTCCCTCAATTTATTACCATGTCCGATAGTTTTATGACCATGAATTTGATTTAAAGAATAAAAAATAATTAATTTCACACCTGAAAACAAAAAAATATAAAGTTAAAAAAAAAAACATTAATAACAGATTTAAAAAATATAAGTTATGTAATGCATAATTTCAGTGGCAAATCCCTCCCACCCAAATTTTCCCTTGTCGCCCATGTCCATGTTTTAGAATTTTGCTGTAGCCCCTCAGAAGATATTTAACGATTAAAATACCCCCCCCCCTCCTCCTCCTCCTAAAAATGAAATTTATAGCCATAAAATCACCGAAAAATGATAAAAATAGGGGGCCATTAATAAAAAAACTGTGGGTGAATGGCTAAATTGGGCGTCCTATTCGGATTCAGGAGGTCATTTTACATAAGAATGTGCTGAAATGGTGTCAGAGAAAATTTTCATGCCGAGCAGTGTTATTCAACATTTAATACAAAACTGCTGTGTTAATAAAATTAATAAATGAGAAAGAAATTTTCATGATTTTAGACATATATTTGATTTTGTTTTTTACGGAAGCAAGAAATAAAATATTTTCACCCTCGCGTTTGTAAGAAGTATGTATGTTAGACATAGTATTTTAATTTTTTTTCGTATTTTATTGTATAACAGTTTTTATTTATTTATTGAAAAAAATATTTCTTTATAGAATTTTAAAATATTAACAAATAATGGATTAATTATATGGCTTTCTATTTGCATCGCCCCAATCCTTTCGTATTTAAATTTAAATTATTTAATAGAATTAAAATTCATGATGATTGGATTACTCTATATATGTGAATGGAAAATAAATAAAATTTTGATGGAAGTTATCCTGATTAACGTTAATATAAATTAATTTTAAAAATAAAGAATGGAGGAAAAAAATACAAAGAAAGACTATTTTTTTCTATTGAAAGTAATTTGTGTATTTCACTTCTAAAGATAGCTGATTATATATAATTCTATATTATACATTTAAATTTTAAAAGTACTTTTGTAATTTAAACTGTATAACTAACAAAGTGTAATCGTTTTTATTTAAAATGAATTAAACTAATATGAAGCAATTATATTCAAAATGTTGTGTGTAAGACATTAATTTGGAGGAGGTGGTGGGGGAGGGGGGGGGGCGGAGGCACTGGGTTTTTCATACTGCTGAGTCTCGAGTGAGCCCTGCAATTAATCTTCGTTTTAATATTGCGGAAAAACACTGGAGATAAAATATCATTTATCTAAAGCATCTCATGCAATGCAATAACATATTTTCCCAAGGAATATATATTCAATATTAGAGGTTATTATGATTGTCTACCGTGCATTCTAAAAGATACGAAAAAAAAAAAAAAAAAAAAAAAAATCAAAATGGACAAATTTTCTTTTATGAACAGCATTTTCGTTTATGATGATCTCCAAACCATAAGGGATTCATCTGATAATTTAGTAATCTGTTATAGCCTTTTATAGATTATATGTATTTATATTCTTAAAAAAAAAAAAAAAAAAAAAAAAAAAAAAGAAGAAGAATGGAAGAAAATAGCATTTGCTTGTGTGTATTATTAGTTTTCTTTCTTTCCTTCCTCTTTTTTCTTTTCTTCCCCCTCCCACGCCCATCCCACTGTTTTCACGCTTCTTGGATGCGTATGATCCTATATATTTTTCTAATATCTTGACAGTATGAATGACTACCGTGCATTCCAAAATACGATCCATTTATGATTATGATCTGATCATCATTCAGTGTAACTTTACCGAGTTGATAATATTTAAAAATATAATATATGTAAAGGATTTAATTTATATAAGTTTGGTTTATAAATATCAAAAACATTCAAGTAATAATTTGTTTTCACCAAATATAGTTGAAATATATAAATTAATATAGTCTAGTATGAAGAATATTACGGACAGTTTTGACAAGCATTAATTTTCAGTATTATGTATGGCTATTTTAATTTATGCCCGCTTAATTTTAATTTTTTTTTAAATATTTTTTTCTAAATTTATTTACGGTAATTACTATCTACATTTTAACTTTTTACTTTCTCTTATCCATATGTATGATAGATAAACTTTTGCTTTTCGGTCAACTTTTCGAAATTGTGTTTTTGTTATATTTACACGTTTTGAAGTTCCTTAAATCCGAAAGACATGTTTTTCGCCTATTTTAAATTGTTTTTAATGAACATTTATATAACAGTATTTGTTATTTTATTCTTTAATGTACAATCTGTCATTATGGTAATGAATTTCGGGTAAGAGAAAGTTATGTGAGTGCCACACCAGAATATTTCTTTTTTACCATATAGTCCTGCAGAAAATTTTAGGCGCCTAAAAAATAAGTTTAATCCTATATAACCGTCTTAAGCAGGATGGTGTATAATTATAAAAGTATTCAAAATATGCCATCCGAACTGCAGAATTTAGATGTAGTAAGTTTATTCCGCCTTTTATATATATATATTCTAAAAATAAAGTAGTTTTTTTTTTTTAATAAAAAAAAATTAAAGTGTTAAAATCGTCATCATGAAATATTCATTTATTTTAATAAATGAATTATAAGTAAAAGTATAATAACAAACAGTCATAAATTGATATCACAGGATAATATCAGATCCTAACAATTGAAAAAATAAATATCCATTGCGTAAATAATAGTAATCAAAATAATTTACTTGATAAAAGTTCATATTTAATTTATTTATTTATTTTTTCTTGAATTATTATTCAAAGAAAGTATTTTATAAAGTGTTCTAAAATTCTATTAGTGAGATATTTTGAATCAAAGCTACTCAAAAATCGCGTGAAAAATATGAAAAAATGTAGTCATTTACTTATTGCTTCATAATATAACTCATCCCTTCAATATTATTCAGGCCAATAAATTTATGTGTATTAAATTTGCAAATCTATTAATTTGAATAATAAATAATATGGAGCGGCATTCACACTACTTTCCCTTACCCTGCATTTGTATTAAAAGAGATCATTATATTTTATCTATCTATCTAATTTTTCATATTATACAGCATACTAAAAAAAAATCCGCACACTTCGGAGCCAAAAACTGTAAATTTTTTTTTTTTAATTTTGTGGATTTCAGTTTTTTTTTTTCCTTACAATTCTGAATTAGAGTTTTTATGATATAATGATTATTTTAAAATAATAGTGATATAAATAAGTATGTAAAATATGCATAATAATAATAATTTTTTCAGTTTTTTTTTTTCTTTTTTCAGTCTTTGAATAGTTAATAATTTATTTCAAACATAAATGACCTAGACCTCAAATAAAATTGCCTTTATCTGTCTCATTAGATTCGGCACCTAAAATATAACCATTAAATTAAGTACCATCTTCATTTTCTTTCCCTTGGAAACTTTACTTTTAAACAATACTAATTTTTTTTTTCTTATTTTGCTCTCCACCTCTTATATTTATTTTTATTTATTTATTTTTTATTTATTTATTTATTTTCAAAAAAAGTTTTTTGGCATGTTCATTTCTTGTATTAGCCTGCAGCATACTTATTCTTAATATATATTACACCGAATTATAATTTATTAAATTGCAGAATTTTAAGGCAGAAATGACTCTGGCGTTAACTATAAACAATTTCATTTTAATTATAGTATAACTTATATTTTTTAATTTAAAAAAAGGTTATAAAATTATAAACGATTTTACTCGGAAAATTATTAAAGCAGAGCTGAATAAGTGATTTTAAATCATAAGATTACATTGTATTATTAATATAATAGTAGCATTATTTAAATGTAGGTTTTCGCCCCTATAGAAAATTCAATTACACTTATAAATGTAACATTGAAATTTTATTTCCAGCATGGAGAAATATTTATTTCATTTCAAAAGAAATCTTGTGAACTTGTTTAAAAGCAAAGAAGTAAAAGTTATCTTTCAACTACAGGATTAATGTCAAAACATACATGAGTATTGTTAAAGATACAACCCCAAGGATCTGGTTGGGAATCAATTGTATTCGCTTGTAAACTATTCTTATCCGTTCAACCCACATGTCAATCAAAGAGTCTGCGTAAGGGGGAAGTGAAATCTAGAATAAAACGGGCTTGACCACTCAGCCCTGGAAATATGTATCTAAGAAAAGACGGGTTCAACGCTTCAGAGACGAAAATCTTTATCAAGAAAAAGACGGGCCTGACCATTTACGAGACACATTTCAAATCCGGAAAAAGACGGGCTTAACGCTTATAGGGTTAAATTATTTGGGTATTAAATATTTGAATGCTACAAACTTTGCATAAGAATTGCACCATTCCAATACATATATAATGCGTTGAGTTGCAGTCAAAAAAGCCGATATTTTAAATTAGATAATAAAATATTACTTAAATAGTTTTCTATAATTTTTTTTTAATAATACTTAATATTTCTATATTTCAATGATTGTTTACACAATTTTTTTATAACTGTAAGACAGAATTTACCAGGAAAAAAAAAAAAAAAAAAATTGACGACCACCATCCCCTGCCTCAAAAGAATGAGCGGGAATGGGGGGGGGGGGGGGGGGAGAATGCTTTTTTTTTTTTTTTACTTATTATTCTACGAATGTAAATTTGGTTTTCCAATAGTTTAGTTACGTTGGGAATTGTTTTTAAAGAAACTTGGTGGAGTGCGAAGGATATCACAATCACAACTGTATTGATAAAATGACAGTTATCGGCGGAAGGAAGAAAAAATAATTGAAACTAATTAAAATCCAAATAAATTTCTTTCTACAAGCAAAGTTTGCAAATAAAATTCCTGAAATCAGAGAAAAAAAAATCATACATACAATCAACCCCCTCCCCTCTCCCCGCCGCCGGATAAAAAAATATTACAATTATTCTAATAATTTCCACACATTTGTATGTATCTGTTTTTAGTACATACTAACATTAAAATATGTATCAGTATTTTAAACAATTTACGGAGTGTATATGTGTATATCGCAACAGAGATGAAATTGAAAAGAAAATCTACCCAACACACAAACGCAGAACAAATAATGAAAAAAATGCATAACATTTAAGTAGAGAGGGGGTGGGGTGGGGAGCACGACATGAAAAGTTTGCTACAACGTTAAAGAACCGACTTTTTCAGGGGAGCTGAGCGGGGAGGGTACAGAAAGTTGAACTCTCATGTTGGGTCACCTTTAATGATTACCTCCAAGAAAAGAGGCTCTTGAAGTTCTTTTCACTCACTCGCTCGTAGAAGAGTCCATTTCTAAGATTGAGGGATGGAAAGTTAAGTTGCCCTTCATACAGAAAAATGTAAATTAGCTTCAACGAGCTGTAGGTTGAGCTTTTATATAAATATGGAAGTTACTCAGTAAAATGGGTAAATTCTTTGATAGCAAAAAAAAAGCCTTTTTCGCCTACAAATCTTACGACCAGATTCAAGAATAATGCACTTAACATTTTGAAGTTGGTTTTAAAAAATCTAACAAATGATAACAAGGGAAAAACTGTGATAAAATAGTGATTGATTTTTTTTTGCTACATTTAAAAATTATTTTGAAGGCAACATAGATACAGTAATAAGAAGAAGGCAACTAAAAAAAATTAAAAATACGTGTTACATACAGATGATAATTTTAAATGGTTTACTGCTTTAACTTTATGCAAGATCTTGCTTAATCACATTAGAACATTTTGAAAGTCTATCATTTAATTGTTTTGTTTACCTCAAAACTCTGATGTATTATAAATAATGAACGATGAGAACTACACAGAAAACAAATTTAAACGGTTGTAAGCAAGATAATAGTAAAAAACATCGAACAGTAATTAAAAGCGAAGATGTTGCACTTAAATTACTATTTCCTTTGAGAAAAGATGTTTAATTTAAAAAATGTATAGATCTAACATCCATATGTTCTTATCACTATATCTATGGTTAACTACTATAATTTTAATTCCATATTTTCTAACAGACTTATTTTCAAATTTGTTAAAAATACATGCTTAAAAAGTAATGATTACTGTTGAGAATCTACTTTCTAACTTTTGCTTAATCTGTAGGATGATAAATCAAACACAAAATTCTGATTTATTAAATAATGGATGATAAGAACACTAAAATCTTGATAACAAAGAAAAAAACTTGGTCGCAGACGACAAATTTAACAAGCTATAAAGCAAGATAAGCGTTGGCAAAGGACAGTCAAAGCCATCGAAAAATAATTAAAAAGAGAAGATGCATGTTGCCACTTAACATCTTTCTCCAAAGAAAACAGAATTAAAAAAGAAAAAATGTAGAGGTAGTAGTAGTAGTAGTGGTCCTGTTGAGAATCCAGCCGCTGAATACTGCACATAAATCAGTTCTTCCAAGGATTTTATTTTTACCAGGCTTACTATGCGACGTCATTTCGCATATTGCTTTTTACCCGGCGGGGGTGTCCATGTAGATTGAAAGAAAGAAAAAGAAAAAAAAAAAGAGAGAAACAAATTTAGTTGTTATTTATATGAAACTCATTTTAGTTTCATGTCTTTCAACTTAATTCTCCCATCCATAGTTTTCACGTCTGTCATTACCATGTAATAAAAATTACTATTCGGATAAACAACTAACAGAACTACAGGGAATCTAAATTGGTTATTTGCATTTATTTGCCAATGGCAGTGATGGAATTTGAAGCGCTCAACTGTAGGAGGAAAGAAGTTCCGAGCAGTAAGGAAGTTGTAGCGGTGTGATATTTACTAATTAATACAAGGTTTTTATAATTAAGCTCTACCACCCCCACCGGCACTCCTACAAGAAAACGTGGTCGTTAAATAATAAGAATTTGCAGAAGGAAGTTGGAAAAATTACATATTTACACAAACAATTAATTTCTGTAAGCTTATTATAAAGTTTGACAAGCATTATAAAACACAAGCTTTGGACCAAGATGATTTTGAATAATATCAATAAATAATACATATACTAATTAATATTGAGGTATAGATAATTGTTATTGTTATCATCTAGTAATAATTATTATATTGTGTAATTTCAGGAGAAATCAATACAATAAATTCCTTTATATAATTGGGCCTCAAAACTGCGAATGGCACACTTATGCCCCCTTCCCTGCTTTTAAGACTGCTAACTCCCTCTTACGATTTCTCCATCTCTGGTCACCAAATTCCATGTAAATCTATGACCCACTAAATTATACTCGTTTTCCAAAAAATTAATTTTTTTTAATTTTAATATTTCATTTTATAGCTTAAAAAAAAAAAAAAGAGAAAAATGCACTTAATTAATTTCTCACATTTTTAAACTCAAAATTCAAATTAAAAATTTTTTTTTAAATAAACTTTTGGAAAACGAGTACTAATTTACCGGTCGTGTATTTTTTGAATGTGAAAACGTAATTTAAAAATAACATGTAGGTAATGTGTAATTCTATAAACAATTACACTCATAGAATAATATGGGATTTGGCTGACCTTGACAGGATGGAATGCACCGAATGATTAGATGTTTACCAAATCCCAATCTGTCGGTTAATTTGGCACCCCTACGCCCTACAAGCCTTTGGACTCCTCATCACTGCTTGTCTTAGGAACCGTGGTTACACAATAAGTTCTCAGAACTAAAAAACTCTCAGAATGTTGTTGTAATAATTGTAAAAATTCAAAACTCACTTGATAGGTTACTAGAAAACCTGGTGTCAAATCCTACTGGATCAGATCGCGTACTTTCTGAAAAAATAAAATAAATAAATTATACAGAATGTAAAATTAATAATCGTGCACAAGAAATTTAAAACTGCAATCGATAAATTAAATTACAGGGTTCATACTCAAATGTGGGGAAAAAAATTCCCTGAGTTTTCCGGAGAATTTTCAAGAAAATATTATCGACATATTACAAGAAATGCTCTTCTAGAGTGGAGAAAATACAGATCTACTTCCACTGTATGATGTCATGTTACTACCGATCATGATAGAAATTCAGGTAGAAATCTTTGTTTACATGAATATTTTTCACGATACTTAATCATTTGAATTTTGATATGAAGCTAAACAAGAAAAACTGAGAGGAAAGAAATATTTTTTTTCCGGGTTTCATAATCGATTTTCCCAGACTTTTAATGAAAATTTTTATTTATCCCGACTTTCTTTTAACAAAATCCAAATTCCCGGTTTTCCCTGACAACTGACAAGTATGAACCCTGAATTAGCAACTTACCAATACATTAATAGAAAATAATAATAATGCTTATATACTGCACTGAGCAAAAATTCTGAAACTGACATCTTAGAATCTAAATTGTGGCTCTAGAAAAAATAGTTCCATGTCGGTCCTTATAAATTCTAGTCTCCTTTGAAAGCGAGTTCTAGAAACCCCTATTAGAATTCTAGAGCGTTTGCCTGTATTCTCGAGGTCAAAGTTATTTAAAAATCTCTGCAAATAAATGCGAATACACGAGGCGGGTTTCAGCAATTATAATCTTGGTTTGAAACCCAATTCTAGAAAATCAAGCGGGAATTTCTCACCATACAAAAGATTCGGAATATTGTTTTACCATCTAAAAATGTGTTGACTAAAAATTCTCGATCATTTTCATTCAGTTTATTGGCGTGCCTTATGCGCATAGCTCGGAAATCTATATTTCCAGTCAAGGGATTTAGAAAATGACCACTTATTCATTCTAGATGTAGAAGGAATATTTTTTTTTCTCAGTGTTTTTTTTTTTTTTTTTTTTTTTTTTAAGAAATAAAAGAAAACTGTTTAGGAAACAGCATTTCAAGTAGTCATATCCAGTGGCGGCTCGTGCACCGAAAATTGGTGAAGAGGCGCACTGTATTTTCCACTGTATTCATTTGTAGAATATAAATTTACATTTAAATAAGTGTTTTTAGTTAATTTCAATTAAGACCATGCTTAATAAAAATTATGATTTAAAATACTTCAATATTGTTTTTGAGCTCTTCACCTATTTTCGGTTCACGAGCCGCCAATGAGTTCCTCCTCTCCTCCTCAATGAGATTTTTGTTGCTTTGTATTATAATCTATCACTATGACATAACCTGACGTCTAGGTGGACTCCAGACGTTTGCAGAAGATAACACACATCGTATTTTGAGAATTTTTTTAAATGTGTTACTGGAGAGTAAAAAAGCAACTGCGCAAATATCGAGGAAGGTTTGAATTTTTTTCATGTAAAGTATAAAATTTTTAGGACATAGAGATAGGGTTAAAGCTATCTTCTTGAGGGAAAAAAAAAATAAAAAAAATAAAATAAAATAAAAAGATATTTTTGAATATCTATAAATATATAACTTTTAATCTATTCTTTGAACATGTCACCTTTTATCTTAGTCATAATTTTTAAATGTATACATATTAGATATTCTTTATTTTGTTAAAGTATATTCTGAGCTTTAAATTTCAATCTCTAAAAGTTTTTATTATTCTTATTATTATTATTATTATTTACTTATTAGGATAAAAGTCTTAAAAAGTGAAATTCCGAAAAATTTCATTCTTTTAAGATCTTTTTAAAATACCAAGGAACGAAAATCCCGAATTTTTAAATATAAACAATGATTTGTTTTAATATCAAATCAGACACTGATTATTTGAAAATTGAAACTGTAAGCTTTCTATAATAGCAGCAAATATTTTAAAACAATTTATATGAAGGGAGGGGGGGGGGGGGTCGATTTTTATTTTATTTATTTATTTTTTTTATTTATTATTATTATTATTTTTTTTTTTTTTTGGTTAGTTGAATGCCGGTTAACCAAGAGTTAATGCCTTTATTCATTATTTTTATAATTGTAACTTTAAAAAATATATGTTTTAAAATCATTTTTATCCAACTTAATTTTAGCAGAAAAGTGATAATCTCTATAATTTTGCCAATTTTGACCGTTTACATACCGAAAAGTTTTTATAAATGTTTTCAGTTTATTTAATTTTGTGTATTCGTCGAAAATATATGTGATAGTTTCCTTTTTTTAAAAATACTGGTGTATAAATCTGATTTAAAAATAAATAATGTTGGCAGCTATGCGTTTATCCGACTCTCACTATCTTAATTCTCCTTGAAGATTGAGGGAGGGCTTGGACTATGTATTTTACCGTTATCGAACTGTGTATTTTATCAGGGTTGGTACACAAATCACGAGAAAAAATTCCCTGAGTTTCCCCTGTCTCTTTTAGAAGTAAAATAAATGACATGCAATCATGCAGCATTAGAATCTAACATGTTTAGAAGTCAATTGAACATAATTTAGGGCATATTAATTTTATTACCTTACTATAGCTGGGGGGGGGGGAAACCATAATTGATTCATTAATTAAGTGAGTGCTAAAAATCACTGACTAGTCTCAAAATAACAAAGATGGATGGTTGGGTTTTACGTCGCACTAATGTTGCGCAGATGGGCAATTGGTGACTGTGTGTTGGTGTTAGGGATTAAGGCCGATTGACAACACTGGGGTCCTAGGCCTGAGGGGGAGAGCCTTCCGTGGAGGTCTTTCTAAGGGGTCCTAGCCCGTATTTACGCAAGTTTCGGAGGAAACCACGGAAAACTCCGAACGGCTAGGCCGACGAGCGCGACCGGGGATCGAACCCCCCCCAATTGGTGACGGTCTGGGACACACCCCTAAAGGTGGTCCGGAGACACAAAATAACAAAGATAAATAACACATTATAAACCAAGCATTTTCTAATTTCTAAAAAAAAAAAATCTGTTAAGCTTATGAAGACAAACGTAATATTACCTTCAAATTTGAATTCCTGAGTAACCCGCCGGCTATACGGCGGTGGTGGTGAATCTGCAAAGGAAGTAAATTTAAATTATAATATCAAAATCATGAGTTAATAAACAAATAAGAAATTAAAAACTAAATAAAACACTACTAGGCCCAGTGCTGCCAGATGGTTGAAAATTATTTCCCCAAACAAGTCTTCAAATTTCCCCAAATTAGGGGTTTTTTTTTTTTTCGAAAAAATCCCCAACTTGATTTCTACTGAACTGGGAAAATAAAAATAAAAATATATATTTGGATTTTTCTATGAATTAAGCTCAGATTTTTCCCCAAATGAAGGCAATTAAAAAAAAAAAAAAAAAAAAAAAAAAAATCCCCAAATCACAATAAAGCTATTGAAAGTCTCTAGTCGTAGGGATAAATCATTACGTTGCCAACATTGACAGAAAGTTGAACTCCCCAGATTTGTCTCCAAAAATTTTAGAATTTCCCAAAAAAGTCCCCACAAACATTTGGTCCCCAAAACTGTCCCCAGAAGCCTCGAAAATCCCCAAAATGGGGACAAAATCCCTAATCTGGCATCACTGACTAGGCTCTACATGAAAGATCCCCTCCACGGAGAGCATTTTATTCAATCCTAAATCGCAAATGAAGATTGGCTTCGCCCGTACACCACTTCTTTCAGACAGCTATTTTTTTAATTATCTTCAATTGTGTTGCAACTAATTTGCATATTATCTCAAGAATCCAACATCAAGTTAAAGGAAAAAATAATGATAATAAATAAAGCTGATAAAAAATAAATATTTTTTTTCCCCCCATATTTTTAAGGTCCTGATTTTTTTCAACTTAATGTACTAATATAGTACACTAAATTACCATCTCATGAAATCTTCAGTAATTATACTATGATGAGATAATACATGTAATTTTTATTGTTTATACTATCTTTAAAAATTCATCTTAAGTAACTGAAAAAATAACTTCAAAATATGGTAGGGTAGATGTTCCTCCAGTGATTGGAATGTTCCAGTGATTGGAATGTTCCAGTAATTGACCGATATAATTAATAAGAAAAAATCATAAAATCATATATTTTACATATAAGAATTTTAACATTTTATGTCAAACTCTGGAGCATAGGGTGCTAATAACTGGTAAAATGAATAACTAGCAGTGTCAAACACTGGAACATAGGGGGGCAATAACTGATAAAATGAAAAACTGGCAATGTCAATTACTAGGAACATTGAGAGGGTGTTAAAAATTCATAAAAAAATAATTATTATCAAATGTATATATTTTAACATATATGTGGTTCTGGATGTCTTTCATGCCATGTGTACAAACTTAAGATTTCTAAAAATATTTTCTGATGACTAGAACATTAAAAACATCAGAGATTGCTCTAAAAGTGTCAATTACTGATGCACTTACCCTAGTTTTTATTATTATTATTAAAAAGTCTTGAAATCTTTTAAAGCTTTACTAGTTTTGATAAGTTTTCAATTTATATACTTTTGGTAATCGATCGCAAAAAAAAAAAAAAAAAAACCGCGTAATTTGGTTGTTAGTTATTTAAGACACCAGAAAAGCAAATACGTTTTCGATATCGCGTATTTTTAAAAATAAGCAGCACATACAAAGATTCGCCCATATGCTAGAAACTCACGAGTGCTTAACAATGTTACAAAAATTAATAAAATTTAAATATTTTAAGGAAATACTGAAATTTAATGCAAAGATTTTACATTCAAACATATTTTTTTAAAAAATAACTTATAAATTATCCACAAAGTAATTCCAAAATGGCAAAACATGTTTAGAATATATTTTAAAATTATAATATAAAAATCGCGGGGGGCGGGGGGGGGAATAAGGATAATTAGTTAGCAGGAATCGTTTATTTATTTATTTTTTTTTTTATTATTATTATTATTATTTAAATAGCATGAGAAAATTTAATAATCTACGCTAGGGACATACTTCCGGATGGAATGCCCTAAAGGGATTCTTCCAAAAGGTCCTAGCCATTGTTACTGAACAGAAAACTTCAAACTGATGATAAGTGCGATATGGGTTCGAACCCAGCGCACCTGCCGTCTAGTCTACCAACTCTAAATGCGGAAAAAAAATTCGTTTTATACAAAGAATAATTTATAGAATTTTTCCAAACCCGTACTCTCGAACTGTGTTTCCAGTATTTTAACCAGAGTGGCTGATACAAGGGTAAATTGAAGCCCTCTTCTAGCTTGCCCTTCACAAAATTTATATCTAGAAAATGGGCTTCCTCGCGAAATTCTAATTCGTGAAAACAGCCCTTTCATAAAATTTCGTTATATATCTTTTTGTTTTTATTTATTTTTTATGTTTATAGTAATATTCCAAAAAATCGCTTGTACCTGCTTCAATGAAACCCTATTAACTTGATACTAAATATTATATCTATAAAAGTCGTCAATCAAAAGTCGTCAATCTTTTCGACATCAAGGACCACTATACCTAAAATAAAAAAAAATAAAAATCCTGCGAACCACTAGCATTACATTTTAATATAATTATTTCAGGGGTGATTGCGAATTCATGCAAAAATACCTGAAATTTTAGCAAGAAAAAGCTCCTGTATAGGTAAGGTAAAGAACATATAATTTATTGCAGGGAGGTCTAAATCCTCTCATTATGAAAAAATATTAATTAGATTTAATAATCATATGAATTTGATTCTTTAGTTTTATTTTATAAATTTAAGTACAAGAAAAATAGGAATTCTGGTACTGAAAAAAAAAAAAAAAAAAACCTGAAAACAATCACTCCTGTTATTTATTACAAACTCAAATTTATTTATATAATCAGTACCAGGGGTCTGCCCAGAGGTAAATCTGGGTACGTTAAAGGACCCTTCACAAAATTACTTATCCTCTAAAAGGACCTTTCATAAAATTTTATATTCTGAAAAAGGACCCTTCACAAAATTCTATATCCTAAAAATGGACTCTTCACAAAATTTTCCCCGTTAAAAACAGACCTTTGATAAGTCTTTTTCACTGAATAATCAGACGTCCCCCGAGAAGATGATATTCAATTTCAAATTCATAAAAGGTTTCTATGTGTGAGTTTAGCTCTATATAAAAATGAAACCTTAATTGTAATTTTATTTTGCAAAAATTAATTTTTCACAATTTCACAAAAGAAGGACCCTAGCTAAACAGTTGGGAAGAATTTTATTTTCACATTGAAAAATTAATTCGAAAAATTATGTGTAGAATTTTTCACAATTTCAAAAAAAAACAGGACCCTGTCTGAAAAGTCTGGACAGACACCTGAGTACACGATTCAAGCGCAAATTGGGGTCATTTTCCACAAAATGAACCTTGAACATAAAATTCAAATTTTCTTTTTTTTAATATAAAAATAATCCTTTTACAAAATTGTTTTCATGTTTTCAAAATTACGAATGATTTTATTAATTATTATTATTAATTGCAAATGCTTACTAATCATGTAAAGGTTTTTTACAGTTTAATAAAATAATAAAATAAAACATAATTATTAAATTATTTAAATATTAAAAAGTTTTTTTTTTTTTTTTTTTTTTTGTTTATAATTAGTCATCGACGTTGGCCCCACTAATAAATGTATCACATTACTGTGTAACAGAAATGTGAATTTTATTTTAAATGAAGAACGAAATGAAAATGTCTTTCCACACAAATATGAAATATATAATGTTCACAATTGAATAAGATTTTTTTTTCAGTCAGTAAAGGATACATCCACTTATTATAAGAGATTCAAAAATGAGTTCTTGATAAGTACTGAAATTTAGAATAATATTACCCAAGCCGCGGACAAATTTCATCTAATTTGACCGACAGTCTAACCCCATGTTTTAAAAATTACTCATTACTTTTTTTTTTATTCTGCTTTCCCATTTAGAAAATTCACAATTGTTAAATTGCTTTTCGTTTTTAAAAAATTAGTTTTTTAAATTTTTAACATTTCATTTTGAAGTAAAGCGCGAGAAACGCTCGTAGTTTATTTTTCGTATTTAAAAATAAATTTTTGAAAACGAGAAATAATTTAACTGAGTTCTGAATTTTCTAAATGTGAAAACGTAATAATAATAAAAAAAAAAAACAATTAGGTAATGATTAATTTCGAAACAAATTTCTCCAGAAAATATCATGTGAAATATCCCCTTAGTCGAATAACACATGGACTATAGACCCATCTCTGCTCTGTTAGTAATTATGAATCCATTATATAAGTGATGTTATAAAGATGAATTATTGTAAAAAAAAAAGAAAGAAAGAAAGAAAGAAAAAGAACTTTATCAATGTACGAGTAACAGTGATTCAGAAAATTCTGAAGTTAAAAATTTACATAAACAGGGTGACTAACATTAGAACTTTTCCATGAGTATTTTTGCTCGTTTTCCCAGACTTTTTAACCCTTTCATTCCCCGTGATGCCAATTGGAATCATAACATTTCAGATTTTCTTTCTTACCATCTAACAACTCCTGCTGATTCAAAATGAACCACATTAAAATCTATATTGTACATTTTCCCACCGAAAAAAATATATTTTAGATGATTTCACTATCCTTGTTGATAAATGAAAGTATATTTTACTCCATTCTCATAATAATATCGGAATCAGTTTCCTGTTTTTGGCAATTTAAGTAAATTAACTGTTTGAAATATTTTTTATTTTATTTTTTGAGGTTTATAATTTACATTTTAGTTAATTGCAATATGTATTTCTTCCAAAATTTTGATATTATTTATTGAAAAGTTATAATTTTAAATAGCATCAGTGGCTATATTAATTCGTACTCTGCTATTACTTCTATTTTTGAAAAAAATATTTATATATATTACCTTTGAAATAAATTTATGACTAAATATAAGATTTATTGTTTTATGGATGGAAAAAATTGGGAATGAAAGGGTTAATGACTTACGCTGTTTTTCTCAAAACAAATAATTTAGTAGTTTACGGTAACGAGCTTTCAAATATGGAATTTTTCCACAAAATTTGTCAAAATTCCCCGACTATTCCATGATTTTTCCAGACACACATAAATATCCTGACTTTCCATGGCTAGTGTCCACCCCCTGATAAACAATCGGTGCAATTTCCACTAATAATGTATAGAAAATAGAAATAGCTAATAGATTTTTTTTTTTTTTAACAACACCGATTAACGAAATCGTCAGGGTTGCTACACAAATCAGGAAAAAAAATTCCCTGAGTTTTCCCTGTCCCTTTTAGAAGTAAAATAGATGGCACGCAATCGTGCAGCATTAGACTCTAACATGTTTACAAGTCAATTGAACATATTGTTGCGTACTTGGGGGTTCGTGAGTTGTCTGAGAATGAAAGGCCAAACGTACAAAAATTCAGTAATTTATTCACAGAAAATTCCAGAAAAATGCAGGTCTATAAACCAAGTATCAGCTTCAATTCAAACAGTAAACACAGCTTAAACAACAGCTGTCAATAACAAATCCACAGTACAAACTGTATACCAATAACACTTGAAGCAAGTCTCTCTCAAAGAGGCTCAAGAGCAATGCAAGCACTAGCGAAGCTCGCTGAGATCTGAACTGAACTAACTGCCTTTGGCGAGGAAGCGCTCCTTATATGCTGTTCCATGGAGCCCAGATTTTTCGAGAAAACTCTAGAAAGTGGTCAACCAATCAACTTACAGCTTCCATATTTGGTATATCCCATATAAGGATTTTCTCGCCAAGGTCGCCAAAAAAATCGCCAAGGTGGGAAAAAGTCGCCAAATTTGGCGCCAAATCCATTACGTGCATTACTGGGGCTTTTTAATGCGTTTTTAAGGGAAAACAAGGCTATTTCAACGCTAAAACGACTAGAAATGCACAAAATTAGCACTTTATCAACTTACTAAGCCTCTTTGAAAGAATTTATACAAAAATAAACACAATTATTTACAATTTCGTAACACTGCCCCCCTCCCAAGGACTGCACGTCCCGGGCAGTGCAACCCTTGGTCAAGAGGCGAAACTAAACAAATTTACACAATCTAAAACACAAAAACTAAGTTGCACATAAAGATAACATAGAGATATAAATTAAGTGGGAAATATTTACAAAATTCACAAATATGTACAAATATTTATATACAAATATTTACAGTGCGCATGCGCAAATTTTACAAGTATTTACATTTTAAATTTTAATTTTACCGTTACTTGTGGTACTTGGCTAGCCTATTATAGTGCACCACCTTCGGTTTTGATGAAGGTGTTTTAGTGATCCGCACCACTACATCATTCAGCCTTTTTAAGACTGTGTACGGTCCGTCCCAGTGGCACTGTAACTTGGGAGAGAGTCCTTTGCGTCGAACAGGATTCCACAACCAGACCTTCTCTCCTTCCTGGAACTCATGTTGTGTAGCCTTTAGATCGTACCTTGTCTTCATTTTCTCCGTTGCCATGTTAATCCGCTCCCGAGCAAAGTTGTGTACGTCCTCAAATCGTGCCTGGAGATCTTGGATGTACTCCTCGGGCGATGAGGGCGCATCGGGTGGACAACCAAACAGGAGATCACAAGGGAGACGAAGTTCACGTCCAAACAGCATCTGGGCTGGAGTATAGCCGGTGGTTTCATGGACAGCACTTCGATAAGCCAGCAGGAACAATGGCAACTTCAAGTCCCAATCTTGCTGGTTCCTTGATACTAGAAGAGAGAGGTTATTCAGGATGGTACGATTGAACCTCTCGACCATGCCGTCCGACTGGGGATGTAATGGTGTTGTCCGGGTTTTGTCTATGGCGAGTAGTTGACACAGTCCTTTGAAAACATCAGAGGTAAAGTTCCTACCTTGGTCGGTATGAAGTTGTAGGGGCGTGCCGTACCTTGACACCCATTGCTGCACTAGGACCTCTGCGACTGTGCATGCCTCTTGATTGGGAATGGGATATGCCTCAGGCCACTTGGTGAAATAGTCCATCACGACGAGGATGTATTTATTTCCACTGGAGGTCCGTGGCAAAGGACCCAAGATATCGATTGCAATCCGTTCAAATGGTGCTCCCACGTTATACCGTTGCAGTCTTCCTCGACTTCGTTTCTGCGGGCCTTTACGTGCCGCACAAGCATCACAGGATTTACACCATTTCTCCACATCCTCCTTTGCCTTGCACCAGTAGAAGCGTTCCCGAACTTTCTGCAGAGTCTTCATTACCCCAAAATGGCCTCCGGTAGAGCTACTATGCAGTTGTTCTAAAACAGCTGGAATTTTTGATCTTGGTAATAACATCTGCCATCTGAAGCTTTTCCCATCATCAGATTCCCACTTTCTGTATAATACGCCGTTTCTGATATGAAGAGAGTCCCAAAGTGCCCAATAACTTTTCGTAATGGGACTAAATCTGGAAATGTTCTGCCAGGTAGGTCTGTTGCTGGTCGTCTCCTTCAGCTGTAATATTGGCTTTATGTCAGGATCTTCCAACTGGGATTTTCTAAGTTCTTCGTCACTCCATGGATCGGGATCTTGATCTGATGGTGTTGAGACAGTAACTTGGCAGGCAACCGGATTTATCGGCAGGTATTTCTGTTCGGCTCTAGAGCAATACTTGCAGCTTTCCGAGCAGGGCTTCCGTGACAAGGCATCTGCATTACCATGTAGAGTCCCTTTACGATGACGTATCTCGAAGTCATATTCCTGCAGGCGTTGTATCCACCTGGCAATCTGTCCTTCCGGGTTCTTGAACTGGAGCAACCACGCTAAAGATGCATGGTCAGTCCGGAGCAGAAATCTTCTGCCATAGAGGTAATGATGGAAATGTTCTATGGCTTTTACGATGGCGAGTAGCTCTTTCCTGGTGGTACAGTAATTTCGCTCCGGTTTAGACAGGCATTTACTCCAATAGGCAATGACATGTTCTTGACCATCAATTTTCTGCGACAGAACAGCACCGACACTCTCATGGCTGGCATCTGTATCAAGTATGAACTGTCTGTCGGGCTGTGGATACGTCAAGATAGGCGATGATGTTAAGGCCTCTTTAAGTCGCTTGAACGCATTTTCACATTCCTCTGTCCACAGGAACTTCTGTTTGGCTTCCGTCAGCTTGTGGAGTGGTCTGGCAATATTTGAGAAACCCTTGACAAACTTCCTGTAGTAAGTGCATAACCCCAGGAAACTTCGTAGTTGGTGTACATTTTCAGGGCGACTCCAGTTCTCGACTGCAGAGATCTTCTCAGGATCAGTTCTCACACCTTCGGCAGAGATGATATGGCCGAGGTAGCTCACTTCACGACGGAACAAGTTACACTTGCCTGGATTCAATTTGAGGTTAGCCATTCTGAGTTTCTCCAGCACCTTTCGGATGTTTCGTAGATGGTCTTCAAAGGTGCGCCCCACAATGATAATATCATCCAAATACACCAGACAGGCTTCATAGGAAAGTCCTTTTAGCACTGTCTCCATCAGGCGTTCGAAGGTGGCAGGTGCATTACATAATCCGAATGGCATAACTTTAAATTGCCACAGTCCTTGTCCCGTGGTGAATGCAGTCTTCTCACGATCATCAGGATGTAATTCTACTTGCCAGTAACCGCTCTTCAGATCCAACGTCGAGAACCATTTATTGCCAGCAAGTGTGTCTAATGTGTCGTCAATTCTGGGAAGAGGGTAACTGTCTTTCTTCGTGATGTCATTCAAACGACGATAATCCACACAAAATCTTGTTGAACCATCCTTTTTTCGCACTAGTACTATGGGAGAGGCCCAAGGACTCGTTGATGGCTCGATGACGTCATTGTGCTGCATTTCATTTAGAAGTTCAGTGACCTCTTCCTGTTTAGCAAAAGGAAGTCTTCTTGGATGTTGTTTGATTGGAGGATGATTTCCTGTATCAATTCTGTGCTGGGTGATGTTCGTTCGCCCGACGTCTTCAGGTGTTCGAGAAAAAAGGTCTTTAAATTCTTGGAGTAGCTTCTCCGCAGCGCATCTCTGTTCCTTTCCTAACTCTGCATTCTTGAGTATTTCCGTTGTTAATTGCTCAGAAGACTTGGATTCGGTTGATTGCATGGGGCGGTTTATGCATGTTACAGGAGTGCAGGCTGCTAACACTTCATCCTTCTTCACTGTTCGGACCTTATCGCTGATGTTTGCGACTCTCACAGGTATAGTACTCTTTGAGAGATCAACTAGAGATGAAGCTACCAGAACTCCTCTTGGGCTATTGTCGGTATTCGGGTATTCAATCAGTCCATAGCGGAAGTATTGCTTTGTAGGTGGTGTTCCTGAAACTATTGTCTCTGTGTGTGGGGGGATGGAGATTTCAGACTTGGCTGTTATCTGGCAGATTGTCTGAATGTCTTGATTTTCAGTGTTGAACACAGCGATGTCTTCCGAACTCGAATGCAGTTCATTATTCTTGAAGTCCAACTGAAAATTAAATTTTCTCAGGAAATCAATTCCAATGATTAAAGGATCTCTTATATCAGCCACATATGCCATATGATGGTAACTGGCATTCCCAAAAGTGATAGCCAAGTTCATTTTTCCATATATTTTGATTTCGTCTCCGGTCACAGTCTGGAGTTTAACGCAGGGCGGAGTCCAGATGATCTTCTCTTTTAGTTCTTGAGCCAAATCCGTTCTAATGATGGTCACGTTGGCTCCCGTGTCCAGAATCATCCGGCAGGTGGCGTTGTTGACTTGGCCATAGACGTGAAGTCCATTATCGCCGCCACTCATCGATGAAACATGAAATACCGTAAATTGGGGCTCTTTAATTTTAGGCAACCTCCGCCCCGCGAGATGGCCTCCTCTTAGTTTCCCTGCAGTGATGGTGAAGCCGGGTGATTTCCTATAGTTGGTCGTACGGGGCAGTTCCTCTTCACATGACCATCCCCTCCACAGCCCCAGCACTTTATCTTCCGATCCTTTTTTTCTATATTATTTTCCAGGCTGCGCAATCTCTTTAAGATCTCTGCGAAACTTCTCTTCATTTCATTCTCATCAGCAGGCGTATCATTTAATGAGACTGCTCTTATGGTATGGCGGTCTTTACGGGAGGCTTGTTGGGCTGCCTCTATCCTAAGTGCATAGCCTAAAGCTGATTCTACGTCTCTGATGTTGGAGAGTCTCAGCGCTTTTTGAATTTCTGGATCCCGAACAGCATCGATAAAGTACTGAAGAGCTAAGTCGTTTCGAGTGTCAGCTTGACAGTCTGAGAATGCTAGGTGTGACAATCTCTGAATGTCCGCTGCCAGCTCTTGCAAACTTTCGCCCGTTTTCTGGTAACGGGACTTTAGCTGGAGGCGACTATAGTCCTTAGAACACTTCTCTCCGAACCGTAGCTCCAGTGCTCTAGTCAAGGCCTCGAAGTCGTTCCTTTCTTCTTTAGAAACATTTCTCAGGATCTCGGCTGCATCTCCCCGTAATGCTGCTGCTAAGTGGACCGACTTGGCGGTAGAGTCCCAGCCGTTAGCTTCAGCTACGATGGAAAACTGCGTCTTATATACATGCCAGGAGGAACTGCCGTCGTAGGTAGATAGCTTAATAAATTCGTGATTCTGGTTTCTTCTCTCTTTCCTTTCAGTTTCCTGGGGCTTGGATTCTAACTTTTCTTCGAGATTCCGAATCTTGCTCTGCAAATCATTCCCTATTACCTCTCCGCTCCACTCTTCTCTCATTTTTCTCTCAAGATCTTCCTCCATTCTCTTAAACTTGCTTTCTATCTCTGAAACTTTTCCTTTCAGCTCTTGATCAAAGTTTTCTTTAAATTTCTCCTCAAAATTCTCTTCTATCTTCATAAATCTCTCTTCAAAATTCTTTTCCACTTTCAAAACTTTCTCTTCAAAATTTTCTTCTATCTTTATAACTTTCTCTTCTATTCCATCCATTCTGTTTTCCATATCCGATAATTTACTTTCAATCACTTCCTTTACTGTCGAAAGTTCTCTCTTCATCTCGTCTTGATTAGATTTAATTTCTTCGGTCAAACTGTCTTTCAACTCTCTTTGCGATGTTTCCATTTTCTCTTGTGCTACCTTCATTTCTTCAGTCAAACCGTCTTTCAACTCTCTTTGCGATGTTTCCATTTTCTCTTGTGCTACCTTCATTTCTTCAGTCAAACCGTCTTTCAACTCTCTTTGTCCAGTTTCCATCTTTTCCAGTCCTGTTTCCATCTTTTCCAGTCCTGTTTCCATTTTCTCTATCAATCCGGTTTCCATCTTTTCCTGTCCGGCTTTCATTTCATTTATCTGGGTAGCTAAGGCTTCTAGAAGTTTTTTCATCTCTTGCTCCATAGCCCTCGTTATCACCATTCACAGACAACCCCACTCCTGACACCAGAAATGTTGCGTACTTGGGGGTTCGTGAGTTGTCTGAGAATGAAAGGCCAAACGTACAAAAATTCAGTAATTTATTCACAGAAAATTCCAGAAAAATGCAGGTCTATAAACCAAGTATCAGCTTCAATTCAAACAGTAAACACAGCTTAAACAACAGCTGTCAATAACAAATCCACAGTACAAACTGTATACCAATAACACTTGAAGCAAGTCTCTCTCAAAGAGGCTCAAGAGCAATGCAAGCACTAGCGAAGCTCGCTGAGATCTGAACTGAACTAACTGCCTTTGGCGAGGAAGCGCTCCTTATATGCTGTTCCATGGAGCCCAGATTTTTCGAGAAAACTCTAGAAAGTGGTCAACCAATCAACTTACAGCTTCCATATTTGGTATATCCCATATAAGGATTTTCTCGCCAAGGTCGCCAAAAAAATCGCCAAGGTGGGAAAAAGTCGCCAAATTTGGCGCCAAATCCATTACGTGCATTACTGGGGCTTTTTAATGCGTTTTTAAGGGAAAACAAGGCTATTTCAACGCTAAAACGACTAGAAATGCACAAAATTAGCACTTTATCAACTTACTAAGCCTCTTTGAAAGAATTTATACAAAAATAAACACAATTATTTACAATTTCGTAACAATATTTAGGGTATATTAATTTTATTAACTTACTGTAGTTGGGGGAAAAAAAATAATTGATTCATAATAAAGCACTAAAATTTTTTTAAATACAGTGGAGCACCGTTTATACGTTTTTCAAGGGACCGTTCCTAAAAAACGTATAACTGAAAAAAACGTAGAACTGAAAATTCGTTTTAACATTAATACACAATAAAGGGTCATATTAATAATAAAAGTCTAATCAATTTTCATGATCTTCTTTACATTTATTCGAATAGGATATATTTTTAATTAAATTTAAAATATTTTTAAAAGGTAGAATAAAAATTAAATGATAATTAAAAATACAGAAATTCAGAAAATTTTCTCAAGATTTCGATTTTAACCTTTAAAGACAAAGCCTTTCATTCTCTAAACGAAGATGACAGTTTTGCAAACGATTAAAAGAAGGGGGGGGGGGATCCTTGTTTCTCCAAATTCTCTTCCAAGTCGCCCAATGGAGGTGAGTAATAAATCTTCAAGTTTACAAAATGCCTATAAAGTTGTGGGTTTTTCCCTTTGATATCCCATCCCTGGAATCAATTAAAAGAGTAGTGGGAGGTCTTCAAGTGGTCACTGGCTACTTGTATACCAAACATTCAACCCAGTCGCCAACTGCTTATCTCTGAAAAACATCCCCCCTGCCCCAGGCTACCGATGCAGATCGCAATTTGTTCTATAGCCGCACTTTGTTACCATAGTTCTTAGAAAAAATAATCGAAAAAAAAAAAAAAGAATAAAACATAAAGAGCATTCCTCTCTCTCTCTTTTTTTTTTTTATTTATTTATTTATCCTGGAATGAAACTCAAACTTGGGATTCTAAAAGGAGAAAAAAAACGTATAAGTGAAATTAAGAATTTATTCGTGTCGTATAAACGAAATATTTTAACATTAGAATTCAATGGAATGATTTGGGACCGAAGTCGAAAAACGTATAAATGAGAAAAACGTATAAATGAGAAACGTATAAAAGGTGCTCCACTGTATTTGATTATGAAAAAATTTTCCCATGTTTTTCCAAAAAATTTCAAAACTCCCTGAATTTTCCCTGTTTTTGCAATAAATTTTGAAAATTCCCTGAGTTTTCCCTGTTTTTTTTTAATATTTTTAAATTCCCTGAGTTTTTCAGATTTTCCAGGTGTTGTAGCAACCCTGCTCGTATATAGAGCGGTTTTTTTTTTTTTTTTTTTTTTTTTTTTTACAAAAATAAATAATAAATATTTCATAAAAGTATTTAGTTTCTTAAAAAAAAAAAAAAAAAAAAAAAAACTTAAAAATTAAACGTGGATAAGCTTTAACATCTAATTACTGCTTACTTACACTTACATGATTTAATGAAACTATGTTAACTTGGTATAAAATAAATATATATCATATCTTTATATTAAAGTATTTACAGCATATGAGCAACTAATTAAAATAAAAACTTTACACGATATTTCTTCTGAAAAATAAAAAATAAAAATCACAAAATAATTTGTTAACAAAAATGGACCTCAAAATTTTAAACCCGTTGTTACAATTGATCCCTGAAATTAACTAAAAAAAATTTATTATTAACTGTAATCATACTACAGTGAAACCTCTGAAGTTGGACACCCCTATAAGTTGGACACTCCTCTAAGTTGGACGCTTTTTCTCGGAACGGAATGTATCCATTAACATTATGTCTAACCCCTATAAGTTGGACACCTCTCTAAGTTGGACACTTTTTCTTGGAACCGTAGGTGTCCAACTTAGAGAGGTTTTACTGTATTGAAACAACTTGATTGCTGTGTATCAAACACATACGGACGGGACGCACAATATTAATTTGGCAATAGTTTTGTTCCAATATAGTATATTTCAATTCGATCTGAAAACATCTTAGAGAGAGGGGAGGATGCAATTTTTTTTTTATCACTGTCAACCTTTTATAAATCTGTTTACATACTTTTTGGATCTTTTCAAATATATCTTGTCTTTCACAGGTTTAGTTCTTTCAAATATTCTGTTCAATGTACTTTCTTTCTCTCTCTTTCCCAAACGGCCACTTTTTTTTTTTTTTTTTTTTTTTAATTGTGAAATAACAATTCCAAAAGAGAATTTTTTCTCGTTATAAGGAAGATTTTTCGTTTGTTAATAAAAAATTAAGACTAAAGAAAAGCAAGCATATTAAAAGTAATAAACTCATCGATTTCAATGCAATAAAAAATCAATCGACTGATAAAATCCTTACAAATGCGAAAGTAGCATTGAATATAAACAAATGTAAAAAAAAAAAAAAAAAAATAGATTGAATTAAGGGGTAGTTTCTGAAAAGATTCACCGTTGTATAAATAAGGTCGGATCCAGCGTTGCCATTGACAACTCTCCTAATTTTTAAATCAGTTTTCACACCAGTATGTTTTAATAGAAATATTTCATATTAATTTTCCCACGATTAAATAATAAAGAGAACAGGGATTAATCCAGCTTTTTAAAAATGGTACCCCATTTGTGAATTTATAAAATAATTTGTGAAAACATCAAGTAAGTTTGTGAAAATTAATGATACTTCAGAACAATTAACTAAAATACGTAAAGCAGTTTTTTTTTATTTTAAAATACATTTAAAAAATAAAATGAAACAGTTTTAAAATATAAATACTATATATATGGGCGAGTTAGTTGTTTCATTTATGTAAGATAAGTAGGTGTTTACTTAGATATTTATCATTGTCTCCAGTAAATATTCAAATCGAGGGTATTTCTCTGTGTTCGATGCAGTGAAGCTTATAAAATATATTAGTGTGCAGTTATATTGCTGAGAATTGACTTTGTGAAGGTACCTCTTTGCTGAAAGTTGAATTTGTGAAGGTACCTCATTGCTAAAAATTGACTTTGTGAAAGTGCCTCAATGCGGCACTAAATTTGTTCTGGATTAACCTCTGGAAATATATAATAGACAATTTCTGATAAGAAATCGCTCGCCTAAAACAGAGACGGGCAACTATACGTATGATTAGCACGGTTGGCAACGGTGGTCGGATCAATGACCTCAATATTTAGATAATAAATTTATTCGTATTATAGAAATCGATTCACACACACACGCATAGAGTCCTGCATCGGATCGGGTAACCCGATTTTACCCGAACCCGACTACATTTTTTTCTCTTGCGGGTCGGGTGCAGTTTTCAACGAATCGGGTCGACTTGAGAACAGCTTTCAAAAAATTTCCATCTTTATAAAGGAAAAATTTGTGTGCTCTATTTTTGCATGATAAATATAGGCTTACCCAAATTATCATAGTAAAATAAACATCTATATCCGAATAAAGCAATGAATTAAAGAAAAATAAAAAGCAATTATTATTTAGAATGTAAGCTGTTGAAAACAAACTATACTTCTACCAGAGTAACCAGATGTATATGATTCATCTATTTTGGTGACTCATATCCTTTTGAATAGATTGTGAATTTAAACTGATAATTAATATTTTTACTTTCTGAACACTATAGTGACAGTGAGGAAAGTATTGTAATCATGTCAAAAATCCGAATTTGAGATTTTGATGTTTTTATACGTTTCGAGGTCCCCTGAGTCCGTTTTCACTATTTTTACGATGATACGTGTATGTGTGTATGTCTGAGTGAACACGCTAGCGTCTAAACGCTTTGTTCGAATAAGCTGAAAGTTGGTACGTATATTGTAAGTCACCATGAGCTGAGAATTTATTTGCCAGGTTCGGGTCGGGTACTCTACACACGCATAAATTTATCATAACAGTAACTGAAACTATTTATGAAATAAAATGACCAAACATTTTATAAACGAAAGAAAAAATCATCCAAAATCATGTGAAGAAGATAAAAGACCAAAACCTTACCTTTTATCTTCTTCACAATAAAATGACTAATTTCTCACCTCCCCCCCCTTATCCCCTAAGAATCATGAAAATTTCAGGTCTTCTCGTTTAGTATGAAGAAAAACTCACCCCTCTTCAATATAGTAAGTAAAAATTTTGGGATCCAATTTTGTGGAAAATTATATATATATATAATTTATATATATATATATATATATATATATATATATATATATATATTAATTATGAACTTTAAAAAAAAAAAACTTATTTTACCAGTCACTCTATTAGGGTTTAAACCGCCATTATTTTTTTAGCATTTTGCTAAATAATATCCTGTTTTACTAAAATATATACACATGAATTTCGCTAAAACGTTAAAACTTGATAATCTGATAAAATACCTTTATAATAATCTCAAATATTCGCGGTTGGAAGCTGGAATATGTAAAATTGCGAAGAAAAAAAAAAAGGAAAAAGAAACATTGTTTATATTGATTTTCTTTTGTTTTCTGAGCACAAATCCCCACAAATTTCCTCCTTGCTACAAATGTTCGTGTTTTACAACTTTTTACCTCTAGAGCTCAAACCAAAGGTCAGAAGACATTTAACAGTTAAAATAATCATGGTTCCTCTCCAAATCAAACTGATGGGTATAAAATTATCAAACAATGATAAAATGAGGGAGGGGTGTATCTAGAAAACGGTGGGTGATTGGGCAAAATGGTGGCCATATTCAGATTCAGGAGGTCATTACTCATTTTACATAAGAATCTGCAAGAATGGTATCAGATCTCGAAAAAAAAATTTTTTTTTTTTTTTTTTTTTTTTTTTTTTTTTTCGAACAGTGTAATTACAGTTATTCTCATATTTCAGTAGAAAACAGAAACTTGTGTTATATTTTAAGTATTATTCTACAGAATATTAATAATAATAATATCTTTATCATTAAATTAGACATAGTATGTGTAAAATAGGAAACATGTTATTTTTAAATGACGTATTGCTGAAAAGGTTTGCACGAATGAGGGCTTGTCACAGAAAGCATAAAAATATTCTGCTACAGGGCTCAAAATAAAACTAACAATAATCTTTCAAACACTACATTTTTTTTTTTTTTTTTTTTTTTTTTTAACATACTGAATTATTATTATTCGGAGATTCAAATTTGAAAAATGCCCGATAACTACTACTAAATGTTCGGAAAGTAGAGTGAAGTCACTCCAGATTTTTTTTTTTTTTTTTTTTTTCAAGCAGTGAAAAACATTTTACTATAGAACTCTCCTCTCCCATGCAAAATTTTAAAAGGCTTCACAGGATAACGCCCACCAAATAAAATGCATTACTGCGGACCTATGGGAATTTTTTAATGTACAAACAATATTTTATTTAGAATGTGCAGTAAAATAATATCACACCAACATTTTTATTTCAAAACCAAAATCAAGGAATTGTTTTGCCAAATATAATTAAGATTCCCCTCCACCCCCCTCCCCCTCTAATTTCATCTTGTAAATTTCAAAGGGGTTATTATTAAACCTAGAATAAAACTATTGGGTTTGAATTTCAAGTTCTATTTCAAAAGAGAACAGTTTTAGATTACAAGAAAACTTACTACAAAATAACAATAATTAATTACAAAGAATTAAAGATTAAATGCCCTTTATATTCACAATGTCATTTGTTATAGTGTAAACAGAGGAATAAAATTAAAATGAACTCTTATTTCATTCTGTTCAGTACTTTATCCTAATTTTGACTTTAATTTTTTATTATTAAGTTATTTTGTGTAAAATTAAAACTAATAACAAAATCAACATATTTTTTTTAATGAGTAAAGTAAAAAGAAAAGAAAGTATACAAAAAATCTATTTTTAAATTTTTGCTATAATTGATACTGACATATTTTATTCATATTTGAAAACTTATGTACATAATACAGGAATACAAAATAATGTTATTACTGCCTGCATTCTATACTCACATGTCAAGATTTTAATTTTTTGGGGCCATATTTGAATTATTTTTATTTTTGTAAAGAAAAAAATATGTAACACCTTCATTTTATCATTTATTCTACATAAATGTTTATTACCAAGTTACAAGCATTGGTAATCATTAAAAAAATTCTGGACACATGAAACAAAATTTATAAAAAGGTCATTTTTATATTATTATTATTTTAAGGGGGGGGGGGGGAGAGATTCGTTTTTATATTTGTTATTAAATTCTTAGAATTATAGCTACTTTTTTTTTTTTTTTCTTTTTTAAGGAAAAGCGATTTACAAATACAAAAAATAACTTGCAATTTTGTTCATTTATTCTCTTCTCTCTCCCTCTTTTTCTTTCTTTTTTTTTTTTTTTTAAATGGTTCCGTTCAAAAGAAACATAGCAAATATTTTCTTAAGGTATTGTAATATTAGTTGAAATATACGGTATTTTTCTTATGTTTAAGTTGAATAATAATTACATAATATTTAACTGACATATATATCGCTAATATACACTATGTTATGTAGTACGTAGGTATACTATATATAAATGTCAAGTAAAAAATATTGGATTCTTAAAAAAGTGAAATTTTTATTAGGTTTAAAACTCCAAGTGGGTTTTATTGTTTTTTTTTTTTTTTTGTTGTTGTTTAATGGGTAAACCCAAAAAACTGGGAGGACAAGTCTAAAACCGTGTTTCTTTAAGTACACATTTCGAAATATTGAATCCTAATTGCAATTTATTCTGTATGAGCGATGTTAACGCGTAGTTGATGACCAAAATATTGTACACAGTTATTTTATTTTTTTAATCATTAAACAAGCAGGGGTGGGTGGGGGGAGTATGTTCACGTGTATAATAATTTATATATAGATATTTTATTTTTAATATTATTTGCAGGCGTTTTCCCCATCTAAAAAATTTTATATTTGCACATTACTAATATAATAAGGTTAAATTCACATATATATAAAAAAAAGGTATATTTGAGATTATTTTGTCATAGAATACTTTTCTACAATTGCATTTGAATATGGTACGATCAACGCTGGCGGCCAGCCAAGCCTTTATTTATTCTATAGGGAAATTTGTTTTGAGAATTACTCCTTATCATTACCTAATACAGTTTTTATTATTATTCTGTTTTCAAATTCAAGAAATTCACGCCCTTTAAGTTTTCAAAGTTTAAAAAAAAAATGTTTTAATTTTTTTTATATTTTGGCGCTATAAATAAAATGCGAAAAATAAACTACATGCATCTTTCGCACTCTAAAGCTTGAAGGTGAAATATAAACATTTAAAATTCACGTTTTTGAAAACAAGAAAAGAATAAACTTAAGTGTTTCGAATTTTCTAAGAAAACTAGAAAAAAGAAAAAAAAAATACACTGGATAATGAGTTATTCTCATACAAGGACCAATCCAGACTAGAATTTGGGTCATTTAAGGCCCCTTTCAAAAAAAAAAAGAAAAGAAAAGATGAGATAAAATATACACCTTTAATAATTCCACTTGAATAAAATGTATACCAATCATTTGCTCAAAATTATATTGTTTTTCTCACCACTGTAATTAACAGTTACTGATAAGATAATATAGGAATTAATCTTAGATAAAATATTATTGTATGCTAAATAAATGGCTACAGTAAAACCTCTCTAAGTTGGACACCTACGGTTCCAAGAAAAAGCGTCCAACTTATAGGGGTTAGACATAATGTTAATGAATACATTCTGTTCCGAGAAAAAGCGTCCAGCTTAGAGGGGTGTCCAACTTGAGAGGTTTCACTGTATAAGGATTACAATTACTAGAAACGAAAGGATTATTCTATGCTGAATTCCCCCCCTTCTCAACACACACACAAAATAATAAGAATGTTGTCACAAAATAGTGCCCATAAATAATAATATAATATAATAAAAAAGACCCCTGTCAGAAATTCTCCCCTTATTTATTAAAAAAAAAAAAAAAAAAAACAATAAATAAAATACACTCATTATTACTTACAAACTTTGAATAAACACCATAAAATGCAATAAACTCGCAACAATTGTTTCGGGTCGAAAAAACACACGACCCTTCATCAGGCGAACAAAGTAAGCACGAGTGCTGCAGTCAAAGCGGCAACGCACAAAATCGTTTAAAATGAAAAGAAAAAGTTTATAAAGTAGAAACTAAATATAGCTACTGGTGTGAGTAGAATTGTACAAAAAAAAAACAAGAAAATAAATAAATGAGTGAGATTAAACATATAACAATCTAAGGATAACAAAAATTAAACTAAAATCTAAGTTACGTGAGTAATTTCCAAGCATCAGAGAAGAAAGGAGTGGAAGAAATATCATTAACAAGATTTTTCGAATTTTTAATCTCACTCATTTATTTATTTTCTTGTTTTTTTTGTACAATTCTACTCACACCAGTAGCTATATTTAGTTTCTACTTTATAAACTTTTTCTTTTCATTTTAAACGATTTTGTGCGTTGCCGCTTTGACTGCAGCACTCGTGCTTACTTTGTTCGCCTGATGAAGGGTCGTGTGTTTTTTCGACCCGAAACAATTGTTGCGAGTTTATTGCATTTTATGGTGTTTATTCAAAGTTTGTAAGTAATAATTTTTACAACGCCAGTTTTGTGATGCTTCTTTATTAAAAATCACTCATGTTCTGTTAGATTATATTATCGTACATCGAAATATATATTTACAGAGCAATTTACGTCAAATTATATAACAATGTCGTATATGAAATATTTAACGAAAATATAATGTAGTTATGCTTTAAAATTATTAATTTATAAATTTTTATTTATTTATTTTAATTAAAAGTTGAAAATATAACCGCAGAAATCTAAAAGTACTATGAGACATATTTTTCTTTATGGAAATTTAACTCTACTAAAATGAATCGATTCGAAAAATGCTACACTTTTGGCACGGTTACAAATTTAAACTTTTTGTTGTTTAAACTTTTATTAATAATGATAAATGGTTTTAAAATAATTACATATAAAATAATTATTATTTCGTAAACCCTTAAATAAAACTAGCTTTAAGATGCCTAGATGTTCGAATTTAAACCCTTTATTTTATTTATTTTCACATCAAATATTTTGCATAAATTTGTCATATACAATTCTATGCATTAAATTTTAAGAAGCCTCCCCCTCCCCCCATTTAATAATACATTTTACATTTGCTACTTTTCCCTATGTTTGAAATATTTTTTAATTATTAATGAAACAGGATTTATTAAAGCCTTTTATTTAAAAAAAAAAAAACTACCAGTAGTATATAAAGTACGCATGGGCAACGAGTGACCTCGAGGAATTAACTTGTGGTCTAAAGTCATAAATTTTAACTGCTTTTATGAATTCAAAATTTTTTTTTTATTTAATAATTACCTGTAAATCTAATTTTACAAAAATTGAGGATTAATTAATTTCTTTACTGTAAATAAATCAGGGCTGATTATCACTGTAGTTCCAATAGAATATTTTAGTAACAATTTTTCATTAATTAATCTAAAGTTAATTGTATTGGAAAATACTACTAGAAAATATTGGTCGTTATTCTTTACAAAAATAACCTAAAAGTTAGCAAGTAAGCACTAATCTTGGTAAACAACCCTCCTTAGCGCAAATCAGCTGTATTGTATAGCTCTCCATTGCACACACAGCTAGTCCTAGCCCTCTCATACATACAAAGCAATATTTATATTATTTTCTTGCTCGACGCAGAATTTAAATTAGTTAAGTTTCTAACAATGGTAATTTATTTTTTATTTTATTTATTTTTTAACTGATTGTCTGATATAACGTTATCGCAAGCTAATATGGAATTATAATTCTTATATAAATTATTAAATGCAGTAAATAAATAAATAATACAGTTTGTTTTTCCTCCCAATAGGAAATAAATAAGGTTAAAACAAGCTGAAGAAATTCATGCTGTTATACATTTAAAAAAAATTTTAAGAATATTTCTTGAAAAGAGAAAATATTTAAAAGAATTGAAAAATCTTTCTCTCTAAATATAAATTTCTGTTAATTAAGACTCATAAATTAGGAATTAAAAAAAAAAAAAAAAAAAAAAAGCAATTAACCTACGTTAAATTTTAATTCCTTATAACGGCGACAAAATTTTTAATTTTAATATAGGTATTTCTCCTGTTATTTTCATATACGGAATTTTTTTAAATATTTTTTAAATAATATAAGCTAATAAGGCTACAATCAGGTTTAAAATTGCAAATGTTAAATATATATTTAAATGCTATTTGATATAAATCGGAATATTTTGGACTGTTGTAATGTAGCTGAAAAAAAAAATTGGTATACTTTTAAAATTTCTCAAGTAATAGAAAAAGGAGGAGGGAGGAAATGTTGTAAAGATCTCATAATTAAGGACTGTAAATTGTTTTTAAAAGCGTATTTCAAAGAAAATATTAAAGAGAAGAGATATGGAATATAAATAAATGAATAATTTATCATAAAAATAACTGGAAGATAAATAACTGCACTGAATTGACATTGAAGTAAAAATCTACATTCCTAGAAATACCTGCGGGAAACTAATATCTGACGACCTATACAATTGTGAAATTTGAAACAGCGAAATCAGACACGAATAGAATAACTCTAATGATACAATGTATATTTTAAGTGCTTCGAAAAAAATATCTATTCCTAAATTGTTTTAGAAAGGCAAGAGCGAAACTTTACTAAATTTGCACTAACTTTTTCCAGCGCCGTGTTACTATAATACTGTTGTTTATGATTGATTACATAAACAAAGTAAATGCTAGATCAAAAAAAAAAAAGAATTTATGAATATCAAAGTGCACACACACACACACACACAAAAAAAAAAAAAAAAAAAAAAAGGAAGATGCTCTCCTATTAAATTCTTATATTTTATAAAATCGCATTTTCATTTTTACTGTCATTAAAAAAATTATGCCTCTTCCACACTACGTTGTTGAATAACATTCTCCAATTAAAGACCTGGGAATAGCATTTGAAAATTGCGAGTTCTTTGTGTAATGCCGCTTGCCTCAGATAAAAAGGCGCAGAATTCAAGGCCCATCTTTTTTTTTTTTCTCCTCCCATACGATAAGATGCTACTTATGAAAAGTTTTTAAAGAAAAGAACAAGTATTTTTCCGCGCACAGTTTCAGTAATTGTCAGTCGGCGTCGCCAGATAAGGCCACAGCGCACGACTGGCGCCACAGTCCTAATTGCGTCCCTTTTTGAAGCGGCACTGGCGCCCACTGGCGACGCAATGTCCCGTCACGTGACCTCAAGCGCCAGGTACACCATTGCCCTGAAGCCGACTCAGCCAGAAAATAGAGGAAGGCTGCTCGCTGTTTTGTTGTAACATCGTGCAACTGGAAGGTGAATGCTTTCTTCTCAATGCAGCAGCGTCTTCAAACCAAAGGACATTTAACAAAAAATTTGCGACATTCTTTTTGAGGGAGAAAAACATGGATCGGAAATTTACACGACTCGTACTGAATATAAAAAATATTAACAAAATAAAACGTATATCATAGAGTAAGAAGTATCACTGAAAGATAAATTGATTTATCTCGGAGCGGAAATGTTTTATTATTAAATACAGCCGTCGAACTCAAGTTTTCAGTTAAGCCCAAACATTATCTTCAAATAAAAACTAAAATAAAAAAAAATTCACGCATAAAGTAATCCATAAATCTCCCAAACTAATAACTATAACCTTTTATATTTTTAATTTAAATTTGACTTTAGATAGGCTTCATTAAAATATTTTAAAATGTTTTTACATTTCTAACAATACTAATAAAAAGTATTTGAACACTACTTGTGGCAGTAGATAAATTATTTCCAGTTGAATACCTATTAGCCTATTATAAGGCAAACGAATATACACATTACGACTGCAATCAAACTTTCATTTTTTCCAATCAAGAACAAAATACACAGCAAAAACAAAAAGTTTAAACGAAAATTGAATAAAATTTTTTATAAACAAAATATAGGCAAGTGTTTGAACGTGGTAGGAGAAACGAGCTATTAATTGCATTTAAATCCGGCTCAGATATATGGTAGTGTTTTAAATAACAACTTTGTTGATTATTAACTGTTCGATAATTTCAAGCACTTAATTTTTGCACATTTTTCAATTAAACTTTATGTGTGTGTAAAACCTGAAATGGCAAATGACTACCAACAAAAACCTAGATGAAAATGTAGCACTTTCGGTTTAAACATACTGTAACACTTAAATCCATAAATTATACAATTACATTTAAAATTTCTTGAAACAATTAAGCTGCTCAGAAATATTATATTGTTATGGAAATCAATCTAATCAGTTAATTTTACGTACTTAAACCAAGATTATTTTAAACAATTCATACATATTGAATATAATATTTAAAGACTTAAATTAGCAAACGACTTTTAAAAAATAAAATAGAAAAGAAAGTTTTGAAAAACGTAACTTATCTGCATTAATTTTATTACATAATTTTTTTTTTTAAATAACGACTAGAAACTCTTGTGAAGAAACTGGCAGATAGCAAGTAAATTTATAAGATTAAAAATCCAAGCGAAGGCGCTCACTGAAAAAAAAGATATGATCGTATAATAGGGATTCAGAAAAACTTAAAAAATAAAAATAAAGCATATTGAAACATTTGCAAGAGAGAAATAAAGTAATGTAACTTACCTGGCTTATAAAGCCTACAATAATGGTATGGATTACAACACAATAATCCTACATCTGTGTTTTTGCACATAGGTAATGGCCTAAGTTCATCGTCATTTACAAGGTCCGACCACCTAAACAATTTACAAAATAATATGTGCGGGGGTAAGGCAGGAGAGCTGCGTCCCAGCCGCAGCAATTCGGCCGCCCGCAAAAGGATACAGGGCGCCGGTTCCGCGCCCTCACTTTCAATTGCGATTGCCAGGGCTTCAAGTTGGGAGACCTGCAGCTGCTTTAATAAGGCCTCCACCGGACGTTTGGCTTCATGGGCCGCAAGTCTTGAAAGGCGTCGGTGCAGGGCGCCGCGCCTATGGAACATGAAGCCGAAACATGATGGAATTCTCCTCGTTTCGGCAGCATTCACCGAGCCTGGGCGACGCAAAAGATTGGAGAGCAACAATATGAACACAACATAGACGACGATCGACGTGAGGATGTTTAATTCCAATTGAAATATCCAAAATGTGCGAAAGTAAGAAGGTATGAAACACACACAAAAATATAGAAAAGCGCACGCAACCATCAACAACTCGCGTGCATACCACAGACTAAGAAATGAACTTCGAGCAGAGCCCGTCGGAGGGAAAGATTCACTCGATTCACTGTAAATGGCGGGGTTGCTAGAAATAGCGTTAGCGCCAAATTTATCGCCAAAGTAGAAATTCTCATGCGAAGAAAATGCAAGAGAAGCTTGAGTTTTCGTCCTGACTTATAAAATGCTTTTGTACCCAGGGTATTTTCGTGCCCCCCCCCCCCAAACCATAAAATTTAAATTCGCTATGAGGACTGTAATTATGAAAAAAAAAAAGAATTCAATAGCATAATTAAAGCATATAAAAATTGTAAAAATAGGTGAGAAAATTAAATATACATAAAAAAATAATAATTGTTATTTTGAAATTTAATAATATTTTACAACGTAAAAGGGGGTCGTATTCATTTTTGTACTGATTTTAATGATTTTTTAATTCAGATAAAAAATAGAATGTTTCTTGAAAAAAAATTAAAGAAAAAAAAAAGTAATCAAGTTTTTCAGATTTTATTGATTTAAAAGAGCTAAAAAAAAAAAAAAAAAAAACTAATTCTTATAAACTGTTTCTATTTTTAACTATCCTTGTTCTATGCCATACACAGACAAAATTAGCTCCACATGATAAATCACATATCTGCTGCAAACACATTTTATATCAATAAAAATTGAAATGCTAATTGTTAAAAAATTTTCACATTATTTTTACATGTAAACAACTTAATAATATCTAAATTTTTGGGGCACCCAAAATTTTGTGTCCAGAGTAGTCTTCTTCATTCTTCATCAGATCAGGTCAGGTCAGGTAACTCGATTCTACCCGAACCCGACCGGGTCAGGTCGACTAAATTTTTTCTGTTATGGATCGCGCTCGTGTCGGGTTAAATGAATTATTTCCTTGCGGGTCGGGTTGAATTATCAACGAGTCGGTACGACTTCAGAACATCTTTCGAAAAACTTTACCATAGTTAACAGAAGTGTGTTTGATTTTACTGTATAACTGATGTAAACAAATTTTATATACCCATGATTAAATATATGCGTACCCAAATTATTACAGTAAAGTAAATATCCATATTAGACTAAAGCAAACAATACAAAGACATAAAATTATTATTATTATTTATTTATTTTAGAATATAATCATTAAGCAATAAACTACAAACATTAAACTAGAACTCCATTTTTGTACACTTGAAGTATACAACAATCATAAATGATTAAAAGCTATGAAAGTCCATTTTTTAGATTTTTAAATTTTTCAACTTAGTGTATCAGGAATTACATTTATAATTCTTTTAGTTCTCCATCATACTATAGGTATGGGGAACTTAAGTAATCGTGAAATTTTTCGACCTCGGTTTTTTGACTTTTTTACACGTTTTCAGGTGTGAGGAACCCGAAAATGACAAAATTTGTATGGAGTCTGCCTGTAGGGTGTCTGTTAGTGTATTAGTCCGTTAGTGTGTTAGTCCGTTAGTTTGTTAGTCTGTTTACACGATATCTCACGAAAAAATGATGGCAGAGAGGTCAGACCAGATTTACAATATTAGTTTCGATACTGACAAGAACCCTATTCATTTACAACATTCAAATTAAACTTCGTAAGTTATTAGAAATTTACGATTTTCTTAACATGGGAGAATAGTCCAAAATTTAACTTAAACGTGCATTAAATGGAAACTTTTTACTGTAAAAATGTCAGACCAGTTTTAAAATATCAGTTTTGATGTCGGAATGAACATCAATAACTATACATTTGCTACTTTGAAAATTTCGCAAGTTATTGGAAATTTACGAATTTCTTAACGTGGCTGTATAGGGCAAAATTTCACATAAACGTCAATTTTGAGAGATTTTTTTTATCGTAAAGATGTCAGACTACTTTTGAAGTATTATTTAGGGTACTGGCATGAATATCACTGACTATGAATTTTCCAATATAAAAATTTCGTAAGTTATTGGAAATTTACGAATTTCTTAACATGGCAGAATAGAGCAAAATTTCACATAAAACGTCAATCTTGAGGGATATTTTCGTCATAAAGATGTCAAACCACTTTCGAAATACTATTTAGGATACTGGCATGAATATCCTAGACTACGATTTTTCCAATTTAAAAAATTCGTAAGTTATTTGGAATTTACGATTTACTTAAAATGTCAGAATAAGGCAAAATTGAGCATAAACTTCCATTTTGAGGATCATAAATACATTAGGCAACTTCAAAATTACATTTATGATATTTGTTTGAACATGATTGATTACAAATATTCTAATAGGAAAATTTCGTAAAAATTATTCGTAATTTACGATTTTATCAACATAGCGAAATTGTAAATTTTTCCTATAAATAGAAATTTTGAGGATTATTGCATTGGAAATAGTAGCATGAAAAATGAAAACTAAACAACGGAATCGACCCTGATAAAATAAATTAATAGATTAGAATAAGATAAATATATCGCAGTGAACAGTGGATAGCCTATTAGGCGGGGATTTCATTCGGTCACTGCATCAAGCTTCGGTCAAATTCATTTCTTTTAACATGATTATAATATGTCTCGCACTAGAAATTTATGGGAACATAAATATGATGGGGAACTGAGCAGAGTCCACCTATGCCAACTAGTTTAAAATGATTTACCAACTGCATGACAGTGAAAATTTACTTTATTTTATGACTTAAATATATATATATATATATGTCTTCTGATCACATTATCTTCAAAAAGTGCTTATAATACGTGTAATAGTGGGTAATGGAAGTTGTGTGGTTGTTTCACACCATGTTTTTTTAAAATGATTTTTTTTTTTTTTTTTTTTAAATGCTTACAAACCGTGAGCCTTTTCCCAATGATCACGCGATTTTTAGTTCTTATATTAAAAATCCCATACAAATGTGCATGGTAATTAAAGCTATTTTTCAACTTTTGGAAAATAATAAAATTAATATTCTTAATTAATTACAATAAAATATTCAGTAAATTATCAATGCACAAAAATTTTACCATGTCATTCAGCGATCCTTAAGCTAACTGAATTCGGAATTAACACATTGAAGTAAAACTTGCATTAATATCTTCACAAAACTACATTCTGCATAGTAGAGAATCAATTAACATATGTAAGATAATTAAATATATTTCGTTTCTTTTCAGTGATTTATTAAAAGTTTCATATATATATATATATATATATATATATATATTTTTTTTTTTTTATTTGTATGCTACTTTTAAATTACGTTTTTCAAAGGAATTTCTGTAAGTTATTTCATCCTATGGAGTGTTAGTTTTAGGAATTTTTTAAAGCAAGTTATATGTTAATAAGTAAATTTTAAAATTAAGTTATCACGGATTGTAAAATAGCCTGAAAATGTTTGCTATATGTTAATAATTTGCTACAATATTTTTTTTTAAATTGTAATTAATTAAAGATATTAAATCTATACTTTTCCAACAAATGAATTGGCGTGAAATATCATATCAGTTTTGTGTAATTTTAATAAGAATTAACTAGCATGTTATGGGTACCACAAGATTTTCTTCTATGTTTTCTTATACAAATTTACGCAGTACAAATAATTTGCTAAATTATAATTTATATTATTTTATTTGTTAATTTATTATTTATTATTATTTATTTAACATGATGAAGCGGCCGATTTTCATCTCAGATACAGTCGGTAACAAAAGTGTCCGAACATTAGCAAAAATTCCTATATAAAAAGGTACGCATAATACAGTTTTGCTAAGTAAATCCTTGTCGAATCCTGTTTTTAGTCAGTCTAAGAACGTTATTCGACAAGGATTTATTTAACAAAACAGTATGAAGTGTACTTTTTTTACATAAGAATTTTTGCTAGTGTTCGGACACTTTTGTTACCGACTATACGTATAATACTAAACGCCAAAAGAAAACCAATTTTGTGCTGACTTTTGACATTTTTTTTCTTTAAAAATGAAAAGAAAAAAAAAATTGCTAATTTTGTTTTAAATTATCACAGATCTATAATTCAATCCTTTGTTTTAAAGAAATTGACAAATTCCCCCCCCCCTTTTTTTTTTAAGATACCCATATTGAATATTTACATCCACAGGATGTACTTATCCCCCCCCCCCAATTTACTGCTACTGTTATCAACAATTCATATTAATTTCAGAATTATTCATTAAAAATAATTCTCGTTATGTACATTTATATGAAATTTTGTACTATACTTGCCATATCAAAAATTATGAAAACATGGGATGAGAGCGCCACCTGTGGAGCGATTGATCCCAAAATGTCATCAGCACCGGTTTATCTCAAAGTCCAACTAAATATCAAGTTTGGTTAAATTTCATTCATTTCGTGAGATACAGCGTTCCGAAAATTTATGATACACACACATTAACGCACAGATAGATATTTTCTAAAAAAGCAGGTCAAATCGTGTTCAGGAGACTTCAAAAACGTGTAAATCCTACGAAAACCGGAGGTCTAAAAATTTCCCGAACCTAATACTTTTCCTTCATATAATAGAAGAAAGCAAAAAGCTTCTAATCATTTGAAAAAGACTTATTTTACTTTCTTTTATGTAAATAAGAAGCAAATATTGGATGCGTATAATTTTCTATCCTTTGTTTTCGACGGATTTACATGTTTTGAGATGTTTTGAACACGAATTGATCATTTTTAGAAAATGTTTGTATGTATGTTAGTGTGTGTGTGCATCATAAATTTTGTCGATGCTGTTTTTCACGAACCAATGAACGAAATTTAACCAAACTTGGTAGTTTGTTGTACAATATATTGACCTAAACTAGTGCTGATTACATTTTGGAATCTCAACAGGTGTTGCTGTCAACCCATTTTTTCATAATTTTTACCAAGACAGTATGTAACAAAATTCCAGATAAATGTACATAATGTTTTCAAAAGAACTCGTCAATATCTTTAAAACGAATTGTTAAACATAGATATGTAATATTTAAAAAAAAAAAAAAAAAAAAGTTGTCGATTGCTTTTCATTTTTAGTGGGGGGATGAGGAGATGGTGGAATGTCAGATGTCACCACAAATTTGACTTTCTTTCGGCATTTAATGTTATTCTTCTCTGAGAAGAAAACCGTCTACATTCATTATAGAAAATAAATTTAATTAATAACAAATCTAATTAAATATTATGCACTGCGAGAATTTGTATAGGAAAATATAGAAGAAAGTCTTGTGGTGGCCACCTTATACCAGCTTTCACTTCTACTAAAACATTTCAAATCGTATAACACTTTTTAACAGATTGAATAAAGTATATTTTAACAAAATTTTTAGAAATGTACACACACAAAAAATATTAATAATAATAATACCGCCATCTAAATGTTTATTTTGCGTCCATTTTAACTTTCTTCTACATTGAATAGAAGTGAATATTAGAGTCGTAAAAAATGTCGAATTCCTGCTTTTGATGGATTTACACGTGTTAAGAAATACAAAAGGGGATGTCATCATTTTTAGAAAAATATCTATGTAAGTCTGTGACAAAAATTTTGTAATAACTCCAGCTCAAGAACTGTTGCACGGAATTTCATATAAATTTACATGTAGTTGCACCTGGAGATAAATTAATGCCTATCAACTTTTGGTAAAGGTTGCCCATCAGGTGGAGTTGCCATCCCCTTTCCTTGTAAATTTTAATGTGACAATATAGGACAAAATTTCGTATAAATGCAAGGCCGTAGTCAGGAAGTCTTTTTTTTTTTTTTTTTTTTTTTTTTTTTTTTGGGGGGGGGGGTTAAATTTTAATTATGTATGTAAATTTCAAATTAAAGAAACTATTTATAACATTCATGTTTATGTATAATTTTTATAATGTATAAACTTTTTACTTTTCATTTAACTAAATTCTTTCAAAGGATTTTTTTTTTGTTGTTGTTGTTGTTAGTTTATTTTATTTATCAGAAAAAAATAGTAATATAGTACAAAAGATTAAACTTATTAAAATGGGTCTTATATTGGTCGGAATCATATGGTAATATAGTGCGAAGAGCGCAGGATATAAAATACACGGCTTGAAGAAAAAATATTTAATACATGCTGAGATACGGTCATCTTTAAAATCACAGTCCTTGAACAATAACAGCTTCAAATCTAGAAAAATTCAAACTGATTTTTTTCTTGTGAATTGTATTCGGGTCGGGTCTGTTTATTTATTTATTATTTATTTTCGCGTTTTAGATGGGATTCGAGACGACAAAAGTCTCATTGCGGGTACGGATCGATTTAACTGTTTGCCAGGTTTCAATTTGACTTCAAATTCAGCTGTCGGGTTTTGTGATCCGTGCGGGACTGAAAGTTAACGACAGACATTTTTCTTTTCAGAAATATAAAAATTATTAACTATATTCACTACACTCAAACTGCAATTTTTAAAGTGGTTGATAAAACTATGTCAGCGGGGTAAAATATATTGTTAAAAATAAAGAATAGCACTTTTTTTTTTTTTTTTTTTTTTTGAGAAATCTGTAAAATGTAGAAGGGTTTTCAGTCGGAAGGGTATAAATGTGTGCAATAATAAGAATTATTTTTACAAATCATTGTGAAATTAAAAAAGAATTATTTATGATAGTAATCGAAGAAATTTTTGTGTATGTAAGAGCATCTTTACCGCATGGGGGTTCAAATTATCAACCTTAGTATTTTCCAAAAGAACTCGTTAATACGTTTAAAACTGTAGGTTGAACTATAATTTTAAACAAAGTTATCGTTTATTTATTTATTTATTTTTTCATTTTTAACAAAAACAAATCTCAAAAAGGTTTTCTCAGATGTCGTCTGTAAAAAAAAAAAGATAAAAAATGACTTATTTTATTTCGACACTTACTATTGTATTTCTCTTTGGTGAAAATCGCCTGCATTCATCATGGAAAGCAATTTTAATGAATAATAATTTTAATAAATAATTTAAACTGCGTGAATTTGCATAAGGAAATTTTGCAGAAAGTTTTGTGGTGACCACAATATGCTAGTTAAAAAAAAAAAAAAAAAAAAAAAAAAAAACCATGCATGAGTTGGACAAACGATTATACTTCAATAAATAAATAAATTTAAAATTCGTTTATTTTAGTTTAATTATTATACGGTTATATCCATTTCCGTTATAAAACGCATCATTCATTTTGTAGGAACTTAACTACAAATAACTAATTTTCGACGGACCATCTTCGTTGTTTTAATATTTTTAATTTGTACGATCACATACATCAAGTATTTACACTATTTACAACGAAGAATAAGATTTATAATAGGTAGAACATAAAATAATAATTGTGGGCGTCAATAAATTTAAAGTTCTTTGCCCACGTCCATTGTACTTGGCTTCTCATAGCCTTCTGCCGGTGATCCGCGACGGGGTGGCGCGCATGCGTCAACATCCCGCCCGGCCTTGCTATGTTGTCATGCAAGAACTTACAATATTTTTTTTTGCAAAACTTCAAATTTACAATTTCACATAACATGAATAGATAAAATAATAACAAATAAATGAATGTAACATAATATCAATATTTCGCACAACACATAGAATTAGAAAAAAGATTAACTGATTATAATAAACAGAAATTTTCATAATTAACTAACAAATTTAGAGTAATATATATAATACAGTAAATTAATATAATAAATGTTCATATTCATTTTTACTCCTCGATAGGCAGCACACACAATCTGGAGATGGATCTTTTGTAAATCCCCTTGGTAGTTTTTATATCTACCAATCTAACTTTATTATCCTGACCAGGATATAGCTTTATTACACGCCCTAAAACCCACTTGCATGGTGGAAGATTTTCTTCCCTGACTAAAACCATGTCTCCGATTTTTAAATTTTCTTTATCAATTATCCATTTTCTGCGCTGTTGTAAGTTATTTAAGTAAGAAAGACTCCATCTTTTCCAGATTGCCTGAACTGACTTCGTAATATTTTGCCAAGCACTTAGGCGATTTTTCTCAATATTGATTAAAGAGGGTTCAACAACAGCCGTTATTGGCCTTCCAATAAGAAAATGGGCTGGAGTTAAAACCTCTAAATCTTCAATACTTGAAGTTAGCGGAGTCAGTGGTCTCGAGTTCAAGATCGCTTCCACTTGAGTAACAAGTGTAAGCATTTCTTCAAATGTAAATTTTGAATTACCCGCTATCCGTTTAAAATGGTATTTAAACGCTTTGATATTTGCTTCCCATAGACCACCCCAATTTGGACTCCTTGGAGGAATAAAAACCCATTCTATTTTTTCCTCTGCAAAAAATTTGAATAAGGATTCTTCCTTATCTCTTACCAGTTTATACAAGGCATTTAGTTCCCTGTTGGCGCTTACCATATTGGTCCCATTATCCGAAAATATTTTATGACACTTGCCCCTTCTCGAAATAAATCTTTTTAACGCAGCTATCAGAGCTTGTGAAGTTAAATCACTGATAAGTTCAAGATGTATAGCCTTTGTTACTAGACAAATGAAAATACAAACATAAATTTTGATTTCTGGACCTTTCCTTCCATATTTATTTTGATTAAAAAGGGTCCAGACAAATCTACCCCAGTTGAATTAAATGTTTTATCTGGCGTTATTCTTTGGTTTGGCAAGTTTCCCATTTTTTGTACACATACTTTCGGATTTGCTTTAAAACAGACTAAACATCTGTGCACAATTTTTTTACAAAGATTTCTCCCATGAATGGGCCAATATTTTTGCCTAACCTGAAACAGAAGATGTTGGGGACCAATATGAAAATATTTTTCATGATAATATTTTACAATTAATTCCGTTAATTTATTTTTTGAAGGAAGTACATAAGGATGCTTAATCGAATAAGATAACTGCGAATTTTGCAGTCTCCCCCCTACCCTTATTAAACCATTTTCATCCAAAAATGGGGATAAATTAAAAATTTTACTTTCATGCGATACATTACCGCCACTTTTCAAGGCAGATATTTCAGTATGAAATTCCTCCTCCTGCAGCTGTTTCAGTAGGATGTCTTCTGCCTTTGTCAGCTCTTCAGGCATCAGCGGTCCTTTCTTCTTTTCTAAAGGATTTCTTAGATTGTGAAGAAACCTGAAAAGAAAACTACATATACGTAATATTTTTAAAAATCTATTACTACGATTTATCAGATAGTTCAAAATAGTAAAGTCTTTTTTCAAATTTAGAGTCACTGCATTTTCAGATTTTAATTCAGGAGTGTAGTCTTCCTCATTTAGTTCTGAAAGGTCAATAAAAGATTGTTTGTTTTTCGGAAATTCAGAATCTTTCAGAAATTCAGCACCTGTCCACCATGTGGCGCTGGTTGTTAGGCTTTCAGCAGTCATCCCTCGGGACAACAGGTCAGCAGGATTTTCTTTACTTGCACAATGGAACCAAGAGTTAGGGTTTGTCAGGCTGGCAATTTCTTGAACACGGTTGGCGACAAACTGCTTCCATCGGGTTTTAGTACCCTTTATCCAGAAAAGCACTATCTGCGAATCAGTCCAGTGATATTCAACAGAAGGTCTTTTAAGGTTTACAGTATTTTTCACTTTGGTGATCAGACGAGCTGCGACCAGGGCACCCAATAATTCAAGGCGAGGTAGTGTAACACCGCTGAGGGGAGCTACACGGCTCTTGGAAGTCAAAAGTTTTACTGAAATACCATTTTCTGATTTTGTTCGTACATAAATGGCAGCGCCATATGCTTTTTTGCTAGCATCGCAAAAACTATGTAATTCAACTACATCTTCTGGGGAAGTGGCATCAAGGACGAATCTAGGGACTTCAAGCTCTTTTAACAAGGGTAATTCCGAACACCATTTCATCCACTCTTTTTCGATATTTGGTGATAATGATTCATCCCATTTGGTTTTAGTTGTCCAGATATCTTGAATGATAATTTTTGCCCTGACAGTGAATGGAGAAATTAACCCTAAGGGGTCGAAAATTCTCCCTACGGCTTGAAGAATGGTACGTTTTGTAATTTTATTTTTGGATATAAAGTTCAACAAACTCTTGATATCTACAATCAAATTATCTTTATTAGTATCCCAAGATAGTCCCAAGATCTTTGTCTGATTTATACCTAAGCTGATGGTAGATTCTACAGGGTATGTATCAAATTTTTCGCTTTTCCACTGCTCTGTTAATTCGGTATCGTTACTTATCCATTTTCTAAGGGACATTCCTGCGGCTTCCATAATATATTTTGCACTTCGTGATAATTCAAGTGCTTCGTTAAAATCATTACCTCCAGAAATTAAGTCGTCTACGTAAAAACATTTATCTAAAAGTCGAACAGTAGCGGGAAATTCTTCTCTATACTTCTCAATGTGATGTCTAATAGTAGCAGCGAGTAAGAATGGACTTGAACACACCCCAAAATTAACTCGATTGAAACGATAAATCTGTAATTTGGGTTTTTTGTGTGCATGCGGTTCTTCATCACTCCAGAAAAAACGAACAGCGTCTTTATGTTCATCAGCGAGACAGATTTGTAGAAAGGCTTGTTTAATATCAGAACAAAATGCTATTTTGTTTAATCTAAAATTAATTAAAACATCCAAAAGATTCGGATTTAAATTTATCCCCTGCCATAGGCAATCATTCAGTGACAGCTGATTATTTTGATGACTCCCTGCATCAAATACGATTCTTGTTTTGGATGTTAAGCGACCTTCCTTTCTTACTGCCTGATGAGGCAAATAATAAATAGGTTTGTTTAAATTATTTTCTGCTGTACTGGGTTCAACTATTTCTATTATTTTTTGATTTACGTAATCACGAATAATCTCTCTATACTGTTCATATAATTCTCTATCATATTTAAAACGTCTCCATAAACTTAAAAATCGTTGTTTCGCTAACGTGTAATTATCGGAAAGTTCATTATAGGGTCTTCTAAAGGGCAAGTGTACAACGTAGCGTTTGTTTTTAAACTGAATCGTTTCATTAAAAATTTCTATAGCTTTATCACTTTCTTTTTGAATTGGATCGTCTCTTATTCCAATGCTTTCTAGATCGAAAAAGAGTTTAAGAGTGCTACTAAGGGAATCGTCTGACAAAACGAAACACTGTTTCGAATTATTCAGTTCTGTTTCTTCAACCTTTCCACACGCTAGCCATCCAAATTCAGTTTCCTTAAAAAACAAATCGTCATTTATTTTATAAGTATTATCCTTTAAAACTTTGAATAATATATCTGCACTGATTAACGCTTCTATTTCATTCGGTTCAAAAAATGTCTCGTCACTCAATTTCAAAAATTCTGGAATTTTTATGTCTGAAATGTTTAATTTATTGCATGGTGTAAGCCCAGTTATTTTATCCACAATCAAAAATTCTACTGGTTCACTAAAAGAACAATCTTCATTTGAAATAAAGGTATCTAATTTCCACTTAATATTTTGGGTCAATCCATTCAAACCTGAAACTGGAGTTTTTATTTTTTCTCTTTTAATTCCTAAACATTCACTCATCTTTTCAGTTAAAACGCACACATTTGAAGCCGAATCCAGAACGCATCTTATTTTTATTCTTTTTTTGTTTTCGCATTGAACATAAATATAAGCTGTCGAAAACAGAATACTTTTTCTATTTTCTTTTAAATATCTGCTATTATTACTCAAAACGGAAGCATTTAATTGCGCAACCCTTTTGTATTCATCTGAGTCTGGAACCGGGGTTTTGGCGCCAGAAGAAAAACATAATAATCTGTTGTGCTTCATTCCGCAGGTGCATTTGAATTTTGATAAGCAATCATTTTTCTTATGATTTTGCCTAAAACAAACCTCACAAAGCTTGTGAAGGCGTATTATACTTAATCTTTCGTTAATGTTTAATTTCAAAAATGCATCACATTTATAAATAGGGTGATAAGTATTTTTACAAACAACACAATTTTTGTTTTTATTTTCATGCATTAAAAGAGTTTTAGATTTGTTAATAGCCGGAAAGTTTTTGTTAGTATTTTTATTTCCGCTAGTCATATTCGTTCTATTAATAGATAATAAAACTGATTCTCGTTGTTCCAAAAATTTGATAAATTCTTCAAAGGTGGGAACATTTTTTGATTTATGGGATAACTCAAAATTCTTTCTAGATTCTCTGTCTAACTTTGCTACGAGAATATTTACAATGAAAACATCTGATAATTTATTTTGCTCATATTTCAGAACTTTCAAGGCACGCAGATTTTTCTGTATACAATCAATCATATTTCTTATCTCTTTGGGATTTTCTGTTTGAATTTTTTCAAAATTCAGAATATTTTGTACATGAATATCAACAATTAATCGCTCGTTATCATAGCGATTTTCTAATGCATTATATAATGATTCAAATGTATCAAAATTACTAACTAGATTTTTAGCATCAGATTTGAGACAAGATCTAAGATAATATAATTTCTGCGACTGATTAATGTGAACATTATTGGTTATTAAATCATCAAATTGTTCTTTAAAAGAACTGAATTCCTCATATTTTCCTGAAAATTCAGGTAATACTAAAGGAGGAATTTGAGTTTTAATTTCAAAGTTATCTTGAGATGCATTTTCAGTCGCATTTATTTTTTTATGAGAATCAAATTTCTTATAAGAATTAATAAGAGTATTAATTCTTACCTCTAATTTTTCCAGACGTTCTTCACATGAGTCAAGATCGTCATCTATGGTCGCTTGTTCAGCATCTTTCAAATCTTGAATTTCGTAGTATTTTTGTCGTAATTCATCGATTTTTGTTTGTAGCAGTTCTATGTTCTTTAATTTCACTTTTAGTTCCACTACATCTATATCGTAATTTTCGGCATTCGTGCCTTCTACATAGTTTTCAATTCTAGTTATCTTCCCTTTCAAGGAAGATTTCAATTTATTATTTTTATCCATAAGTCGCTTATTACAAGCTCCGGTTTCTCGACGGAGCCACTTTTTGTAGGAACTTAACTACAAATAACTAATTTTCGACGGACCATCTTCGTTGTTTTAATATTTTTAATTTGTACGATCACATACATCAAGTATTTACACTATTTACAACGAAGAATAAGATTTATAATAGGTAGAACATAAAATAATAATTGTGGGCGTCAATAAATTTAAAGTTCTTTGCCCACGTCCATTGTACTTGGCTTCTCATAGCCTTCTGCCGGTGATCCGCGACGGGGTGGCGCGCATGCGTCAACACATTTAGTGTTGGAAATATTATCTCTACATTACAACTCAAAATGAAAAGCGATATTTTAATCTTAACAACGAGTTCTTAGAAAATGTACCCTGGTATCATTAACATCTAGACAAAATTATCCTCAGCTATAATCCATTTTTCAAAAATAAACAAATAAACTCTAGAATTACTAAGTGTTGATGATAAACATAATGAGCGATTTTTTTCCCCCTCCCTTCCCCTTTGCTTACATCTAAATCCTTTCCATTTCTTCTCGGTAACAAAAAATAACCAAAACGGAAAACTATTTTCGGCTCAACTCAAAATTCATTTCTCTGTTGTCCGTCAGCGTCGTTACATCTTGAAGCGATAACATGCCAAATATAGTAACCCGATCCATAGGCGACACAGTGGAAGCGGTGGACGGCGTCTGTTTCTCGCAGAGGGCGGTTTTCGTAATAGTGGATTGTCAATGACTGACGAGGACGAAAACAATGATCGCTCTTTAGAATATCGGACACCCAAAAAACGCGCATCTCTTTCTCTTTCTTTCCCCCGTCACAAAGAACAAAAGAAGGGTCAATTCATTATTGATCTCGCCGCTTTCCTTCGAGACTCCTTAAAAGAATATCCAATATGAACTTCGGAACAGTTGATTACATCTCTGGCGGGATTTCTAAACGGTTACGAACGCATGTCTAGACTAACTGACTGTTTTCGCGTTTGCCACGCTTTTTTCCCCTTTATGAGAAAGTTCTGACTGGTGAAAATTAATTTTATAAAATATTCTTTGTTAAATTTTACATTTAAAAAAAAACCTTTTTTTGTCCCTGCGACATGTATTAAAAGATAAAAATAGCAGGAATAAAATATCTCCCTCCCCATTTTTTAAAGATTAAAAAAAGGTATATTGATTAAATCTTTAAAAAAAAAAAAAAAAAAAAAAAAGTAAAAAAAAATTAAGATTACACTCTTATTGAAAATAACTGAAATAAAATTATACTTTTAAAAATTAAAGAACACGCTTTTATTGGAATGTGAACCAAAAAGCACAAAATATCTATCTTTACAGTATTAAAATGCAAGGTAAGAGAAAATCAAGTGAGTGATACACCATAATATTTACATACTTTTAAATCTTTCATAAATAAATAATTTAGAATTAAACAAGAAACATTTTTAAAAAATCTCCCCTGACTGGGCTCGAAAGTTAGCCCTTTAGGTTCGTAGCTCGGCGCTTTACTTTACCTGACAACCACAGCGTTCACGTAGGGAAAGTCTTTTTTTACAATATACATTTTTTGTTTGCTCCCAGAACTCTTACAAACATACATACATACATACAGGTGAAGCTAATAAAAGCGTGTTAAAAAAAAAAGTTCCAGGCTTTTTTGTTCTTATAGCCACATTAATTCAGATTTTTCTTTTAAAAGAGCGCCAGGAAAAATATTAAGTGTTTTCGTTATTATTCTATTCTTTCAAAATACTAATGATAAAAAAAATAAATAAATAAGAAATTACTATGACATCCTCCTTTTTTCTTATTTATTTCATAATTCAATATTATTTCAATTTAATAAACCATGGTATAAATTTACTTTTTATTACATGGCCTTTTTTTTTTTTTAATAATAATTTAGTCTCTTCTTTTTATTTACACTTTATAATTTAGTTGTTCAGCTACTTTGGCTAAGCAAAATATCTGACGGACTCTCTTGACTATGAATTTTCCTCATGGACGTGACACATACCATATCAATGGCAATTTATAAACAGAAAATTGAACTCTTTTACCTTCTCCTCTCCCCCCCCCCCACACCTCTTACAACAATTCTTATTCTCTGGCATAAATAGAAGCAACCACGCCCACATTTAAATGATAATCTGTATCCATTATATGTAATTTTACTTATAGATATTTTCAATATAAGCCAATAAATACCGTAACTGCGTAATAATAGCTGGCTAATATGGAAAGGTTTCTTGAATTTTAGTCTTGAGGGCATGAGAGAAAATAGATTTAGTATTAAATTAGATTGATTATCAAGATTTATATGTGACTTGTTTCTATCGGACGTACCCTAATCCTAGTGTTTGACTTAATATGGCTACTATAGTTCGAAATCTTCTGATAATAATACTACTAGTACTAATAATAATTATTAGTTTAGTTTAGTTTTTTCTCTCTCTCTCTCTCTCTCTGAAGAAATGTACGTGCCCTGAAGAGAAAATTCTTCAGTGTTTGTCAAAGGAAATTCTTCAATTTTTAATTAAATTTAATATTGTTCTTTCTTTGATGTCAAAGAATTTTGCATTTATAGATGTCCTTATTTATTGTCAATTTGTTATTTTTAATCAGTTCTTTATGAGTGAATACGGGCTTTTATAGCTCATTATGTGAGTTTTGTAGATTTTTTCATATCCTTCATCACCTGGATATGTCTGTTTTTGGTTCTTGTAAGTAACATTGGCATTTGATCATCTGTTTAACTCTGACAAAGTGATGCCAGATGGTCGAAAATTATTTCCCCAAACAAGTCTTCAAATTTACCCAAATCAAGGGTTTTTTTCGAAAAAATCCCCAAAGTGATTTCTACTAAAAAGGGAAACTAAAAAAATTTTCAAAAAATAAATAAATAAATATTTTTCAAGAAGATTTACGTGATTTAAGCTTAGATTTTTCCCCAAATGAAGGCAATTTTTGGAAAAAATCCCCAAATAACAATAAAGCTATTGAAAGTCCCTAGTCCTAGGGATAAATCATTACGTTGGCAACATTGACAGAAAGTTGAAAAACTCCCCAGTTTTGTCCCCAAAAATTTTAGAATTCCCCAAAAAGGTGCCCATAAACATTTGGTCCCCAAAATTGTCCCCAGAAGCCTCAAAAATCCCCCAAAATGGGGATAAAATCCCCAATCTGGCATCACTGCTCTGACATGAAAATCGTCTCATTCATCATGAAAAATAATAATTTTTAAAAATGATTTGTACTGCGTAAATTTCTATAGAAGAAAGTTTTGTGAAGGACACAGCATACTATTTTTTTGAGTAAATAGGAATGTTTATGAATGGGAATTTAGAAAATGAATGTGAAACAAAATTTGAATAATTTTAATTTTTTATCATCTTATTAATTGCGTTATTGAAAATTGAAAGAAGAAGAATTAATTTATAGATTACGAACTTTTATGTAAACTATACATCTAATATGAAATTGCCCCAATTCAGTCAATCAGACAAAATATATCGGTCAAAGGGATGTATGTGGCAAATGTCTGGATAGGCGACGCCGGACAATGCCCTTCGGACATCACACGTTTTTGAATACTAGGTTCTTCCCCCTCCCCCCCAGCTTGAATCTCTCTAGGCGATTGTTCCCCTATTGTGAGCTACTGTATACACTTTTCTTTCAAGTCTGGTGTGCGGTTTTGGAGTGAGAACTGCCACTCACGAATTTTGTTACAAGAAAACTAAACAAAATATAATGTAAATAATATTAACAAACACTGAAAAAGAAAAGAAAATATTGTCTTGACTTATGATAACATTTGAAAGCAAGATTATAAAGTATTAAAACATTACTTTTTAGTTCCCCATCATACTATAGGTATGGGGACTTAGGTAAGTAATCATGAAAATTTTCGACTTCGGTTTTTTTTTTTTAAACTTTTTTACACGTTTTGAGACGTGAGAAATTCGAAAATATCAAAATAGGTATGTATCCGTCTGTAGGGTGTCTGTTAATTTGTTAATCCGTTAGTGTGTTAGTCTGTTAGTATATTAGTCTGTGTACACGATATCTCACGAACAAACGACAGCAGAGAGGTCAGACCAGTTTTAAAATATTATTTATGACATTGGCAAGGACCCTATTTATTTGCAACATTCTAATTAAAAAACTTAGAGGTTATTCGAAATTTACGATTTTCTTAACGCGAGAGAATAGGACAAAATTTCACTTAAACGTGCATGAAAAGAAATATTTTTATCGTAAAGATGTAAGAACAGCTTTTAAATATCAGTTTTGATGCCAGGATGAACATCATTAACTATAAATATGCTACTTTGAAAATTTCGCAAATTATTCGAAATTTACGAATTTCTTAGCATGGCAGAATACGGCAAAATTTCGCATAAACGTCGGTTTTGAGGAATATTTTCATTGTAAAGATGTCAGACTACTTTTAAAATATTATATAAGATTCTGGCACAAACATCCTTGACTATGAATTTTCCAATTTAAAAATTTCGTAAGTCATTGGAAATGTACGATTTACTTAACATGGCAGAATAGAGTAAAATTTCGCATAAACGTCCATTTTGAGGGATATTTTCATCGTAAAGATGTCAGACACTTTTAAAATATCATTTAGGATACTGGCATGAACATCCCTGACTATGAATTTTTTACTTTAAAAATTTCGTAAGTTATTTGGAATTTATGATTTACTTAACATGGTAGAATAGGGCAAAAATGAGCATAAACGTCCCTTTTGAGGATCATAAACATATCAGACAACTTCAAAATAACATTGATGATACTTGTTTGAACATGATTGACTACAAATATTCTAATAGGAAAATTTCGTAAGTTATTCGAAATTTAAGATTTTATCAACACAGCAAAATTGGGCGACATTCCATATAAATATGCATTTTGGAGATTGTTGCATTGGAAGTACATATTAGCATGAAAACTAAAGTACGAAATTGACCCCAGTAAAATAAATTAATAGATTGTAATAAGATAAATATATCGAACTGAATGCTGGGTAGCCTATTAGTCGGGGATTTCATTTTATGGCTGTGTAAAGCGTTTGATCAAATTATTTTCTCTTAACATGAATATAATATGACCTGCACTAGAAATTTATGAGAACATACAAATGACGGGGAACTGAGTCCACCTATGCCAACTAGTTTTTTTTTTTTTTTTTTTTCTATAAATTATTCAGATTTTTAAATAAATTTGTAGCAAACTAATTTTTTTTTTGTTTTTTTTTTTTAACTTTTGTCATCTAGATAATTAGTTTTTTTTTTTTTTTTTTTTTTTTTTTCTCCTTCCCTACATAAAAACCAAATTTTTAAATGCAAAAATTGATAGATTATCAGATTTTTTTTTTTTTTAACATTTTTTCGATTTTTCTGACATGCAAAGAATATTTTAAAACTCATATTTTCCTCTATCGATTTAGTCGAGAGTGCGATCAAGGGACCAACTATAAATTGCAAAAAAGTGCAAGACTTTCGATCACCCTGTATTATAAAAGGCTACAAATGGCTTGTAACTTTAACGCTTTGTTGCACATACTTTGCATAATTTTGCTTTTTTTTTTTTTTTTTTTTTTCAAGTTTTTTGCTTATAACTAGAACGAATTTCCATAAAATTTTCCAAAACTTTCAGAAAAAATGATAAAGCATTAGGGAAATATTATTCTGAAACGTAAATTTCACACATGCAATATTCGTCGAGATATGAGCGTTTATAGTAAATACTTTTTTCCTGCGCATGCGCAAAAGATAAAAAAAAAAAATATTACATAGGTTGAAAGCTAGATATATTGGACAATTTTTGAATAGAATTGTCGGCGAAATGAACGACCTAAATTTTAGGTATTTTCCAGAGTTGAAATTTCATAAGGGATTTTTCACATGCTGTGTATTTAATTTGAAGATCCAATTATTTCAATCTTGTTGCAAAAGTTCTTTTTTGTGAAAAACCCCTTGTGAACTCACAAAGCGACAAGCAAATGAGGTGTTTATCACAAAACAGAACTTTTGCAACATAGTTGAAATAAATGGATCTTCAAATTAAATACGCAGCATGTGAAAAATCCCTTATGAAATTTCAACTCTAAAAAATACCTAAAAATTAGCTCGTTCTTTTGTCAACAATTTGCTTAATTTTTACGCTATTTAAATGAACTTTCGACAAAAATTATCCAATATCACAATGTTTTGTGTGACAAACAAGAATTTACATTAAGACAATCTAGCTTTCAACTTATGTAATAAAGCTTTTTTTTTTTTTTATCTTTCACGCATGCGCAGTAAAAAAATATATATATATAGTCTATAAATGCTCCTATCTCAGTGAGTATTACACGCGTGAATTTTATGTTTCAGAATAATGTGTCCTTAGTATTTTGTCAACCTTTCTGCAAGTTTTGTAAAATTTTCGGGAAATCCGTTCTAGTTATGAACAAGAAACTTGCCAAAAAAAAAAAAAAATAAATAAATATAATAATAATAATAATAATAATAATTAAAAAAAAAAATTATATCTGCTAAAATGATTGTGCAATTCCCACAAAAATACTTACAGATATTGTACACAGTATGTGCAGCAATGTGTTAAATTTACAAATCATTTGTAGCTTTTTATTATACAGGGTGATCCAAAATATTTGCCCTTTTCTTCAATTTGTGGTTAATTCCCTAATTCCACTTTGGATTAAATCGATAGTGGAAAATGTGTGTTTTTAAATGTTTTCTTGTATGTCTAAAGTTTCAAGTCATTTCATCCAGTATTCTTTTAGAAAAAAAAAAAAAAAAATGCCCCCCCCCCCCCCAAGAAAAAAAAAAAAAAAAAAAAAAAAAACATAAAACAAAATCGAATAATTTGATTACCCACTGTAAATCTGGACTATTCATCCACACTGTTAGTGTTACGCTTGCATGGTAACACACAGAATTTTTAGACTGAGATAAGTGCTCAGAACTTTAAGTTGTTCTCACTAGTTATGAAAATTAGCACAGACGGTGCTCAGAAGTTAATGTTATTTTCTAAACCATTCTAACTGATGCATTGTATATATTAATTGTAAATTTGTGTTCGTCATTAAATAGATTAGTGTGTTATAGAATTTCAGTGTAATTCTTATAAGTGATTCTCCGTTTTTCATTTTATTCTTGTGAATTTAATGGCAAAAATAGTATTAGTAACGATTATTTCACATTCTCTATTCTGTGTGAATAGTATCTTACATATATGTCATCTTTGCATGACAGTCACAAATCATTTAAAAACAATACATAATACAAAGTGTTTTCATAAGAAAAGAAAATTAAGGATTTTTTTTTTATTACCTTTATACTGTTGTCTACTTGATTTCCTTCCTTTCTATATAACTATTCTATGAATATGTTAGATTTACGTTCTTTAGCAAGAAATAAATTAAGAAAAAAAAAATAATAATAATAACCCCGTATCTTAAATTTTCTCACGAATTTGCTAAAAGGCTCTAGCAAGTCGAATGGCGAGTAACACCGGTAATTCGCACAGTATGCGACAAAAGCAATAATTCGAGCGGGTAGCTTACATTGCTAAATTTTATTTAAATGCTTAAGTTTCAGTTTAAAAATATTATTTGCGATTAGTATTTTAAGGATGTTTTACCAACTGTTTTAAGTGCAAATGGAAATTTTTCAAGCTTTCAGCGTTCTTTTTAACTACTCCCTGCCGTACCAATTTCCTGAAAACATAATAAATTGCGTCTTCGTGTTTTTCGTACTAATTGAATTGTAGTTAATTTTCCGGATGTAAAACTGCATTAAAAATAATAATAATAGTAATACATTAGATGCTAATGATTAATTCTGTAAGAAAATTTTCTCATAGATTTACATAGGATTTGGTGACCACAGAGACGGAATTGTAAAAGAGAAAGAAGAAATTTCAAAATATGTGGTAACTTTTCATGGGAAGTTTTTCGGCGCTATACGGATATCTTGAAAGTAGAAGACCTGTTTAAATGGAGATTAACTCTTTTGACAAGCAGTAGTTAAATATGACGATTTTTGGAATGCAAACAACTGCCGCCCCTTTAGGAGACGCCTGTCTCCTATAGAAGGGTTTGGCGGATTCCGAGTAGAGTATAAAGGAGGTTTTATTTGTCGAAAACTTTCCCTTATTTGCAATAACCTGTCATTATCATTGTTGTTTGAAGACTGTTTAGTTTTAACCCTGTCCTTATTTAAACTAAATTTTTTCACACGAGAAGGTGGAAAAAAAAAAAAAAAAAGAATTTCTTTGAAATATGACTTTGTGTTTCTTCTTCTTCTTCTTTTCTTTTACTTTTAACCCTACAAGGCTCATTTTTTTTTTTTTTAGTGTGCGACAAAAGCGACAAAAATATATAGGTTGTAATTAGTGATCAGAAGATAGGGAAACTTATAAAAATAAAAATAAAACCCTATATTACGGAAAAATCAACTTTTTAGCTCAACGTACCGTATGTGGAACATACATAAAAATATGATTTACTAATACGTTTACTATTGTAATAAAAAAAAAAAAAAAAAAAAAAAAATTACTTCTGCAAAATATACACTTCGTTATAACATACAGTATTTTTTTCTCGAGTCAAAACTGTTCAATAACTATTATTTTTTTATTTTTGAATTCAGAGAAACGACTAACGTACCACTTTCACTCAAACTTCACACTGAGTGCACTATAACAAAAACACGAACGACATCTTTAGGTAAAGATTCGTATTAGTACATTGCTAAATGTCAGTAGCTTCTATCAAGATGTCAAGAGATGTCGCTACTGATAGTTTTATAGCTATATAGGAACGATTAAAGTCGGTGTTCCACTTATGGAACAGGGTGCCTTGTAGGGTTAAGGCAATAGTGAAAATTTACAACATATTTTATCAAATAAATAAACACTGTGATTACAGTTAAAATTAAGTTTAAAAACTTCATTTATCACTTCATTTATCAACCTTACGTCAAGATTGGGTGTTTTTGCATTTTTTAAAAATTTATTAAACGTTTAAAGCAGCTACAGCTTACCTATCTTTCAATGAATAATAATAATAATAATAATTTGCTTATATCTGTTTTATACCTTCAGCATATTTTTTTTTTTTTTTTTTTTTTTTTTTTTTCTTTGAGTACAATTTGGCATAGAGTTTAACTTGGTCTAAAAATAAGTTTTACTGTGAACCAAAATCAGTTTAAGCATGATCTCATATTTCACCGATCAATTTCATAACTTTTCTTTTTCTTTCTCTAGTCCATATGTGGTAGAAAGTACTGTTTTCAGGTCAAATTTTAGAAGTTCAGATTTTGTTATATTTACACCATTCGAGGTCCCCTCAATCTGAAATTCAGGATTAAAGCGGTCGATCTCTGTGCCTGTCTATGAATCTGTTACTCAAAAACAAATATTAACAGTTAGTTAAAATTCTGTGGTCTAAACCTGTATCATACGCAGATGCTATCTGAGATTTTTCATTACAATCGGACAAATAGTTAGTGCACATAGTCATAAAAATGTATTAAAAGGAACGATATCTAATCTTGTCACCAGCGAATGCCCCATGTTCGTTGATGAGAAATTTTGTTTTTCCACGGTTACTCATTACCTAAAGTGTTTTTTTTTTTTTTTTTTAGTTCCGTTTTCACATTCAGAAAATTCGCAATCGTTAAATTAGTACTCATTTTCGAGATTTTTCACATTTTCAGTATTTTATTTTCTAGCTAAAAAATTTGAAAAATGCAATATTAAAAATAAAAACAATAAATTTTTAAAAAGAAATACTAATTAAACGGCTGTGAATTTTCCGTAAGTAAAAACGAAAATAAAGAAAAATACATTAAAGGTAATGAGTAATTGTGAAAAAGTTTTATTTGATACAGTTTAACATATTCAAACAGCAACAAAAATTGTCGTGCATTCTTCATAGACACAAAAGAATGTTTCGCATAAAATACGGTATGAAAAATATTTATTTTTGCTTACAGGGTCGCACAAAAGAATTCCGGTGCATTAATGATGTGTTTGGAGATGGCTTGAAGTTGTGCCACGATTTTTTTTTCTTTTGTTCTGTGGTAAGTTTAAATACATTGTCTGGAACGTATATATAATTTATAGATAATAAATAATTCTACTCAAAATTAGTTCAATAAATTTCAGAGAAAAAAAATTGAAAAAAGCTTTAAAATTTAAATAAGTCTTTAAAGTTGTAAGAATGTAGTTACTAGTTACATTATTTCAAATGGGGATTAAAAAGGGCGGTAGCTTCCTCTCACACAAAAATTTTCGTCAACTAAAACTGTTTTTAATTCTATGTAAACATACTCTTTTTAACACTTTCCAACAAGGTTGAAAAGTGTTTATGACTTCGGTTTGTCTGTCTGTCCATCTGTCTGTCTGCGCTCTAACTCCCGTAAATATTTATGGAATATCTTGAAACTGATATATGTTATTCAAGTTCACTATCGGATGTTCCCTATTGAAAATGGAGTTTATACCTCTACTGGTTTGTGTACAGGAACACCCGAAAGTATTTCAAAGCATTGTGTTCTATGAGAGGTATTTCTATAAATCATATTTTCATACATTTACTGTAGACATATCTCAATTAAATTGAAATATTAAAACAGGAATAAACTACTACGTCAGAAACGCCAAAGAAAAAATATTGAGGTGCATACAGCTGTTTCGGTAGCCTAAAGCATACCGTCATCAGTGCAAAAAGAATTCTGAATCTTGAGAAGTGCTCGTATATATAGGAGAGGGACCGGATTTAGTTCAACCAATAGGAACACGGAAGAGGTGGGGAGTGTGGCCAATAGGAATTAAGGAATGTGTAGCTGTGTAAACAGTAGAAAAATTAAGGAAATGTGGACTGAATGTAAAATTTCCAACAATCAGATAAATAGGGAACAGCGAAATCACAATTAACAAGGTTTTTAAAGTTTTTATAAATATGAAAAGCTTCAAAGAAATCGAGTTCATGAATGGATTTAGGTCTGCAAATTATTTTAGCTGAATTAAATTTAAAATTATGATTTTCCTCCCAGCAATGTTTAGAAATAGCCGATTTATTGGTTTCTTGTTTGCGGACGTAATTCATATGTTCTTTTAGACGAAATTTAAGACTGCGCTTAGTTTGGCCAATATATGATAAACCACACTGACAGGAAATACTATAAATGCCCCAAGAATTATGCATATCAATAGGATCTCTGATTGTTGGAAATTTTACATTCAGTCCACATTTCCTTAATTTTTCTACTGTTTACACAGCTACACATTCCTTAATTCCTATTGGCCACACTCCCCACCTCTTCCGTGTTCCTATTGGTTGAACTAAATCCGGTCCCTCTCCTATATATACGAGCACTTCTCAAGATTCAGAATTCTTTTTGCACTGATGACGGTATGCTTTAGGCTACCGAAACAGCTGTATGCACCTCAATATTTTTTCTTTGGCGTTTCTGACGTAGTAGTTTATTCCTGTTTTAATATTCCAACGCCAAGTCTCCTGCTATTATTAAATTGAAATATGTTATTCAAGTTCACTATTGGATGTTTCCTGTATAAAATGGAGGAAATACCACTGCCGATTTATGTACAGGGACACTTAAAAGTATTCCAAAGCATTGCGTTCTATGAGAGATATTTCTATAAATCAAATTTTAATAGCTTTACTTTCCACGAAGTTTTAGGAAATTGAAATATGTTATTTATAAGCACAAAAAATGCTTTGCATAGAACATAGCATGATTAACATGAGATTTACAAGGTGACACAAAAATATTCATTTATATTAAGAGTTATTAATAAAAAATTGCTATAATTGTACTTTCGTTTACATTAAGCGTTTTCAACACTTTCTAACACTTTTAAGTGTGAATATGATTTCAGTTTGTGTATCTGTCCATCTGTCTCTCTGTCTGTCTGCTCGCGCTCTAAATCCTGTAAATATTTATCGAATTTCTCGAAACTGATATATTTTATTGAAGTTCGCTATCGGATGTTCCATATTGAAAATGGAGTGAATATCTCTTCTGGTTTGCGTACAGGGACATCCAAAAGCATTCGAAAGCATTGTGTTCTATGAGTGTTATTTTTATAAATATTTTACCTATAGAATGTTCCCCATTTAAAATGACATTAATAGGTCCTGCATAACTAGTTTGTTTACAGGAACCAAAAAAAAAAAAAAAAAAAAAAAAGCCAATGCATTACGTTTTAGGACAGAATTTTTTGAAAGTTATATTTAAAAATCTTTCTACTGTAAAAAATCATAAAAATATTGAAATATATTGTTAATATTCTAAAATAATGTTTTGTGTAGAATATTATATGATTAACTTTCTGATTAAAGGGCTACACTAAAATACTCAGAGAGATCAAAAGCTGTAATTATAATGTAATGGCTGCATTTTCTTTTGCGTTAAGCCTTTTTAACACTTTCCAAAATGCCTAAGAGTAATTTTAAAATCAATTAGTCTATCTGTATATTTTTTAGTCCTTCTGTCTGTTGTGTGATAACGTAGGCAAAGAATATTAAAAGTTATTCGATACAACAATTACGTACAGTTGGAAAGTGTTACTAATCAGTGCGTACTGCATGATTTTTCTTTTCTTTTCTTTTTTTTTTTTTAAGATAAGAAACACGTGTAAGTTAATCAATTAAGATGAAAAAGAAAAGAAAAAGAAAAGAAATACTCTTACATGTAAAATAAATTTTTTTTTTTAGTTTGAAAGGCTTGGTTTATGGCCTCTGGGTTTTCTCCCATGTTAATGAATGGAAAATATTACGAACTTCAATGAAAACAACTTTAGTGAAAACTTAATATCTCATTATTAAAATTTCACCATGAAGAAGGGTAATGGATTTTCATACAAGAACTTAACTTAACAGATCTTAAATGTTAAGAAACTATATGATTAGTCAAACGTGAATTAAATTGTATATCCTCAAACTCTTGATTTAGCCTGAGAAGCAAATCCGCGCCAAAACACATTAAGATATGCTTAACTCCAAAGGTTTTATAAAGCACCTTCCTAACTAATCTAGAAACTCGATTATCAGCACTATAGAAAAATACTATCCATAAAAACACACTTCTCTAATCGGGAAGTTTCGTTTTAACGAAATAAACTGGAGAAAGGATTCATTTCATTTTTCCAAAAACATTCGCCCACCAGCGGCCCAGCGGGTTCTGCGTTCAAAGCTGGTAGATGTAAGGTGCCGGGTTCTATCCCAGGTCGCGCTTGTTGGCCTAGCCGCTCGGAGTTTTCCGTGGTTTTCTCCGAAACTTGCATGAATACGAGCTAGGTTCCCTTAGAAAGACCCCCATGGATGGTAGTCTTCCTTCAGACCTAGGACCCTAGTGCAATCAATCGGTCTTACTCTCAAACACCAAACACACCTAAAACATTCACCATAAAAATGCCGATATTTCACTGAAGACTAAAAGCTTCCCTTTAACACTTTCTATATCTCCAGTGGAAGCAAATATCAGGCAAAGTTCAACAGACTGGCAACCTTGTTTTACACTACACTGAGAAAAAATTCTGTAACTGACATCTAGAATCTAATTTGTGGCTCTAGAAAAAATAGTTCCATGTCATCCTTATTATTCTAGTCCCCTTTGAAAGCGAGTTTTAGAAACCCCTATTAGAATTCTAGAGCGTATGCCTATATTCTCGTGCGCAAAGTTATTTAAAAATCTCTGCAAATAAATGCGAATACAAGAGGCGGGTTTCAGCAACAATAACCTTGGTTTATGACCCCCAATTCTAGAAAATCAAGCGAGAATTTCTCGCAATACAAAAGATTCAATATATTCAGAATATTGTCTCACCATCTAGAAATGTGTAGACTAGAAATTGTCGATCATTCCCTCTATTCAGTTTATTGGCGTGCCTTATGCGCATAGCTCGTAAATCTATATTTCTAGTTATAAGGGATTTAGAAAATGACCACTTATTCATTCTAGATGAAGGGCGGTATATTTTTTTTCTCAGTGTAACCAAATTCTTCCATATAGAAACTTACACTTTCACCGAGACCATCGCCAGCTAACACTAGATCCAACTGGCAACTTTATCACACACTATCCTAACTCTCCATGGACAATTCAGCGCGATTTCGAGCACTTGAAACCGAAAGAGATTGTATGAGGCCTCACACCTTACAAGTTGACTATTACTATAATAAATAATATTTCTAATTTCACAGTGATTCATTAAAAATAATTCTCACTTTGCATATTTAATATTTATAGAAAACGTTTTCATTGACTGCCATATTAAAAATTATGAATAAAAAAAAAAAAAAATAAAAATCTATGGATAAAATTCTGTCTATGACAGAATTTAATTTACATACTTGCCAACCATGAACTGTACATTTTTTAGAACCCGCCTTTCTTTCCACACCAATAACTTTTTCGAGTAATTTTAATCTTATTTAATCGTAACAACATTTGGAGAGAATTATTACTCTAAAAATATAGTAGTGTGAGAAAATGGGCGTTTTTTCAGGGGGCGTTAACAATTGTACGGTTATTAATGAGATGGTTGGCAAGTATGAATTTAGTACGACAGGACTAACTTATATTTGTATTTTAACACCCTTTCAAATAATAATAATAATAATAGAGGGCGCTCAGTAAAATTCATAAACACATATTCAAAAAAAAAAAAAAAAAAATCTATGGATGAAATTCTGTCTATGACAGCATTTAATTTAGTACGACAATACTACTTATATTTGTATTTTAATAGAGGGCGCTCAGTAAAATTCGTAAACACTTATTATTCAAATAAAGTATTGATAATGTGCCAATTCCAAATAAATTAATAAAATTTGAACGCCTTAATTACATAGTATCTTGAATCTTCCCCTAATTGCTTAATACTTATTTACTAAATATTTTAATTAGTAGAATAATCTTAATAACAATTTCGTATTTATCTATCTTATACTATTAAGTGAGCAATATGTGTATATTTCACTAATCTCGAAAACGGTAGCTCGGACAGTCACGAGATTTAACACAAAGGTGCCCCCCGAAGGGTCATTGTACACATCGAAGTCAGATTTTCGAATTTTTGATTAGTTTTTTCTTAATTAATTAAAATGTAAAAATAATAACCTTCTAATTTCTGATAAAAAAGCCATTTAGATTTTAACATTTTATCCATAATTTAATTGTTGCCAATATTTTTTTTCGACAAAATAATAATAATTAAAAAAAAAAAAAAAAAAAAAACGTACATTTATTTAAAATGAGGAAAATAAATAAGAAAGATTAGAAAATAAATTAGAAATATTAGTCGCATCGTTACAAATAAGATAGCAAATGAAAGGGAAAATTTTTGTAAATCCGATGCATTAAACAGCTTATCAATCGGATGATTAGTTTTTTCTTAATTAATTGAAATGTGAAAATAATAAGTCATTTAAATTTTAAAATTTTATCCATAATTTAATTGTTGCCAATTTTTTTTTTTCGACAAAATAATAATAATTAAAAAAAAAAAATAAATAAATAAATAAATAATTAAAAATAACGTACATTTATTTAAAATGAGGAAAATAAATCAGAAAGATAAGAAAATAAATTAGAAATATCAGTCGCATCGTTACAAATAAGATAGCAAATGAAAGAGAAAATTTTTGGAAATCCGATGCATTAAACAGCTTATCAATCCGATGATTAGATTTTTTAAAATTAACTAAAGTATGAATTTTAGGTGGCAACAGCAGAAGATTGTATGGAAACCGTTAGGAGAAAAAAAATGAAAAATCTGCTTCACATTAAGTCACATGATTTTTAAGTGGGATTAAAAATTGCAGTTTTCAAATTCTTTTAAATTTTCTCTCACGAACACAAAAATATAATATACAGCCTGTACCCCACAAGACCAACTTGCATTTCAAATTTCATCAATTATTTTGGTTAATAAACAAAAGTTATTATTATTATTTTTTTTCAAATTAAGTTTATTCTATCTTCGAAAAGAATTATGTGATCATAGATATAATAATATATATAGATCTATCATCCCCATATTATCGTGCAAAGATTTTTGATGCCGAAAAAAAAGCTTTGGAATCAGCCATTAAGTGGTATTGAAGGAAAAAAGGAAAAAAAGAAGAATGAATTTGAAACTATATCTGGAGCTTTTCATTCACCTTTAGTAAATAAATTATTCATGAATTTTATTTACTAAAACATTCGTGTGTATTCACTCGGGGAAAGACTGCCATATTTTGGTAGAATCGCCGTCTTTTCCCGAGTGAAAAGGAATCACTTTTTTCTCCCCAATGATCAATCTATATATTATTACTATATCTATGTATGTGATATGATACATTAATAATTTGGGTTTTAAAAGTTTTTTTAAATAGATTATTTAAACTCTATGAACCATATTTTTATTTTATCAGCTTCATTAACAGATCCTGCTGGGCGATTTTTTTAATTTTGGTGTTGAAGTATACCGAACGTTTTTAGACAAGAAATTTAATATAGCAACAGACATTTTAATCTAAGTAGCGCATCGAATATATAAAAACATAAATGATTTATTTTTACACAAAATTTACAGAACAAATGCAGTTTTAAAGATAGGAAATTTATTTCAACACGCACTATTTTAAACCTAAAAACCATTAAAAATATAAGCAGAATATAAAGGATTCTTATGTATAAACAAAAAAGAGTCTGGTAAAATTATTAGCAAAATAGTCTTCCCCTTTTCATACAAAAAAAAAAAAAAAAAAAAAAAAAAATCCATCGCTAATATGGCGACAAAAATTCAAAAGCCGCCAGTGGAGCAACATAATAAAGTTGTGCAACACGATAATGTTTACCTATTTATTTATTTTTTTATATAATAATCATTATGCTAATTTATCATCTTATACTATTAAGTGAGCAATATGTGTATATTTCACTAATCTCGAAAACGGTAGCTCGGACAGTCACGAGATTTAACACAAAGGTGCCCCCCGAAGGGTCATTGTACACATCGAAGTCAGATTTTCGAATTTTTGATTAGTTTTTTCTTAATTAATTAAAATGTAAAAATAATAACCTTCTAATTTCTGATAAAAAAGCCATTTAGATTTTAACATTTTATCCATAATTTAATTGTTGCCAATATTTTTTTTCGACAAAATAATAATAATTAAAAAAAAAAAAAAAAAAAAAAAACGTACATTTATTTAAAATGAGGAAAATAAATAAGAAAGATTAGAAAATAAATTAGAAATATTAGTCGCATCGTTACAAATAAGATAGCAAATGAAAGGGAAAATTTTTGTAAATCCGATGCATTAAACAGCTTATCAATCGGATGATTAGTTTTTTCTTAATTAATTGAAATGTGAAAATAATAAGTCATTTAAATTTTAAAATTTTATCCATAATTTAATTGTTGCCAATTTTTTTTTTTCGACAAAATAATAATAATTAAAAAAAATAAATAAATAAATAAATAAATAATTAAAAATAACGTACATTTATTTAAAATGAGGAAAATAAATCAGAAAGATAAGAAAATAAATTAGAAATATCAGTCGCATCGTTACAAATAAGATAGCAAATGAAAGAGAAAATTTTTGGAAATCCGATGCATTAAACAGCTTATCAATCCGATGATTAGATTTTTTAAAATTAACTAAAGTATGAATTTTAGGTGGCAACAGCAGAAGATTGTATGGAAACCGTTAGGAGAAAAAAAATGAAAAATCTGCTTCACATTAAGTCACATGATTTTTAAGTGGGATTAAAAATTGCAGTTTTCAAATTCTTTTAAATTTTCTCTCACGAACACAAAAATATAATATACAGCCTGTACCCCACAAGACCAACTTGCATTTCAAATTTCATCAATTATTTTGGTTAATAAACAAAAGTTATTATTATTATTTTTTTTCAAATTAAGTTTATTCTATCTTCGAAAAGAATTATGTGATCATAGATATAATAATATATATAGGTCTATCATCCCCATATTATCGTGCAAAGATTTTTGATGCCGAAAAAAAAGCTTTGGAATCAGCCATTAAGTGGTATTGAAGGAAAAAAGGAAAAAAAGAAGAATGAATTTGAAACTATATCTGGAGCTTTTCATTCACCTTTAGTAAATAAATTATTCATGAATTTTATTTACTAAAACATTCGTGTGTATTCACTCGGGGAAAGACTGCCATATTTTGGTAGAATCGCCGTCTTTTCCCGAGTGAAAAGGAATCACTTTTTTCTCCCCAATGATCAATCTATATATTATTACTATATCTATGTATGTGATATGATACATTAATAATTTGGGTTTTAAAAGTTTTTTTAAATAGATTATTTAAACTCTATGAACCATATTTTTATTTTATCAGCTTCATTAACAGATCCTGCTGGGCGATTTTTTTAATTTTGGTGTTGAAGTATACCGAACGTTTTTAGACAAGAAATTTAATATAGCAACAGACATTTTAATCTAAGTAGCGCATCGAATATATAAAAACATAAATGATTTATTTTTACACAAAATTTACAGAACAAATGCAGTTTTAAAGATAGGAAATTTATTTCAACACGCACTATTTTAAACCTAAAAACCATTAAAAATATAAGCAGAATATAAAGGATTCTTATGTATAAACAAAAAAGAGTCTGGTAAAATTATTAGCAAAATAGTCTTCCCCTTTTCATACAAAAAAAAAAAAAAAATCCATCGCTAATATGGCGACAAAAATTCAAAAGCCGCCAGTGGAGCAACATAATAAAGTTGTGCAACACGATAATGTTTACCTATTTATTTATTTTTTTATATAATAATCATTATGCTAATTTATCATACAAATAAATGAGCCTCTGTGTGTTACTGCACTTGCACGCTGTCGAACAGAAATATTTGAAAAATTCAAATTAATATTTAAATAAATAAATAAAAATATGTTTAATGGAAAATATATATAACCATAAAAAGATTAGTTGTCTAAAATATGGCAGAAATAGCGCTCATAGCATATTGTTACAAGGGATTAAGTCTTATTGTTACAATGGATTAAGTCTAAAATGGTGACAAAAATTCAAAAGCCGCCAAAGAGAACTATATTAAGGCTGTACTATCAGGTTTACAACCCATGAATTATATATAAACACAAAAAATTGTCTCATGCGACAGACGTAGCCGGTCACAGCATATTGTAATATTTGGCGTGAAATTGCTGTCATTTAATGATTGATTGGATAAACAAAATAAACATATGATAACGTAAAAGCAAATATTATGTTGTCTAAACCCAGTTACATTCGAGTCCAGTCCGAGTTACATGTGAACAACACGTATACACTGTAAAAAAATGTTGTAATTT